>NC_069402.1:42431357-42433857 GCF_026875155.1 Cherax quadricarinatus
CCACATGTCCAGCCTGTCCAGGTCTCTTTGCAGTCCTGCCTCATCCTCGTCCGATTTAATCTTCTCAACAACTTCACGTCATCTGCGAACAGCGACACTTCAGAATCTATTCCTTCCATCATGTCGTTCACATATATCAAAAATAGCAGTGGTCCTAGAACTGACCCCTGTGGACCCCCGCTCGTAACAGGCGCCCACTGTGATACCTCTTCACGGGACCATGACTCGTTGCTGCCTCCCTGTCATGTATACCCTTATCCATTCAGTGCCCTTACTTTTACATGCGCCTGATCCTCCAGCTTCTGCACTAATCCTTGGGGGAACTGTGAAAAGGCCTTCCTGCAGTCTAGGAAAACGCAATCTACCCACCCCCTCTCTTCCGTGTCTTACTTCTGTTACCTTGTCAAAAAACTCCAGGAGGTTTGTGATAAAAGTTTGCCTTCCATGAACCCTGCTGGTTTTCATTATAATTTTGTTCCTTTCCGGGGTGTTGCCACTCTCCCCCTGATAATCTTCTCATACTTTCCCCACACAATACAGAAAGGACACGGCGTAGTTTAGTGCCCTCGTTCTTTTTCCCTTTCTAAATAGGGGGACTACATTAGCTGTCTTCCTTTCCAGGAGTTGCCCTTTTCGGGGATGTTGAAGATTGGGGTTTTGAGCATGCCGCATCTCTGCTCCTACTCTAAGGCCCGGGGGGGAGATGTTGCCCGCCCCCTCCCCTTGAGGTTTAAGGTCACTTAAGAGTTTATTCACCTTCTCCTCGTAGTCATCCAACACTTGTTGGTTTTTCCCCTTTTGATGTTCCCTTCTGTGTGTTTTTCCCCACAGCCCTTCCTGTCTTACTGTAAAAACTTCTTAAATCTCCTGTTCAGCTCCTCAATACCCCTATCATTTTTTGATTCTCCACCTTCTGCCCTTAATCTGATAAACCTGGCTTTGATGTTGTCTTCCTCCGATGTGGCTATACAACATTTTTTCGGTCAGTTTTGTTTCTCGTGCTATGTCATTTCATTTTGCTTTGGGCCTCCCTCCTTACCTGTGGACTTTCTGGCTCTGTGTGTACTCCCCTATTTGTACTCTTTAGTTGAGGTTGCAGGGGTCGATCCAAGCCCCTGGCCCCCCCCTCTTCACTGGTCGCACTAGGTCACTCTCCCTGAACCAGACTTTATCGACCTTGCTTAAGCATGTATGGATCCTGCCTCCACTACACGCCCCCCCCAAACTATTCATTTCCTGACTACTCTGGGCTGAAAAAAATTTTCCCCTAACATCCTTTGATTCATCTTTTTGTCCCCGTGTTGCGGTGCCCAGTCCCTGGAAATCCTGTCTTTGTCCACCTGTCAATTCCTTCAGTATTTTGTAAGTCTTATCTTTCCCCCCCCTATCTCTCCCCCTCCGTGTGTCATTTTGTTTCCCCCTTTAAACCTCTCCTATGGACATACCTCTTAACCGGGACTAATCTTGTTGAAAACCTTTTGCACTTTCTTAGTTTCTTTACATTTTGGCAGGTGTGGGTTCCAAACGGTGCCGCATACCCCAATAGGGGCCTAACGTACACGGGACGGGGGTCCGAACGTTTTCCTTATTAAGAGTCGGAATGTTTTTCTGGGTTTGCTAGGCGCCATATGCTGCCATTTTTTTGGTTGATTTGCGCTTCAGGAGTTTTGGGGCCTGGTTTTATACTCACCCCCAAAATCTTTTTCCTTTTAGTGATGTTTTTTAGTCCTGGCCCCCTAGACTGTACCCGTCTCGGTTTCTTGCCTTCCCCCAAACCCCATGATTTGCATTGGTGGGATTGAACTTCAGGAGCCAGTTGCTGGGCCAGGTCTGCAGCCTGTCCCCGTCCCTTTGAAAATTTTCCCCCTGGTCTTCGATCGAATGAACTCTTTCTCAACTTCACGTCATCTGCAAACAGGACACTCAAGGTTTTTTCCTTCCCTGTGTTCACAAAAAACCCGAAACAGCACTGGGCCGGGCTGACCCCTGTGGACACCGCTGTCCAGGGCCCACCTACACCTCGCCCCGACCTACCCGCGCGTCTTCCTGACAAGTATTCCTGATCTATTGCAGTACCTTCCCTTATCCCTGTTGGGCCTCCGTTTTTTTACTAATCTCTTGTTTTATGTGTCAAAAACGCCTTTTGCAGTCCAAGAAAATGCAATCTACCCACCCCTCTCTCTCTTGTCTTACTGCTGTCACCATGTCATAGAACTCCAGTAGGTTTGTGACACAGGATTTCCCGTCTCTGAAACCATGTTGGCTGCTGGTGATGAGATCATTCCTTTCTAGATGTTCCAGCATTCTTCTCCTGACAATCTTTTCCATGATTTTGCATGCTATACATGTCAGTGACACTGGTCTGTAGTTTAGTGCTTCATGTCTGTCTCCTTTTTTAAAGATTGGGACTACATTTGCTGTCTTCCATGCCTCAGGCAATCTCCCTGTTTCGATAGACGTATTGAATATTATTGTTAGGGGTACACATAGCGCCTCTGCT
>NC_069402.1:42443857-42478857 GCF_026875155.1 Cherax quadricarinatus
CAACCCACAACACCCACAACCCACAACACCCACAACCCACAACACCCACAACCCACATCACCCACAACAACAACCCACTTATAACATCTTTTCGGTATCTCTAGTTCGACAACAACACCCACAACCCACAACACCCACATCACACAACCCTCACAAACCACATCACCCACACCCCACAACACCCACAACAACAACCCACTTATAACCTCTTTTCGGTATCTCTAGTTCGACAACAACACCCACAACCCACAACACCCACAACCCACAATTTTTTTTCACCTTTTAACTAATTTCATCAGAAAAAGTTACATCAACAACCCACAACTTATAACCACTTTTTCGGGATCACTAGTTCGACAACAATACCCACAACCCACAACACCCACAACCCACATCACCCACAACAACACACTTATAATGTCTTTTCGGTATCTCTAGTTCGACAACAACACCCACAACCCACAACACCCACAACACCCACAACACCCACAACCCACAATTTTTTTTCTTGTTTTAACTAATTTCATCAGGAAAAGTCACATCAACAACCCACAACTTACAACCACTTTTTCGGCATCACTAGTTCGACAACAACACCCACAACCCCCAACACCCCACAACCCACATCACCCACAAAAACAACCCACTTATATCATCTTTTTTGGTATCTCTAGTTCGACTACATTACCCACAACCCTCATCACTTACCAATTTATTCACAATTTATTCGATACAAATTTTTCCCCTTCTTTTTACTGAATCTTAAATGTAATACACATTCCTCTTTACATTACTAAAATTCTAATAAAATCCTCTCCATACCCATCTCCTTGTATCCACATAAATTGATATTATACTCACAACAAGTAATCTCACTTCCCAACTACTGCGACATGTTTCAACACCCTCCATTCTTTTCCAATATATCATAACTTTTCAATTCTATAATTTCTTTTTAAAATATTCACACATAACCTTTATTTTCAGTAAAACTTGCCATATTCATTAAATTTCTAATACAACCCTCCCCATACCCCTCTCCATCTCACCCACATTTCTTTACATCCACTCACCCATCTCCCAACACACCTCTTCTGAACACACACAAAAATCACATTTCACATCCACAAATGCATCTCATCACCCATCTCAAATCCACTAAAATCACTGTAACCAAGATATTCACAAAACTCTATGACCACCTAACACACACACACACACACACACACACACACACATCACTTTACTTTGAACTCCTTCAAAACACTCATACATCATTTGAGACCACCTTTTCTCAATATCTCTTAAGAAATATTCTCTCATCCACAACCTTTATCATCTCACTACAGAACAACCCCAAGATTACTTCGAACACTCTCATAAATCAAAGTAAAGTGTCTGAGTTAGTTTTTGTGATAGTGTTGTAAAAATCTGGAGAATGAGGGAGGAGTTTTGGGGGATGAGTTGTAATTTAATGAAATATGAAAGTGTAGATAAATTAGAGATGATAAATCTTATTTGGGAGTATTCAAAATGTTGTCTTGGAAATGTTTTAGTGTTGTTTGGAAATGTTCAAAGGTGTTTATGTGAGTATACAAATGATTTATGAGAGTGTTCGAAGTAATCTTGGGGTTGTTCTGTAGTGAGATGATAAAGGTTTTCGATGAGCGAATATTTCTTAAGAGATATTGAGAAAAATGTGTGTGTGTGTGTGTGTGTGTGTGTTGTGTGTGTGTGTGTGTGTGTGTGTGTGTGTGTGTGTGTGTGTGTGTGTGTGTGTGTGTGTGTGTGTGTGTGCTAGGTGGTCATAGAATTTTGTGAATATCTTGGTTACAGTGATTTTAGTGGATTTGAGATGGGTGTTAGTCTGTTATGTTGATCTTAGTTTATGGTGATTTTGGTGGTGTTTTGACTGTATTCAGTGGTGTTTTAGTAGTATTCAGTGGTATTCAGGGAAGTACTCAAAATTATATTTTGGAAGTGTTTCAGTGTTGTTTGGAAATGTTCAAAGGTATTTTTGTGAGTATTCAAATGATTTATGAGAGTGTTTTGAAGGTGTTCAAAGTAAAGTGAGGTGTGTGTGCGTATTAACTTCGTAATATGTAAAATTGTGATTAGTGAATTAATCGAAAAGTGGTTATAAGTTGTAAGTGTTGTGGTGACTTTTTTACTTTTTCTGATGAAATAGTTAAAACGAGAAAAATATCTAGACTTGTGTTGTATTTTGTAAAGAAATTGTGGATTGTTGTGGGTATTAACGAAAAAAATGTGAAATTATTTGGGTTATCCTGGGTTAAGAGTGAAATTTTTTTCCCTATGTTGTATATGGCAAACATGATATGTATGCAAGGGATGGGATACATCTCTCTGGGGCTGGGGTGGTAGCACTTGCAGACTCGATTGAGAAGGCCATTGGTGAAATGCCTATGCTTTTAAACTGATGGAAGATAGAGGTATGGGTGTGTGTGGGAAACAAGCAGGTTGCAACACTAGGGTTGGAAACAGTAAATGTATAAAAGGCATTCAGCATGAAGTTATAAATAAAGACAATAGATCAGGTCCCCTTAAGGTTTACTATACTAATAGCAGGAGTGTAAGAAATAAGATAGATGAGCTAAGATTAATTGCAAGTGCAGGAAACAGATATTATTGCTATAACAGAGACCTGGCTCAATCTGAAAGATAGAGAGATGCCCTCTGAATGTCACATACAAGGCTATAAATTATTCCACACTGACAGGGTCAACAGAAAAGGTGGTGGAGTAGCGATGTATGTCAGACAATTTAAATTGTTGTGTTAGACAATATATTAAATTAGAAGCGTCAGCCACTGAATCTGTTTGGTTACAGCTTCTCGAGGGCCGAGAAAAACTAATTTTGGGTGTGATTTACAGGGCCCCAAATCTTGATAGGGAGTGCAGTAAACTTCTATGGGACGAAATTCGTAAGGCATCTACATACGAAAATGTTGTGCTAATGGGAGATTTCAACTATAGACAGATTGACTGGAGCAATTTGACAGGAAATTTAGAGTCAGGTGACTTTCTTGATACAATCCAGGATTGTTTTTTTAAAACAGTTTGTGACAGAGCCAACTAGGGGAAATAACCTCCTTGACTTGGTTCTTGCCAGTAGGAAAACACTAATTAATAATCTTGAGGTTAATGATGAGCTTGGGGAAAGTGATCACAAATCACTCAGTTTTAATATATCATGGAATTCCCCTAATAATGGCAATCAAGTCCCCGTCCCTGACTTTCGCTTGGCTGATTTCATAGGACTGAAAAATTACTTAGGTGGGCTGAACTGGAATGACCTGACTAAGGGTCAGTAGGTGGTGATGGTTGCCGATATGATGCTTTCCAGGGCATAGTTCTAGCTGCTCAGTCAAATTATGTTCCAAATAGGGAAATCAGATCAAACAAAAATGATCCTAAATGGATGAACAATAGATTAAAATATCTGATTGGTCAAAAGAGAGGCATATATAGGCAAATCAAAAGAGGAGAGGGACAATTAAGAAATCGATATATTCAGTTAAAGAGAAATAAAAAAGGGAATTAGAAAAGCAAAAAGAGATTATGAGGTTAAAGTTGCAAGAGAATCGAAGACTAACCCAAAAGGATTCTTTCAGGTATACAGAAGTAAGATCAGGACAAGATAGGCCCACTCAAAAGTTCCTCGGGTCAGCTCACTGACAGTGATAAGGAAATGTGTAGAATTTTTAACACATACTTCCTCTCAGTTTTTACACAGGAGGATACCAGCGATATTCCAGTAATGATAAATTATGTAGAACAGGACGATAATAAACTGTGCACTATTAGGGTCACAAGTGACATGGTCCTTAGGCAAATAGATAAATTAAAACCTAACAAATCCCCAGGCCCTGATGAACTGTATGCAAGGGTTCTAAAGGAATGTAAAGAGGAGCTTAGCACACCTTTGGCTAATCTTTTCAACATATCACTACAAACTGGCATGGTGCCAGATAAGTGGAAAATGGCAAATGTGATACCTATTTTCAAAACAGGTGACAGGTCCTTAGCTTCGAACTATAGACCAATAAGCCTAACCTCCATAGTGGGAAAATTTATGGAATCAATAATTGCCGAGGCAGTTCGTAGCCACCTTGAAAAGCATAAATTAATCAACGAATCTCAGCATGGTTTTACAAAGGGGCGTTCCTGCCTTACGAATTGATTAACTTTTTTCACTAAGGTATTTGAGGAGGTAGATCATGGTAATGAATATGATATTGTGTATATGGACTTCAGTAAGGCTTTTGACAGGGTCCCACATCAGAGACTATTGAGGAAAATTAAAGCACATGGAATAGGAGGAGAAATTTTTTCCTGGATAGAGGCATGGTTGACAAATAGGCAGCAGAGAGTTTGCATAAATGGGGAGAAATCAGAGTGGGGAAGCGTCACGAGCGGTGTTCCACAGGGGTCGGTGTTGGGCCCCCTGCTGTTCACAATCTACATAAACGACATAGATGAGGGCATAAAGAGCGACATCGGCAAGTTTTGCCGATGACACCAAAATAGGCCGTCGAATTCATTCTGACGAGGACATTCGAGCACTCCAGGAAGATTTGAATAGACTGATGCAGTGGTCGGAGAAGTGGCAGATGCAGTTTAATATAGACAAATGCAAAGTTCTAAATGTTGGACAGGACAATAACCATGCCACATATAAACTAAATAATGTAGATCTTAATATTACGGATTGCGAAAAAGATTTAGGAGTTCTGGTTAGCAGTAATCTGAAACCAAGACAACAGTGCATAAGTGTTCGCAATAAAGCTAATAGAATCCTTGGCTTCATATCAAAAAGCATAAATAATAGGAGTCCTCAGGTTGTTCTTCAACTCTATACATCCTTGGTTAGGCCTCATTTAGATTATGCTGCACAGTTTTGGTCACCGTATTACAGAATGGATATAAATTCTCTGGAAAATGTACAAAGGAGGATGACAAAGTTGATCCCATGTATCAGAAACCTTCCCTATGAGGATAGACTAAGGGCCCTGAATCTGCACTCTCTAGAAAGACGTAGAATTAGGGGGATATGATTGAGGTGTATAAATGGAAGACAGGAATAAATAAAGGGGATGTAAATAGTGTGCTGAAAATATCTAGCCTAGATAGGACTCGCAGCAATGGTTTTAAGTTGGAAAAATTCAGATTCAGGAAGGATATAGGAAAGTACTGGTTTGGTAATAGAGTTGTGGATGAGTGGAACAAACTCCCGAGTACAGTTATAGAGGCCAGAACGTTGTGTAGCTTTAAAAATAGGTTGGATAAATACATGAGTGGATGTGGGTGGGTGTGAGTTGGACCTGATAGCTTGTGCTACCAGGTCGGTTGCCGTGTTCCTCCCTTAAAGTCAATGTGACCTGACCTGACTAGGTTGGGTGCATTGGCTTAAGCCGGTAGGAGACTTGGACCTGCCTCACATGGGCCAGTAGGCCTTCTGCAGTGTTCCTTCGTTCTTATGTTCTTATATGAAATGCATTGGTTGTATAATAAATAGTGTTATCCTGCATTTTAAGTTAATGTCTGCTCGACAAGATTCAGCCTGTGTGGGGGGTCATCACGTGACGTCACTGACATAGGGGGAAGTCGACAAGATTCAGCCTCTATTTGTGAGGTCATCACGTGACGTCACTGATCGCCGAGTAAACAGGTGGGGTGACGTCACACTTGTTTAGACCTGTAGTAAGAGAAAGTACCATGCCCCATACGAGGAGTTCATTTGAATGCTTACCCCCAGAGGGGAGAATCCAAAAACTTGATCCAAGGAGATGGAGTCTTGGTATTATCGAGAAAACCTTGATCCAAGGAGATGGAGTCTTTGTATTATCGAGAAAACTTGATCCAAGGAGATGGAGACTTGGTATTATTGATTTCAAGAAAAATTTGATCCGAGGAATTGGAGCAGGGAATTTGGGATGGGGGTGGTGTGGGGGGGAAATCTTTGTATTAATGATATCGAGAAAAACTTGATCCGAGGAGATGGAGGCTTGGTATTGTTGATATCGAGAAAAACTTGATCCAAGGAGATGGAGTCTTTGATTTCGAGAAAAACTTGATCCGAGGAATTGGAGCAGGGAATTTGAGATGCAAGTGGGAGTTCATTTGAATGCTTACCCACAGAGGGGGGAACCCAAAAAAACCTTGATCCGAGGAGATAGAGATCATAAGAAATTAAAAAAAAATTCGAAAAGAAGTTGGGATGGGGGTGAAAGTGGGAGGGGGAACCTCAAAAATTTGATCCGAGGAGATGGAGACTTGGTATTATTGATTTCGAGAAAAATTTGATCCAAGGAGATGGAGAGCACAAGAAATTCAAAACCCCATAGGAGGAATCCAAAAAATTTGATCCAAGGAGATGGAGAGTACAAGAAATTCAAAACCCCATAGGGGGAATCCAAAAAAATTGATCCAAGGAGATGGAGCAGAAATTTTGGGATGGGGTGAAAGTGGGAGGGGGAACCTTAAAAACTTGATCCGAGGAGATGGAGGAGAAATACTTGATCCAAGGAGATCACAAGAATTTCGAAACCCCATAGGGGGGAATCCAAAAACTTGACCCGAGGAGATCATAAGAAAATGAATTTCAAAAAAAAAATCGAAAAAAAATTGGGATGGGGGTGAAAGTGGGAGGGGGAACCTCAAAAATTTGATCCGAGGAGATGGAGATCATAAGAAAATGAATGAAATTAAAAAAAAATTTGAAAAAAATCGGAAAAAATTCGGGGCGCGGGGGCGATCCGGACGACGCTGCAGAAGGCACTGCAGAAGGCGTGGGCGGGCGCGATGGACGGGTGCGAGGGGCGCGGGCGGGCGCGAGGGCGCGGCAGGCGGGCGCTCAGGGCGCGGGTGGGGGTTGAGGGCGAGGTGGTCGAGGGTGGGGTCGTGGGTGGGGGTTCGTGAGTGGGGGTCGTGGGTGGGGTCGTGGGTGGGGTCGTGGGTGGGGGTCGTGGGTGGGGTCAAGGTCATTAGCATAAAGGTATGAAAAGGAGACCGCTCAGAGGAGACCGTACCGTGGGAGCCACTCAGCCGCAGAGACTGCTCTGTAGAAATCAGTACTACTTATATATATATATATATATATATATATATATATATATATATATATATATATATATATATATATATATATATATATATATATATAATATATATATAATATATAAAATATATATGTATATATATATGTATATATATATATGTATATATATATATATATGTATATATATATGTATATATATATATATATATATATATATATATATATATATATATATATATATATATATATATATATATATATATATATATAAACATACAGAAATCGCAAACAAGCTGTATAAGATTCAAAACAACTACGGGAGGAGAGTTGAGTGATAGTTCTAGGCCTTTCGTATTGCAATCAACACATCATCAAGAGCTGCCAATGTTGAGCGAAGAGGGAAACAGAAGAGAATAAGTGCCCCAAGCATATCAACCAGTACCAAGTGCCCCAGGCTTATCAATCAGTACCCAGTGCCCCAGGCATATCAATCAGTACCTAGTGCCCCAGGCATATCAACCAGTACCCAGTGCTCCAGGCATATCAACCAGTACCCAGTGCCCCAGGCATATCAACCAGTACCTAGTGTCCCAGGAATATCAACCAGTACCCAGTGCCCCAGGCATATCAACCAGTACCTAGTGCCCACTGCCTGAATGATCTGAATATTTTCTAAGGCATTGTAAGACCACCAACTCACAAGCACTGATGCTATCATGGCATCTCAACGAGCATAACATTAGTGGCATGACAATTATCAAACCTTCGGTCAACTTCGATATGATGTGAAAGACTTAAGATTCTAAATAAAGATATCTGGCAATTTTCTAAGTATTTTTCCACACATTAGAAAATGGGTTCACCACCGACTCAAAGTGGGAGACATTTGTAGTTCAAAGGGAAGACGGCCATAGTTTATCCCACACATCCAAGACATCTGTAGTTCATCCAGAAGGAAGATGACAATAGCTTATCCCACAAGATTCTGAGGTAGACGCCGGTCGAACTATCAGAACCATGCCAAACAAGCTCTACTTCATCTGTATGGTGCATTTAATATAATCCATAGCGTTAGTATAAAAGTCCTGTTTTAGGCTATGGACTATAGCGTCCATTGTAAACGAATCTCATTTGAGTAAGCCACCACCATTATTATATGATAAACATTTATCATGTTTTATGATAACAGATTCTACAATGTTTCATCCAAGCCTTGTGGAACAAGGGACAATGACTTTAGCTTCTTGCCAATTTCCCAAGTTATTATAGACTCTAATATGGCTGAAAATCGCATTTGATTCTTGAACAAACCGTATCGAATATTTGTGCCGTGATATCCTAATATCTAGAGGTTTGCCAGTCTGTCCCACATAAGATAAGTTGCACCTATTGCACGAATTTTATACACACCAGCGACACAATGTTGTGGAGAATTCTTTATCAAAATGCTTTTAATAACTGTTCGTGTATTCTTAGAAACTACTTATATGTTAAATCTTGTAAGGGAGAACTAAAACATTCTTGATCTGAAGTGTTACCCTAGGTTCAGTCCTATGATATTTTTTTCTAGCTGCCAGCAATGCTGATTCCACAAAATCTTTAGGATACCGCAACTTCGTGGCAATATCGGATATTTTCCTAATTTCTTCATCGAGAAATTCCGGGCTATATGCTCGGTAAGCTCTCAGAAACATAATGAGTGGAAAAGGCACTCCTTACTCTGGTCTCTTGGTTGGAATAATAGTGGATATATGAGTACTCGTTAGTGGCCTTCCTATGTGTTGTAAACTTGAACTCTCTCTGTCTACACGATGTATCAACACATCCTCCCCAAAACTCCAACACTCCTTCCCACAACTCCAACACCATCCCCACAACTCCAACACTCTTTCCACAACTCCAACTCCCTCCCTACAACTCCACCATCCTCCCCACAACTCCAACATCGTCCCCACAACTCTAACACCCTCCTTTCACTTCTATAAACATACTCCCATCACCAACAACACCCCACATCAAGGTCACCTCTCTCCCCAACACTAATATCACCCCTCTCCCCTACACCAACATCGCCCCTTTCCCCCACATCAACGTCTCCTCTTCCTCCCCCACATCTCATAAAACCAGCACGCTCCAACATTTCTTTACTCACTCTAAAAAGCAATTTTCTTCATATGTGTTTAAAGGTTATGGAATTAGAGAGCTGTTGAGTTATTGAGTGTATGTATACGTGGTATCCGCCACCATCTTGAGAGAGGTGAGTTGCATCTCCAAGGATTCTGACGCTCTTTTCCGTGCCTTTCATTGGCTCTTGGGCTCGGTCTGTTTTATTCTTTTTTCCTCTCTCTTGATCTTTCATTGGCTGATTACTAGGCTTGTTTTTTTTTTTTGGCCTGTCATTGGCTACTTGCTAGGCTTGTGTTCCTTTTGGTCTCTCACTGGCTGTATAATAAGCTTATGTAAAATTTTAATAGCTTGTCATTGTCTACTTACTGGCCTTGCTATGTTCCTGCTGGCCTCCCATTGTCTACTTACTGGCCTTGCTATGTTCCTGCTGGCCTCCCATTGTCTACTTACTGGCCTTGCTATGTTCCTGCTGGCCTCCCATTGGCTACCTACTAGCCTTGCTGTGTTCCTCTTGGCCTCCCATTGGCTATTTGCTGGCCTTGCTGTGTTCCTCCTGGCCTCCCGAGTTCCCAGGGACCCAGGAGAAACCATTAACTCTGCAGTCGAATTAGATGAATGATGATTTCAACAATGACATCTATATATGCGGCCAGCATATATAGATGTTGATCAGGCTGTGATCCATCGCAAGGCCTGGTCATGGACCGGGCTGCAGGGGCGTTGACCCCCGGAACAGCCTCCAGGTGTAGCTATGGTCATGACGGGTCCTCTGTGTAACGTGAGGCACTGTCCTCCAGGTGTCAGCATCGTCATGATCTTCCTCACTCATTGACTCCTCATCTTTGTTGACAACGAGTCCACTACCTGTCAAGTAAATAAATTTGAGTTGGGTTGTCAGTCAGTGAGGTGTATTTTAGACGTGAGGAATGCAGACATTTCCCTTTGATTTGGTGCCTGGAAACGTTTCTATCGCGTTATGTGCCTTCAAACGCCTCTATGTTAGCGCCTGCAAACTTTTCTATCTAATTTAGTACCTATAAACGTGTCTGCCTCAAAACAGTAGAGTGGTGATTTTTTTCGTTTCCTCTTTTAAGATGGTTTCCAGATGCGTGCCAACAGGTGTGTGTGCAAGCAGGTGTGTGTGCAAGCAGGTGTGTGAGTGTGTGTGTGCAAGCAGGTGTGTGTGTGTGTGTGTGTGTAAGCAGGTGTGTGTGTGTGCACATTACAACTTGACCTAGTACATGTGGCAGACATAAAAAAATAAATACGATCACAGGCAATTAAAACCTGATCAACTACAGCACTAGCACGTCAGGCCATCATGTCAGGTGTTGCTGGTGTTGCATATAACTTCTGTGTAGTGTTGCTGTGTAATATTATGCATGCAGGTATTATATATATACGTGTGTCATATTGCTAACCCTAAGCGCAAAATCCTCTTAGACTCGAACTGGATCGAGGAAAAATATTTACAATAACTGCGCGTCCTGCCTACGTCCAGGCTTCCTCTGTGACCTCCCAGGAAAATCCTTCTCACAGCCTCCCTTTTATTTTTTTCCTCCTATGGAAGCACAAGCAAGGATTGATTTTCTTGGGACAACCTCTTTTTTTTTTCTTCTAATAAATCAAGGCCCACATGAAGCCTTACCTGGAAGACTCTCCTTGAGGACCTTCCACTGGAAGACTTCTTGAAGACCTTCCACAGGAAGACTCTCCTTGAAGACCTTCCACTGGAAGACTCCTTGAAGACCTTCACTGGAGGACTCTCCTTGAAGACCTTCCACTGGAAGACTCTCCTTTAAGACCTTCCATTGAAAGACTTTCCTTGAAGGCCTTCCACTGGAAAACTCTCCCTGAAGACCTTCCATTAAAAGACTTTCCTTGAAGACCTTCCACTGGAATCTTCTCCTTGAAGACCTCACTTGGAACCCTCTTCTTGAAGTCTCTCCTTCAAAGACCACCCCCCCTAGAAGACTCTCCATGAAAATTTCCCAAAGAGAATCTCTAATCTTACAGGAAGCCATCGGTCGCTCCCTCCCTCCTCCCCCTGCCTCTACCTTGCAAGGCTTCCCCAGAAAAAAATAATAAACACAGAAAGAGCCCCCTGGAAAGAAACCCCTAGAAGCACCCTTGGAAAGAACCCCCACCCCCCTATAGAAGGAAGAAGGAGTGTGGGTGTTCTGAGTGAGGCTGCTGGTGGATGCTGGGCACAGATGATTGGCTCTTCCCACCATAAATCGTGCGAGTGTCTCCTCTCAGGGAAATCTTGGGCCAGCGGTGGTCACTAGCCGTCTGACAGATGGTGCAGTCAGCTGGTCTCCGGCCAGAGACACGGGATCACAGGGGTGGGTGAGGAATAGGTAGGAAGGTGGATGTTGTTGTTGTGGTAGGTGGGATGTGATGGGTGGTGGTAGAAGTGTTGAGGAGAGTGGGGCTAGTAGATGCGAGTGGTAGGTGAGGATGGTGGGTAGTAGTGGTAAGAGTGGCGTGGTGGTGGTAGTGGGTGAGGATGGTGGTGGTGGTAGGTGAGGATGGAGGCTGTTAAGAGGTAGTGGTGGTGATGGTGGTGGTTATGGTAGTTTAGGCGACGGGGTGTAGGGTGTAGTGAGAGTGGTGGTGGTAGTGTAGCTGGGTGTGGTGTAGTGGTAGCTGAGGTGATGGTGGTAGCAGTAATGGTAATAGTATCAGTGCTACTGCTACTGCTAGTAATAGTAGTGGTGGTGGTGCTGTTGCCGCTAGTAGTGGTAGCAGTAATGTGGAGGCAGACAGGAACTACAGCACCTCACTAAGCCAATAACAAAATATCTCTAGAAAAGAATGTTATAGAGACGAAGATAGATTTTTCACCGTACACCCTGCACTACCACCCTAGCTGAGGGCTGTGTTACAGCTTCTGGACCCCCCTCTCCCGCCTTACCCTGCACAGCAACCCTAGCTGAGGGCTGCTGTACAGGGAGACTAAACTAGAGTTGGGGTTTATTGTCTAGTGGGTATACTATGCAGACGCGAGTAGGGTTACCTGGAGGTTACCTGGAGGCTATTCCGGGGATCAACGCCCCCGCGGCCCGGTCCATGACCAGGCCTCCCGATGGATCAGGGCCTGATCAACTAGGCTGTTACTGCTGGCCGCACGCAGTCCAACGTACGAGCCACAGCCCGGCTGATTCGGCACTGACTTTAGGTATCTGTCCAGCTCTCTCTTGAAGGCAGCCAGGGGTTTATTGGCAATTCCCCTAATGCTTGATGGGAGGCTGTTAAACAGTTTTGGGCCCCGGACACTTATGGTGTTTTCCCTTAGTGTACCAATGACGCCCCTACTTTTTATTGGGGGCATTTTGCATCGCCTGCCCAGTCTTTAACTTTCGTAGGGAGTGATTTCTGTGTGCAGATTTGGGACCATTCCTTCCAAGATTTTCCAAGTGTAAATTATGATATATCTCTCCCTCTTGCGTTCCAACGAGTACAAGTCAAGTGCTTCCAAGCGTTCCCAGTAGTTAAGGTGCTTGACAGAACTTACACGTGCAGTAAAGGATCTCTGTACACTCTCTAGATCTGCGATTTCACCTGCTTTGAATGGAGATGTTAATGTACAGCAGTATTCCAGCCTAGAGAGAACAAGTGATTTGAAAAGGATCATCATGGGCTTGGCATCTCTCGTTTTGAAAGTTCTCATTATCCATCCTATCATTTTCTTTGCACGTGCGATCGTGGCACTGTTGTGATCCTTGAAAGTGAGATCCTCAGACATTACTACTCCCCAGGTCCCTTACATTATTTTTCCACTCTATTGTATGGCCGGAGTCAGTAGTATACTCTGTTCTAGTTATTATCTCCTCCAGTTTTCCATAACGGAGTAGTTGGAATTTGTCCTCATTGAACATCATATTGTTTACCGTTGCCCACTGGAAAACTTTGTTTATATCTTCTTGGAGGTTAACCGCGTCCTCAGCAGATGACAGCCTCATGCAGATCCTAGTATCATCCACAAAGGATGATACGGTGCTGTGGTGTATATCTCTGTTTATGTCTGATATGAGGATAAGGAATAAGATGGGGGCGAGTACTGTGCCTTGTGGAACAGAGCTCTTCACTATGGCAGCCTCCGATTTAACTCTGTTGACCACTACTCTTTGTGTTCGATAGTGAGGGTTAATATCCAGGAAGAGGAGCTCGGATGTTAACTTCAGGTTAGCTGGGCAAGGAATGAAAGCGAGTGTTCTAGGTGAGGATTGACGTAGATGCCTACCCTGTGCCTGTCACTTGCCGAAAGTAGGTCAAAGACCAGCAATTCCTCCTAGCGGGAGGTATGTGAAACAGATGGATAGGCATACTGCCTACATCTCTTTCATTTCATTCTCCAGGTCGTTCCACTTTCTGACTACTCTAAGATTGAAGAAATACTTCCTAACGTCCCTGTGGATCTTCTGTGTTGTCAGCTTCGAGCGGTGCCCTCGTGTTCCTGTTTCCCATCTCTTAAGCAAGCTATCCTTCTCTATACTATCAATTTCTCGCAGTATTTTGTACAATGTTATCATATCCCCTCCCTCCCAGTCTTTCTTCCAGTGTGATCAGGCTGAGTTCCCCAACCTCTCCTTATGGGACATACCCCTTAGCTTCGGGACTAGCCTTGTTGCAAACCTTTACACTTTCTCCAATTTCTTGACATGCTTGACTAAGTGTGAGTTCCAAAATGGTGTTGCATACTTCAATATGGTCCTGACATTGACTATATACAGTGTCACAAAGGTCTCCTTAGATTTCTGAAAGCTAGTCTTAGGCTTATCGTAAGAGCATTTACTGCAGCAGTTTGGGTGATGCGTCCCTCAGGCGATATGCTCGATACAATATTCACCCCAAGGTCCTTCTCCTTGAGTGAGGTTTGCAGACTTTATCCCACGAGCCTGTAATCTGTCCACGGTCGTCTTCGTCCTTCCTTAAACTTCATAATTGTACACTTGCCACCTGTCCATTTGTATGCTTTTCTGGCCCTCATCTACTTGCGTTCTCATTATTTTCACATCATCTGCGAGCAGGGATACCTCTGAGTTATTCCTTCCGTCACGTCACTCACTTATACAAGAAATAGTACTGGTCCTAGTACTGATCCTTGTGGAACCCCGCTCGCCACATGCATCATTCCGACACCTCTTCACGGACCATCACCTGTTATTTCCTTCCTGTTATGTATGCCTTGATTTATTGTAGTGCTTTCCTTCTTATTCCTGCCTGCTCCTCTAGTTTTTTACCTGTCTTCTGTGCGGTACTGTCAAAAGTCTTCTTACAATCCAAGAAAATTAATTCTGTTACCTTGTCGTAGAACTCCAGTAGGTTTGAAACACTGGATTTTCTATTCCTAAAGCCGTGCTGGTTTTCGTGTATGAACCCACTCTTTTCTAGATGCTCCACCACTCTTTTGATAATCTTCTCCATAACCTTGTATACTTTGCACAACAGTGACACTGGTCTCTAGTTTAGCACTGTCTCCTTTCTTAAAAACTGGAGCTACATTTGCTCTCTTTCACACTTCCGGTAGTTTCTCTGTGTTGCTTGACTTATTGAAGATTGTTGCTAACAGTACACACAGTGCCTTTGCTTCCTCTCTCACGACCCATGGAGAGATATTATCTGATCCCATTGCCTTCGCAGTATCTAGCTCACACAACAGCTTCTTCAACCCTTACCCCAGGGGTCTCCAAACTGCGACCCCCGGGCCACATGCGGCCCACCACAAGATTTTATATGGCCCACAGCAAGTTAAAATATTTATAAATAGTAAAACTAATAAACTCTCCTTACCAGTCACTTAAAGTTAAGGATTTTGTTGCTTGTAACGATTTATATCTCAAAATTTGTTCAAATTTTAGTTCTAATCTTTTCATTATTCAGATATACCCTTCAGTTATGGAAGAAAAGGGAAATGAGCAGTGCAGAGTCGCCTGTTTAGTGAAGAATGGGACGTAAAGTACTTCTTTGTGCAAGAAAGTGATAAAGCCTTGTGTGTCGTAAGCCACGAAAGTGTTGCAGCTTTGGACGTAGTACAATGCACGTCGGCACTATGAGACCAAACATAAATTATTCCCAGTTCACAGGAACACAGAGTTCGGAAAAATCTGAATCAATGAAACGCAAGTTGCTGTCCCAACAAGAGTTATTTACGCAGAAGAAAGATGAAAATAAAGCGTTAACCAGAGTCAGTTACAAAGTAGCTTATGCCTTAGCTAATACAGGAAAGTCATCTACCGATGGAGATTTGATCAAAGAGTGTATGATGGAACCAGTGGCAGAGTTACGCCCAGAAAAAGCAAATCAGTTCAAAATCCTCAGTCTTGCGCCAAATACTGTTGCTCGCAGAATTTACGAAATAAGAAGCAATATATTTTTCAAATTGCAGACAAAGCACGAAATGTTCAGTTCTATTCTTTCGAATGATGTGAGCGACACATCACAACTCTGGTATTCATCCGTGGCCTCGACAATGAATTTAATGTCGCACAAGAATTAGCATCAATGCATAGCATCACAACACAGGAACCTGAGAAGACATTTTCAAGGAATTGCAAAAACTGCAGCAGAATATAACTTGAAATGGAATAAACTGCAATATGTAACAATTTATTCAGGGAAGTACATGTCTGGGGTGAAGATGTGACTTGACAAATCCCTAAACTCTGTGAAGATGATGGATTTTCAAAGCCGATGTTTCTGCATTGTGTTATCTATCAGCAATTATTATGCAGAAAATATGTGGCTATGTCTTGCGTTCTGAAACCTGTTGTTACAACAGTGAATTTTATTCAGTCTCACGGGCTTACTCATCGCCAGTTTCCTGATTTTCTGCAAGAAACTGATTCTGAGTTCGTTGACTTGCGTAATCATACAGCTGTTCGATGGCTTAGTTCTACGAAGGTTCTATCATGGTTCTTTCAGCTCACCAAAAAAAGTTGATTCATTTCTGGCGGAGAAGAATCGAACCGCATCACTTTCATCAAACGCTGACTGGCTTTGAAAATTAGTATTTTCTTGCAGGCGTGACAAGCCATATGAATCAATTGAATCTGAAGTTGCAAGTTGAAACAAATTTGATTTGTGATCTATTCACGCATGTCAAGGCTTTCAGGGCTAAAATTGATGCTATTTGAAGGACAGGTAAATTTTTTTAACTTGGTTCAGTTCCCATGTGAAAAAAATTCATGAAGAAAGTGAAGCAGAATTTTCTTCAACATTAATGACTTGCAACAACAATTTTAGAAAATTGAAATAAAGCAATTTCAAAATCCATATGAGTATAATATTTAAAGAGGTAAAGTGATAAGCCAGTGGAAGGCCTTAGTCAGGGGATCAAAAGCTCGAGCTGCTGGTCATCATGTGACCCGCGTCAGGAAACACTTGTCCTGTTTCCTGTCAAATCTTACCTGACCAAACCTGCACTTCTGAAACACTCGCAAGTCTACCTGGAGTCTACCTGAAGGGCATTCCGGGGATCAACGCCCCAGCGGCCCGGTCCACGACCAGGCCTCCCTGTGGATCAGAGCCTGATCAACGAGGCTGTTACTGCTGGCCGCACGCAGTCCAACGTACGAACCACAGCCCAGCTGGTCCGGCACCGTCTTTAGGTATCTGCCCAGCTCCCTCTTGAAGACAACCAGGGGTCTTCCCGTAATGCCCCTTGTTGCTGGTGGGAGGCTGTTGAACAGTCTTGGGCCCTGGACACTTAATGCGTTTTCTCTTAGTGTACCAGCGACGTCCCTACTTTTCACTGGGGGTATGTTGCATCGCCTGCCAAGTCTTTTGCTTTCGTATGGAGTGATTGTTGTGTGCATATTAGGGACCAGTCCCTCCAGAATCTTCCAGGTGTAGATTATGATATATCTCTCTCGCCTGCGCTCCAGTGAGTACAAGTCAAGTGCTTCCAGGTGCTCCCAGTAGTTAAAGTGTTTGATGGAACTTATACGTGCAGTAAAGGTTCTCTGTACATTCTCTAGTTCTGCAATTTCACCTGCCTTGAATGGGGATGTTAATGTACAGCAGTATTCCAGCCTAGAGAGAATAAGTGATTTAAAAAGGATCATCACTGGCTTAGTATCTCTTGTCTTGAATGTTCTCCTTATCCATTCTATCAGTTTCCTCGCAGATGTGATAGTGGCATTGTTGTGGTCCTTGAAGGTGAGGTCTTCGGACATTACCACACCCAGGTCCTTCACATTACTTTTCCGCTCTATTGTGTGATTGGAGTTTGTAGTATACTCAGTCCTAGTTATTATTTCCTCCAGTTTTCCATAACAGAGCAGTTGGAATTTGTCTTCATTGAACATCGTATTGTTCTGTTGCCCATTGGAAAACTTGGTTCATATCTTCTTGGAGCTTTGCTGTGTCCTCAATGGATGACACTCTCATACAAATCCTAGTATCGTCAGTTTCAAATGAAAATTATTGATTTCCTTTCAGACGACTTTCTGAAAAAAGTATAAAGAAGGAAATCTGATCCAATTTCACAAATGTTTACAACGTAAACAGTTTCTAAATTTGAAGCCATTTGCTTGTGAATTAGTATCAGTTTTTGGAACAGCGCGCCTTTGAGAACGAACGTTTTCAAAAATGAATTATGTCAAGTCCCAATATCAAACAAATTTATCTGACGAGCATCTGAAGTCCATTCTAATAATTGGCTCCTCAAGCTTGAAACCTCAGTTCAAAAATATTTTCAAAATAAGAGCCAGTTCGATCATCCCCATTAATCTTCGGCAAATTAATCTTGTATCAGCAGCTTTTCTCATCTGCAGTTCAGCAACAGATTATACTGGCAGAACATTCGCTTATGTCTGACATTTTTACACATCATACTATATCATTTCTCAGTATAACCAAGGTATTGTTTCAACGTTATTGTCGTAACTGTCAGCACAAAAGGATCCAAATGAAACTTATTCATTCATTTAAATTTCATTAATTCACTTATATTTATTTATAACACTGATTTTTTCTTTGGCTCGCGAAAATGTGTAAAATACACGATGTGGCCCTCGTAGTGAGAAGTTTGGAGACCGTTGCTCTGTCCTGCTGTGTTCGTATTTGTGTGTTTGTTTTTGTGTGGGTAAGTCTAGTTTTGGGGAATTTTAGGAGGTAGGTTGTCAGCTGTTGCCTTTTGGAGAAGAGTGATACGTAAATGAAGTGGGTGGAAGTGAAGGAAGGATGCAGGGGAAGGAGGAGGAGTAAGACAGAGAGAGAGAGAGGTCTGGGAGGGAGGGAAAGGCAGAAAGGGAGGGTTGGAGAGAGAGAGAGAGAGAGAGAGAGGAGGAGGAAAGAATGTTTGTCATTATAGCCTTCCTTCTTGCTAACCTACTTAGTCTGAAGACACCCGATACTCCTCTCTCTCTCTCTCTCTCTCTCTCTCTCTCTCTCTCTTTCTCTCTCCAAGCCTCCCTCCTTCCTGCCATCCTCCCTGTTACCCTCCCTGCCACCCTCCCAGCCACCCTCCCTGCAACCCTCCCTGCCTCCCTCCCTGCCACCCTCCCTGCCACCCGGCCTGCCACCCCCCTGCCCCCTCTGCCCCCTCCCAGCCTCCCCCCGCCCCCATCACAGCTACCCTCTTTGCCACCCTCCCCCCACTTTCCTGCACCCTCACTTCCACCCTCCCTACCCCCTCCCGCCACCCTCCACCTCCCCTCCCTGCTACCCCCCCCCGCACCCCCATGCCACCCTCCCCCGCACCCCCCTTGCCACCAACCTGCACCCTTTCCCTCCCCCCCCCCGCCCCTCCCTGCCTCCCTCCCTGCCACCCCTCCCGGCCACCCTCCCTGCCACCCCCCCACCCTACTTTCCACCCCCTTTCTACCCTTTCCGTCACCCTCCCTCCTCCCTCCTCCTCCCCCCCCCACCCCCTTACCACCCCCCCCTGCCCCCCTCCTTGCCACCCCCACTGCTACCCTCCCGCCACCATCCCTGTCCCCTCCTGCCTCCCTCACTGCCACCCTCCCCTGCCTCCCTCCCTGCCCCTCTTCCTGCCACACATTTGCTACCCTCCCTCCACCCCCCGCCACCCCCCTGCTCATTCCCTGCCACCCTGCCCGCCCCCCTGCCGCCTCCCTTCCTGCCTCCCTCCCCCACCCTGCCCGGGTTCCCTTCCGCCACTTTTCCCCACCACCCCCCTGCCACCCTCCCTCCACCATCACTGTACCCCCCCTGCCACTCCTTGACTCCCCCCTGCCTCCTCCTACCACCCCCTGCCACCATCCTGCCCCCCTGCCCGCCCCCTGCCCCCCACCCTCCCGCCTCCCCCCTGCCTCCCTCCCCGCCCCCCTCCCTGCCACATTCCCCCCCACCTTGCCTGCACCCGCCTGCCCCCCCCCCTCCTCCCCCCGCCACCCCGCCCCGCTTCAATTTCCCGCCCCTTTCCCTACCACCCTTCCCGCCACCCTCCCTCCACCCTCCCTCCACCCCCCTGCCACCCTCCTTGCCATCCTCCTGCACCTTCCGTCCCCTCCCTGCCTCCCCCTACCTCCCTCCCTGCCACCCTCCTTTCCCCCTCCCTGCAACCCTCCTTCCACCCCACTGCTACCCTCCCCCCCCACCAAACCCCGCCTCCCTTCCCGCCCCCCTTACGCCACCCTCCCTGCCTCCCCCCTGCCACCTTCCTGCCACACTATTTTCACCCCCCTGCCACCCTCCCTTCCCATTCCTGCTACCCTGCCTCCACCCTGCCTGCCACCCTCCCTCCCCCCTCCCTGAAACCCTGCCAGCTTCCCTCCCCACTTTCCCTACAAACCCCCCGCCACCCTCCCCCACCCTCACTGCACCCCTCCCTGCCACCCCTTGCCCCCCCCTGCCACCCTCCTCCACCCCCCTGCCACCGCCCGCCACAATCCCCTTCCACCCTGCCCCCACCCTCCCGCCTCCCTCCCCCCCCCTGCCTCCCTTCCTTCCTGTCATTTCCCTACCACCCTCCCTGCCACCCCCCCTGCCCCCCTCCCTGCCCCCTCCCCGCTCCCCTCCCTGCTACCCTCCTTCACCCCCCTCCCCCCTTCCTGCCACCCTCCTGCCTCCCTTATGCTACACTCCCGCCACCCTCCCTGCCACCCTCCCTGCCACCCTGCCGCCACCCTGCCTGCCACCCTCCCTACCACCTCCCGCCACCCTCCCTACACCCTCTTTGCCCCCCCTCCCTCCTCCCCCCTCCACCCTCCCTGCCACCCCCCCGCCCCCTCCTGCCACCCTTCCTGCTCCCCCCCTGCTAACCCCTCTCTGCCACCCCCCCCGCCCCCCTTCCTCCACCCCCCCCTGCCTCCCTCCCTTTACCCCCTTCCACCCCCTGCCACCCTCCCTGCCACCCCTTCCTTTCACCCTCCCCCCAATTTCCGCCACCCTCCATCCACCTTCCCTCTCCCTCACGCCAAACCCCCCCTCAACCCCCCTCTCTACCCTCCCTCCCCCCTCCCCCGCCACCCTCCCTACCACTCTTGCAGCCTCCCTCCCTTCCCCCCCTTCATCCCCCTAAAACCCCGCGGCCCACCCCCCCCTGCCCCCCTCCTTTCCTTCTCCCTGCCAAACCCCCCCGCCACCTCCCTGCCACCCTCCTATCACCATCTTTGCCTCCCTCCCGCCTCCCTCCCGCCACCCTCCGCCCCCCCCCTGAGTCCCTCCCGCAACCTCCCTGCCCCCCTCCCTGCCACCCCTTTCCCGAAACCCTCCCCGCACATTTGCTCCACCCTCCCGCCACCTTCCCCGCCACACTCCTGCCACCTCACTGTCACCCCCCTGGGCCCCCTTCCGCCCCCTCCCTGCCTCCTTCCCCGATACCCCCCGCCACCCTCCCGCCCCCCCTCCCCCCCACCCTCCCCGCCCATTCGCTCCACCCTCCCGCCACCCTTTCCCCGCTACCCTCCCTTCCACTTTCCCCGCACCCTTCCTGCCACCCCCCCTGCAACCCCCATGACACCCTCCCTGCCTCCCTCCCCTCCCTCCCTCCACCCCCCTGCCTCCCTCCCGCCTCCCTCCCTCCCCCCTTCCTGCTACCCCCCCTTCCACCCTCCTGCACTCTCCTGCCACCTTCCCTGCTACCCTCCCTGCCCCCTCCCTGCCACCCTCCCGCCACCTTTTCCCGCAACCCTCCCTCCCCCCTCCACCCTCCCTGCCACCCCCCCTGCCACCCTCCCCCACCCCCCCTCTACCATCCCGCTTTCCCTCCCGCCACCCTCGCTGCCACCCTGCCTGCCCCCCTCCCTGCCTACCCTTTGCAACCCTCCGTGCCTCCTCCCTGCCCCCCCCCCGCTACCCCCCTTTTCCAACCCTCCCTCCACTTTCCCTCGCCCTCCCTGCCACTTTCCCTACCCCCCTCCCCTACCCTCCCAGCCCCCTCCCCTACCCTCCCTCCACCTTCCCCGCCACCCTCCTGCCACCCTCCCTACCACCCTCCCCCCACCCTTCTCGCCACTTTCCCCGCTACCCTTCCCGCCACCCCCCGCCTCCCCCCTACCCCCCCCTGCCACCCTTTCTGCCACCCTCCCCTGCCACCTGCTTGCCCCTCCTCCCTGCACCCTTCCTGTCAACCTCCCCCCCCCCTCCCTCCCTCCCTCCCTGCCCTCCTCCTTTTCCCCCCCCCTCCACCCCCTTGCCACCCTCATTGCAAAACCCTCCCTGCCACCATCCCTGCCCCCTTTCCCCCTCCCTCACTGCCATCCCTCCCTGCCACCTTTCCGCCAAACTATTTGCTTCCCCCCCCCTGCCCCACCCCCCGCCACCCTCCCTGCCCATTTCCTCCACCCCCCGCCTGACACCTGCCTTCCACCCCCCCTGCCCTCCCTCCCTGCCACCCCCTCTTCCCCCTTTCCCCCACTTATCGTACCACCCCCCTCCCCCCCCCTTCCCCCCCCCCTGCCACCACCCCTGCAACCTCCCTCCCCTCCCCTTCCTCCCTCCCTCTCCCTTCTACCACACCCCTGCCACCCCTCCCCCCCCTCCTCCACCCCGCCTGCCACCCTCCCGCCCCCCCCCTGCCTCCCTCCCTACCACCCTCCCCCTTTCCTCCGCCCCTGCCACCCCCCGCCACCCTCTGCTACCCCTTTCCGCCTCCCCCCTGCCACCCTCCCTGCCCTTTCCCTCTGCCCTCCCTGCCACTTTCCCAAAAACCCCCCTGCCACCCTCCCCCCCCTCCCCGCCCACCCTCCCGCCACCCCCCCCCTCCACCCCCTCCTGCCACCTTTCCCCGCCACCCCTCCCTCCCCCCTCCTTGCCACCTTCCCCGCTAAAACCCTTCCTGCCCCCCCTGCCTCCCGCCCCGCCCCCCTTCCCCCCCCTCCACCCTCCCCTCCACCCTCCCCCTGAAACCCTCCCCGCCTCCCTCCCGCCCACCCTCCCCCCACTTTTTCCCCCCCTGCCCTCCCGCCCCTTTTCCTAATACCCTCCCCGCCACCCTCCCCCGCCTCCCTCCCTGCTAAACCCCCCCGCCCACCCCCCTCCCCCCCACCTCCCCCCGCCCCCCCCCCCCTCCCCCCCCCTTACCCTCCCCCCCCTCCCCACCCTTCCCCCCTTTTTCCCCCCCTGCCACCTTCCCGCACCCCCCCTCCCCCCCCCCTCCCCCCCCCTCCCGCAAAACCCCCCCAGCCCCCCCGCCCCGGGCCCCCCCCCTCCACCCCCCTGCCCCCTTCCTGCCCCCCTCCCTGCCCCCTTCCTCACCCTCCCTTGCCACCCTCCGTCACCTCCCTGCCACCTTTTCCCCGACCCCACCCACCCTCCCCCCTCCACCCCCCGGGCCCCCCTTTCCCCCAACCCTCCCCCGCCCCCTCCCCGCCCCCCCCCCCGCCCCCTCCCCCACCCATGCCACCCTCCCTGCCCCCCTTCCTCCTCCCTCCCCTTCCCTTTCCCCCCCTCCCCTCCCCCCCCCCCCTGCCCCCTCCTTTTCCCCCCCCCTTCCCTCCTTCCCTCCTTTTCACCCTCCCTGCCCCCTCCCCCGCCCCTTTCCCTGCCCCCCCCTGCCCCCTCCCGCCACCCTCCCCCCCACCCTTTCCCCCCCGCCACCCTTTCCCCCCCCCCTCCCTGCCACCCTGCCCCCCCCTTCCACCTCCCTGCTACCCTTCCCTCCCCCTCCCCCCTCCCTCCCCCCCGCCCTTTCATCCACCTTTCCCCCCCCTCCCCCACTCCCTGCCCCCTCCCTTTTCTTTTCCCCTCCCCGCCACCTTCCCTGCCCCCTCCTCCCCCCCCCCCCTCCCTGCCCCCCCCCTGCCCCCCCTTCCCGCCACCTTTTCCCCCCCCCTCCCTGCCACCCCTGCCACCCCCCCCTGCCACCCTTTCCTGCCACCCTCCCGCCCCCCCCCCCCCCACCCCCCTCCCTTTCCCCGCCCCCTGCCTCTTCCTTCCGCCACTTTCATACCACCCTTCTCCACCCTCCCTGCCACCCTCCCCCCCCTCCCTCCCCTGTAACCCCACCCGCCCCCTCCCCGACCCCCTTTTGCCACCCCCCTCCCTCCCGCTCCCTCCTGCCACCCTTTCCCGCCCCCTCCCTGCCACCCTCCCTGCCCCCCCCCCCCACTTCCCTCCAACCCTCCCTGCCACCCCCCCCCCTCCCGCCACCCTCCCTGCAACCCCTCCCTCCACCCCCTCCCCCCTTGCCTTCCCCCTTTTTCCCTTCACCCTTCCCGCCACCCTCCCGCCACCCTCCCCTCGTCCTCCCCTCTACCCCCCCCTGCCCCCCCCCCTGCCCCCTTTCCCCCCCCTCCTCCTCCCGCTAAAACCCCCCGGCCCCCCCTCCCTGCCACCCTCCCCGCCAAACCCTCCCTGCCACCCTTTTCCCCGCCCCAAATTTCCCGCCACCCTCCGGCCACCCCCCCGCCCCCTCCGCCACCCTCCCCAAAACCCCCCTTCCTCCCACCCCCTTCCCCCCCCTCAAATTTCCCCTCCCTCCCCCGCTCCCTCCCGTACCCCCTTTCCTGCCACCCTCCCTCCACCCCGCCCTCTCCCTGCCACCCTCCCTGCCCCTCCCCCCGGGCCCCCCTCTTCTTTTCCCCCTCCCCCATTTCCCTTTCCACCCTCCCCGCCCCCCCCCTCCACCCTCTTTTCCCCCTCCCCCCCCTTCCCCGCCCCTTCCTGCCACCCTCCCTGCCACCTCCCTGCTCCCCCCCTTTCACCCCCCTGAAACCCCCCCTCTTCCGCTACCCCCCCCCTGCCCCTTTCCCGCACCTTCCCTTTTACCCTTCCGCCCCCTCCCCGCCCCCTCCCTGCGCCCCCCCCTACCCCCCTCACCCTCCCTCCCCCTCCTCCACCCCCCCCTCCCCCTCCTGCACCCCCCCTTCCCCCTCCCAAATCCCTCCCCTCCTCCCCCCGCCCATCCCTCCCCCCCCCCCCCCCCCCTCTTTCACCCTCTTTCCTCCCTCCCTGCCTCCTTCCCCTGTACCCTCCTAACCCCCCCAAAAAACCCCCCTCCCTTCCCTCCTTCACCTCCCTGCCCCCCCTCCCTCCACCTTCCCCTCCCTCCCTCTCCTTTTCCCCCCCCCCCCTCCCTCCACCCTTCTTCCACCCTCCCCCAATCCCTCCCCCCCCTCCCCATTTTTACCCCCCCTCCACCTCCCCCCCACCCCCTCCACCTCCTGCCCCCTCCCTGCCACCCTTTCCCCACCCCCCCTAAACCTTTCCCCCCCTCCCTGCTACCCTTTTACCCTCCCGCCACCCCCCCCCACCCCCTTACCTCCCTCCCCCTTCCCCCCTGTCCCTTTAACCCTTTGGCACCCTCCCTGCCCCCCTCCCCCTTATTTTCCCCCGGGACCCTCCCGATCCCCGCCCTCCCGCTACCTGCCCCTTCAAACCCTCCCCCCCCTTTGACCCCCTTATTGCCCCCTCCCCCCACCCCTTACCCTTATCCCTGAAAAAACCCCCACCCCCCCCCTTTGGGCATTAACCCTCCCTATTCCTTGTTTTAACCCCCCCTAAATTTGACCCCCCCGAAACCCCCCCTGGTTTTTCCCCCCCCCCCCTTTTTCCTTGGTTTCCCCGGGACCCTCCCCCACCCCTTACCCTCTGACCCCCCCCCTTATCCCTGAAAATTGGGTAATGGAATTTTAACCCCCCCGACCCTTCCACCCCCCCTTGATTTGAAATATTTCCCCGGGACCCTCCCTGACCCCCCCGAATTGAAATTTTGAAAATTGACCCCCCCTTAAACCCCCCCTGCATTTGTTTTTCCCGTTCCCGGGTTTCCGATTCCATTCCCGTTTTTGTTTCCCCCCCTCCACCCTCCCGCCACCCTTTTTGAAATTTTTGGGGTTGTTTCCCCCCTTTTTCCCCCCCCATTGAAATATTTTAGCCCCCCCCGTTGCCCCCCCTGAAATTTAAAGGCCACCCCCGTTCCTTTGCCCCCCTCCCGAAAATTTAAATTATTCTGTTTTGGAAATTGATTATTGAAAAGAAGGGGAAAAGAAACCCCCCCGGTTTTCCCCCCCCCAATTTTTTCTGATACCCCCAAAAGTACCCCCCCCCCCTTCCCCCCCCCCCTTGATTTAAACCCCCCCCCCCTTGACCCCTTTGATTAAAAGTTTTTTTGGGAAATGGGGTTTGAAAATGGTTTTGAATTTTTGTTGGAAATTTTTGACCCCCCCTTGGCCCCTTTGTGCCCTCCCTTTTCCTTTTAATTTTATTTTTGTATTAAATTTTTCCCCTTTAAATTTATTGATTGGGGAAAATTTTTTCCTGTTTTTGATTTTTTGTTTGGGTTTTTTTTGAATTGGGTGAATTTAATTTAATTTTTTTGGGTTTTTATTTGAATTTGATTTGGAAATTTGAAATTGTTTTTTGTTTGATTGATTGAATTTGTTTTTTGATGGGGATTTTTTTTGTTTGGGTTTGTTTTTTGGTTTTTTTTAAATTGTTTTTTAATTTTGTTTTGTATTCCCCACCCTCCCTGGTTTTTTTACCCTCCTGCCCAACCCCCCCCCCTCCCTCAAACCTGTGCCCCCTTTCCCCACCCCTTTTCCCTGCCATTGGGTCAAACCACCCCCGGACCCCTTGTCCCCCCCGCTTCCCTCCCTGCCACCCCCCCCTGCCACCTCCCTGCCACATTCCCTGCCACCCTGCCTGCCACCTGCCCTGCCTCCCTCCCTGCACCCTGCCTGCTTCCCTTCCTGCCACTTTCCCTACCACCCTCCCTGCCTCCCTCCCTGCCACCATCACTGCTACCCTCCCTGCCACACTCCTTGCCTCCCTCCCTGCCTCCCTCTCTACCACTCTCCCTGCCACCCTGCCTGCCACCCTGCCTGCCACCCTGCCTGCCACCCTCCCTGCCTCCCTCCCTGCCACCCTCCCTGCCTCCCTCCCTGCCACCCTCCCTGCCACCCTCCCTGCTACCCTCCCTGCCACCCTCCCTGCCACCCTCCCTGCCACCCTCACTGCCACATTCCCTGCCACCCTGCCTGCTTGCCTTCCTGCCACTTCATTACCACCCTCTCTGCCACCCTCCCTGCCACCTCCCTGCCACCCTCCCTGCGTCCCTCACTGCTACCCTCCCTGTCTCCCTCCCTGACACCCTTCGTGCCACCCTCCCTGATTTCTCCCAGCTACCTCCCTGCCACCCTCCTGCCACCCTCCCTGCCGACCCTCCCTGCCACATTCCCTGCCACCCTGCCTGCCACCCTTCCTGCCCCCCCTGCCTGCCACCCTCCCTGACACCCTCCCTTCCACGCTCCCTATCACCCTCTTTCCTCTCTCCCTGCCTCCCTCTCTGGCACCCTTCCTGCCACCCTCCCTGCCACCCTCCATGCGTCTCTCCCTGCTACCCTCCCTGCCACCCCCCTGTCATCCTTCCTGCCACCCTCCCTACCTCCCTTCTTGCTACCCTCCCGGCCACCCTCCCCGCCACCCTCCCTGCCACCCTTCCTGCCACCGTCCCTGCCACATTCGCAGCCACCCTCCGTGCCACCTTCCCTGCTGCCCTCACTGCCACCCTCCCTGCAACCCTCTCTGCTATCTTCCCTGACACCCTCCCTGCCATCCTGCCTACAACCCTTCCAGCCTCCCTCCCTGCCTCCCTCCCTGCTAGCCTCCCTAAAAGCCTCGCGGTCACCCTCCCTGACACCATCCTTGCCACTCTCCCTGCCACCCTCCCTGTCACCCTCCTGCCGCCCTCCTTATCACCCTCTTTGCCTCCCTCCCCCCCACCCTCCTCTGCCAACCCTCCCTACCACCCTCCCTATCACCCTCTTTGCCTCCCTCCCTGCCTCCTTCCCTGTCACCCTTCCTGCCACCCTCCCTGCCACCCTCCCTGCGTCCCTCCTGCTTCCCTCCCTGTCACCCACCCTGCCACTCTTCTGCCACCCTCCCTTCCTCCTTCCCTGCTACCTTCCCTGTCACCCTTCCTGCCACCCTCCCTGCCACCCTCCTGCGTCCCTCCCTGCTACCCTCCCTGCCACCCTCTCTGCCACCTCCCTGCCACCCACCCTGCCACCCACCCTGCCACCCACCCTGCTACCCTCCCTGCCACCCTCCCCGCCACCCACCCTGCTACCCTCCCTGCCACCCTCCCTGCCACCCTCCCTGCCAACCTCCCTGCCACCCTCCCTGCCACGCTCCCTGCCATCCTCCCGGCCACCCTCACTGCCACTCTCCCTGCCACCCACCCCCGCCACCCACCCTGCCACCCACCTGCACCCTCCCTGCCACCCTCCCTGCCACCCTCCCTGCCAACCTCCCTGCCACCCTCCCTGCCCCCGCTCCCTGCCATCCCCCGGGCCCCCCTCACTGCCACTCTCCCTGCCACCCTCCCTGCCACCCACCCTGCCACCCTCCCTGCCACCCTCCCTGCCACCCTCCCTGCCTCCCTCACCAACACACAAACACTCAGATAAGAGACCGTGGCCACTCCTACACGGGAAATGAGAACGGTGAGGTTTTTGAGCATCAGGTTGGCTGCTTCATTAACCCCAGACAATAAATCAGAAACGGCGAGTCATTGGCCAAGGAGGAGGACAAGATGGTGGAGGAGGAGCAGGAGGAGGACAGGGTGGTGGAGGAGGAGCAGGAGGAGGACAAGGTGGTGGAGGAGGAGCAGGAGGAGGACAAGGTGGTGAAGGAGGAGCAGGAGGAGGACAAGATGGTGGAGGAGGAGCAGGAGGAGGACAAGGTGGTGGAGGAGGAGCAGGAGGAGGACAAGATGGTGGAGGAGGAGCAGGAGGAGGACAAGGTGGTGGGGGAGGAGCAGGAGGGGGACAAGATCGTGGAGGAGGAGCAGGAGGGACAAGGTGGTGGAGGAGGAGCAGGAGGAGGACAAGGTGGTGGGGGAGGAGCAGGAGGAGGACAAGGGGTGGAGGAGGAGCAGGGGAGGACAAGATGGTGGGGGAGCAGGAGGGGGACAAGGTGGGGGAGGGGAGCAGGAGGAGGACAAGATCGTGGAGGAGGAGAAAGGGGGAGGGCAAGGTGGTGGAGGAGGAGCAGGAGGAGGACAAGGTGGTGGAGGAGGAGCAGGAGGGGGACAAGGTGGGAGGAGGAGAAGGTGGTGGAAGGAGCAGAGGAGGAAAGATGGTGGAGGAGGGCAGGAGGAGGACAAGATGTGGAGTAGGAGCAGGAGGAGGACAAGGTGGGGGAGGAGGAGCAAGGAGGACAAGGTGGTGGAGGAGGAGCAGGAGGAGGAGAAGGTGGGGGAGAGGAGCAGGAGAGGACAAAGGGGGTGGAGGAGGAGCAGGGGGAGGACAAGGGGTGGAGGAGGAGCAGGAGGAGGACAAGGTGGTGGAGAGAGCAGGAGGAGGACAAGGTGGTGGGGGAGGAGCAGAGGAGGACAAGGTGGTGGAGGAGGAGCAGGAGGAGGACAAGATGGTGGAGGAGGGGCAGGAGGGGGGACAAGATGGTGGAGTAGGAGCAGGAGGAGGACAAGGTGGTGGAGGAGGAGCAGGAGGAGGACAAGGGGAGGGGGAGGAGCAGGAGGAGACAAGGTGTGGAGGAGGAGCAGGAGGAGGACAAGATGGTGGAGGAGGAGCAGGAGGAGGGCAAGATGGTGGAGGAGGAGCAGGAGGAGGACAAGGGGGTGGAGGAGGAGCAGGAGGAGGAGAAGGTGGTGGAGGAGGAGCAGGAGAGACAAGGGGTGGAGGAGAGCAGAGGAGGACAAGATGGTGAGGAGGAGCAGGAGGAGACAAGATGGTGGAGGAGGAGCAGGAGGAACACAAGATGGTGGAGGAGGAGCAGGAGGAGGAGAAGGTGGTGGAGGAGGAGCAGGAGGAGGACAAGGTGGTGGAGAGGAGCAGGGGGAGGACAAGGTGGTGGAGGAGGAGCAGGAGGAGGACAAGGTGGTGGGGGAGGAGCAGGAGGAGGACACGGTGGTGGAGGAGGAGCAGGGGGAGGAGAAGGTGGTGGAGGAGGAGCAGGAGGGGGACAAGGTGGTGGAGGAGGAGCAGGAGGGGGAGAAGGTGGTGGAGGAGGAGCAGGAGGAGGACAAGGTGGGGGAGGAGGGGCAGGAGGCGGGGAAGGTGGTGGAGGAGGAGCAGGGGGAGGACAAGATGGTGGAGGAGGAGCAGGAGGAGGAAAAGATGGTGGAGGAGGAGCAGGAGGAGGACAAGGTGGTGGAGGAGGACAGGAGGAGGGACAGGTGGTGGAGGAGGAGCAGGAGGGGGACAAGATGGTGGAGGAGGAGCAGGAGGAGGACAAGGTGGTGGGGGAGGAGCAGGAGGGACAAATGGTGGAGGAGGAGCAGGAGGAGGAAAAGGTGGTGGAGGAGGGGCAGGAGGAGGAGAAGGGGTGGGGGAGGAGCAGGAGGAGGACAAGGGTGGTGAGGAGGAGCAGGAGGGGGACAAGATGGTGGAGGAGGAGCAGGAGGAGGACAAGGGGTGGAGGAGGAGCAGGAGGAGGAGAAGGTGGTGGGGGAGGAGCAGGAGGAGGACAAGGTTTGGGGGAGGAGGAAACAGGAGGAGAACAAGATGGTGGAGGAGGAGGCAGGAGGAGGACAAGGTGGTGGAGGAGGGCAGGAGGAGGACAAGATGGTGGAGGAGGAGCAGGAGGGGGACAAGGTGGTGGAGGGGGAGCAGGGGGGAGAAGTGGTGGAGGAGGAGCAGGAGGAGGACAAGGTGGTGGAGGAGAGCAGGGGGAGGACAAGATGGTGGAGGAGGAGCAGGAGGAGGACAAGTGTGGAGGAGGGGCAGGGGACAAAAATGGTGGAGGAGGAGCAGGAGGAGGAAAAAGGTGGTGGAGAGGAGCAGGGGGAGGACAAATGGGGGAGGAGGAGCAGGAGGAGGACAAGGTGGTGGAGGAGGGGCAGGGAGGACAAGATGGTGGAGGAGGAGCAGGAGAGGACAAGGTGGTGGAGGAGGAGCAGGGGGAGGACAAGAAAGGTGGAGGAGGAGCAGGAGGAAAGGGCAAGGTGGTGGAGGAGGGGCAGGAGGAGGACAGATGGTGGAGGAGGAGCAGGAGGAGGACAAGGTGGTGGAGGAGGACAGGAGGAGCAGGGGGAGGACAAGGTGGTGGGAGGAGCAGGGGGAGACAGTGGTGGAGGAGGAGCAGGAGGAGGACAAGATGGTGGAGTAGGAGCAGGAGGAGGGCAAGGTGGTGGAGGGGGAGCAGGAGGAGGACAAGGTGGTGGAGGAGGAGCAGGGGGAGGACAAGGTGGTGGAGGAGGAGCAGAGGAGGACAAGGTGGTGGAGGGGGAGCAGGGGGAGGACAAGGTGGTGGAGGAGGAGCAGGAGGAGGACAAGATGGTGGAGTAGGAGCAGGAGGAGGACAAGGGGGTGGAGGAGGAGCAGGAGGAGGACAAGGTGGTGGAGGAAAGGGGCAGGAGGAGGACAAGGTGGTGGAGGAGGAGCAGGAGGAGGACAAGGGGGTGGAGGAGGAGCAGGAGGAGGGCAAGGTGGTGGAGGAGGAGCAGGAGGAGGACAAGGTGGTGGAGGAGGGGCAGGAGGAGGACAAGGTGGGTGGAGGGAGCAGGAGGAGACAAGATGGTGGAGTAAAGGGGCAGGAGGAGGACAAGGTGGGGGAGGAGGAGCAGGAGGGGGACAAGATGGTGGAGTAGGAGCAGGAGGAGGACAAGGGGGTGGAGGAGGAGCGGGAGGAGGACAAGATGGTGGAGGAGGGGCAGGAGGAGGACAAGGTGGTGGAGGAGGAGCAGGAGGAGGGCAAGATGGGGGAGTAGGAGCAGGAGGGGGACAAGGTGGTGGAGGAGGAGCAGGAGGGGGACAAGGTGGTGGAGGAGGAGCAGGAGGAGGACAAGGTGGTGGAGGAGGAGCAGGAGGGGGACAAGGTGGTGGGGGAGGGGCAGAAGGAGGACAAGATTGGGGAGTAGGAGCAGGAGGAGGACAAAGGGGGGGGAGGAGGAGCAGGAGGAGGACAAGATGGTGGAGTAGGAACAGGAGGAAAGGGCAAGGTGGGGGAGGAGGAGCAGGAGGAGGACAAGGTGGTGGAGGAGGAGGGAGGAGGAGGACAAGGTGGGGAGGAGGGGCAGGAGGAGGACAAGGTGGTGTAGGAGGAGCAGGAGGAGGGCAAGGTGGTGGAGGAGGGGCAGGAGGAGGACAAGGGGGTGGAGGAGGAGCAGGAGGAGGACAAGGTGGTGGAGGAGGAGCAGGAGGAGGACAAGGTGGTGGAGGAGGAGCAGGAGGAGGACAAGGTGGTGGAGGAGGAGCAGAGGAGGACAAAGGTGTGGAGGGGGAGCAGGAGGAGGACAAGGTGGTGGAGGAGGAGCAGGAGGAGGAGAAGGTGGTGGAGGAGGAGCAGGAGGAGGACAAGGTTTTGGAGGAGGAGCAGGAGGAGGACAAGGTGGTGGAGGAGGAGGCAGGAGGAGGACAAGGTGGTGGGGAGGAGCAGGAGAGGACAAGGGGGTGGAGGAGGAGCAGGAGGAGGACAAGGTGGTGGGGGAGGAGCAGGAAGAGGACAAGGTGGTGGAGGAGGAGCAGAGGAGGACAAGGTGGGGGAGGAGGAGCAGGAGGAGGACAAGGTGGGGGAGGAGGAGCAGGAGGAGGACAAGATGGTGGAGGAGGAGCAGGATGAGGACAAGGGGTGGAGGAGGAGCAGGAGAGGACAAGGGGTTGGAGGAGGAGCAGGAGGGGGACAAGGTGGTGGAGGAGGGGCAGGAGGAGGGCAATGTGGTGAGGAGGAGCAGGAGGAGGACAAGGGGGTGGAGGAGGAGCAGGAGGAGGACAAGGTGGTGGAGGAGGAGCAGGAGGAGGACAAGATGGTGGAGGAGGAGCAGGATGAGGACAAGGTGGTGGAGGAGGAGCAGGAAGGACAAGGTGTTGGAGGAGGAGCAGGGGGAGGACAAGGTGGTGGAGGAGGGGCAGGAGGAGGGCAATGTGGTGGAGGAGGAGCAGGAGGAGGACAAGGTGGTGGAGGAGGAGCAGGGGGAGGACAAGGTGGTGGAGGAGGGGGCAGGGGGAGGACAAGGGGTGGAGGAGAGCAGGAGGTGGACAAGATGGTGGAGGAGGAGGGGAGGATGAGGACAAGGTGGTGGAGGAGGAGCAGGGGGAGGACAAGATGGTGGAGGAGGAGCAGAATGAGAAAAGGTGGTGGAGGAGGAGCAGGAGAGGACAAGTGTTGGAGGAGAAGCAGGAGGAGGACAGGGGGTGGAGGAGGGCAGAGGAGGACAAGGTGGTGGAGGAGGAGCAGGAGGAGGACAAGGTGGTGGAGAAGGAGCAGGAGGCGGAGAAGGTGGTGGAGGAGGAGCAGAAGGAGGACAAGGTGGTGGAGGAGGAGCAGGAGGCGGAGAAGGTGGGGGAGGAGGAGCAGGAGGCGGAGAAGGTGGGGAGGGGGAGCAGGAGGAGGAGAAGGTGGTGGAGGAGGAGCAGGAGGAGGACAAGGTGGTGAGGAGGAGCAGGAGGCGGGGAAGGTGGGGAGGAGGAGCAGGGGGAGGAGAAGGTTGTGGGGGAGGAGCAGGAAGAGAAAGTGGTGGAGGAAGAGCAGGGGAGGAGAATGTGGTGGAGGAAGATCAGGGGGAGAAAGGTGGTGGAGGAAGAGCAGGGGGAGGAGAAGGTTGGGGGGAGGAGGAGCAGGGGGAGAAGGTGGTGGAGGAAGAGCAGGGAGAGTAGAATGTGGTGGGGGAGGAGCAGGGGTAAGGAGAAGGGGGTGGAGGAGGAGCAGGAGGAGAAGGTGGTGGAGGAAGAGCAGGGAGAGTAAAAATGTGGTGGAGGAGGAGCAGGGGGAGGAGAAGGTGGTGGAGGAGGAGCAGGGGAGGAGAATGTGGTGGAGGGGGAGCAGGGGAGGAGAAGGGGGTGGAGGAGGAGCAAGGAGAGAAGGCGGCGGAAAGGGGGAGCAGAAGGAGGAGAAGTTGGTGGAGGAAGAGCGGAGGAGAAGAAGGGGTGTTGGGAGGAGGAGCTGGAGGAGAAAAGGGTGGTGGTGGAGGAGGAAGAGGAGGAGGGATGGGGGTTTGGGGAGGAGGAGGAGGGGGTGGGGGAGGGGGGGAGGAGGGGGGGAAAAAAGGTGGTTTTTGGGGGAAAAGGGAGGAGGAGGAGAAGGTGGTGTTGGGGAGGAGGGGGGGGGAGAAGGGGGTGTTGGGGGAAAGGGGGAAAAGGGGGTTTGGGAGAGGGGGGGAAGGTGGATTGGGAGGAAAAGGGGTTAGGGAGGGGTGGAGGGGAGAAGGAGAAAAAAAATAAATGTTGTTCCTGGGGTTTACCTATTATTTCCGGGGAAACAACGCCCCCCGGCCCGGCCAGGGACCGGCCTCCCGTGGACCGGGCCTGATCAACAGGCTGATGCGGCCGCACGCATCCAACTACACCCACAGCCCCTGTCCGGCACTGATTTTAAGGTATCGCCCACTCTCTCTTGAAGGGCACCAGGGTTTTTTGGGGAAATTCCCCTAAGCTTGTGGGGGCTGTTGAACATTTTTGGGGCCCCCGGCCTTAGGTGTTTTCCAGTGTCCCAAGGGCCCCCTACTTTTTTTTTGGCGGCATTTGCTCGCCTGCCCAGTTTTTTACTTTCGTGGGAGGATTTCTTGTGCAGATTGGGACTTTCTTCCAAGATTTCCAAGTGAGATTAGATATATCCCTCCCTCCTCGTTCCAACGAGTACAAGTAAAGTGTTTCCAAACGTTCCCAGTATTTAAAGGTGCTTGAAGAATTATACTGCAGTAAGGATCTCTGACACTCTCTAATTGCGTTTCACCTGCTTTGTATGGAGATGTTAATGTACAGCGTATCCACCTAGGAAGAAAAAGTGTTTTTGAAAAGGATATCAGGGGTTTGGGGCACCCCTTCGTTTTGAAAGTTCTCTTTGTCCACCCTATCATTTTCTTTGCACTGGATCGGGCACTTTGTGACCTTGAAAGGAGATCCTCAGACTTTACTATTTCCAGGTCCCTTACATTTTTTTTCCGCTCATTGATGGCCCGGAGGTAGTATTTATATCTGTTCTAGTTATTATTCCCCAGTTTTCCATAACGGAGAGTTGGAATTTGCCCCCTCATTGAACACATATTTTTTTTACCGTTGCCCACTAAAAAACTTTTTTTATATTTCTTGGAGGTTAACCGCGTCCTCAGCAGTGACAGCCTCGCAGATCCTAGTACATCCGAAAAGGGATGATACGGTGCTGGGGTGTATATCTCTGTTTATGTTGTATGAGGAAAAGGGGAAAAAGAGGGGGGCGAGTACTGTCCCTTGTGGAACAAGCTCTTCACTATGGCACCTCCGATTTAACTTTTTTGCCCACTACTCTTTTTTTCGATTTTTGGGAAATTGGGGAAATCCATCTCCCCATTTTCCCCATTATTCCTTTAGCACTTTTTTAGGGGGCTATTCGCCATGATCGCATTGTCAAATTTTTTGCAAGTCTGTGTATTTACACTGCATTCTGATTTTCTTCCGTGCATCCAAAGGGCCCGTATAGTGATCCAGTAGTTGTGAGAAGGAGGG
>NC_069402.1:42483857-42513857 GCF_026875155.1 Cherax quadricarinatus
CCCCGGTGTAGGTGGTGGCAGTGTGTGCTACACCTCTGTGTAGGTGGTGGCAGTGTGTGCTACACCCCGGTGTAGGTGGTGGCAGTGTGTGCTACACTCCGGTGTAGGTGGTGGCAGTGTGTGCTACACTCCTTGTAGGTGGGTGGCAGGGGTGTGCTACACCCCGGGTGTAGGTTGTGGCAGTGGGGTTGCTACACCCCGGTGTAGGTGGTGGTAGTGTGTGCTACACCCCGATGTAGGTGGTGGCAGTGTGTGCTACACCCCGGTGTAGGTGGTGGTAGTGTGTGCTACACCCCGGTGTAGGTGGTGGTAATGTGTGCTACACCCCGGTGTAGGTGGTGGCAGTGTGTGCTACTCCCCGGTGTAGGTGGTGGCAGTGTGTGCTACTCCCCGGTGTAGGTGGTGGCAGTGTGTGCTACACTCCGGTGTAGGTGGGGGCAGTGTGTGCTACACCCCGGTGTAGGTGGTGGCAGTGTGTGCTACCCTCTTGTGTAGGTGGTGGCAGGGTTCTGTTACACCCCGGTGTGGGTAGTGGGCAGTAGTGGGGCTACACCCAGGTGTAGGTGGTGGCAGTGTGTGCTACACCCCGGTGTAGGTGGTGGTAGTGTGTGCTACACCTCTGTGTAGGTGGTGGCAGGGTCTGTTACACCCCGGTGTAGGTGGTGGCAGTGTGTGCTATACCTCCGTGTAGGTGGTGGCAGGGTGTGTTACACCCCTGTGTAGGTGGTGGCAGTGTGTGCTACACCCCGGTGTAGGTGGTGGTAGTGTGTGCTACACCCCGGTGTAGGTGGTGGCAGTGTGTGCTGCTCCCCGGTGTGGTTGGTGGCAGGGGTGTGCTACTCCCCGGTGTGGGGTGGGGCAGTGTGTGCTACACCCCGGTGTAGGTGGTGGCAGTGTGTGCTACTCCCCGGTGTAGGTGGTGGCAGTGTGTGCTACTCCCCGGTGTAGGTGGTGGCAGTGTGTGCTACACTCCGGTGTAGGTGGGGGCAGTGTGTGCTACACCCCGGTGTAGGTGGTGGCAGTGTGTGCTACACCTCTGTGTAGGTGGTGGCAGGGTCTGTTACACCCCGGTGTAGGTAGTGGCAGTGTGTGCTACACCCAGGTGTAGGTGGTGGCAGTGTGTGCTACACCCCGGTGTAGGTGGTGGTAGTGTGTGCTACACCTCTGTGTAGGTGGTGGCAGGGTCTGTTACACCCCGGTGTAGGTGGTGGCAGTGTGTGCTATACCTCCGTGTAGGTGGTGGCAGGGTGTGTTACACCCCGGTGTAGGTGGTGGCAGTGTGTGCTACACCCCGGTGTAGGTGGTGGCAGTGTGTGCTACACCTCTGTGTAGGTGGTGGCAGGGTGTGTTACCCCCCGGTGTAGGTGGGGGCGGGTGTGTGCTACACCCCGGTGAAAGGGGGTGGCAGTGTGTGCTACACCCCCGGTGTAGGTGGTGTAGTATGTGTGCTACACCTCTGTGAAAGGGGGTTTGGCAGGGTGTGTTACACCCCGGTGTAGGTGGTGGCAGTGTGTGCTACACCTCTGTGTAGGTGGTGGCAGGGTGTGTTACACCCCGGTGTAGGTGGTGGCAGTGTGTGCTACACCCCGGTGTAGGTGGTGGCAGTGTGTGCTACACCTCTGTGTAGGTGGTGGCAGGGTGTGTTACACCCCGGTGTAGGTGGTGGCAGTGTGTGCTACACCCCGGTGTAGGTGGTGGTAGTGTGTGCTACACCCCGGTGTAGGTGGTGGCATCGCAGACCAGCAACACAGACCAGCAACACAGACCAGCAACACAGACCAGCAGCACAGACCAGCAATACAGACCAGCACCACAGACCAGCAATACAGACCAGCACCACAGACCAGCAACACAGACCAGCAACAAAGACCAGCATCACAGACCAGCAACACAGACCAAGAACATAGACCAGCATCACAGACCAGCAACACAGACCAGCAATACAGACCAGCACCACAGACCAGCAACACAGACCAACAATACAGACCAGCACCACAGACCAGCACCACAGACCAGCAACACAGACCAGCAATACAGGCCAGCGCCACAGACCAGCAACACAGACCAGCAACACAGACCAACAACACTGACCAGCATCACAGGCCAGCAACACAGATCAGCAACACAGACCAGCAACACAGACCAGCGATGCAGACCAGCAACACAGACCAGCATCACAGACCAGCAGCACAGACCAACAGCACAGACCAGCAACACAGGCCAGCAGCACAGACCAGAAACACAGACCAGCAACACAGACCAGCAACACAGACCAAAATACAGACCAGAAAACACAGACCAGCAACACAGACCCCCAACAAGACCAGCAGCACAGACCAGCAACATCGACCAGCAACACAGACCAGCGCACAACCAAAAAACACAGACCATCAACACAGACCAGCACCACAGACAAGCAACACAGACCAGCAGCACAGACCAGCAACACAGACCAGCAACACAGACCAGCAGCACATACAAGAAACACAGACCAGCAACACAGACCAGCAACACAGACCAGCAACACAGACCAGCAGCACAGACCAGGAACACAGACCAGCAACACAGACCAGCAATGCAGACCAGCAACACAGACCAGCAACACAGACCAGCAACACAGACCAGCAACACAGACCAGCAATACAGACCAGAAACACTGACCGGGAACACAGACCAGCAACACAGACCAGCAGCACAGACCAACAACACAGACCAGCAACACAGACCAGCAGCACAGACCAGGAACACAGACCAGCAACACAGACCAGCAACACAGACCAGCAACACAGACCAGCAGCACCGACCAGGAACACAGACAAACAACACAGACCAGCAGCACAGACGAGCAACACAGACCAGCAGCACAGACCAGCAACACAGAACAGCAAAAAGACCAGCAACACAGACCAAGAACACAGACCAGCAACACAGACCAGCAGCACAGACCAGCAACACAGACCAGCAACACAGACCAGCAACACAGACCAGCAGCACAGATCAGCAGCACAGATCAGCAGCACAGACCAGCAACACAGACCAGCAACACAGACCAACAGCACAGATCAGCAACACAGACCAGCAGCACAGACCAGCAACACAAACCAGCAACACAGACCAGCAACACAGACCAGCAACACAAACCAGCAGCACAGACCAGCAACACAGACCAGCAACACAGACCAGCAACACAGACCAGCAACACAGACCAGCAGCACAGATCAGCAGCACAGATCAGCAGCGCAGACCAGCAACACAGATGAGCAACACAGACCAGCAGCATCTTTGAGCATGAGAACCCGTCGAATTATACAAGACAATCATCACAGTGTGTAATCTAAGATTTTAAAGAGGAATTTCTACTGGGATACTCTGTCTACTTTTGATGTTGCAAGAAGAATTGCTAGGCGAGGGGTGAAGGGGGAAGGATGAAGGAAGAGCCAGATGTGAATGTAGAGAAGGTGTGTGAGGCTGTGAGTAAAATGAAAGGGGGCAGACCAGCTGGGATTGATGGGATCAAGATAGAAATGTTAAGAGCAGATGGAGGATAAAGTTTTGGAGTGGTTGGTGATTTTATTTAATAAATGTATGAAGGAGGGGAAGGTAACTAGGAATTGGTAAAGAACGTGCATAGTTTCTTTGTATAAAAGAAGAATGAGAGGAGGGAAGAAAGATGGTGCACATGTGAGAGGTAGGACAGGTGTGTCCTGCCTCTCTGTGTTAATTCACACAGTGATTGTCTCCACCTGATGTGATCAGTCCTACGGGTGTGTTGTGTTTACGTGTCTCGGGCAGTCCGTACATCTGTGCGGCTTTACGATTGCTAAGGAATAATTGTGGACGTTTCTTCCATTTATTTATTAAATGCGCTTTGGAATTTGTCCAGACTTGAAGAGAAAGTCTCTGGCCAGTGTTTTTCACTGACTTTTCCAGAGGTCTGTAATTTGATTGTCGCTGGAGATAAGCATGACGTCTCCGCGCCTTTTGTCAGCCGGTGAGACGACAACACTGGGGTCTTTGGCTATGCCTTGAAGGGTAGTTATGCATCCTATGAAAAGACCTATCATGAGGGTTGGGCTACAGCTTTTGGACTCTCCGTCCCCGCTCCGCCTCACTCTGCATAGGAAACACGTTTAATGTACTCATCTAGATGCGTATGCTTGGGTTGAACCCTAGATCATAGGGCTAGGATTCGATCTTAGCCCCTAGTCCTGGTGACCACGTCCGGTCAGTAGTTTGGTTTGCCTAGGTACGTGGTAAATTTGAGATCCAGATTCCAGGTTTAGTGCGTGGCGATAAATTGTTGATCAAGGCTTCTCAAGACCCATTTTTTTTCATCGTACACACACACACACACACACACACACACGCACAGACACACACACACACACACGCAACACGCACACACACACACACACACACACACACACACACACACCACACACACTCACAAAATTTGTGATTTGACTGAGAATATGCTCACTGGTTTAGAAGGTTTCTTAGACGGCGTTAGAGCTTCCTCTGCCTATTTGGTTAACTAAGATTAGGAAATGAGAAGAGGAGTGTGGGGTTGGAAAGCTCAGTAGATTTAGGAACCCAAGAACCTCATCACCAAAGTGGCGGGACTCTTGAGCAACCAGTCTACACACGAACATAGTGGGAGACACTATAGTGGGAGACACTCACTGTAGTGGGAAACATTCACTATAGTGGAAGACACTTACTATAGTGGGAGACACTCACTATAGTGGGACACTCACTATAGTGGGAGACACTCACTATAGTGGGAAACATTCACTATAGTGGAAGACACTTACTATAGTGGGAGACACTCACTATAGTGGGAGACACTATAGTGGGAGACATTCCCTAAAGGACTTCCTATTAAAGTCCCGACCAATACTCAAGCCCACTAAAGAAGGGAAGGAATTTTTGAACTTAGTTCCTAATAACTTAATGTCGCTTAATTGTATGAATAGTCCATGACCCAGAGATTGAGCCCACCCCTACTCTAATAAAAAAATGGTTTTAATCATAACTATAATATTTAAAGGGGTGGACGGGTAAGCCAGAGGAAGGCCTTGGTGAGGTAACCAAAAGCGCCAGTGGTGGGTCATCATAAGGCAAAGTTCCGCGTCAGGACGCTCTTGTCCTGTTTCCTGACAAACCTGACCAAACCAACCAACGTACCCCTAAGACCGATCACATCAGATACAGGCAATGCACCACATAAATTAATCAGAGTCTTCGCCAACCATTTTTCCTGCCTACCGAGAACCATCAGATCTGCTCGCTGAAAGCACTCAGGCAGCCTCCTTAACCATTATACCAGCGACCTCCCTATCCAGAACAAGAAACTCAGTAGCCTCGAGGACACTTCGCCTATTTACAGAGGTGCCAGAAGTGCTCACCACACAAGCTACTGACCTCCGACGCAAAGTCAACCAGGACTTGAATCTTTCTCTGCCCCACAAAGATTTCATCGACCTGACTGAGCATAGCATAAACTTAACTGTTTCTCGCTCAAAAGAGGCTTCTACAGGCAAACGCATGTTCTGGGGATAGGTTGCCCCTTCAGGGCTGTTTTGGCGAGCTTATACATACAACACCTGCAAATTGAATGCTTCGCCAACATTATTTACAGCAACGTCACATGGGTGCGATACGTGGATGACGTCCTGATAATCATTCCCAAATGTTTTGACATCCATGGCGCTGCACAGGCGATATGCTGTCATGAAAAAAAAAATCAAATGATAATGCTTTGTTTATACTGAAGGAAAAATGTGGGTGATTATTTTTGTTTATAGGCTTTCTGTATACTTGGTATCTTGAGATGTCACGTTCATGGTGACACTGTATATACAGCGTCACCAAGAACACCACCAGCCACTTAACGAAAATGAATGTTACTCAGTGAGGTTTTTTAGAAACCAGAAGCCTGCAGACGACAGTGTCTAGAAGGCCTACTGACCTTCACTTCAGTTATTGTCACACAGCAAAGCCAGCCTCGCCATCTCTGAAATATAAGCATGACTCATGTAAACAATGATCGACTCCACCGTCACAAAGCAGCAACACGAATAAATCATTTATTTTGGTCTCAAACCTACCACTTGTTTCTGTTTCTCAGATCTCTTGCTTCGTTTTAGTTCTCAGAACCTATTCCTCGGTCCTATTTCTCGAGCCCTATTCCTTTGACCTATTTCTCGGTCCTATTACTACAGCTGAAAACGCTGAAAATCATTTCACAGCTGCACAGTTTCCCCTTGTACATTCCGAATGCCTTTGTTGGAATGCGTGAGTTAACGGCGCTTACACAGCCTCGTTATTTAGTAGCTCCAGTGTGTTGCAGTGCTGATGTTTATGGTATTGTAGTGTTACACGTTGATGTTAAATCTGAAAATGTTTCTGAAAGAGATCATTTTGTAAGATAAACTCTGACACAAAAACTGTAATTCTTTGTACATTTAATCAGTCACCAGACAGGCTTCAGTTCCTTCAACAATTCTCATCAACGTAACAGTGTCGAAATCCACGTCTTGGACGCCGACTCCAGCGTTTTATCTATGTTCGCGTTCTCCTTACAGTTGTTTCTCTTCATTTTCTTTCCCTTCCCTTCCTTTCCTTTACTTTATCTTTCTCTTCCTTTCCCTTCTCTTCCATTCTCTCCTCTAATGTTCCATCTCCTCACTTTCTACTAGTCGTCTACAACCTAGGGAAGGAAGGAAGTGATTTAAAGAGCAACTTGACCTGCTAGATGACGTAGTGTTCTGGAAAATATAAAAATATAAACACACATATGAGATCACACAAGCTGGAATAAACACTGTTAGCAGGAGCACAATACATCCTATAAAATATCAGTTATTAAACCGCCATTAAACTGTCATTATTCAATGACTGTCTTGAAAGTTCCCGAGGTCCCTACAGGCACCCCGTGAAGGAAAGAAAGATGGAGCCGTGGGCAAAATGTATAAGTGTGTTCTACAGTCAGCTATATAATCAGGATATATACACCATGAGGTGTATGTTTCTCAGTGCAAAATACACAAAGAATTTGCTTTGATCTCTGTGTTAAGGACAGAAGTGTGTGTACTCACCTAGTTGTACTCACCTAGTTGTACTCACCTAGTTGTACTCACCTAGTTGAACTCACCTAGTTGTACTCACCTAGTTGTACTCACCTAGTTGTACTCACCTAGTTGTACTCACCTAGTTGTACTCACCTAGTTGTACTCACCTAGTTGTACTCACCTAGTTGTACTCACCTAGTTGTACTCACCTAGTTGTACTCACCTAGTTGAACTCACCTAGTTGAACTCACCTAGTTGTACTCACCTAGTTGTACTCACCTAGTTGTACTCACCTAGTTGTACTCACCTAGTTGTACTCACCTAGTTGTACTCACCTAGTTGAACTCACCTAGTTGAACTCACCTAGTTGTACTCACCTAGTTGTACTCACCTAGTTGTACTCACCTAGTTGTACTCACCTAGTTGTACTCACCTAGTTGAACTCACCTAGTTGTACTCACCTAGTTGTACTCACCTAGTTGAGGTTGCAGGGGTCGAGTCCAAGCTCCTGGGCTCCGCCTCTTCACTGGTCGCTACTAGGTCACTCTCCCTGAACCGTGAGCTTTATCATACCTCTGCTTAAAGCTATGTATGGATCCTGCCTCCACTACATCCTTTCCCAAACTATTCCACTTACTGACTACTCTGTGGCTGAATAAATACTTCCTAACATCCCTGTGATTCATCTGTGTCTTCAACTTCCAACTGTGTCCCCTTGTTACTCTGTCCAATCTCTGGAACATCCTGTCTTTGTCCACCTTGTCAATTCGTCTCAGTATTTTGTATATCGTTATCATGTCCCCCCTATCTCTCCTGTCCTCCAGTGTCGTCAGGTTGATTTCCCTTAAACTCTCCTCGTAGGACATACCCCTTAGCTCTGGGACTAGTCTTGTTGCAAACCTTGGCACTTTCTCTAGTTTCTTTACGTGCTTGGCTAGGTGTGGGTTCCAAACTGGTGCCGCATACTCCAATATGGGCCTAACGTACACGATGTACAGGGTCCTGAACGATTCCTTACTAAGATGTCGGAATGCTGTTCTGAGGTTTGCTAGGCGCCCATATGCTGCAGCAGTTATTTGGTTGATGTGCGCTTCAGGAGATGTGCCTAGTGTTATACTCACCCCAAGAACTTTTTTCCCTGAGTGAGGTTTGTAGTCTCTGGCCCCCTAGACTGTACTCCATCTGAGGTCTTATTTTGCCCTTCCCCAATCTTCAAGACTTTGCACTTGGTGGGCTTGAACTCCAGGAGCCAATTGCTGGACCAGGTCTACAGCCTGTCCAGATCCCTTTGTAGTTATGCCTGGTCTTCGATCGAATGAATTCTTCTCATCAACTTCACGTCATCTGCAAACTGGGACACTTCGGAGTCTATTCCTTCCGTCATGTCGTTCACAAATACCAGAAACAGCACTGGTCCTAGGACTGACCCCTGTGGGACATCGCTGGTCACAGGCGCCCACTCTGACACCTCACCACGTACCATGACTCGCTGCTGTCTTCCTAACAAGTATTACCTGATCCATTGTAGTGTCTTCCCTGTTATCCCTGCTTGGTCCTCCAGTTTTTGCACTGATCTCTTGTGTGGAACTATGTCAAACGCCTTCTTGCAGTCCAAGAAAATGCAATCCACCCACCCCTCTCTCTCTTTTCTTATTGCTGTCACCATGTCATAGAACTCCAGTAGGTTTGTGACACAGGATTTCCCGTCCCTGAAACCATGTTGGCTGCTGTTGATGACATCATTCCTTTCTAAGTGTTCCACCACTCTTCTGATAATCTTCTCCATGACTTTGTATACTATACATGTCAGTGACACTGATCTGTAGTTTAGTGTTTCATGTCTGTCTCCTTTTTTAAAGATTGGGACCACATTTGCTGTCTTCCATGCCTCAGGCAATCTCCCTGTTTCGATAGATGTATTGAATATTGTTGTTAGGGATACACATAGCGCCTCTGCTCCCTCTCTCAGGACCCATGGAGAGATGTTATCCGGCCCCATTGCCTTTGAGGTATGTAGCTCACTCAGAAGCCTCGGTTGTGTGTACTGTGTCGAGCACTTGGTGGTGTACCCCACCTCTCTGTCCTTCTGGAGCCCCTTCTGTCTCCTCTGTGAACACTTCTTTGAATCTCTTGTTGAGTTCCTCACATACTTCACGATCATTTCTTGTTGTCTCTCCTCCTTCCTTCCTTAGCCTGATTACCTGGTCCTCGAGTGTTGTTTTCCTCCTGATGTGGCTGTATAACAGCTTCAGGTCAGATTTGGCTTTCGCTGCTGTGTAGTTTTCATATTGTCCTTGGGCCTCCCTTCTTATCTGTGCATACTCATTTCTGGCTCTACGACTGCTCTCCTTATTCTCCTGGGTCCTTTGCCTTCTATATTTCTTATATTCCCTAGCACACTTGGTTTTTGTCTCCCTGCACCTTCGGGTGAACCATGGGCTCATCCTGGCTTTTTCATTATTCCTGTTACCCTTGGGTACAAACCTCTCCTCAGCCTCCTTGCACATTGTTGTTACATATTCCATCATCTCATTAACTGGCTTCCCTGCCAGTTCTCTGTCCCACTGAACCCCGTTCAGGAAGTTCCTCATTCCCGTGTAGTCCAATTTCTTGTAGTTTGGCTTCATTCGCCCTGGCCTTCCTGCTTCCCCCTTCACTTGTAGCTCTACTGTGTATTCGAAGCTTAAACCACATGATCGCTGGCCCCAAGGGGTCTTTCATATGTGATGTCCTCAATATCTGCACTGCTCAAGGTGAATACTAGGTCCAGTCTTGCTGGTTCATCCTCTCCTCTCTCTCTTGTAGTGTCCCTTACGTGTTGGCACATGAAGTTTTCCAGTACCACCTCCATCATCTTATCCCTCCATGTGTCTTGGCCCCCATGTGGCTCCTAGTTCTCCCAATCGATTTCCTTGTGGGTAAAGTCACCCATGATCAGGAGCTTTGCCCTGCATGCATGAGCTCTTCTGGCCACTGCAGCCAGTGTGTCAACCATCATTCTATTGCTCTCATCATACTCTTGCCTTGGCCTCCTGCTGTTCTGTGGTGGGTTATACATCACTGCAATTACCATTTTTCGACCTCCAGAGTGAAGCATTCCCGCTATGTGCTGTCTTCTCTCTCCAGCTCATCAAAATTCAATCGGTTTTTGATCAGCAGTGCCACTTCTCAACCCTCCTTCCTGTTCCCTCTGTCTTTCCTCAGGATCTGCTATCCCGCTGGAAAGATGGCATCTGTTATCATACCTGTAAGCTTGGTTTCTGTGAGAGCTATGATGCCCTGTGATGCCTCTTTGACTCTTTTATGCCACTCCTCCCACTTATTTGTTATTCCATCAGCGTTTGTGTACCATACCTTCAGTTTCCTCTCCAACACTGTGGTTTGGGGGGCCTGTGAGGGTGGGAGACCTGGTAACGTACTGTGGGATTCTATAGCTGGGTGTTGGGTGGAAGCTGTGAGTATGGATTGTAGTTTGTGTTGGGATGATGTGATAGGTTGTGGGGTTCTGAGGATGGTTCTGTGTGTGCTTGCCCTTGCTGCTCTGTCCTGTGTGTGTGTGTGTGTGTGTGTGTGTGTGTGTGTGTGTGTGTATACTCACCTAATTATGGTTGTAAGGGTTGAGTCATAGCTCCTGGCCCCGCCTCTTCATTGGTAGCTACTAGGTCACTACCTGCTCTGTGAGCCTTATCATACCTCTTCTTAAAGCTATGTATGGGGCACCTAACTTTCCAGACTATTCTACTTCCTGGCAACTCTGTGACTGAAAACAATAGTTCCTAGCATCTCTGTAACTCATCTGAGTCTTCAACTTCCAATTGTAAACCCTCGTCGCTGTGTCCCATCTCTGGAACATCTTATCTCAGTCCATCGTGTCGATTCCTCTCAGTATTTTATATTTTGTTATGTCCCCTCTATCTCTCCTGTCCTCCAGTTTCGTCAGGTAGAGTTCCCTTAACCTTTCTTCTTAGGACATGCTTAGCTCCAGGACTAGTCTCGTTGCAAACCTTTGCACTTTCTCTAATTTCCTAACGTGCTTGCCCAGGTGTGGATTCCAAAATGGCGCTGCATACTCTAATATAGGCCTGACGTACACGATTCCTTACTAAGATGTCGGAAAGCTATTCGTAGGTTTCCTAGTCGCCCATATGCTGCAGCAGTTATTTGAGTGATGCGCGCCTCAAGAGATATGTTCGGTATTATACTCACTCCAAGATCTTTTACCTTGAGTGAAGTTTGTAGGCTCTGGCCCCCTAGACTGTACTCCGTCTGCGGTCTTCTTCGCCTTTTCCCCATCTTCATGGCTTTGCACTTGGCGGGGTTGAGCTCCAGGAGACAGTTGCTAGACCAGGCCTGCAGTCTGTCCAGATCCCTTTGTAGTCCTATCTGGTCCTTCTCCGATTGAATTCTCCTCATTAACTTCACATTGCTAGCAAGCAGAGACACTTCTGAGTCTATTCCTTCCGTCATATCATTCACACACGTGTGTGTGTGTGTGTGTGTGTGTGTGTGTGTGTGTGTGTGTGTGTGTGTGTGTGTGTGTGTGTGTGTGTGTTATTGTTGAAGCTAGGGAAGGTGATCACGTCACTAAATTATCCAGACGGTGAGGTTCCCTGCGTCTCCGTCTCTCATGAGAGTCAGTGTAAACATTTAGCAAGCCCTGGAGGCGGCGGTGCCCATGATTACCCTGAGATGATTCCCTGTAGCGTCGGTGGCTTTGTCGGGAGGGCGGGCGGTGGTCGGCAGGCGGGTGGACTGAATGGCGGGCGGGATTGTAGACCACCAAAGGGAGAAGCGTGGACGGGCCGGCGGACCGTAGGGTGGGCGGATTTCGTGGGAGAATTTGTGGGCGGGAGTCACGTCCAGCCAATTTAGGCGTGATGACATTATGTGCGCTCCGGCGGACCGTGTTCCTCTGATCACCACCACCACAGTCCTCCAGGATTATCACGTTCCTCCATCTCTCCCTCCCTCCCTCCCCTCCCTCCCTTCCTCAATCCCTCCCTCCCTCCCTCACAGGGTAATATAGCTTTTGTCTGTATAAATGGTTTAGTAGACCGACAGGTAGATCAGTCTTCCACTGTTGTTCTCTGGATGGGACTGATGAAGACACTGGCTGGTGAAACACGTCTCGAATGAAGACACAAGTGTCTCATTGCTAGCTCTTGTCCCCAGTGTGTAACTCACATAAATACACAAGCAGCACACTGCAGATGTATTCAACTTTACGTTCCTACTTCTCGCCTCTCCTAGTTATCCTCTTCTTAGTTATTCTCTTCTGTTTTACTCTATTTACTAGATTTCCTTATTGTTTATCATTTCCTTCTTTATCTACAGCTCTCTTCCTTCACTATGTTTGATCTTTTTATTTCTCTCATTTATCTTCCTTCCATTCCATTCTCTTCATTTTCATCTTCCACTTCTTAATAATTTTCCTGATAGTCTTCCTCTTCTTCCTTCCAACTCTTCTCTTCTCATTCCAACTCATTGTTCTTCAGATTCAAAAATTTTCTCATCTTCCTTACCTTTATCTTCATAGATCTAAACTTACTCCCAGTTCAGTACATCCACACTTACTACTGTGCAATCTACATCTACAGGACCTTAAACTCCAATATCAACCTTGACCTAAAACGCTTTCTTGATAGTTGTGACAGAACCCACAGGCATAACACCAGACACAAACATCTCTACGACATTCCCCGTGTTCGACTAAACCTTTACAAAAATTCAATGTATGTCAAAGGCCCTGAAATCTGGAACACCCTACCTGAGAACTCTAGAACTGCAGACACATTCATCACCTTCAAAACTACCAATAGAAAACATCTTATCTCCCTGATACACCCCATCAACTAACTACACGAATACCACCTGGTGGTTCACACTTACACTCACTCACCCATTTGACCATAAACAGAAATATTAATCTCAATCTTAAAATAATGAATCCTGTGATACTCCAATACTGAAACTATGTACTGTGCCAAAACAAAAGCATTCACATTGCTAAACTCACAAACTAGTATTTAGTCACTTAGCCATAATACCAACTTACCTCATAATTTGTAATATTTTAAAATAAAGAATTAAACTAAGTCTGCCCGAAATGCCTAGCCATGCTAGGCGTTCTAGTGGTACACTCTGTAATCATTATTTAACTACATGTAAACCACACAACAACCAAATTCTGTAAATTCAACATTGTAATCTTTATAGAGAATAAACTTTGAATTTGAATTTGAATTTGAATTTATCTTCATTATTATCTTCTTCCTCTTAAGGTTTATTTTATTCTTATGCTTAATAATTCCTTCTTATCCTCTTACTTCCCTTCTGTTCCTCTTCTTCCTTCTCCTCCTCCTCCTCCGCCTCTTCCTACTCCTCTTCCTCGTCCTTCACCGCCTCTTCCTCCTCCTCCTCTTCCTACGCCTTTTCCTTCTCCACCTCCTCCTTCTTCGCCTCTTCCTCCTCCTCTTCCTCCTTCACCTCCTCCTCTGCCTCTTCCTTCTCCTCCGCCTCTTCCTCCTCCTCCGCCTCTTCCTCCTCCTCCGCCTCTTCCTCCTCTTTCACCTCCTCCTCCGCCTCCTCTTCCTCCTCCGCCTCTTCCTCCTCCTCCGCCTCTTCCTCCTCCTTCACGGCCTCTTCCTCCTCCTCGTCCTTCAACGCCTCTTTCTCCTCCTCCTCCGCCTCTTCCTCCTCTTTCACCTCCTCCTCCTCCTCCTCCTCCTCTTCCTCCTCCGCCTCTTCCTCCTCCTCCTCCCAGAATTGCGTCTGGGTCACCATTATTACATGACTAGTGTTGTGGTTGGCCGGGTCTGGTGTTCCTGCCGCTCCAACACACACTCACCTTCCTTCCTCAGCCTCTACGGGGTTTTTGTGCATTTCCTTGTCATAAACACACACACCCACCCCACACCCCACCACACACAGGGGGGCCGGAGTTTGGGGACTCGCCCCCTGCAACCTCAACTCCGTGAGTACATAAAACGCACACACACACATCACCCGACACACACATATACAAATAAACCCACCAACACACAAAAACCCAAAAAACATCTATATCGGGTTTGTGATGCAATTTAAATATCCCAAAAATAGTAAAATTTCCCTAATCCCAATTTATTCTCTAATTATTTTGTATTCCCATTAATGATTCATTTTTTTATTTTTTTAGAATTATCTTCATGGATGAGTGAATAAATTTGCTGAATCATTGACCTTTTTTAAAAACCCCCCTTAACCTGCGGGTTTGGTGTGTTTTGGTGTGTGGGGTTGTGTGTGTGTGGTGTGTGGGGGTTTTGTTGGTGTGTGTGTGTGTGTGTGTTTTGGGGTTTTGTGTTGTGTGTGTGGGGTGTACTAAACCTTTTTTGTACTCACCTATTTGTGGTTGCAGGGGCCCGGTCCAAAAAAAAAAAGCCCGGGCCCCCGGCCCTTCACCGGTTGTTTTCTAGACCCTCTCTCCCCCCGCTCCATGAGCTTTATAAAACCTCGTCTTTAAAACGGAAAGGGTTTCCTCCCTTTCCACTACGTCATTTTCTGGGCCCTTTTTCCACTGCCTTACAATCAAATGACTGAAGAAATATTTCCCTACTATCTCCCCTGACTCATTTTTTCTTCAATTTTCCAATTGGGGGGCCTCTTGTTTCTGTGTCCCCTCCCGGGAACACCTGCCTTTGTCCCCCTTTGCTATTCCCCCCGCAGTTTTTTATATGTCTTTATCTGTCTCCCCGGACCCCCCTGTCCTCCAGTGTCGTCGGGCCGTTTTCCCCCTTAATCTTTTTTCATGGGAACATTCCCCCTTAGCTCTGGAACAACCTTTTTGAAAATTTTTGTACTTTCTCAGTTTCTTGCGTGTTTTAAATCAAGGGGGGTTTTCCAAACGGGGTGCTGCATACCCAGAAATGGGCCTACATACACTGTACAGTGTTTTAAATGTTTCCCTTTACTAAGGATCGGAATGCTTTTCCCTCGGGTTTTTGCCAGGCGCCCATATGCTGCGGGCATTATCTGTTTGGGAATTTTCTTCCGGAAAATGCTCGGTTTTTATACTCACCCCAAGATTTTTCCCTCCTTAAATGAGGTTTGCAGCTTTGGCCCCCCCAAAAAGCCTATACTCTGTCTGTGGCCCTTCTGTCCCCTTTTCCCCTATCTTCATAAACTTTTTCCCTTTTGGGCGGGATTAAATTGGGAAAAGGGCCATTTGTTGGACCGGGTGTCCAGCCCTGCCCAGGTCTTTTTGGGAAGTCCCCGGGCCTCCATCAGATTTAATTCCCTCTTTAAAATTTTAACATCATCTGAAACGGGGACACTTCTGAGTCTAACCCTTCCGCAGGGTCGTTCACATATACCAAAAATACACGCTCCTAGGCCACCCCTGGGGGATCCCGTCGTCACGGGTGCCCACTGTGATCCCTCTTTACGTACCAGACTCGTTGTTGCCTCCCTGTCATATTCTCTGATCCTTTGGGCAGTCCCCTTCCTGTTATATGCCCCTGATGCTCAGCTTCTGAAATAATCTTTTGTGGGGGAACTGTTAAAAGGGCCCTTTTTTGAAAGTCCAAGAAATGAAATTTCAACCCACCCCCTCTCTCTTTTTCCTTACTTCTTTTAATTTTATCATAAAATTTCCCAAAAGGGTTTGTGAAAACCGGTTTTGCCCCCGGGAATCCGTCCCGGGGGCTTTTAAAACTCCTTTTCCCCGTTCCAGGTGTTTCCCCCCACTCTCCTCCTAAAATAATCTTCCCCCAAAAATTTTGCAACTATACACTAAATGAAACAGGTCTATATTTTTATGCCTTTTTTCCCTGTCTTTTTTTTGGGAAAATGGGAACTACATTTGCCGTTGGTAAGGGACATCGATCCCTTAAAAGGCAAGGGGCCCGGGAAAACTTTCCTCCGTGGGTCCTTAGAGAGGACAGAAAATGTTTTGCGTACCACTTTCCACAATCTTCAAAACATCCCGGGAAAATGGGCAACTACCTGAGGTATGGAAGGGCGGCAAATTGTTTCCCATTTTCAAAAAAGAAAACAGAAAAAAGGCACTAAACTATAGAAACCTTTGGGATTGACGTGTATAGTATGCAAAATATTTAGAAGAAAATCAGGGGGGAGAGTGGTGGAGCACCTGGGGAAAGGAACAGGAGTATAAATGCCATCCCAGCACGGATTTACGGGAAAGGGAAATCCTGTGTCACAAAACCTTTTGGAGTTTTTTTGATAAAAAACAAAGTAAGACAAGAGAAGAGGGGTTGGGGTTTATTGCATCTTCTTGGACTGCAAGAAGGCCTTTTACACAGTTCCTCACAAGAATTAGTGCAGAAAACAAAAGCATCAGGCCCTATAACAGGAAAAGGGGACTGCCCAAAGGATCAGAGAAACCTACAGGGAGGCAAAAAAAAACCCCAAAAATTCCCTGGGGACGTAATGATTATCACAGTGGGCACCTGTGGGCGAGCGGGGTCCCCCAGGGGTCGGTCCTAGGGGCATGCTATTTTTTTTTTATATTAACGACTGACGGAAAGGGGTTAAAACTCAGAAATGTCCCTTTTTGCAGATGTGGTTAATTAAAAAGGAGAATTTTAAAACTGATTTAGGAAACCCGGCCCGGACTTCAAAAAGACCTTTGGGCAGACTGGACACCTGCCAGCCAAATTGGGTTTTTTTCGAATTTAATCCTGCCAAAAAGCAAAGTCTTTAAATAGGGGAAGGGCACAGAAGACCACAAAACAGAGTAAAAGGCTAGGTGGCCAAAAACTGCAAAACCCCACTCAAGGGAAAAAATCTTTGGGGGGAGTATAACACCGAGCATGTCTCCGGGAAACACACATCAATCAGAAACTTTCTGCCCGCATATGGGCGCCTGCAAACCTGAGAACAGCATTCCGATACCTTAGTAAGGAAAACATTTAAAACACTGTACACCGTGTATGTCAGGCCCCTACTGGGGTATGCAGCACCTTTTTGGAAAACCCCCACTTGATAAAACACGTCAAGAAATAAAAAAAGTACAAAGGTTTTTCAAAAAGGTTAGTTCCAGAGCTAAAGGGGGAAAGTCCTATGAAGAAAGATAAAGGGAAATCGGCCCCGACGACAAATGGAGGGCAGGAGGGTCAGGGGAGACATGATAAAAGACATAAAAATCTGCGTGGGAATTTGACAAGGTGGGCAAGGACAGGATGTTCCAGGGAGGGACACAGAAACAAGAGGCCACAATTGGAAGTTGAAGACACAAATGAGTCAGAGAGATAGTAGGAAGTATTTCTTCAGTTCCCAAAAGTTTTTAAGGGAGTGAATAGCCTAGAAAAAAACGTAGTGGAGGCAGGAAACCCTACACAGGGGTTTTAAAACGAGGTTTTGATAAAAACTCATGGAGCGGGGGGAGAGAAGGGGGGGGCCCAGTACAACCGGTGAAGAGGGGGGGGCCAGGGGCTAGGACTCGACCCCTGCAACCACAAATAGGGGGAGTACAAAAAGGGTTTAGTACACACACCACCACACACACACAACACACACACAAAACACACACCCCCACACCTGCAGGTTAAGGTTATTAAAAAAAAGGGCACGTGACTTTTAGCAAACATTCACTCTTCCATGAAAATAATTCTAAAAAAAACAAGAAAGAATACATTAAAGTAATTAAAATAAATTTGAGAATAAGGGAAATTTGAATTATACTATTTTTGGGGTATTTTAAATTGCATCAAAAACCTGACAAAAGATGTTTTTTGTTTTTTTGCTTGTTTTTGGGGTTGATTTTTTATATGGTGTGTCGATGATGTGTGTGTGGGGCGTGTATTACTCACGTAGTTGAGGTTGCAGGGGGCGAGCCCAAAACTCCTGGCCCCGTTTTTGTGTGTGTGTGTGTGTGGTGTGTGTGTGTGTGTGTGTGTGTGTTTTAAAATACAAGGGGTGCACAAATAAAACCCGTAGAGCTGAGGAAAAGGGAAAGGGGAGTGTGTGTTTGGGGGCGGCAGGAACACCAGACCCGGGGTGGTGTGTGTGTGTGTGTGTGGGGTGGTGTGTGTGTGTTTTGGGGTGTGTGTGTGGTTGTGGTGTGTGTGTGTGTGTGTGTGTGTATGTGTGGTATGTGTGTGTGTGTTGGGGTGTGTGTGTTTTGTGTTTAAAGTGTGTGTGGGGGTGTGTGTGTGTTGGGGTGTATGTGTGTGTATGTGGGGTGGGGGTTTTGGTGTGTGTGTGTGTGGTGGTTGGGGTTTTGTGGGGGGGGTGTGTGTTTGTGTGTGTGTGTGTGTGTGAAAGTGTGGGGTTTTGTGTGTGGGGTTTTGTGTGTGTGGGGTTTTGTGTGTGTAGTGTGGGGTATGTGTGTGGTAACTCAACCTAGTTTTTTACTCAAACCCAGTTGAGGTTTTCGGGGGTCGAGTCCGAGCTCCTGGCCCCGCCTCTTTACTGGTCGCTTCTAGGGCCTCTTCCCCCGACCGTGACTTTATCAAACCTCTGCCCTTTAAAACTAAAGTATGGATCCTGCCTCCACTACATCGCTTCCCTAACATTCCACTTACTACTACTCTGGGCTGAAGAAATACTCCTAACATCCCTGTGATTCATCTGTGTCTTCAGCTTCCAACTGTGCCCCCCGTTACTTGTCCAATCTTGTGTGTGTGTGTGGTTGTGTGTTGTGTGTGTGTGTGTGTGGGGTGTGTGTGTGTGTGTGTGTGTGTGTGTGTGTGTGTGTGTGCGGCGTGCGTGGTGTTGGGGCGTGGTGTGTGTGTGTGTGTTGTGTGTGGGTGTGTGTGCGTGCGTGTGTGGTTTTGGGGTGTGTGGGTATGCGTGTGTTGTCGTGCGTGTGTGGTTTGTGTGTGTGTGTGGGGGTTGGGGGGGGGGTGCGGCGTGTGTGTGTGTGTGTGTTGTGTGTGTGTTTTGTTGTATGTGGTGTGTGTGTGGTGTATTGTTGTTTTGGGGTTGTGTGTGTGGTTGTGGTGTGTGTGTGTTGTGTGGGTTTGTGTGTATGTGTGTGAAATGGTGTGTGTGTGTTGTGGTGTGTGTGTTGTGTGTGGGTGGGTGTATGTGTGGGGTGTGTGTGTGGTATGTTTTGTGTGTTTGGTGTGTGTGTGTGTGTGTGTGGTGGTGTGTTGTGTGTGGGGTGAGTGTGGGGTTTTTGTGTGTGTGTGTGTGTGTGAGTGTGTGTGGGGGTGGGGTTTGTGTGTGTTTTGGTGTATGTGTGTTTTGGTGGTGTGTGTGGTGGTTTTTGTGGTATGTGTTGTGTGTGTGTGTGTGGTTTGGTGTGTGAGTGTGTGTGTGTTGTGTGTGTGTGTGTATGGTTGTGGGTGTTGTGGTGGTGTGTTGTTGTGTGTTGGTGTGTGTGTGTGTGTTGTGCGTGTGTGTGTGTTTTTTGTGTGCGAGCACATTTTGCGTGAGGGGTTGAACTTACGTTTATGTGAGTGAAGGAGATTTTATCACTTTAATGTGTTACTGTCGCGTAATCTAATACTGGCAGATTTTTTATATCCTGGAAAAGCCGTTACTAACAGCCTGTTTTTTTCTCTAAGAGCTTCACCTAAGAGCCAGACAGTGACCCTTAGGTGACGTCTTCATATTGTATTGTATAATGTTGGTCAGCCTGACGCGGTTTTTACCAACAACGCCCACAGCTGGAGTTTTGCCCATCTCGAACCCTTTCCATCTGGCTTACCCCTCCACCCCTTTAAGAATTACCTACCTAATTGAAATTTCCTGTTGCCTGGTTCCCAAGGTTAAAAACGATTTTCACACCAAAAAAAGAGCCCCAACATAAAAAATCAAGACTTTGACCCCAGAATTACTTTAAGGTATCAGGGATATATCTGGAGGGACGTTGTAGCTGCAGCAACCTGCAGTGACCCGTAGCAACCCGCAGTGACCCCAGCGACCCCCAGCGACCCCCACCGAACCCCACCGAGCCCCACCGACCAACAGAGACCCACAGCGACCTGCAGTCATCCTGCAGCAACAATTCCTGGTTGTCGTACTCTGGAGATTAGTAAGTTTAAGTAAACACAGATACACATAAGTACAATTATCATATATAGTAAAATCTGTGTAAATTACCAAGAATAACTCAAAAAAGTCAGACAAAGTGACTTATTTCAATTGGAGTCCTTAATACGTCGTCTGTACAAAACCATATTTTCCGGCATATAAGACGCACATTTTCCGCCCAAAAAAATCTTGGAAAGTAACCTTGCGCCTTATATGCTCAAGGTCAGGGTCAAGGGTAGGCTTTGTGCTACTCTTTAGCAGTTCTTACTAAAGTTACGTTACAACTGCTTGGTAACGTCGTCTTATACGTCTTAAACACTCCTGCGCCTTATATGCCGGAATTACGGTACTTACTTCCCACTCCTCTGCAACACTCCACTGAAATATTCCCCTGAAACACTCCCCTGAAACACTCCCTAGAAACACTCCCCTGAAACACTCCCCTGAAACACTCCCCTGAAACACTCCCTAGAAACATTCCCCTGAAACACTCTCCTGACATATTCCCCTGAAACACTCCCCTGAAGCACTCCCCCTGAAACACTCTCCTGAAACACTCCCCTGAAACACTCCCTGGAAACACTCCCTGAAACACTCCCCTGAAACACTCCCCTGAAACACTCCCCTGAAATACTCGCCTGAAACACTCCCCTGAAACACTCGCCTGAAACACTCACCCTAAACACTCCCCTAAAACACTCCCCTGAAACAATCCCCTGAAACACTCCCATGAAACACTTGCCTGAAACACTCCCCTGAAACACTCCCCTGAAACACTCGCCTGGAACACTCCCATGAAACACTCTCCTGAAACACTCACCCTAAACACTCCCCTAAAACACTCCCCTGAAACAATCCCCTGAAACACTCCCCTGAAACACTTGCCTGAAACACTCCTCCCCTGAAACACTCCCCTGAAACACTCCCCTGAAACACTCCCCTGAAACACATCCCCGAAACACACCCCTGAAACAATCCCCTGAAACACTCACCTGAAACACTTGCCTGAAACACTCCCCTGAAACACTCCCCTGAAACACTCCCCTGAAACACTCCCCTGAAACACTCCCCTGAAACACTTGCCTGAAACACTTGCCTGAAACACTTGCCTGAAACACTCCCCTGAAACAATCCCCTGAAACACTCCCCTGAAACACTCCCCCTGAAACACTCCCCTGAAACACTCCCCTGAAACACTCCCCTGAAACAATCCCCTGAAACACTCCCCTGAAACACTCACCTGAAACACTCCCCTGAAACACTCCCTGAAACACTCCCCTGAAACACTCGCCTGAAAACACTCCCCTGAAACCTCCCCTGAAACACTCGCCTGAAACACTCCCCTGAAACACTCGCCTGAAACACTCCCCTGAAACACTCGCCTGAAACACCCCCCTGAAACACTCGCCTGAAACACTCGCCTGAAACACTCCCCTGAAACACTCCCCTGAAACACTCGCCTGAAACACCCTCCTGAAACACTCACCTGAACACCCCCCCTGAAACACTCACCTGAAACACTCCCCTGAAACACTCCCCTGAAACACTCACCTGAAACACTCGCCTGAAACACCCCCTGAAACACTCGCCTGAAACACTCGCCTGAAACACTCGCCTGAAACACCGCCCGAAACACTCGCCTGAAACACCCTCCTGAAACACTCGCCTGAAACACTCCCCTGAAACACTCGCCTGAAACACTCCCCTGAAACACTCCCCCCTGAAACACCCCCCTGAAACACTCCCCTGAAACACTCGCCTGAAACACTCCCCTGAAACACTCGCCTGAAACACCCCCCTGAAACACTCGCCTGAAACACCCCCCTGAAACACTCGCCTGAAAACACCCCCCTGAAACACTCGCCTGAAACTAACCCCCCTGAAACACTCCCTGAAAACAACTCGCCTAAACACTTACCTTCCCTTGGAACACTCCCTGAAACACCCTCTTGAAAAACTCCCCTGAAACTCCGGCTGAAAACCCCCTGAACACTTTCCCCCTAAACACAACCCCCTTGAATACCTCCCCTTAACACTCCCCTGAAACATCCCTGAAACACTCCCCTGTTACACTCGCCTGAAACACCCCCAAACACTGCCTGAAACACTCGCTGATAACACTCCCTGAAACACTGCTCTGAAACACTCCCTGATAACCTCCCTGAAACACTCGCCTTAAGACCCCCTGGAAACACTCGCTGAAAACTCCCTGAACACTCGCCTGAAACACCCCCTGAAACACTTCCCCTGAAACACCCCCTGAAACACTCGCCTAGAAACACCCCCTGAAACACCCCCCTGAAACACTCCCCTGAAACCCCCCCGAACATCGCCTAACACTCGCTGAAACATCCCCTGAAACACTCGCCTGAAACATCGCCTGAAACACTCGCCTGAAACACCCCCCTGAAACACTCGCCTGAAACACCCTCCTGAAACACTCCCTGAAACACTCCCCTGAAACACTCGCCTGAAACACTCCCCTGAAACACTCCCTGAAACACCCCTGAAACACTCCCCTGAAACACTCGCCTGAAACACTCCCCTGAAACACTCGCCTAAACACCCCCCTGAAACAACTCCCTGAAACACCCCCCTGAAACACTCGCCTGAAACACCCCCCTGAAACACTCGCCTGAAACACTCCCCCTGAAACACTCCCCTGAAACACTCTCCCTGAAACACTCCCCTGAAACACTCGCCTGAAACACCCCCTGAAACACTCCCCTGAAACACTCGCCTGAAACACTTGCCCTGAAACACTCCCCTGAAACACCCCCTGAAACACTCCCTGAAACACTCCCCTGAAACACTCCCTGAAACACTCCCTGAAACAATCCGCCTGAAACACCTCACCTGAAACACTCGCCTGAAACACTCGCCTGAAACACTCCCCTGAAACACTCCCCTGAAACACTCCCCTGAAACACTCCCCTGAAAACACTCCCTGAAACACTCCCCCTGAAACACTCGCCTGAAACACTCTCCTGAAACACTCGCCTGAAACACTCCCCCTGAAACACTCCCCTGAAACAATCCCCCTGAAACACTCCCTGAAACACCCCCTGAAACACTCCCCTGAAACACTCCCCTGAAACACCCCCCTGAAACACATCCCTGAAACACTCCCCTGAAACACTCGCCTGACACCCCCCTGAAACACTCCCTGAAACACTCCGCCTGAAACACTCCCCTGAAACACTCCCCTGAAACACTCCCCTGAAACACTCCCCTGAAACACTCGCCTGAAACACCCCCCTGAAACACTCGCCTGAAACACCCCCCTGAAACACTCGCCTGAAACACCCCCCTGAAACACTCGCCTGAAACACCCCTGAAACACTCCCTGAAACACTCCCCTGAAACACTCCCTGAAACACTCCCCTGAAACACTCCCCTGAAACACCCCCCTGAAACACTCCCCTAAAACACCCCCCTGAAACACTCGCCTGAAACACCCCCCTGAAACACTCGCCTGAAACACCCCCCTGAAACACTCGCCTGAAACACCCCCCTGAAACACTCGCCTGAAACACCCCCCTGAAACACTCGCCTGAAACACCCCCCTGAAACACTCGCCTGAAACACCCCCCTGAAACACTCGCCTGAAACACCCCCCTGAAACACTCGCCTGAAACACCCCCCTGAAACACTCCCTGAAACACCCCCCTGAAACACTCCGCCTGAAACACCCCCCTGAAACACTCCCTGAACACCCCCCGAAACACTCGCCTGAAACACCCCCTGAAACACTCGCGTGTTAAAGTTCATCACTGGGCTATAAAAACCTTCACTCTGTCTGTTATTCAACTTATTCCTTTAATTAGTAATTTCACTCTTGTCCGCTTAAATATGTGTGGCGCTACTACCCGCTCCTCTAACCCGCCTGTCACTTTCAAATAGAAACTCTTAATTTTCACTTTCATTTCACTTCAGTAGCTTTGGTTACATTTTCTTACGTTTATGTGTTTGTATGCGTACTGACCTATATGTGGTGCAGGGGTCACGTCACAGCTCCTGGCCCCGCCTCCTCAGTGAACGCTACTAAGTCCTCTCTCTCTCCCTGTTCCATCAGCTTTATCATACCTCGTCTTAAAGCTATGTATGGTTCTTGCCTCCACTACATCACTTGCCAGACTATTCCACTTCCTGACTACTCTATGACAGAAGAAATACTTCCTAACATCATCTGAGTCTTCAACTTCCAAGTGTGACCCGTTGTTTCTGTGTTCCATCTCTGGAACCTCCTGTCTCTGTCTACCTTCTCTATTCCACGCAGTATTTTGTATGTCGTTATCATGTCTCCCCTAACCCTCTTCCCCTCCAGTGTCGTCAGACCGATTTCCCTTAACCTTTCTTCGTAGGACAACCCTCTTAACTCTGGAACTAACCTGATCGCAAACCTTTGCACTTTCTCTAATTTCTTGACGTGCTTGATCAAGTGTGGGTTCCAAACTGGTGCTGCATACTCCAGTATGGGCCTAACGTACACAGTGTATAGTGTCTTGAATGATTCCTTACTAAGGTATCGGAACGTTATTCTCAGGTTTGCCAAACGCCCATATGCTGCAGCAGTTATCTGGTTGATGTGTGCTTTCGGAGACATGCTCGGTGTTATACTCACCCCAAGATCTTTCTCCCTGAGTGAGGTCTGTAGTCTTTGGCCACCTAGCCAATACTCTGCCTGCGGTCTTCTTTGCCCTTCCCCGATCTTCATGACTTTGCATTTGGTGGGGTTAAATTCGAGAAGCCAGTTGCTGGACCAGGTGTCCAGTCTGTCCAGGTCACTTTGAAGTCCTGCCTGATCCTCATCTGATTTAATTCTCCTCATTAACTTCACATCACCTGCGAACAGGGACACTTCTGAGTCTAACCCTTCCATCATGTCACTCACATATACGAAAAATAGCACTGGTCCTAGGACCGACCCCTGTGGGACCCCGATCGTCACAGGCGCCCACTGTGATACCTCATCACGTACCATGACTCATTGTTGCCTCCCTGTCAGGTATTCTCTGATCCACTGTGTGTGTGTGTATGTGTGTGTGTGTGTGTGTGTGTGTGTGTGTGTGTGTGTGTGTGTGTGTGTGTGTGTGTGTGTGTGTGTGTGTGTGTGTGTGTGTGTGTACTCACCTACTTATGGATGCCCTTGTATGTACAGGTGTTTCTGTATATGTAAGTGTGAATATTCAGTATTCTTTTCATCATTATTCTTATGGTTAATATTTTTATAATCACATTTCAACATCTGCTACATCGTTGTTGTCTGCTGACTCATCTTCACTATCTTTCCACTCATGTTCGCTCACTTCTTCAACTGCTGTTGGAAAGTTCTCACATTCCCACATTACACTGTCAAACATAGATCAGTGTTTCCCCCCTCCCTCCCTCCCTCTCTATCTCCCTCACCTTCCTCCCTCCTTCATTTTCCTCTCTGCCTCCCTCCCTCACCTTCCTCTATCCCTTCCTCATTTTCCTTTATCCCTCCCTTCACCTTCCTCTCTCTCTCTCCCTCCCTCACCTTTTATCATATATATATATATATTTTGTAACCCATCTAACATGATGCTTTATTAAGAATCTATTTCATTTCCACTCATTTTATCTGTTACATATTCTTTTAAGAATATACCCTCCCCCCTCCCCCCCCCCACATTCTTGTTTTTTCAAAATATGTTTTTTTCTCTTCGTGAAATTAATAAAAGATACAATAAATGTTGGATTTACATTTTTCATTTCTTGTCGTACAAGTTCACTGGTGTTAAAAAAATTGTGGTAATAGGAATTTCTTCTTTTATTAATGCAATGATTTTTGTTTATTGCATTGTTGTATTTTCATACAGCTTCCAGTGTTGTATCTTCCTGCAACTTACTGTATAAACATTCTTGTATCTTCCTGCAACTTACTGTATAAATATTAAGTAAATTTAAAATATTTGATTATACATATTTAACTTTTAAAACTTCCACTGTTCACTATTTTGGTATTTGTTCCTACTGTTGTTCCTGCTGTTGTTCCTACTGTTGTTCCTACTGTTGTTCCTGCTGTTGTTCCTGCTGTTGTTCCTGCTGTTGTTCCTACTGTTGTTCCTGCTGTTGTTCCTACTGTTGTTCCTACTGTTGTTCCTGCTGTTGTTCCTACTGTTGTTCCTACTGTTGTTCCTGCTGTTGTTCCTGCTGTTGTTCCTACTGTTGTTCCTACTGTTGTTCCTACTGTTGTTCCGGCTGTTGTTCCTACTGTTGTTCCCGCTGTTGTTCCTACTGTTATTCCTGCTGTTGTTCCTACTGTTGTTCCTGCTGTTGTTCCTGCTGTTGTTCCTACTGTTGTTCCTACTGTTGTTACTACTGTTGTTCTTACTGTTGTTCCTACTGTTGTTCCTACTGTTGTTCGTACTGTTGTTCCTGCTGTTGTTCCTGCTGTTGTTCCTACTGTTGTTCCTGCTGTTGTTCCTAATGTTGTTCCTGCTGTTGTTCCTACTGTTGTTCCTACTGTTGTTCCTGCTGTTGTTCCTCCTGTTGTTCCTACTGTTGTTCCTGCTGTTGTTCCTCCTGTTGTTCCTACTGTTGTTCCTGCTGTTGTTCCTACTGTTGTTCCTGCTGTTGTTCCTACTGTTATTCCTGCTGTTGTTCCTACTGTTGTTCCTGCTGTTGTTCCTACTGTTGTTCCTACTGTTGTTCCCGCTGTTGTTCCTGCTGTTGTTCCTACTGTTGTTCCTGCTGTTGTTCCTACTGCTGTTCCTGCTGTTGTTCCTACTGTTGTTCCTGCTGTTGTTCCTACTGTTGTTCCTGCTGTTGTTCCTACTGTTGTTCCTACTGTTATTCCTACTGTTGTTCCTACTGTTGTTCCTGTTGTTGTTCCTACTGTTGTTCCTACTGTTGTTCCTACTGCTGTTCCTGCTGTTGTTCCTGCTGTTGTTCCTACTGTTGTTCCTGCTGTTGTTCCTACTGTTGTTCTTACTGTTATTCCTTCTGTTGTTCCAACTGTTGTTCCTGCTGTTGTTCCTACTGTTGTTCCTGCTGTTGTTCCTACTGTTGTTCCTACTGTTGTTCCTACTGTTGTTCCTACTGTTATTCCTTCCGTTGTTCCTATTGTTGTTCCTGCTGTTGTTCCTGCTGTTGTTCCTACTGTTGTTCCTGCTGTTTTTCCTACTGTTGTTCCTACTGTTGTTCCTACTGATGTTCCTGCTGTTGTTCCTGCTGTTGTTCCTACTGTTGTTCCTGCTGTTGTTCCTACTGTTGTTCCTACTGTTATTCCTACTGTTGTTCCTACTGTTGTTCCTGCTGTTGTTCCTGCTGTTGTTCCTACTGTTGTTCCTACTGTTGTTCCTACTGTTATTCCTGCTGTTGTTCCTACTGTTGTTCCTGCTGTTGTTTCTACTGTTGTTCCTACTGTTGTTCCCGCTGTTGTTCCTGCTGTTGTTCCTACTGTTGTTCCTGCTGTTGTTCCTACCGTTGTTCCTGCTGTTGTTCCTACTGTTGTTCCTGCTGTTGTTCCTACTGTTGTTCCTACTGTTATTCCTACTGTTGTTCCTACTGTTGTTCCTGTTGTTGTTCCTACTGTTGTTCTACTGTTTTCCTTCTGTTGTTCCAACTGTTGTTCCTGCTGTTGTTCCTACTGTTGTTCCTGCTGTTGTTCCTACTGTTGTTCTACTGTTGTTCCTACTGTTGTTCCTACTGTTTTCCTCCGTTGTTCCTATTGTTGTTCCTGCTGCTGTTCCTGCTGTTGTTCCTACTGTTGTTCCTGCTGTTTTTCCTTGTTCTACTTTCACTTGTTACTGCGTTGTTCCTTGCTGTTGTTCCTACTGTTGTTCCTGCTGTTGTTCCTACTGTTGTTCCTACTGTTTTCCTACTGTTGTTCTACGTTGTTCCTGCTGTTGTTCATGCTGTTGTTCCTACTGTTGTTCCTACTGTTGTTCCTACTGTTGTTCTACTGTTGTTCTACTGTTGTTCCTACTGTTGTTCCTGCTGTTGTTCCTGCTGTTGTTGCTGCTGTTGTTCCTACTGTTGTTCCTACTGTTGTTCCTACTGTTGTTGCTGCTGTTGTTCCTACTGTTGTTCCTACTGTTGTTCCTGCTGTTGTTCCTGCTGTTGTTCCTACTGTTGTTCCTGCTGTTGTTCCTACTGTTGTTCCTGCTGTTGTTCCTACTGTTATTCCTGCTGTTGTTCCTACTGTTGTTCCTGCTGTTGTTCCTGCTGTTGTTCCTACTGTTGTTCCTGCTGTTGTTCCTGCTCTTGTTCCTACTGTTGTTCCTGCTGTTGTTCCTACTGTTGTTCCTGCTGTTGTTCCTACTGTTGTTCCTGCTGTTGTTCCTGCTGTTGTTCCTGCTGTTGTTCCTACTGTTGTTCCTGCTGTTGTTCCTACTGTTGTTCCTGCTGTTGTTCCTACTGTTGTTCCTGCTGTGTTCTGCTGTTGTTCCTACTGTTGTTCCTGCTGTTGTCTACTGTTTCCTACTGTTGTTCCTACTGTTGTTCCTACTGTTATTCCTTCGTTGTTCCTATGTTGTTCTGCTGCTGTTTGTGTTGTTCCTACTGTTGTTCCTGCTGTTTTTCCTACTGTTGTTCCTACTGTTGTTCCTGCTGTTGTTACTGCTGTGTTCTGCTGTTGTTCCTACTGTTGTTCCTGCTGTTGTTCCTACTGTTGTTCCTAGTATTCTTGTTGTTCCTACTGTTGTTCCTGCTGTTGTTCATGCTGTTGTTCCTACTGTTGTTCCTACTGTTGTTCCTACTGTTGTTACTACTGTTGTTCTTACTGTGTTCCTACTGTTGTTCCTACTGTTGTTCCTGCTGTTGTTCCTGCTGTTGTTCCTGCTGTTGTTCCTGCTGTTGTTCCTTCGTTGTTCTGCTGTTGTTCCTACTGTTGTTCCTACTGTTTTCCTGCTGTTTGTTCCTGCTGTTGTTCCTACTGTTTTGCTATGTTCTATGTTTTCTGCTGTTGTTTACTTATCTGCTTTGTTCCTACTGTTTCTGTGTTGTTCCTGCTTTTTCTATGTTGTTCCTGCTGTTGTTCCTGCTTTGTTCCTACTTTTTCTGCTTTGTTCCTACTGTTGTTCGCTGTTGTTCCTACTGTTTCCTGCTGTGTTCTACTGTTTCCTTCTTTGTTCCACTTTTGTCCCTGCTGTTGTTCCACTGTTGTTCCGCTGTTGTTCCTACTGTTGTTCTTGCTGTTTCCACGTTGCCTACTTTTTTCCTGCTGTTGTTCTGCTGTTGTCTCCTACTGTTGTTCCTCTGTTGTTCCTACTGTTGTTCCTGCTGTGTTCCTACTGTTGTTCCTGCTGTTGTCCTACTTTGTTCCTGCTATTGTTCCCTACTGTGTTCCTGCTGTTGTTCCTGCTGTTGTTCCTGCCTATTTGTCCTGCATTGTCCTTCCTTGTTCCTGCTATTGTTCCTGTCCTTTTCCCGCTATGTTCCTGTCCTTGTTTCGCTTTCTCTTCCGCTTTTGTCTTGCTTTTTCCACCTTTTGTTCCTGCCTTGCTACTGCTCTTCTACTGCTCTTGTTTCTGCTTGTTTCTTATCTTTTCCTGCTTTGTTTCTGCTATTTTTCTGCTTTTGTCCTGCTTTTGCTCCTGCCTTAATTTCTTCTTTTGTTCTGCTTTTCTTCACAGCTTTGTCTTCTTTTGTTCCACTTTGTCCCAGCTTGTTCTTGCCCTGTTCAGCTTTTGTTCCTTCTTATTCTTGCATTTGTTCCTCCATCATCATTTCTTCACGCTGATTTTATTTCTCCTCGATCTTCACTTCCTCCGCCATCTCACTCCCCTATCTCTCCTCCGCACTCTAACTTCCTATCCCTCCCCACACGCTAATTCCTTCACTCCCTCCCCACACGCTAATCTCCTTCACTCTCCTCCACAAGCTAATATCCCTCACTCACTCCACACACTCTAATCCCCTCGCTCCTCCCCACAAGCTAATCACCTACTACTCCACACGCTAATCTCCTGCGCTTCCTCCC
>NC_069402.1:42516357-42536357 GCF_026875155.1 Cherax quadricarinatus
GATGTTCAATGAAGACAAATTCCAACTACTCCGTTATGGAAAACTGGAGGAAATAATAACTAGGACTGAGTATACTACAAACTCCAATCACACAATAGAGCGGAAAAGTAATGTGAAGGACCTGGGTGTGGTAATGTCCGAAGACCTCACCTTCAAGGCACACAAAAGTGCCACTATCACATCTGTGAGGTAATTGATAGGATGTATAATGGGAACATTCAAGACATTCAGTGCCAAGCCAGTGATGATCCTTTTTAAATCATTTGTTCTCTCTAGGCTGGAATACTGCTGTACATTAACGTCTCCATTCAAAGCAGGTGAAATTGTAGATCTAGAGAGTGTACAGAGAACCTTTACTACACGTATAAGTTCCATCAAACACCTTAACTACTAGGAATGCTTGGAAACACTTGACTTGTACTCACTGGAGCCCAGGCGGGAGAGTTACATCATAATCTACACCTGAAAGATCCTGGAGGGACTGGTCCCTAATATGCACACAGAAATCACTCCCTACGAAAGCAAAAGATTTGGCAAGTGATGCAACATACCCCCATGAAAAAAAGGGGACGCCTTTAGTAAAACTAAGAGAAAAAGAAAAGTCCCCGGGCCCCAAGACTGTTAAACACCCCACCAGCCTAAGGGAATCACAAAAAACCCCTGGGTTGTCTTCAAAAGGGAGCGGACAGATACAAAAGTCAGTCCCGGGACCAGCCGGCTGTCCGTACTTTGGACTACGGCACCAGCATAACACCCCTGGTTACCACCCGATCCCCGGGAGGCCGGGTCATGGACCGGGCCGCGGGAGCGTTGATCCGGGGAATACCCTCCAGGTAGACCCAGTAGGTAATAGATTGCTCCCTTCTCCCTCTCCCTCCCCATTTCTTCTTTACTTTCCCCTTCTGTTCTCCCCACATTTTCTCCTCACATCTTCCCCCCCCTTGCTCCCTATCATTCCTTCAGTAATCTCCCCTATTTCTCCACCTTTTTTTTTCACATTTTTTACTGTCATTCCCTCCATACCTCTCCCCCTTCCCCCATCCTTTTTCCTCTCTTTTTAACCTTGTTACTTTTCTCCTCACCTCCCCTCCCCTTATCCTTCTCCATCTCCCCCCTTCTCCTCCATCTCCCCTCACCTTCATCTCCCCTCATCCTCCTTCATCTCCCCCTATCTCCCCTCTCCCCCCATCCTCTTTCCCTCTAACTCATCCTCCTTCATCTCCCTCACCTCCTCCATCTCCCCTCATCCCCCCCCATCTCCCCTCATCCCCTTTCATCTCCCCCATCCTCCCCTCCCCCTCCCCTTACTCCCCCCATCCTCTCCATCCCCCATCCTCTTCCATCCCCTCACCCCTTTTCTCCCCCATCCCCTCCCTCCCCCCATCCTCCTCCATCTCCCCTCACCTCCTTCCCCTCTCCCCTCATCCTCCTTTTATCTCCCCCCATCCCCTTCATCTCCCCTCATCCCCCTTCATCCCCTCATTCCTCCTTCACCCCCTCACCTCTTCCATCCCTCATCCTCCTTTATCTCCCCCATCCTCCTCCCTCTCCCCCCATCCTCCTCCCTCTCCCCCTCATCCTCCTTCACCCCCCCTCATCCTCCTTCATCCCCCTCACCCCCCCCCTCCCTCATCCTCCTTCATCTCCCCCATCCTCCTCCATCTCCCCTCTCCTCCTTCACCCCCTCACCCCTCCCTTCCCCTCATCCTCCTCATCTCCCCTCATCCTCCTTCACCCCCTCATCCTCCTTCATCTCCCCATCCCCTTCATCTCCCCCCATCCTCCTTTATCTCCCTCATCCTCCTTTTATCTTCCCCCACCTCCTTCATCTCCCCTCATCCTCCTCCTCCCCCTCATCCCCCTTCATCTCCCCTCATCCTCCTCCCTCCCCCCATCCTCCTTCATCTCCCCTCTCCTCCTTCACCCCCCCCCCTCCCCTTTTTTTCCCCCCCCATCTCCCTCATCCTCCTTCACTCCCCTCATCCTCCTCCCTCTCCCCTCATTTCCTTTTCCCCCCAAACCCCCTCATCCCCCCCCTCCATCCCCCTCACCTCCTCATCTCCCCCCATCCTCCTCCACTCCCCCCTCATCCCCTCCCTCCCCCCTCATCCTCCTTCATCCCCTCATCCTCCTCCTCTCCCCTCATCCTCCTTCATCTCCCTCATCCCCCCTTCTCTCCCTCATCCTCCTCCATCCCCTCATTCCCCCCCCTTTACTCCCCCATCCTCCTCCATCTCCCCTCACCTCCTTCATCTCCCCTCATCCCCTTCACTCCCTTTTCCCCTCCACCCCCTCTCCTCCTTCATCTCCCCCCCCCCTTTATTCCCCCCCCCCTCCCCCCCCTCATTTTCCTTATTCCCCCCCCCCCTTTATTTTTCCCCTACCCCCCCCTTTCCCCCCTTTCACCCCCCCTTAAATTCCCCCCCCCTTTCCCCCCCCCTTATTTTAAATTTTAAATTTTATTTAAATAAATTTAAATTTTTTATTTAAAATTTAAATTTTTTAAAATAAATTTAAATTTAAATTTATTTAAATTAATTTTATTTAAATTTAAGGGGGAAATAAATAAATAAAGGAAAAATAGGAAATTAAAGAAATAAATTAGAGTGGGAGAGTGAGGGGGGGATAAGGGGAGGAGAGGAGGGAGGATGAAGAGTGGAGGAGAGTGAGGGAGGGTAAGAGTGAGGAAGTAGGGGAGGATAAAGGGGGGGAGAGGAGGGAGGGGGAAGAGTGGAGGAAGGAGGGGGAAAGGGTGAAGAGTGGAGGAAGGAGGGAGGATGAAAAAGTGGGGGAGATGAGGGGAGGAGAGAAATGGGGGAGAGGAGGGGGGGAGAAGAGTGGGGGAAGGAGGGGAATCCTGTGTAATACTCGCCCAAGAAAACACCTCCCTCACTCTCTCCTCACTCTCCCCTCACCCTCCCTCACTCTCCCTCACTCTCTCTCACCCTCCTCACTCTCCCTTACTCTCCTTCACCCTCCCTCACTCTCCTTCATTCTCCCTTCCCCCTCCCTGACCCTCCCTTCCCCCCTCACCCACCCTCATCCCTCCTCACCCTCCCTCACCCTCCCTCCGCCCTCCTCGCCCTCCCCGCCTCCCCTCACCCTCCTCACCCTCCCTCGCCCTCCCTCACCCTCCCTCACCCTCTCTCACCCTCGCTCACCCTCCCTCACCCTCCCTCGCCCTCCCTCACCCTCGCTCACCCTCCCTCACCCTCCCTCACCCTCCCTCACCCTCCCTCACTCTCCCTCACTACGTTGTTTAAGAAAGCTTCCTGACTATGGGTTTTTTTCTTCAGCGTGTCTGAGCGAGGGACGGAGAGTGGGTGACCAGGTCTTTGTTTAGTCCTGGGGACGCAGCCAGGGAGATCAGGGAGTCTTGGAGTGGGGGAAGTGGTCATCAGGGAGTCTGGGAGTGTGGGAAGTGGTCATCAGGGATTCTGGGAGTGTGGGAAGTGGTCATCAGGGAGTCTTGGAGTGGTGAAAGTGGTCATCAGGGAGTCTGGGAGTGGTGGAAGTGGTCATCAGGAAGTCTGGGAGTGGGGGGAGCGGTCATCTGGGAGTCTGGGAGTGGGGGGAGCGGTCATCAGGAAGTCTGGGAGTGTGGGAAGTGGTCATCAGGGAGTCTTGGAGTGGTGAAAGTGGTCATCAGGGAGTCTGGGAGTGGGGGAAGTGGTCATCAGGAAGTCTGGGAGTGGGGGAGCGTCATCTGGGAGTCTGGGAGTGGGGGGAGGCGGTCATCTGGGAGGTCTGGGAGTGGGGAATGGTCATGAGGGAGTTTGGGAGCGGTGGAAGTGGTCATCAGGGAGTCTGGGAGTGGGGGAGGTAGAGAAGGGAGGGGAAAGGGTGAAGAGTTAGAGAATAAAGGGGAGTCTGAAGACAGAGGGGAGACAAGGAGGAAGAGGAGAAAAGGGAAGGGAAGAAGGGGAAAGGGGTGTGAGAAAGAGGGAGAGGAGAACAGGTGGAGGGGAGGAAAAGAGAGAGGAGAAAAAAATTGAGAGGAAAAAAGGAAAATAGTGAAGTGAGGGGAAATAGAGAGAGAGGAGTGAAAAGGACACAGGAAGAGAAATTGCTTTGTAAGGAGAGGGAAATATAAAGGAAAAAAGAAAAGAAAAGCAGGGAAAGTGAGAAAAATATTGAAGGGAAGTAAGGGAGAGGGAAGGATGACGATGAATGAGTAATAATGATGGATAACCAGATACTTAATAATGGAAGGATGAATATATAAATAGTTAGTGCAAAGGTAAGTAATAATGTTGAAGGGAAAACGGAAGAGAGGAAGGGAGAGAGAGGGAGAGAGGAAGGGAGTGAAGGGAGAGGGAGAGAGAGAGGGAGAGAGGAAGGGAGTAGAGAGGGAGAGAGGAAGGGAGAGAAGAGGGAGAGAGGAAGGGAGAGAGAGGGAGAGAGGAAGGGAGAGAGAGGGAGAGAGGAAGGGAGAGAGAGGGAGAGAGGAAGAGGAGAGAGGGAGAGAGGAAGGAAGGAGAGGGAGAGTGAAGGAGAGAGAGGAGAGGAAGGGGAGAGAGAGGGAGAGAGGAAGGAGGAGAGGGAAGAGAGGGAGTGAGAGGGAGAGGAGAGAGAGGGAGAGAGGAAGGAGAGAAGTGGAGAAGGAAGGGAGTAGAGGGGAGAGAGGAGGGATGAAGAGTGGTGGAAGACAGGAAGGACGAGAAGGAGCGGAGAGAGTAAAGTAAAGAGAACGGCAGAAAGGAATAATGACAAGAGGAGAGAAAGAGAAAAGAGAGAAGAACAAAGTAGGAGATAAGGAGGGAAGCAATTAAAAAAGAAAATCGAAAATGACTAAGATAAATGAGAGGGGAGCATAAGAAAAGTAAATAACCAAAAAAGAATGATAACGCATATTAAAAATGGGAAAAAAATTGGGAAGAAAATCGACAAAGGGAGGCTGGGTGGGGAGCTAAGAGTGAGGCTGGGGGTGGGAGTAAAAAGGGAGGGCTGGGGTGGGGAGTAAAAGGTGAGGCTGGGGGTGGGAGCAAGAGGTGAGGGCTGGGGGTGGGGAGCAAGAGTTGAGGATGGGGGGAATAACAGAGGGAGGACTGGGGGTGGGAGCTAAGAGGTGAGGCTGGGGGTGGGGAGCTAAGAGGGAGGGCTGGGGGTGGGGAGCTAAGAGGTGAGGGCTGGGGGGTGGGGGGCTAAGAGGTGAGGGCTGGGGGTGGGGAGCTAAGAGGTGAGGGGGGGGGTGGGGAGCTAAGAGTGAGGGCTGGGGGGTGGGGAGCTAAGATGGTGAGGGCTGGGGTTGGGGGGGACTAAGAGGTGAGGGCTGGGGGTGGGGAGCTAAAGGTGAGGGGGTTGGGGGGTGGGGAGCTAAGAGGTGAGGGCTGGGGGTGGGGAGCTAAGGGTGAGGGCTGGGGGTGGGGGGGCTAAGAGGTGAGGGCTGGGGTGGGGAGCTAAGAGGTGAGGGCTGGGGGTGGGGAGCTAAGAGGTGAGGGCTGGGGGGTGGGGAGCTAAGAGGTGAGGGCTGGGGGTGGGGAGCTAAGAGGTGAGGGCTGGGGGTGGGGAGCTAAGAGGGGAGGGCTAAAAGGGGGGGGGCTAAAAGTAGGGGTGGGGGGGGGGTGGGGAGGGGTTGGGGGGTAAAGGAGGGGTGGGGGGTGGGGGCTAAGGTGACGGGGTGGGGAGCTAAGAAAGGGGAGGGCTGGGGGGTGGGGGGCAAGAAAGGGGAGGGCGGGGGGGAGCAAAAAGGGGAGGGGGGGGGTGGGGAGCTAAGAGGGAGTCTGGGGGGGGAGCTAAGGGGGTGAGGGGTGGGGGGGGGGGCTAAGAGGTGAGGGCCCGGGGGGTGGGGATAAGAGGGGAGGCTGGGGGGGGGAACTAAAGGTGGGGGGCTGGGGTGGGGGGCTAAGAGGTGAGGCTTGGGGGGGGGGCTAAGAAAGGTTTGGGGTTGGGGGAGGGGGCCTTTAAAAATGAGGCCCGGGGGGGGGGAGCTAAGAAGGGGGAAAGGGTGGGGGGGGGGGAACTAAGAAGGGGAGGGGTAAGGGGTGGGAGCTAAAAATGGGGGGCTGGGGGGTGGGGACTAAAAGGTGAGGGCTGGGGGTGGGGACCCAAAGGTGAGGGGTGGGGGGGGGAGCTAAGAGGTGAGGGCTGGGGGGGGGGTTCTAAAGGTGAGGGGTGGGGTTTGGGGGGCTAAGAGGTGAGGGGTTGGGGGGGGGGAGCTAAGAGGTAGGGGTGGGGGGTGGGGAGCTAAAGGTGAGGCTAAAGGGGGGGGGACTTTAAAAGGAGGGGTGGGGGGGGGAGCTAAGAGGTGAGGGGTTGGGGGGGGAGCAAAAAGGGGGGGCTGGGGGGTTTGGGGGGGCTAAGAGGTGAGGGGGGGGGGTGGGAAACTAAGAGGTTTAGGGGTGGGGGGGGGGACAAAAAGGGGAGGGCTTGGGGGGGGGCTAAGAGGGTGGCTGGGGGGGGGGCTAAGAGGTGAGGCTGGGGGGTGGGGAGCAAAGGGGGGAGGTTGGGGGGGGGGGGGGGGGGGGTGGGGGAGCTAAGAGGTGAGGGTAGGGGGTGGGACAAAAAGGGGGGGGGCTTTGGGGGGGGGGGAGCTAAGAGTGAGGGCTGGGGTGGGGAGCTAAAGGTGAGGGGTGGGGGTTTGGGGGGCTAAGAAGTTTAGGCAAGGGGGGGGGAGCTAAATGGGGGGCTGGGGGGGGAGCTAAGAGGGGAGGGCTTGGGGGGGGACCCAAGAGGGGGACGGGGGGGGGGAGCTAAGAGGGGGAGGGGCTGGGGGGGGGACTAAGAGTAGGGCTTGGGGTGGGGGGCCCCAAAGGGGGCGGGGGGGGGGGCTTGGGGGGGGGAACTAAAGGGGAGGGCTGGGGGTGGGGACTAAAAAGGGGGAGGCTGGGGGGGGGGACTAAGAAGGGGGGGCTGGGGGGGGAGCTAAGAAAGGGGAGGGGTGGGGGGGGGAGCAAAAAAGGTGAGGGCTGGGGGGGGGAAACTAAAGTGAGGTGGGGTGGGGAGCCCAAGAGGTAGGGGTGGGGGGGGGGACTAAGAGGGGAGGGCTGGGGGGGGGGGCTAAGAGGAAGGGGGTGGGGGTGGGGGGCAAAAAGGTGAAAGGGGGTGGGGGTGGGGATCTAAGAGGTGAGGGCCCGGGGGTTTGGGGGGCTAAGAGGTTTAGGGTTGGGGGGGGGAGCTAAAGTGAGGGCTGGGGGGGTGGAAACTAAGAGGGGAGGGCTAAGGGGGGGGGAGCTAAGAAGGGGGGGGCTGGGGGGGGGGAGGGTAAAGGGGAGGGCTTGGGGGGGGGGGTCTAAGAGGTGAGGCTGGGGGGGGGGGACTAAAAGGGAGGGCGGGGGGTGGGAGGGAAAGGGGGGTTGGGGGGGGCTAAAAGGGTTGGGGGGAGCTAAGAGGGAGGGGTGGGGGGTGGGGCTAAAGGGGAGGCTGGGGGGGGAGCTAAGAGGGGGAGGGCTGGGGTGGGGGGCAAGGGGAGGGGTTTGGGGGGGGGGAGCTAAGAGGGGAGGGCAAGGGGGGGGGAGCTAAAGGTTTAGGGCTGGGGGTGGGGAAAATAAGAGGGGGAAAGGGTGGGTTTGGGAGCTAAGAGGTTAGGCTGGGGGGGGGAGCTAAGAGGGGGAGGGCTGGGGGGTGGGACTAAGAGGGGAGGGCGGGGGGGGGGGAGCAAAAAGTGAGGCTGGGGGTGGGGGGCTAAGAGGGGATGGGGGGTTGGGGGGGAAATAAAGGGGAGGCTGGGGTGGGGAGCTTTAAAAGGGGAGGGGTGGGGGGGGGGACTAAGAGGTGAGGGGGTGGGGGGGGGGGAGCTAAAAGGTGGGCTGGGGGGTGGAATAAAGGGGGGGGGGCTTTGGGGGGGGAGCAAAAAGGTGAGGGCTTGGGGGGGGAAACTAAGAGGGGAGGGCTGGGGTGGGGCTAAGAGGGAGGGGGTTGGGGGGGGGGGAAACAAAAAGGGGAGGGCTGGGGGGGGGAGCTAAAAAAGGGGGAGGGGTAGGGGGTGGGGGGCAAAAAGGGGAGGGCTGGGGGGGGAGCTAAGAGGGGAGGGCTGGGGGGGGGGACTAAAAGGAGGGGGGGGGTGGGGGGGCAAATGTGGAAGGGCTGGGGGGGAGCTAAGAGGGGAGGGCCCGGGGGGTGGGGAAATAAGAGGGAAGGGGGGGGGGGGAGCTAAAATGAGCCCGGGGGGGGGGGGCTAAGAGGGGAGGGGTGGGGGGGGGGAACTAAAAAGGTAGGACTGGGGGGGGGACTAAAAGTGGGGGCCTTGGGGGGGGGGGGAAACTAAGAGGGAGGGGGGTGGGGGGGGGGGGCAAATTTAGGCTTTGGGGGGGGGGTAAAAAGTGAGGGCTTGGGGGGGGAACTTAAAAGGGGAGGGGCCCGGGGGGGGGGGAGCTAAGAGGTAGGGGTTTGGGGGGGGGGAGCTAAAAAGGGAGGGCTGGGGGGTGGGGGGGCTAAGAGGTGAGGGCTGGGGGGGGACGAAAATTTAAGGATGGGGTTTGGGGGGTTTAAAATTTAGGGCAAGGGGGGGGGGAGCTAAAAGGGGAGGGCCCGGGGGTGGGGAGCTAAGAGGAGGGCTGGGGGGGGGGACTAAAGGGGAGGGCTGGGGGGGGGACTAAAAAAGTGAGGGGTGGGGTGGGGGGCTAAAAAAGGGGAGGCTGGGGGGGGGGGAGCTACGAAAAGGGGGGGCTGGGGTGGGGAGCTAAAAGGGGGAGGGGTGGGGGTGGGGAGCAAAAGAGGTGGGGGCTTGGGGGTGGGGCAAGAAAGGTGAGGGCTGGGGGGGGGACCAAAGAGGGGAGGGCTGGGGGGGGGGAGCTAAGAAGGGAGGCTGGGGGTGGGGACTAAAAAAGGTGAGGGGTGGGTGGGGGGCTAAAAATTAGGCTTGGGGGGGGGGGAGGGTAAAGAAGGGGGGGTGGGAAAAGAAATTAAGGGGTCAAAAAAAGATTAAAGGGTTTTTGGGGGGGGTAAAATAAGGGTGGGGTTTTTTTGACCCCAAATTTGGACTTTTTATTCCCCAAAAGTAAAAGAACCCGGGGTGGGAAAGCCCCCCCCCAAAAAGTTGGGGCCCCCCCCAAAAAGGGAAAAAAAAAAAATGACCCGGGGGGGGCCATAGTATTGGGGTGGGACCCCCAAAAGTGAGGGCCCCTTTTTGGGGGGGCCCCAAGGAATACCCCCCGGGGGGGGGCCCCCAAAGTTTTTCATTTGGGGCCCAAAATGGAAGGGGGGCCTTTGGGACTAAAGGTTCCCCGGGAGGGGGGCTAAAAAGGGGGGCGGGGTGGGTGGGGGTGGGGGTGGGGGGGGGTGGGGGTTTGGTGGGGGTGGAGGGGTGGGGCTGGGGGGGTGGGGGCCCTAGGTTTGTGCGGGGTGGGGGGGAAAGTGGGTGGGGGTTTGGGGGTTGGTGGGCGTGGGGGGGTGGTGGGCCTTTGGGGTGGGGGTGGTGGGGGGCGGGGGTGGGGCTGTGGGGTGGGGCGGGGAGTGGTTGGGGCTGGGGGGGGAGGTAAAGGGGTGGGGGATTTTGGGCAAAAGGAGGACCCCTTAGGGATAAAATGGAAAAGGGGGGGGTTACAAATTGAAAGGGGGGAAAAATTACCCCCTTTTGGGGGTTTAAAATACCTTGGGATAAACCCGGGGGGGAAGAAGAGAACCCCTTTTTTAAACCTTAAGAAAAGGTTACCTTTTGGGGAAAAAGGGTTTAAACCCGGGGGTTGGGGATTAAATTTTTTTTTCTTTTTTTACCTTTTTTTTTAAAAAATTACCTTGGGGGTGGGAACCCTTAATTAACCCTTTGGGGGGTACCCAAAATTGAAAAAGGGCCCCTTTAACCCAAAGGGAAAAGATACCCCTTTTTACCTAAGAAAGGTACCCTTACTAAGAAGAAAAGGTTTTTTCCCCGGGGGATTAAACCTTAAAAAAAGAGGTATGCCTTACCTTAAAAGAGGTAGGGTTAAACCTTAAGAAAATTACCCTTAACCCAAGAAGAGGTACCCTTTACCTTAAGAAGAATTACCCCGGGGGGCCCAACCTTAAGAAAGTACCCTTTTAGCCTTAAGAAGAGGTACCCCCAAGGGGGTTTAAACTAAGAAGAGGGGGTTCCAACCGAAAAAAATTCAAACCCTTAAGAAGAAAACCCCCTTTTTACCTATTTAAGAAAGGTTTTAACCACCCAAAAAAATTACCCCCACTTTTTAAAAAAACCCACTTCCAAAAAATCACCCCCACCCCAGAAAAACCCCCTTCACCCTTTGGAAGAATCCCCTTCCCCCCCCCCAAAAAGGTTCCCTTTTTCACCCGAAAGGGGAAAACCCAAACCCCCATCCCGAAAAGAGCCCCCTTCATCTTCCCCTTAAAAAAGAACCCCCTGTTACCCCTAAGGAGTCCCCCTTCTTCCACCCTTTAAGGAATCACCCTTTTCCCCCAAGGAATTACCCCTTTTATTAAAAGAAAACCCTTTCCATTTCCCTTTGGAATTTCCCATATCAAATTTAAAAAGGTCCCCCCCCCTTGGGGAATTCCCCTTTTTGGGTCATTTTCCTTTGGGGGGGGTCACCTTCTATTTGGGTGGTCCTTTCTTCCAAAAAGGGGTTCCCTATTTTCTTTGGGAGTTATTTCCCCCTTTGGGAGTATTCCCATTTGGGGTCCCTTTTCCCCCGGGAAAATTTTCCCCCGGGGGTGGGTTTATCCTTTGGGTTAAATCCCCTTTAAAAGCCCCCCCTTCCCCCTTTTCCCCCTTTGGGGGGAGATCACCTTCAACCCACCTTGAAGAAGAATTTACCTTCACCACCTTGGGAAAAAGAGATCACCTTCATCCAAACCCGAAGAAAAGATCACCTTCATCTACCCTTTAAAAGAGAAACACCCTTCACCCTTTTCCCTTTAAAAAAGAGATCACCTTCATTTTACCTTGAAGAAAATCACCTTCAAACCACCTTTAAGAAAAATCACCTTCATCTACCTTTAAAAAAAGATCACCTTTATCTACCTTGAAGAAGGGTCACCTTCATCCACCTTGAAAAAAGAGATCCCCTCATCTATTAAAAAATAAACCCTTAAGAAGAGAAACCCTTTAACTACCCTTTAAGAAGAGTTTACCTTCCCTCAAACCCTTAAAAAGAGATCACCTTTTTCCACCTTGAAGAAGAAACACCTTCACCACCTTGAAAAGAGTTTACCTTCATCTTCCTTGAAGAAGGATCACCCCTTTACCCAAACCTTTAAGAAGAGACACCTTCATCCACCTTGAAGAAAGATTACCCTTCTTTTACCTTGAAGAAGGGGATCCCTTAAACTAACCTTGAAAAAATCACCCTCATCTTACCTTAAAAAGAGATCACCTTTACCCAACCCGAAAAGAGATCACCTCCCCCTACCTTGAAGAAGAGATCCCTTTATCAAACCCTTTAAGAAGAATCACCTTTCCCCACCTTTAAAAAGAAGGGCACCTTTAACACCTTGGGGAAAGATCACCTTCATCTACCTTTTAAAAAGGGGAACGCCCTTCATCTTCCTTGGAAAAAAAGATCACCTTTCCCCACCTTGAAGAAAGAAACACCCTTCAAACCCACCTTGAAGAAGAGAAACACCTTTTTCCACCTTGAAGAAGAGATCACCTTCACCTACCTTGAAGAAGAGATCACCTTCATCTACCTTGAAGAAGAGATCACCTTCATCTACCTTGAAGAAGAGATCACCTTCATCTACCTTGGAGAAGAGATCACCTTCATCTACCTTGGAGAAACGGTCAGACACAAACACTGGTGGTTACTGACTCTCTGTATGCCAGAAATTCCCCCAGATAACCGGGTCCTCCCAGTCAATCTGTGTCACATATTCTTGGCAAAGTTAAACTATATTTTATGGAAATCAAGATTTTAGCTGGACCAGGCTAATTTGATGGGTGATGTATGGGAGAAAATTCTCTCCCACAATAACAGTCGTCAATTTAACAATAATCATTATCAGTTGGTAAATGAATGGAGAGATCAGAACTTAGATGATCTACAACCACTACCTTCCATCGATACTTCAACTCTTGAAGATACCCACCCGCTTACTAGACCTATTACATTACTAGAGATGAGTCATGTTATTGGAAGAATGTAAAATAGAGCCCCTGGCCTCTCTGGAATAACAATGAAACAAATAAAGTTCCTACCCAGAAATTGTAAACAGTCTTTGGTAAATATCTTTAATGCCATCTTGGCCTCAGGACATTTTCCAGTGGTTTTTAAGACTGCTACGATGATCTTTCTTGGTAAGCCCAATAAAGACATCCACCACCCTGGGAACTATAGACCTATATCTTTACTTGAAGTCACTGGAAAAGTTCTTGAGAAAATCATTTCCAACAGATTGAACTACTATATGGAGTTTAATCACTTTTTTACTGAAAAACAATTTGGCTTTAGAAACACATAGAGGTACCAATCATGCAATAAATGTTATTCTCGATACTGTAGCAAGTCTAAAACATCAGGGCAATCTTGCCTTAATTGCCACCAGAGATGTTCATAAAGCTTTTGATAGCTTATGGCATGATGGTCTTATATACAAACTCATTGACCTACCAGACATAACTGGACTTTTCTCAGAGTAATATATAATTTCTTAACTCAAAGAAAAATCATTCCCACCTTTCATGGCAGGTCGGCAAGCCTTTTATACCGACGGCTGGTGTCCCACAAGGTTCTTGTCTAAGTCCACTCCTGTTCAACATTTATGTGAATGACCTTCCTCAACCAGAGTTTAATGATACAATTGTGACACAGTTTGCAGATGATGTTATTCATGTCGTCTCATCAACTCCGGTAACAGAGAAAATACAAGTATGAGAGAGTCATAGAAAAAATGAATATGAACTTCGTCGAACATCTAACTGGGAAAAGAAATGGAGAATTACGACTAATCCTGACAAGGTCCTTGTTAGCACGATAGGATGTTTTGCATCAACAATTGAAGATAAAGGGAGTATCTCCATCAGAGGTACACCTGTAGCCATTAGAAACCCTAACAAGATTTTGGGATATGAAATAGACAGGCTGCTCCACTCAACATCTCATGTAACTAAAAAATCAACATAGCCAAAGCCGGTCTTAGCAGTCTCTTTCGATTCAATCAGCCCCTCAACATGTCAAAAAACATCTGTATAAAATGATAATAAGACCAATACTCGAATACCCTTATGTCCCAATGTCATTAACAACAAAGACCAACATGCTACGGTTACAAAGGGTCCAGAATAAAGCTCTTCGCTTCATTACCGATACCAGGAGGAGAGACAGAGTTAAAATGGCAGATTTACACACACAACAAGATATTACTGCCATAAATGTACGCCTTGACACCCTAAAAAAAGAAACAACTTTATACAATGCAAGAACTATACATGCCAGATAGAGAACATCCTATACAAGTGATAAATACCACGGATTATATCATCAATACTCCTCCTCACAGGACTCAAAGAATTACTCTCCCACAGAGGGTCCGTCGTTTTATACATATAGATGATTACCCTCGACCCATGATATTGAGCAACCTCCCTGATGAAGAAGATTGGGTAACACCAGAACCCTTCTATGTATACTGAGAACATCATCGCCCCCAATTAGGGAGACATCTTATATATTTTTCTAATGTATAAATTATGCTATTTACTATGGCTGGACACCACCTGTAAGAAGCCATTGTCACATAATTCTATAAACTGGCCAGAAAATTATTGCCTTCATTGTCGCATAAATATCCGTTGTGCAATCGAAAAAAAAAAAAAAAAAAAAAAAAAAAAAAAGCAATTGCAACTTGTATAATTACTACCAATTCAGAGTCATGTAGTTATATATCTGTTATATCTATGTGACTCTGATGGGTTAGTATTATACCCCTTAAAGAATATCTTATCATTTCACATACACTTTTTAAATTACACCAAAGTGGTTGGGCCACTTACCTTTTATATCCTACCTCTCTCCCCCCTTCCACCCTTTTCCAATATTTCCATCCTTACCCATCCTTCTTCCTTACCCATCCTTCTTCCTTACCCATCTTACCAAAGCTCTGGTCATAAGAAGAAGAATTATTATTATTATAATCAAAAAAAGAAGCGCTAAGCCACAAGGACTATACAGCGCTGCAGGGCAGGAAGGAAGCGAGGGCATCAGGTGGCAAAAGGGAGATGGATGAGTAATAGGTTACGGATAACAGCGGGGGTAGTGGATGGTGAAAGGGTAAAGGGCAGCAAGAGACTGAACTAGAAAGGGCTGAGGGGAGTGCGAAAAGTATCATCAGAGTTTGTGGAGTAAATCAGTCGTTGTCAAGAAGTCAATGAGAGAGTCAGGATTAAAGGAGGGTCCATCAGCAAGAAGGGAAGGTAAAGAGAGAGTAGTAGAACGAAGACGACGTTGGAGGTAAATTCTGCGTGCTCGTTGATAGAGAGGGCAGTCTAACAGAATGTGGCTAATCGATACATAAGAAGAAGAAGAAGAAGATTTTAGCTTTCATAGTGTTATATGTAACTAAGATACGGTTATAATGTTGATAAAAAACTTGATCTTGTAAAACTGTGTTAGTTGTGTCGCCTGAGCTGCTGGGTGAGGTTAGGTAAGATTAGTCAGGAAACAGGACAAGTGTTTCCTTGAGTTTTTGGTCATTTGACCGAGACCTTCAGGTGGCTTACCCCTCCAGCTCCCTTAAAAAATTAAAGCTATAATTATGACTATCCTTAGAGTGGCAAGTTTACTAGTAGTGCACCCGCAGCTCAACCTGTGAGCTGCGGTGCCAGACGCCACTGAACACTTATCACCACTAGAAAGAAATATTAGTTTTTTTCATATATTACAATTACTTTGTGTAGTTAATATACACAACACAGTATGAAATACAATCTAAAAATAATTATACCACTAAAAAAGCAATGGTTACACAAGGGTTGCATTTAGGTGATGCAAAACGTGGATATACCTTCAAGATTCTAGGTGTCTTGTCATGTACAATGAGGCGTTTTGCCACATTTTGTAAGCGTTGTAAGGTGTGTGTTTAATACGGTCCTGGAGGACAATGATTGGTTGGTTCATGTGGGAACTAGGAGGCAATTTATCCAGTGTAGTGTGTGAGATGTAACCCAAACCCAGAAGGGCATCAGCAAATCTTCCATAACTCGCCCAGCCAGTCACCCAGCTCTGCCATCTGGCACTCAGATCTCTGCTGGTTCCTATGTTTTCACTCCAGACGCTGCTGGAGGACGCTGCTGGAGGACGCTGCTGGAGGACGCTGATGGAGGACGCTGCTGGAGGACGCTGCTGGAGGACGCTGCTGGAGGACGCTGATGGAGGACGCTGATGGAGGACGCTGCTGGAGGACGCTGCTGGAGGACGCTGCTGGAGGACGCTGCTGGAGGACGCTGCTGGAGGACGCTGATGGAGGACGCTGATGAATTACGCTGATGGAGGACGCTTGTGGAGGACGCTGCTGGAGGACGCTGATAGAGGACACTGCTGGAGGACGCTGATGGAGGACGCTGCTGGAGGACGCTGCTGGAGGACGCTGCTGGAGGACGCTGCTGGTGGACGCTGATGGAGGACGCTGATGGAGGACGCTGATGGAGGACGCTGATGGAGGACGCTGCTGGAGGACGCTGTTGGAGGACGCTGATGGAGGACGCTGATGGAGGACGCTGCTGGAGGACGCTGCTGGAGGACGCTGATGGAGGACGCTGATGGAGGACGCTGATGGAGGACGCTGATGGAGGACGCTGTTGGAGGACGCTGATGGAGGACGCTGATGGAGGACGCTGCTGGAGGACGCTGCTGGAGGACGCTGCTGGAGGACGCTGCTGGAGGACGCTGATGGAGGACGTTGCTGGAGGACGCTGATGGAGGACGCTGATGGAGGGACGCTGATGGAGGACGTGCTGGAGGCGCTGCTGGAGGACGCTGATGGAGGGACGCTGCTGGAGGACGCTGATGGAGGGACGCTGCTGGAGGACGCTGATGGAGGACGCTGCTGGAGGACGCTGATGGAGGACGCTGATGGAGGACGCTGCTGGAGGACGCTGATGGAGGACGCTGATGGAAGACGCTGCTGGAGGACGCTGCTGGAGGACGCTGATGGAGGACGCTGATGGAGGACGCTGATGGAGGACGCTGCTGGAGGACGCTGTTGGAGGACGCTGCTGGAGGACACTGCTGGAGGACGCTGATGGAGGACGCTGTGGAGGATGCTGCTGGAGGACGTGATGGAGGACGCTGATGGAGGACGCTGCTGGAGGACGCTGATGGAGGGACGCTGATGGAGACGCTGATGGAGGCGCTGATGGAGGACGCTGATGGAGGACGCTGTGAGGAGGACGCTGTGGAGAACGCTGTGGAGGACGCTGATGGAGGACGCTGATGGAGGACGCTGCTGGAGGACGCTGCTGGAGGACGCTGCTGGAGGACGCTGCTGGAGGACGCTGCTGGAGGACGCTGATGGAGGACGCTGCTGGAGGACGCTGATGGAGGACGCTGCTGGAGGACGCTGCTGGAGGACGCTGATGGAGGACGCTGATGGAGGACGCTGATGGAGGACGCTGCTGGAGGACGCTGCTGGAGGACGCTGCTGGAGGACACTGCTGGAGGACGCTGATGGAGGACGCTGCTGGAGGATGCTGCTGGAGGACGCTGATGGAGGACGCTGATGGAGGACGCTGCTGGAGGACGCTGATGGAGGACGCTGATGGAGGACGCTGATGGAGGACGCTGATGGAGGACGCTGATGGAGGACGCTGCTGGAGGACGCTGCTGGAGGACGCTGCTGGAGGACGCTGCTGGAGGACGCTGCTGGAGGATGCTGATGGAGGACGCTGATGGAGGACGCTGCTGGAGGACGCTGCTGGAGGACGTGATGGAGGACGCTGATGGAGGCGCTGATGAGAGACGCTGCTGGAGGACCGCTATGGAGGACGCTGCTGGAGGACGCTGATGGAGGACGCTGCTGGAGGACGCTGATGGAGGACGCTGCTGGAGGACGCTGATGGAGGACGCTGCTGGAGGACGCTGCTGGAGGACGCTGATGGAGGACGCTGCTGGAGGACGCTGCTGGAGGACGCTGGGAGGACGCTGCTGGAGGACGCTGATGGAGGACGCTGCTGGAGGACGCTGCTGGAGGACGCTGATGGAGGACGCTGCTGGAGGACGCTGATGGAGGACGCTGATGGAGGACGCTGCTGGAGGAGCACAGTTGTAGGACACTGTGATCTTCCAGCAAGGTCTGGATACTGATGGGGACTCTAATTCGGGAAAAGCTTCAGGACGCTGCTGCTGCTGGGAGGACGTTGCTGCTGGAGAATGCTGAGGGACGCTGCTAGAACGCTGCTGATATGGACGCTACTGTACAACGCTGCTGTTGGGGGACGCTGGGGCTGGTGCTGAGGGACGCTGCTAGGACGCTGCTGGGGGATTACCTGGTAAAATACGCCACCATCACTGTCTTGAGTTATAGGGTCATCATCGCCGCTCGGACTACCGGGATCTAGAGCGGTTTACTCTCCCCTCACTCCCCTCATTGCTTCTCACTCTTCCTTCTCATCTCTCCTCCTTGTCTCCCCTTTTCTTTCCCTCCCTTCACTGTCCCTTCATCATCTCCTCTCACTCATCTTTACTCTTCTCTCTTCCACTCTTTCCCCCTTCTCCTCATCCCGAGTCTATTATCCCCTCCTCTCTCTCCAGCTTCCCTTACATCTCAATTCCTTTACTCTTTCCTCATGTCTTCTCCCCTTCTCTCCATCACCTCTCTTCTCCTCGTTTAACCATACTCTCTCTCTCTCGTTTCTTGTATACCACACATATTCCCCTTTCTTACATCTAATTTCCCCTACACTCCTCTCTCTCTCTCTCTCACTTATTCACTACAGTAACTCATTGTAACATTCATACAACTGCAACTGACTATCCTAGGTTATCTTTGATTATGCTAGGTTTTCTGAGTTATAGATTATCCAAGGTTATCCTTGATTATCCAAGGCTATTCTGGGTTATATATTCCAGGTTTATCCAACCCTTACCTTCTCATTTCAATAATGGCGAACACTACCTACAGTATCTCCAGTATACAGTCCAGAGAGAATGTACAGTGAAGAATGAGAAACAGTGCTTCCTGGTGGGCGAAACGTCTTCCTAAAGGTAGCCACGTGTTACATACGTGTTTCACCAGGTGTGATGCTCTTGTGTCTTCACAACCCTGGTTCAAAATTCATGATTGGTGGAAGATTCCCTGAATAAATCTTATTCTTGTATATGTATGAATGCTTTATGCCGGTAGTGAGGTATGTATGTTGTATGTAGGTGGTGAGGTATGTATGTTGTATGTAGGTAGTGAGGTATGTATGTTGTATGTAGGTAGTGAGGTATGTATGTTGTATGTAGGTAGTGAGGTATGTATGTTGTATGTAGTAGTGAGGTATGTATGTTGTATGTGGTAGTGAGGTATGTATGTTGTATGTAGGTAGTGAGGTATGTATGTTGTATGTTAGGTGTAGTTATGTATGTTGTATGTAGGTAGTGAGGTATGTATTGTTGTATGTAGGTAGTGAAAGGGATGTATGTTGTATGTAGGTAGTGAGTATGTATGTTGTATGCAGGTAGGGAGGTATGTATGTTGTATGTAGGTAGTGAAGGTATGTATGTTGTATGTAGGTAGTGAGGTATGTATGTTGTATGTAGGTAGTGAGGTATGTATGTTGTATGTAGGTAGTGAGGTATGTATGTTGTATGTAGGTAGTGAGGTATGTTGTTATGCAGGTAGGAGGTATGTATGTTGTATGTAGGTAGTGAGGTATGTATGTTGTATGTAGGTAGTGAGGTATGTATGTTGTATGTAGGTAGTGAGGACGTATGTTGTATGCCGGTTTAAAGGAGGTATGTATGTGTATGCAGGTAAGGAGGTATGTTATGTATGTATGCAGGTAGTGAGGTATGTATGTTGTATGTAGGTAGGAGGTATGTATGTTGTATGCAGGTAGTGAGGTATGTATGTTGTATGTAGGTGGTGAGGTATGTATGTTGTATGCAGGTAGGGAGGTATGTATGTTGTATGCAGGTAGGGAGGTATGTATGTTTATGCAGGTAGGGAGGTATGTATGTTGTATGCAGGTAGGGGGTATGTATGTTGTATGCAGGTAGGGAGGTATGTATGTTGTATGTAGGTAGTGAGGTATGTATGTTGTATGCAGGTAAGGAGGTATGTATGTTGTATGCAGGTAAGGAGGTATGTATGTTGTATGCAGGTAGTGAGGTATGTATGTTGTATGTAGGTAGGGAGGTATGTATGTTGTATGCAGGGAGTGAGGTATGTATGTTGTATGTAGGTGGTGAGGTATGTATGTTGTATGCAGGTAGGGGGGTATGTATGTTGTATGCAGGTAGGGAGGTATGTATGTTGTATGCAGGTTAGGGAGGTATGTATGTTGTATGCAGGTAGGGAGGTATGTATGTTGTATGCAGGTAGGGAGGTATTTATGTTGTATGTAGGTAGTAGGGATGTTGTTGTATGTAGGTAGTGAGGTATGTATGTTGTATGTAGGTAGTGAGGTATGTATGTTGTATGTAGGTAGTGAGGTATGTATGTTGTATGTAGGTTGTGAGGTATGTATGTTGTATGCAGGTAGGGAGGTATGTATGTTGTATGCAGGTAGGGAGGTATGTATGTTGTATGCAGGTAAGGAGGTATGTATGTTGTATGCAGGTAGGGAGGTATGTATGTTGTATGCAGGTAGGGAGGTATGTATGTTGTATGCCGGTAATAAAGTATGAATGTTGTACGCTCCTGTCACAACTGACAGGAGCCAGGTTCGAGTTTGGACTAGGAGACACACATGGTCAAGCTTCCTAACATCTTCTACTCTTGTTGACTCAGTAGTAAACAGAGTATGTGACGACCTATTGCAGCACCACCTTCTATTATATACGTCTTACTATATAAGACACCCTTCTATATCAGACACGTTCTACTTTAGACCGGCTTCTATTTTAGACACGCTCTATTTTAGACTGGCTTCTATTTAGACACACTTCTATTTCAGACAGGCTTCTATTTTAGACTATTTTAAACAT
>NC_069402.1:42541357-42547647 GCF_026875155.1 Cherax quadricarinatus
GAGATGACATCATTGACGCACAGTGTGCAGGCGTCAAGCTGAGATGACATGACTGACACACAGTGTGCAGGTTTCAAGCTGAGATGACATGACTGACACACAGTGTGCAGGTTTCAAGCTGAGATGACATGACTGACACACAGTGCACAGGAGTCAAGCTAAGATGACATGACTGACACACAGTGTACAGGCGTCAGACTGAGATGACATGACTGACACACAGTGTACAGGCGTCAAGCTAAGATGACATGACTGACACACAGTGTACATCCGTCAAGCTAAGATGACATGACTGACACACAGTGTACAGGCGTCAGACTGAGATGACATGACTGACACACAGTGTACAGGCGTCAAGCTAAGATGACATGACTGACACACAGTGTACAGGCGTCAGACTGAGATGACATGACTGACACACAGTGTACAGGCGTCAAGCTAAGATGACATGACTGACACACAGTGTACAGGCGTCAGACTGAGATGACATGACTGACACACAGTGTACAGGCGTCAAGCTAAGATGACATGACTGACACACAGTGTACATCCGTCAAGCTAAGATGACATGACTGACACACAGTGTACAGGCGTCAGACTGAGATGACATGACTGACACACAGTGTACAGGCGTCAAGCTAAGATGACATGACTGACACACAGTGTACAGGCGTCAGACTGAGATGACATGACTGACACACAGTGTACAGGCGTCAAACTAAGATGACATGACTGACACACAGTGTACAGGCGTCAAGCCAAGATGACATGACTGACACACAGTGTACATCCGTTCAAGCTAAGATGACATGACTGACACACAGTGTACAGGCGTCAAGCTAAGATGACATGACTGACACACAGTGTACAGGCGTCAAGCCAAGATGACATGACTGACACACAGTGTACAGGCGTCAAACTAAGATGACATGACTGGCACACAGTGTACAGGCGTCAAGCTAAGATGACATGACTGACACACAGTGTACAGGCGTCAAGCCAAGATGACATGACTGACACACAGTGTACATCCGTCAAGCTAAGATGACATGACTGACACACAGTGTACAGGCGTCAAGCTAAGATGACATGACTGACACACAGTGTACAGGCGTCAAGCCAAGATGACATGACTGACACACAGTGTACAGGCGTCAAGCTAAGATGACATGACAGACACACAGTGTACATCCGTCAAGCTAAGATGACATGACTAACACACAGTGTACAGGCGTCAAGCCAAGATGACATGACTGACACACAGTGTACATCCGTCAAGCTAAGATGACATGACTGACACACAGTGTGCAGGCGTCAAGCTGAGATGACATGACTGACACACAGTGTACAGGTGTCAAGCTAAGATGACATGACTGACACACAGTGTACAGGCGTCAAGCTAAGATGACATGACTGACACACAGTGTACAGGCGTCAAACTGAGATGACATGACTGACACACAGTGTACAGGCGTCAAGCTAAGATGACATGACTGGCACACAGTGTACAGGCGTCAAGCTAAGATGACATGACAGACGCACAGTGACCAGCACCAGCGTCACAGCTGATAGTTAATATAACAACATACAACATAACAGCAGTGGGGAAAGAGTACACACCAGTTAAGATAATAAGAAAAATGAAGCCTCTGTAATCAGTGGGGAAAGATGAAGATAATTTTATTGCCATAAGCAATCACAGAGGCTTAATAACCCAGACAAGCCAAGCAGAGTTGTTTATGTAAGCTTGCAGCAGCTACACTGCTCACAGACATGGAGAGAAGACACTGCTGGAGAATAAGCTTTCATTAAAACGATGTTTCGCTTGGGGTAGAACTTTGTCAGGTCATGTTTCTCCCCCTTCCCCCTCAGTGTAGACATTTGTCAAGTCATGTTTTCCTCTCTGTGTAGAGCTCTGTCAAGTCGTTAGGATTCCCCTGTTTGTAGAGCTTTTTCAAGTCATGTTTTCCTTGTGTGCAGAGAGAGCTTTTCCAAGTTGAGCTTTTCCAAGTCATGTTTCCCCTCTGTCTAGAGCTTTTATAGGCCAATGATTGAGGAGACTTTGTCACTTCACTTTGCACCATCAGTTGACTTTATAAAGCTCTACAGAGAAAAATTTCGTCACAAATAAAAAAGTTTGTCTGAACCTGTAACTTTTTGGCTCATCAGAGTAGATTATGTGAACTTTACTCCTCCAGCTCCTTCGTCTACTTGCAGGTGGAGTAGATTATGTGAACTTTACTCCTCCAGCTCCTCCGTCTACTTGCAGGTGTCTGTCTATTGGTATGGTGAAGAGAGACATCATGTGTGATGGACTATGACCAGAGCTCTAGTAATGAGAGGATGGGAAGAAGGATGGACATGGATGAAGGTGTGGGAGGAGGAGGGTGAAGAGATAGACAGGTGACAGGTGTGTTCTCACCTAATTCTATTCACCTAATTGTTGTTGCAGGGATCAATTCACAGCTCCTGGCCCCGCCTCTTCACTGGTCGTTAATAGGTCACTTCCTTCTCTATGAGATTTATTATCCCTCTTCCTAAAGCTATGTATGAATCCCACCTCCACCACCTCACTTTCCAGATTATTCCACTTCCTGACAAATCTGTAACTGAAGAAATATAAATGCATGTGTGTGTGTGTGTGTGTGTGTACATACCTATTTGTGGTTGCAGGGGTCGTGTCGCAGCTTCTGGCCCCACCTCTCCCCTGGTCTTGCTTGGTCAGCTCTCTCTCCCTTTTCCAAGAGCTTCATCGTACCTCTTCTTAAAGCTATGTATGGATAGTCTCTCCAACGCGAAATTTATGTAAGATGTAGGCCTCACAGCCCAGCACTAGAACACATGTGTACATGGCAGGTGTCTACATGCCAGTTGCGCCGTAAATGTGCGCATCGTACCTGTATGAGACAAGGTGTGCTGGCTAAGTCTTCTGCCTTCGGTAGTCTTCATGGTACTCACCTGTACAGGTGTTCAGGATTGTCACAGCAGTGATGGATTTATCCGTTTTGTAGGTATACTGGTTGAGGTGTTATCCAGCCTTCATTAACGTATATCCTGATGGATCACTCACTATCCTAGTTAAGAGGTCGGGTGATTAAAGACAGTGATTGAAGGCAACAAAAGTGGGATGAACAGCCCAGTAAGTTAAACAAAGAAACGATGAATCTCCTTTACTGGTACGATGTGCGCCCCTTTATTTCTGGACTTCCAACTGTTCCTTACTACACTACTACGCACCCCTCCCCCCACAACTACGCAAGGCTCTCCCCCTCCCCTGCAGCCCCCTCCTCCCTGGCTACTTTACTCAATTATGTTGAAAATGGTATAAAATACCGACAAGTTGATGAGTAAGACACATGTGCAACAGTTGGGTATCTTCAATGATGAAACGTTTCGCCTACACAGTAGGCTTCTTCAGTCAAATACAGAGGCAGCAGGTGTAGTGATGAAGTGAACAAGTGAACATGATGTAATCAGTCCATCCACCTTGGAGATATGAGGTGGTCAGTCCCTCAGCCTGGAGAAGAGTTCAGCTTCATGGTCTGAAAGATATCGTTCAAGACCATGAAGCTGAACTCTTCTCCAGACTGAGGGACTGACCACCTCAGATACTATTTCTACAAGGTTAGTGAAATGATTCCATCATCTTTATTTCACTACTACACCTGCTGCCTCTGTATCTGACTGAAGAAGTCTACCGTGTATGCGAAACGTGTCAACAATACAGATGCATAACTGTTGCAAATGTGTCTTAAACATCCACTTTACTCAAGCCAGGAGATCAGTCCTCCTGCAGTCTGAGGACTCTCACAGGTTCCTATTTCTACTATTTCTACTATTTCTATATATTTTCTTGCAGGTTCCAGCTCCTGGTGTTTACATGTTGTTCCAGCACCGCCTCTCCAGACTTTAAGTTCCGTCTTCCTTGTACTTGCTTAATATTAACATCAACTGCCATCACTCTCTGCCGAGAATTATTTACATTTGTGTTCAGTTACAATTTATATTTATTTGTCCTCACGAAGTTTTTCAAATTATTTTAGGCAGCAATGACAATTGTGGGTTACAATATATGGTAGTTCAATAGGTGAGCTTTAACCCTCTCCCCCTCCTCTTTCTCTCCTCTTCCCTCCCCTCCCCTCCCTTCCCCTCCCCTTCCCTCTGTTACTCTTTTCTGATCACTGAGCGCAGGCAACTCACCTGCTGCCTGCAGGTGATCCTGCTCCTCTGTGTGAATGTCCCCTCAAAGTGAACACCGGTGAAGGGCTCTTGATGCAATGAATTAGAGTCGCTTTTCCTTTATACCAAACCTGATTGCCGTCCATTACTCAGGCGCTGTTTAACCCCATACATGTTTAGCGCTTCTTCTTCACCGCACTAATATTTTCAGCATACGAATTCGACTTTACCAAATAATATTTCTTCATATAATGACCGAGGTGCCTTCACACACCTCGGTGATATTTTAGCGACCAATTTTAATGTACCTCAGCAAATGTATTTTTTTAACCTCTACAGGGGTGTTTTAAGCAGTCGTGAAATTGTTTCAGTGTGTGTGCGTGCATGCGTGCATATGTGTGTGTGTGTGTGTGTGTGTGTGTGTGTGTGTGTGTGTGTGTGTGTGTGTGTGTGTGTGTGTGTGTGTGTGTGTGTTTTGTGTGTGTGTGTGTGTGTGCGAGTGTGTGTGTGTGTGTGTGTGTCCAAGAATATGCAATCCACCCACCCCTCTCTCTCTTGTCTTACTGCTGTCACCATGTCATAGAACTCCAGTAGGTTTGTGACACAGGATTTCCCGTCCCTGAAACCATGTTGGCTGCTGTTGATGAGATCACTCCTTTCTAGGTGTTCCACCACTCTTCTCCTGATAATCTTCTCCATGATTTTGCATACTATACATGTCAGTGACACTGGTCTGTAGTTTAGTGCTTCATGTCTGTCTCCTTTTTTAAAGATTGGGACTACATTTGCTGTCTTCCATGCCTCATGCAATCTCCCTGTTTCGATAGATGTGTTGAATATTGTTGTTAGGGGTACACATAGCGCCTCTGCTCCCTCTCTCAGGACCCATGGGGAGATGTTATCTGGCCCCATTGCCTTTGAGGTATGTAGCTCACTCAGAAGCCTCTTCTCTTCTTCCTCGGTTGTGTGCACTGTGTCCAGCACTTGATGGTGTGCCCCAACTCTCCGTCTTTCTGGAGCACCTTCTGTCTCCTCTGTGAACACTTCTTTGAATCTCTTGTTGAGTTCCTCACATACTTCATGATCATTTCTTGCTGTCTCTCCTCCTTCCTTCCTTAGCCTGATTACCTGGTCCTTGACTGTTGTTTTCCTCCTGATGTGGCTGTATAATAGTTTTGGCTCAGATTTGGCTTTCGCTGCTATGTCGTTTTCATATTGTCTTTGGGCCTCCCTTCTTAGCTGTGCATATTCGTTTCTGGCTCTACGACTGCTCTCCTTATTCTCCTGGGTCCTTTGACTTCTATAATTCTTCCATTCCCTAGGACACTTGGTTTTTGCCTCTCTGCACCTTTGGGTAAACCATGGGCTCATCCTGGCTTTTTCATTATTCCTGTTACCCTTGGGTACAAACCTTTCCTCAGCCTCCTTGCATATTGTTGCTACATATTCCATCATCTCATTAACTGGCTTCCCTGCCAGTTCTCTGTCCCACTGAACCCCGTTCTGGAAGTTCCTCATTCTCGTGTAGTCACATTTCTTTTAGTTTGGCTTCATTCGTCCTGGCCTTCCTGCTTCTTCCTCCACTTGTAGCTCTACTGTGTATTCGAAGCTTAAAACCACATGATCGCTGGCCCCAAGGGGTCTTTCATATGTAATGTCCTCAATATCTGCACTACTCAAGGTGAATACTAGGCCCAGTCTTGCTGGTTCATCCTCTCCTCTCTCTCTTGTAGTGTCTCTTACGTGTTGGTACATGAAGTTTTCCAGTACCACCTCCATCATCTTAGCCCTCCGTGCATCTTGACCCCCATGTGGCTCCACGTTCTCCCAATCGATCTCCTTGTGGTTAAAGTCACCTAATATCAGGAGCTTTGCCCTGCATGCATGAGCTCTTCTGGCCACTGCAGCCAGTGTGTCAACCATCGCTGTGTGTGTGTGTGTGTGTGTGTGTGTGTGTGTGTGTGTGTACTCACCTAATTGTACTCACCTAATTGTGGTTGCAGGGGTTGAGACTCAGCTCCTGGCCCCGCCTCTTCACTGATCGCTACTGGATCCTCTCTCTCTCTGCTTCCTGAGCTTTGTCATACCTCTTCTTAAAATATGTATGGTTC
>NC_069402.1:42548147-42593147 GCF_026875155.1 Cherax quadricarinatus
GCGGGACTGATTACCTCAAACTCCTCCTCTTCTTGCACCTCTCTGCTTTGTATTGGACTGATGAAGCCACTGTGTGGCGAAACGTTTCCTAAATAAAGATTCCTATATGGTGCATAAGTGTCTCAATCTTCAGTATTCTTGTTAATACGTCAGACCTCGCAACTGTTTATCAAGGCCATTTACCTTACTATAAAAACTTCAACATCTTACCTCCCAAAAGAAAGAGTCAGTCGTAACCTCTTCCCTCACACATGCAACATAAGTTTTACCTCGGAGAACAGGGAGGGCTTAGCAATAAGGAGAATAAACCGAGCCTCAGAGTTAAATACATTAATATTAATGGCTTAACGAGTGAGGCCAACAAATTCGAAGAAAGAACAGGGAAAGAGGAATGAAGTATAATTGTGTTCACAGAAACAAAGTTTTCAAAAATAATTACGAATGCAATATTTACCAGTGGCTTTCATATAGTAATAAAAGACGGGAGAAAGATTAGGAGCCTTATCAAACTAAAAGTATAGATCTTTGTGAAGATATACGTCCTAAATTACGGATTTTCGTATACTACACAATTGGAACTATATTCACTTTATGCTACTAATCAATCTTAGTTAGAAATATACAGTACCAACTCACCATAAAAAAGCACAGACAAGAATATATGCTACCAGCCTAACGTAAAGAGGCTTATACAAGCAAATACACTAACGACCCAACTAAAGAAGGTCTAGAGGAGAAAAATATGACTAAACAGCAAACAATCTTAATCTGTGAGAAAGGTGTCACAGAGGCAAATGGGACTGCTGTGAGAATATCACAGAGGTTTCGAAACACGCCAAATATATTTCTAGAACTCGAACCGGCACGAGAGACCTGATACCAGGAGAGAGAGAGAGCACAGGTGCCGGGGATGGCATCGAGAAAGTCTTGTTAACGAGTCAAAAAAAGCCACTTCCTCACCGAGAATGAGAGAAAATGTTGAACCTGCCAGACAGCATCTGTTGTTTTTCCTGAAAGAATCGAACATAAATCCAGCCATAACCTCTCCATATGGAAAGTGAGCTTCCTAGTGCTTTCTTAAACTGAAATAATGGAAACTGGAAAAAGCTTATTAATAATAGATGACCATGTCTTCTCAACAGGACATTCACTTACCTGTGACTGCCTTCGAGAGTTATTTTAGTCTCAAGAGGGGAGGGGAAATGGTTCCTATTACCGAGATGGAGGACGTAGTCTTTTAAAGGAGGAGGGGAGCTAATGCGTCCTTTTACAGAGACAGAGAGAGAGAGATGTCAGCTTTTATAGGGGGAAATAAAGCTAGCTTTTCTCCTAGAGGGCAGGGTAGATGAGCACTTCTGTTAAGAGTGGGGAGGCGAAATGAACCTTCATATAAAGGGGAAAGCTATGCAACGTTTTTATAGAGAGGGGAAGACTCCGATCAGAGAAAATGGCCTATAAACTTTATCACAGACTCCGTCCAGCATGTTATTAAATTTTGGGGAAGGAAAGGGAGGGGAGAGGAAAAGACTGAAGGAGGTCGGGGTGTGAGGGGAGGGGGAAGGCGTGGAACGGGCAGTTGGGAACAGAAAAGAGAAAGTGGTAGAAGGTTCTCCGCAACTGATGATTTCATTCCTTCCATTTCTCTTCCTCTCTGTTTCTGTCTCTCCTCTCTCTTCCTCCACTTTCTTTCCCCTACTCTCGTCTCCCCCACTTACCTACATCTCGCTCCCCCTCTTTCCCTTTCCACTTTTTCTTGAAAAGATCGACCCCTTTCCCTTTTTCTTTTTCATTCCCTTTCTCTGTCAACCCACCACACCATCCCCTTCACCCGCCCCACTCCTCCCTTCTCCCCCCCTCCACCTTCTCCCCCCCAAACCAAACCCTTAAGGGAAAAAGCCTGAACCTTTTGATGTACCCCCCCCTAGTACGACCCCACCTCATTTTGACACACCTGCCCACCCCAACAAACACCACACACACCATTTTTACACATCGAACCCCCAAACCACCCATACGTACACACTTTGACCAAAACGTACACACCTGCCACCACACATGTTGCACATTTGATAAAACACCACCACATACGAAACACACCTGACCCCCCTAAACACACGTACACAGGTGTGTAAAACACATTTTTTTTGGGCTGAGTTTTTTACGTGTGCTGTAGGCCCTACGAAGGAGAAAAAAATCGGGCAGCCTCTCCCGCCTTTTACACCTCTACAGCCTCTACAGCCTCAACCCCCCCTCTACAGCCTCTAAAACCTCAACAGCCTCTACAACCTTACAGCCCTCACCTCTCCCAGCCTCTACGGGCCTCTACGCCTCTCCCGGCCTCTACAGCCTCTCCCCCCCTCAAACACCCTTACACCCCTCAAAGGGCCTCTCCCAACCCCTCTACGCCCTACACCCTCTACACCTCTACAGCCTCTACAGCCTCTACAGCCTCAACGCCTCTACAGCCCTACGCCTCTAAAACCCCTCTACCCCTTACAGCCCTTGCACCCCTTTTACACCCTTACTCTACCCCTTCCTCTCTCTCTCCCCCTCTCTCTCTCTCTCTCTCTCTCTTCTCTCTCTCTCTCTCTCTCTCTCTCCCCTCCCCTCTTTTCCCCTCCTCTCTTCTCTCTCTCTTCTCTCCCCTCTCTCTCTTCTCTTTTCCCCTCTCTCTCTCTTCCTCTCCTCCCCCTCTCTCTCTTCTCTCTCTCTCTCTCCCCCTCTTTTCTCTCCTCTTCTCCTCCCCCCTCCCTTCTCTCGCCTTTTCTCTTCTCTCCCTCTCTCTCTCTCCCCTCTCTCTCTCTCTCTCTCTTCTCTCTCCCTCTCTCTCTCTTCTCCTCTCTCTCTCTCTTCTCTCTTTTATCTTCTCCTCCCCCCTCTTTTCCTCTCCCCTCTCTCTTTCTCTCTCTCTCTCTTCACCCTCTCTCTCTTCCCCCTCTCCCTCTCTCCTTCTCCCCTTTTCTCTCTCTCTCTTCTTTCTTTTTCCCCTTTCTCTCCCTCTCTTTCCCCCCTATATTTCTCTTCTCTTTTAAATTTCTCCCTTTCTTTTTCTCTTCTTCTCTTCTCTCTTCTCTATTATCCCCTCTTTTCTCTCTCTCCCCTCTCTCTCCCCCTCCCCCTCTCTCTCTCTCTCTCTCTCTCTCCCCCTTCTCTCTCTCTCTCCTCCTCTTGTTTCCCTTTTCCTTTCCTCCCTTTTCCTAAACTCCCCCTAAATTTTTATTTTCCCCTTCTTCTGTCTTTCTCTTTCGCTTCCTCTTAATTTTTTTTTTTTCTTTTCTCAATTGGGGGGAAAGGGTGGGGTTTTAATTTAATTAAGGAAGCGGGGGAAAGAGGGGGAAAATCCCCAAGAATAGAAAACCCTTTTTTAAGGGGGTGAATTTTTCGGGGGGGTTTTTTGGGGGTTAAAAGAAAAGGGTCAAAACCCGGGAAAATTTTGGGGTTGGGGGAAAGGGGTTAGAGTGGAAAGGGGAAGAGAGAGAAAAGGAGAGGAGAGGGAAGGGGGAAAAGGAGGAGAGAGAAAAGGGAAGAGAGAGATAGAGAATAGAAGGAGACGTAAAAAATCGTAGAGCGTGTCTCCAATCGAAGGGACAGGGGGTTCAATCCGGGGGGGGAAAAATTTTTTTTGGGGAAAAGGGCTGGAAAACGCTTGCTCCCCCTTGTTCCCCTAGCAGAAAAGTGTCTAGTAGGGGGACACTTTCCTGCAGTGAAAAACCTGTCAGGACATTCACCGGAGATAAGTCACACTGCTTGGCTTTCTTGGTTTATTTTGGGAACCTTTTATTCGGGCAGTTACGTCTTATTCCCAAAAAGTGGGTTTTTTCCCAGCAAAACCAGTCCCCTAGCACCTAAGAGGGAGGCATTTCAAAAAACCATCAATCCCACCTTCAAAAAGTTGGGGCCCCAAACCCCTTTCGTCCCAAGAACCCCCCCATCCGTAAACCCCTATTCAAGGGAGGGGAAGGGACTTGTTTGTGGACAGGGGGTCTTGACCCGGGCGAAATGTAGCCCCCTTTCCCCCTTTCCCTCGCCCCAAAGGGCCAATTAATTTATCCCCCCTATCCTTTGGCCCCTTTGGTTTAGCGGCCCTAAAAAATTTTGGGGCGAAAAAATAATAAAAATTAAAAATTTAATAATAAAAAAATAATAATAATAATAAAATAATAAAAATAATAAAAATTTAATTGTAACAAAAACCCACAAAAAAATAATAATAAAAATAATAATAAAAATAATAATAACAAATAAAAATAATAATAAAAATTAGTAGGTTGGAAACAGCAACCACCCAGGGGGTACTCCCGTCCTCCCAAAGTGATTAAAAACGAAAGCCTGTAATTTTTTACATGATGGTAGGATTGCGGGTTTGTCCTTTTCGGGCTCAAAAATTTATGCAAGATTACATTTACGTCTTGCTACTTCTACTTACCCCTTAGATCCCCAAAAAACATACATATCCCGTTTATTTTTACACATCATCTATTTTTCTGTGATTTTATTTTAGTTCTTGTTCAAATTTAAATTTTCCTTTTATATCCATGGGGAAGTGGAATAAAAATTTTTTCCCCGTAACCCAGCGTTTTGAAAAGTCAAAAAAATGCCGGGAACAATGAGCTAGAAACCCTTTTTCCTGAAAAAATTTTTAAAAAAAATTTAAAAGAAAACTGTAAAAGGGGGGAAGTCTGAATGTGCGGGGATGTTTGCGAATGATAAGAGATGTTTTGCGGATTTTAAAGAATGAAAAAGAAGCTGGATGTCCTGGTTTTGGGTGAAACAAAGCGGAAGGGGGTGGAGAGTTTTTAAAGGGAGGAATTTTTATTTTTTGGGTTTAGGGGGGGGGGGTTTCTAATAAGTAAAAGTAAAAAAGGAGTAGGGAAAAAAATGTTGAAGGGTAAGCTATGGAGGAAAAAGGGGCTATAAAGTTAAATTTTAAAGGGTTTTTGTGGGGTAAAATAAAGTTGTTTGTGAGAAATGGGTTAAGTAAGCGTTTAATTTCCTGAGGGAAAAGAGAAGTATAGAGGAGAGAAAGAAAATTTTTTGGGAAAAAGTTTTTAATTGCCCTGGGTTTTAAACAAGTGTGGGGGGTAAATTGGTTGGGGATTTTAAAAGCAAATGGGAAAAAAAGTGTGGGGGGATAGAAAGGTTAAAATTTTGGGGGGCCAGGGTAAAAAAAAATGGGAAGCCTTTTTAAATTGAGCTTGTTTTAGAAAGAGATTTGGTATAAAAGTTAAAAAATATTTTGTGAAAAAAAGGTTAAAAAAAAATATACAAGGTTTGATTAGCACGAAAAGAAAAATAGTTTGTTTGATTTTTGATTTTTTGGATAAAGGTTGTTGGGGAGGCTCCAGGATGTACAAGTTTATAGAGGGGCAAAATAACCCCCTTTTCGGTTTATAATTTTTGTTGAGTAACATTGGAGTAAGAGGGATTGGGAAGAGGAAAATGGCCCAAAAGCAAATAAAAGGGAAGGGGAAAAATGTATAAAAAAAAGGGAGGAGGAAGTTCGGGTTTAAATATAAGCAAAATATTGGAGAAAAGGGGGACTTTTTGCAGGTATGAGTAGTCGGGGGGGGGTTTAAGAGGGGTTGGAAAAGTTTTAAAAATGCGTATTAAAGGGGGGCGAAGTTTTGGGGGGTTATAGGAGGGGAGGGTTTCAAAGGGGGAAAAAAGGAGTGGGTTTTTTTGGGAATGATGAAGTTTAAAAAGGGGGTGATAAAAGAAAAAAGGTAGCTTTTGAGAGGTATTTTCAAAACAAAGTGTTATAAAAGTTAAATTTTATGGAAGTAAAAAAAAGGGGAGGGGAGGGTGAGAGAGTGCAAAAAGGGGAAACGGATGGGAAAAAAGTGGGGGAGGGCTATAAAGGGGAAATTTTTTTGAAAAAAAGAAAAATTTTTGGGTGAGTTTTAAAAAATTTAAAAAAGCCAAGGGAACAAATGGATTTTTTTTATTAAAAACAGGAAGGGGGGTTAGTAGTTTGGGAATGGATTTTTTGGGGATTGGTTTAGAATATTTTGAGGAAAATTATAAAGTCGACGAAGAAAAGGGGGGCGGTAATTTCATGCCCTGGCCAGGGGGGTATACCAAACTTTTAGGAGGGAAAAAACAGGGGTTTAGTGTGGGGGGGGTACGTGGGGGCATTAAGTAAAAAAAAAGGGGGTTTAAAAACTTTGGGAATTGGGCGGGGTACGACAGAAAGTTAAAAAGGGAGGGGGGGACCTAGTGTTGGGGTGGTTTTCCCATTTTTGTTTAATAAATGTATAAAAAGGGGAAGGTACCTAAAGGGGTTGGCGGGGAAACGTGTATAGTCCCTTTATATAAAAAGGGGAAGGGGGCAAAAAAAATTGTTTAAAAATCTTTGAGGGGAAAAAGTTTCTAATATACCAGGAAAAGGGGGTAAGGGAGGGTTATTTTTGAAAAAATTTAAAGGGAAAAAAAAGAAAAGCAAGGGAAATTTCGGAGGGGCAAGAGGTTTTGGGGTGGGGGAAAGGATGGGGTAGTTTTAAAAAGGGTTTGGGATTTGAAGCATAATGTGAACATATTTAGATAAAGGTAGGGGAAATTTTTAAATTTCATTTTTTGGTTTAAAAAGGCATATGATAGAGCGACAGGGGACAATGTGGCAGATGTTGCAATATATGGGAAAAGGTTTGGGAAGTTAATAAATTTCTTTTAAAGAGTTTAATAGGGGTGAGGGTAGGGTTTTGGGGTTAAAAAGAGGGAGAATACTTCCCGGGAAAAATAGGTTTTTAGGGCGGGGTTTTGTAAAAGTCGCCAGGTTTTTTAAAATTTTTATAGATGGGGTTTTTAAAAAAAATAAATGTTAGGGTGTTCGGGAAAAGGGGGGGGGAAATTAAAAATTTTGGGGAAATTTAAAAACAAAATGGGGAAATGACACAGTTTAAATTTTTTGTGTGTTTCTGTGCTTATTGGGGATTTTTAAAGAAAAATTGCAAAGGTTAGTGGAGAAAATTTGGGAATGTGTGTAAAAAGGGAGAAAAATTTAAATAACCCCTTTGGGGAAAAAGGGGATGAGAGTATCAAATATTTAGATAAAGAAAAATTGGGATATCAAATTAGGGGGGGGAAGGAGTATGGAAGAAGTGAATGTTTTCAGATATTTGGGGGTTGACTTTTAAAAGGGGGGCATTTTTGAAAAGGGTGAGGGTTTAAACCCTAGAAATTTATGAAGGAAAAAGGTGATGGGCATTGAGGTATTTTGGAGACAAAAAATGTTAACATGGAGGCAAAGAAGGGGGAAAAGTAAAGAAATTTTTGTTTGTTTCCAACACTCTTAAGGGTGGAAGCTTGGGGTTTTAAAAAGCGCAGCGAGGGGCAGTTGGGGGCCGTGGAGATGCCTGTCAAAAAGCAAAGTGTGGGGTAAATAATCCCGAAAAATCGGAGTGTGAAAAAAATTTGGGGAAGGGTTTTAAAGTTTAATAAAAATATTAGTCAGAGGGTGAAGAAAGGGTTTGGTTTAGGTGGGTTTTGGGCATTTAAAGATAAAGGATCAAAGTAGAATGAAATGGGGAGCGTTTAAATCTGTTTGGGGAAAAAAAGGGGGGGTAAAAGGGCGTCCCCGAAAAGGTTGGAGGGAGGGGGGAAAGGAGGGGGGTTTGGACGAGGGGGTTGGGCTTCCCCAAGCGGGCGTGAGGTGTTAAAAGGATTTAAAGGAGACCAAAAAGGTATTTGGGACCTACGATTCGTTGGAGTGGGGAGCAGGGATTTTATGAAGGAATTTAGGGGAAAACCCGGGTTTTTTTATTAAAACCGGGGGCTTGGTCCTGGGAAAAGGGAAGAAAAAATGCCCGCAATCTAAAGGAGGGGTTGGGGGTATTGGCAGTTTGGAGGGGTATGTTGTGGGATTTTTTTTAAAATATATACTTCAAAAAGTTTATTCTGAGCACCTCTGCAAAAACAGTGATTATGTGTGATGAGGCGGGAAAATGTAGAATGTTTTATGAAAATAAATTTTCTTTTTGGGATTTTCTTTTTTCTTTGGGGGCACCCCCCTCCCCCTTGGGGGACGGGCCCACTTGTTTTAAAAATAATAAAAAATAATAATAATAAAAAAAAAATAATAATAATAACTCTTTTACAACCCCAAAATCCTTTCCTCAACCTCCCCTCCCCCCTTTAAAGCTCTTTTTCCCCGGGCCCTTCTTGCAACCCACCTTCCCCCACCTCCCCCTCCCCCTCCTCCCCCTCCTCCTTCCTCCTCCCCTCCTCCCCTCCTCCTCCTCCTCCTCCTCCCCTCCCCTCCTCCTCCCCCCCACCACCCCAACCCCCTCCACCCCCAAATTCCCCCCCCACCCAGAGGGCCCCTTTGGGCAGACCCAGGCGACCTTTTAAGCGTTACTCCTTTAATCCTTCCGTAAGGCCGGTGACCTGGTTTTAAAAAATGCAGGTGTCTTCTAACCATCCCTCCCCCCTAATCCCGCCTCCACCCCCCCACCACAAAACCCCCCTCCCCCCCCGCCCTTCCCGCAGGTCTTCAAAATAAATGTCGGGGGGGAAAATGTGTTTTTTTTATTTTGAAGCAGGGAAAGATGTGGTGGAGGGGGACCAAGTGTACAGCTGCTACTCACTGTTACTCAAGTTCTGAACCTTTACTTGTGTGATCTTCTATGTTTTCCTGAATCTCGCTTGCTGTACGTGTTTTACATGCATTTACTTGTTTCTGCTTTTATTTTGCCTACTTCATCATTTTTTTTCTATTTTAATCTTTATCTACCCCCATCTTTAAAGTTTTCCCTGTTTTTTTTGGGCAATAAAGAAAAATCGTCCCGAAAAAGTAAGGGGAGGACAAAAAATTACAAACAATAAACCTTTATTGCTTATTATTGCCCCTATTATTGACCCCTTATTACCCTATTACTGACCCTATTATTGACCCTATTTTTTACCTTATTATTGACCCTATTTTGCCCCTATTATGACCTATTATTGCCCCCTTATTTCCCCTTTTATTGACCCTATTATTGCCCTATTTGCCCCCCATTATTTCCCCTTTTATTTACCCTATTATTGACCTTATTTTTTCCCCCTATTATTGACCCCTTTTTACCGTTTTATTAACCTTATTTTTGACCCTTTATTGCCCCCATTTTTCCCCTATTATTGACCCTATTATTGACCCCATTTTTACTCTATTATTGCCCTATTTTGAGGTTTGAGTCTCGGGATCCACGGAACAATTGGAAAATGACTGGATTGCACCAACGCAAGATGTCATCAGGGTGGTCGCAGGTGATTCGTTGTTTAAATCGCCCCAATGCTGAAACCAGTGGGGTAACCCGCAGGGGCCACAAAATTGCCCACCCCTTTTCATGGGGGAAGCTTCGCCCGGCCCCCAGCATCCGGCCTTCAGGTGATTTGCCGTTAGATCCGGGCCTCGCCAATCAGGGACCCCTCAACAAAATAAGCTTGGTGTCCCACCCCCTGCGTACATTGGTTGGTAGGGGCCCCCGGACCAGAGCTTTCCGGTGAAACTTGTTAGTGTTTGCTGTGTGTGTTTTCAAATTACTAGTCATACCCCTTCCATTCCATACCAAAACTGTTTAAAACTTAATTTGAATTTTGTGATGTGGCACTGCGAGGGGAAACTTGATTTACTTTAAAACTCCCGGGCGAGGGAAAAAGTTTAGTTGCGTTGGTTGGTTTCCGTGGGGAATATAATACAGTCAGTATTAGTTCAGAATTCTTCCTGTTAGAAGCCTAGGCAGCTAAATCGGTAGAGCGACAGGACTGTCAATCTGCATGCCGCGGTTCGCCCCCCCGTCCACCATTCTGTTTATATATATATATATATATATATATATATATATATATATATATATATATTATTATATATATATATATATTTATATATAATATATATGTGTGTGTGTGTATGTGTGTTCTCGTATATCTTCCCCTACCCCTTTCCTGCCTCATTACCTCCTTGTGTCCATTCTTTTCCTTCAGATCACAATCCCTTCTCTCACATTATGTTTCCCACTTTCTTTTTTTTTAGCAACCAGCTTTCTTTGATTCTCTCTAACCCTCCTTACTTTCCTCCATTCATTTTCTTAGTCTCGCAATCTCTACCTCTTCCTTCCAATCCCTCCCTCCAATCCCGTTACTAACTCCCTCAATCCCACTTTCACTCCCTCTCCTTCCCTCTCTGCCTCCCACTCCTAGGTTTATCTCTGACTCCCACTCCTGCAAAACAAAGGCTAAAATAACGTGGAGTTAATATCGGCTGGTGTGTGACACTGGTGACGGCTCGGCCTGGCGGCTGAATTGAGTCCTGATTCGCTTTTTGTTCGCGTGGACAGTGTTCGAACCTCCCATTTCGCTCCTATAGAGTCGAATACAATGGCAGGACCCGATGCTCCTCCATTTGTTTTGTCCGAGGATTGACACACGCTTATAGTTTACCCCAGATTGGGGAGGACACAGGGGGGTTACAGGGAGCCGTTGCAAGCGTGTTTGTTGTAATCTTGTGTGTGTGTGTATATATATATTATATATATATATATATATATATATATATTTATATATATATATTTTATATATATATATATTTATATATATATTTTATATATTTTATATATAATTATAAAAATATATATATATTATTATTATATTTATAATAATATTATATATATTATATTATTATTATATATTTTTAATATTATATATATTTATTATTTGAAGGGGGGAGGAAGGGGAGGAATTTTTTCCCGATGCTCTTGTGTTTTTTAATATTTTTTAACCGTTTCTCAAATACAAGAGTTGCAATAAAAGGTGGAAGTTGGTGTGCAGGTTAAACTGCAGAAAATGAACGCTTTGCGAGCAAGGTGTCTTGGGGACATGTTTCTTGCTAAAGTTGTGTTAACCCATGTCGAAGCGTTCAACCAAGTGTGTCTTTTCAGCATCCCAAGTCCCTGTTATTTGCAATGGCTTATTTACAGGGGTTACCGTGTAAGATATAGCCTAAGTGGTGGTTTTTTCCCTGGGTTTTTAAAGCTTATCAACTAAACGAAGGTAAAAAAGGTGCCTGTCCATCTCGGTCCTTTGCAGCATCCTTCAGTTCGTAAGATGCAGACGAAAGTAAGTTTGCCTTAATTTCAGATATGCACAATCTCATTGAATATCATGAGTTACACCCCTCTCAGGGGAATATACAGGGGGGGGAAACACGCTTTCCCGTTATGGAAATTTCAATACATGAAGATAAAAAAAAATTGTTTTTACGACCTTGGCCGAGGTCCCTTGTAACCCCCGGGTGCCTTTTTTTATAGATACTGGGGGGGAGGCTGTTGTGGTGAGGTGAGCAAATGACCCGTTCAGTTGTGTTTTTGGTGGTTCCCCGGTGGGTGTATTTTCTTAAAGGGGTGATAAAAATTTTTGGGATTGTTTTTCCGATTCCGTGTAAAACATTCTATTTTATTAGCGCTGGGGTTTCCCCAAATGTGGGGTGTATTGAAACTTTGATGTTTTGGGGTGTTTTTTAAAAGTTTTCCCCCCAATTATTCCGTGTCGTTACCGGTTTAAACCGGAATCCCCCTTTGTTTGAACTTTCCGGTTCTGGCGAAAAGGGTGGCTTACGTTTTGAGAAAAGTTGCCAGTTTTTTGGGATGGGAAACAAGCAACGATGTGTTCTTTTTTATGGGTTAATGGGGTTTTGGGGGGGGTTTAAAAGAAATTGGGGAAAAAAGGGTTTTTATTTGTTGGTTTAAGCCATATGTTTTGGACCCTGTTTGGGGTTATGGTTAGGGGGTTAAGATGTTTAATGTTGGGGGTGATTCCAAGTTATTTAGTGTGATTCCAAGGGTACTTAGATCAATGTAAGTGTGATTAAAATGTTTTTTAAATTTTAATGTTCATTTTTGATTCAGTGTTATTTTAGATTCTATGTTAGTGTGATTCTAATGTCATTTAGTGCAATTCAAACGTAATTGTATAATTTTCCTTTGTTTTTGAATATAATCCTAATTATCTTTTTCTACTTCATGATAACTGATTACAGTGTTATTTACCGAGTTAAAGTTTTTAAAGGAGCAATAATAATTATATAGGTGATTATTTTTTTTTATATTTTGTGGACGGAGGTAAGTATTGTTTTGCGTGGAATGGAAGTAATTTCGTTGTATTGCTTAGCCGGTTGAGACCGTTTGGGTGGAGGTGTTATTGTGTGTAGGTGGCAGGGGTTTAGGGGAGGGGTTGGTAGGGGGATGGTGGTATTAGGAGGAGGGAAGAGATAGGGTTATTGAAGGGGTTGTGGGTAGGGGGTTGAGGGGAAAAGATGGGGTTTATTGATTAGGGCGTGATTGGGTGGTCTGTATGGGATGAGAAAGGGCGGGGGAGAAGTGATAAGAGAAAAGAGGGAGGGAGAAGAGGGGATGTACGGGAGGGTGAGAGGAAGAGTATGGTAATTCCTTCCTTTAATAATGCCTCCTCTTCCCTCACTTTTTACTATCCCCCTCCTCTTCCTTCCTCTTCCTCCTCCTTTCTTTTTCCCTCCTCCTCCCCCCTTCTTACCCTCCTTTTTCCTTCCTTTTCCTAATAAAAAAATTTAATTATATAACAATAAAATAGATATTATTCATAAAACATTGGGGACATTTTATAAATTTACATATATTTTCTATACTTAAATTTAAATAAAATCATATCAAATACTATTCTTCAGGGGGAATTTTATTCTTTCTTCCCGGTGGGTGGCTTGGGTAATATTTGGAAAAAATAGGACTTCAGAGGGTTGCGTTCAGGGTGTAGACAGGTGCGTTCAGGGTGAGGTAGGTGCGTTCAGGGTGACGAGGTGCGTTTCAGGGTGAGTAGGTGCGTTCAGGGTGACGTTTAAAGGTGCGTTCAGGGTGGAGAGGTGAGTTTAGGGTGGGGCAGGTGCTTTTCAGGGTAAACGTAGGGGGGCGTTTCAGGGTGAGGTAGGTGCGTTCAGGGTGAGATAGGTGCGTTCAGGGGAGAAGGTCGTTCAGGTGAGAAGGTGCGTTCAGGGTGGAAGGTGCGTTCAGGGTGAGGTAGGTGCGTTCAGGGTGAGACAGGTGCTTTTCAGGGTGTGGTAGGGGGTTCAGGGTGAGACAGGTGCGTTCAGGGAGAAGGTGCGTTCAGGGTGAGAGAGGTGCGTTTCAGGGTGAGACAGGTGCGTTCAGGGTGGTGGTAGGTACGGTGCGTTCGGGGTGAGACAGGTGGTTCAGGGTGGGGTAGGGGGTTTTAGGGGGAGGGTAGGGTGGGTTGGGGGTGGGGGTTGAGACAGGTGCTTTTAGGGTGGGGAGGGAGATGTGCGTTAGGGGTGTGGACAGGTGCGTTCAGGGTGGGTAGGTGCGTTCGGGGAAGGTGCGTTAGGGTGAGGAAGGTGGTTAGGGTGAGACGGGGGGTTAAAGTGAGACAGGGGGCGTTGCGTGAGACAGGTGCTTCAGGATGAGGTAGGTGCGTTAGGTGAGCAGGTGCGTTAGGGTGGTTAGTGCTTAGGGTGAGAAGGGGGTTTTCAGGTAAAAGGGTTTGCTTTCAGGGTGAGGTGGGTTTGCGTTTTCAGGGTGGGTAGGTGCGTTCATTTGTAGACAGGTGCGTTTAGGTGAGGTAGGTGCGTTTGGTGAGGTAGGTGCGTTCAGGGTGAGGTGGGTTTGCGTTCAGGTGAGTAGGTGCGTTCAGGGTGAGACAGGTGCTTTTCAGGGTGAGATAGGTGCGTTCAGGGTGAGAAGGTGCGTTCAGGGTGCGATAGGTGCGTTCAGGGTAAAGGTAGGTGCGTTCAGGGTTGAGAAGGTGCGTTCAGGGTGAGATAGGTGCGTTAGGGTGAGGTAGGTGCTTTTCAGGGAAGATAGGTGCGTTCAAGGTGAGGTAGGTGCGTTCCAGGGTGAGGTAGGTGCTTTTCAGGGTGAGGTAGGTGCGTTCAGGGTGAGGTAGGTGCGTTCAGGGTGAGGTAGGTGCGTTCAGATGAGGTAGGTGCGTTCAGGGTGTAGGTAGGTGCGTTCAGGGTGAGGGTAGGTTTCGTTCAGGGTGAGATAGGTGCTTTTCAGGGTGAGGTAGGTGCGTTCAGGGGTGGCAGGTGCGTTCGGGGTGAGACAGGTGCGTTCAGGGTGAGGTAGGTGCGTTCAGGGTGAGGTAGGTGCTTTTCAGGGTGGGGTTTAGGTGCGTTCAGGGTGGAAGACAGGTGCGTTCAGGGTAGGTAGGTGCGTTCAGGGTGAGGTAGGTGCGTTCAGGGTGAGGTAGGTGCGTTCAGGGTGAGACAGGTGCGTTCAGGGTGAGGTAGGTGCGTTCAGGTTGACGTAGGTGCGTTCACGGTGAGGTAGGTGCGTTCAGGGTGAGACAGGTGCGTTCAGGGAGAGATAGGTGCGTTAGGGTGAGACGGTGCTTTTCAGGGTGGGGATGGGTTTGCGTTCAGGGTGGGGTAGGTGCGTTCAGGGTGAGACAGGTGCGTTCAGGGTGAGATAGGTGCGTTCAGGGAGAGGTAGGTGCGTTCAGAGTAAGGTAGGTGCGTTCAGGGTGAGGTAGGTGCGTTCAGGGTGAGGTAGGTGCGTTTAGGGTGAGGTAGGTGCGTTCAGGGTGAGGTAGGTGCGTTCAGGGTGAGGTAGGTGCGTTCAGGGTGAGGTAGGTGCGTTCAGGGTGAGAAGGTGCGTTCGGGGTTTGGAGGTGGGGTGGCGTTCAGGGTGACGTAGGTTTGCGTTCAGGGTGAGAATAGGTGCGTTCAGGGTGGGGTAGGTGCGTTTCAGGGTGAGGAAAGTGCGTTTCAGGGTGACGTAGATGCGTTCAGGGTGAGATAGGTGCGTTCAGGGTGAGATAGGTGCGTTCAGGGTGAGGTAGGTGCCTTCAGGGTGAGGTAGTGCGTTCAGGGTGAGATAGGTGCGTTCAGGGTGACGTAGGTGCGTTCAGGGTGAGGTAGGTGCGTTCAGGGTGAGGTAGGTGCGTTCAGGGTGAGATAGGTGCGTTCAGGGTGAGATAGGTGCGTTCAGGGTGAGATAGGTGCGTTCAGGGTGAGACAGGTGCGTTCAGGGTGAGATAGGTGCGTTCAGGGTGAGATAGGTGCGTTCAGGGTGAGATAGGTGCGTTCAGGGTGAGACAGGTGCGTTCAGGGTGAGACAGGTGCGTTCAGGGTGAGACAGGTGCGTTCAGGGTGAGACAGGTGCGTTCAGGGTGAGACAGGTGCGTTCAGGGTGAGTCAGGTGCGTTCAGGGTGAGACAGGTGCGTTCAGAGTGAGATAGGTGCGTTCAGGGTGAGACAGGTGCGTTCAGGGTGAGACAGGTGCGTTCAGGGTGAGACAGGTGCGTTCAGGGTGAGACAGTGCGTCAGGGTGAGACAGGTGCGTTCAGGGTGAGACAGGTGCGTTCAGGGTGAGAAGGGCGTTCAGGGTGAGTATCTGGGTGAGACAGGTGCGTTCAGGGTGAGACAGGTGCGTTCAGGGTGAGACAGGTGCGTTCAGGGTGAAACAGGTGCGTTCAGGGTGAGACAGGTGCGTTCAGGGTGAGACAGGTGCGTTCAGGGTGAGACAGGTGCGTTTAGGATGAGGTAGGTGCGTTTAGAATGAGGTAGGTGCGTTTAGGGAGAGGTAGGTTCGTTTAGGATGAGGTAGGTGAGTTTAGAATGAGGTAGGTGCGTTTAGGGTGAGGTAGGTGCGTTTAGGATGAGGTAGGTGCGTTTAGAATGAGGTAGGTGCGTTTAGGGTGAGGTAGGTGCGTTTAGGATGAGGTAGGTGCGTTTAAGGTGAGACAGGTGCGTTTAGGGTGAGACAGGTGCGTTTAGGGTGAGACAGGTGCGTTTAGGATGAGGTAGGTGCGTTCAGGGTGAGGTAGGTGCGTTTAGGGTGAGGTAGGTGCGTTTAGGGTGAGGTAGGTGCGTTCAGGGTGAGTTAGGTGCGTTTAGGGTGAGGTAGGTGCGTTTAGGGTGAGGTAGGTGCGTTTAGGATCAGGTAGGTGCGTTTAGGATGAGGTAGGTGCGTTTAGGGTGAGGTAGGTGCGTTTAGGATGAGGTAGGTGCGTTTAGGGTGAGACAGGTGCGTTCAGGGTGACGTAGGTGCGTTCAGGGTGAGATAGGTGCGTTCAGGGTGACGTAGGTGCGATCAGGGTGAGATAGGTGCATTTAGGGTGACGTAGGTGCGTTCAGGGTGAGATAGGTGCGTTCAGGGTGAGACAGGTGCGTTTAGGGTGAGGTAGGTGCGTTTAGGGTGAGGTAGGTGCGTTTAGGGTGAGGTAGGTGCGTTTAGGGTGAGGTAGGTGCATTTAGGGTGAGACAGGTGCGTTTAGGGTGAGACAGGTGCGTTTAGGGTGAGACAGGTGCGTTTAGGGTGAGGTAGGTGCGTTTAGGGTGAGGTAGGTGCGTTTAGGGTGAGGTAGGTGCGTTTAGGATGAGGTAGGTGCGTTTAAGGTGAGACAGGTGCGTTTAGGGTGAGACAGGTGCGTTTAGGGTGAGACAGGTGCGTTTAGGATGAGGTAGGTGCGTTCAGGGTGAGGTAGGTGCGTTTAGGGTGAGGTAGGTGCGTTTAGGGTGAGGTAGGTGCGTTTAGGGTGAGGTAGGTGCGTTTAGGATGAGGTAGGTGCGTTCAGGGTGAGGTAGGTGCGTTTAGGGTAAGGTAGGTGCGTTTAGGGTGAGACAGGTGCGTTTAGGGAGAGGTAGGTGCGTTTAGGGTGAGACAGGTGCGTTTAGGGTGAGGTAGGTGCGTTTAGGGTGAGGTAGGTGCGTTTAGGGTGAGGTAGGTGCGTTTAGGGTGAGAGGGTGCGTTTAGGGAGAGGTGGTGCGTTTTAGGGTGAGACAGGTGCGTTTAGGGTGAGGTAGGTGCTTTTTAGGGTGAGGTAGGTGCGTTTAAGGTGCGTTTAGGGTGAGGTAGGTGCGTTTAGGGTGAGGTAGTGCGTTTAGGGTGAGGTAGGTGGTTTAGGGTGAGGTAGGTGGTTTAGGGTGAGGAGTGCGTTTAGGTGAGGTAGGTGCGTTTAGGGTGAGGTAGTGGCGTTTAGGTGAGAAGGATGCGTTGCGGTTAGACGGTGGTTTAGTGAGGTAGGTGCGTTAGGGTGAGTAGGTGCGTTTAGGGTGAGTAGGTGCGTTTAGGGTGAGGTAGGTGCGTTTAGGGTGAGGTAGGTGCGTTTAGGGTGAGAAGGTGCGTTTAGGTGGGAGAAGGTGCGTTTAGGGTGAGTGGTGCGTTTAGGGTGAGGTGTGCGTTCAGGTGAGGTAGGTTGCGTTGGGTGAGAAGGTGCGTTTAGGGTGAGGTAGTGCGTTTAGGGTGAGGTAGGTGCGTTAGGGTGAGAAGGTGCGTTTAGGGTGAGAAGGTGCGTTCGGGTGAGTAGGTGGCGTTAGGGTGAGGAGGTGCGTTTAGGGTGAGGTAGGTGCGTTTAGGGTGAGAAGGGTCGTTTAGGTGAGGTAGGTGCGTTCAGGGTGAGGAGGTGCGTTAGAGTAGGAGGTGCGTTTAGGGTGAGTAGGTGCGTTAGGGTGAGTAGGTGAGTTTAGGGTGAGGCAGGTGCTTTTAGGGTGAGGTAGGTGCGTTAGGTGTGAGTGGTGCGTTTAGGGTAGCGGTGCGTTTAGGGTGAGTAGGTGCGTTAGGGTGAGGTAGGTGGTTAGGGTGAGTAGGTGCTTCAGGGTGAGATAGGTTCGTTCAGGGTGAGATAGGTGCGTTCAGGGTGAGATAAGTGCGTTCAGGGTGAGGTAGGTGCGTTCAGGGTGAGATAGGTGCGTTCAGGGTGAGATAGGTGCGTTCAGGGTGAGATAGGTGCGTTCAGGGTGAGACAGGTGCGTTCAGGGTGAGATAGGTGCGTTCAGGGTGAGATAGGTGCGTTCAGGGTGAGATAGGTGCGTTCAGGGTGAGACAGGTGCGTTCAGGGTGAGACAGGTGCGTTCAGGGTGAGACAGGTGCGTTTCAGGTAGTAGGTGCGTTCAGGTGGAGGTGCGTTAGGGTGAGCAGGTGCGTCAGGGTGAAGGTGTCGTTGAGGGTAGGTGCGTTAGGGTGAGACAGGTGCGTTCAGGTGAAGGTGCGTTAGGGTGAGGTCAGGTGCGTTCAGGGTGAGAGGTGCGTTCAGGTGAGAAGGTGCGTTCAGGGTGAGACAGGGCGTTCAGGGTGAGACAGGTCGTCAGGTGGTAGGGGTTCAGGTGAGTGGGGTTCAGGGTGAGACAGGTGCGTTCAGGGTGAGAGGTGCGTTCGGGTGAGATAGGTGCGTTCAGGGTGAACAGGTGCGTTCAGGGTGAGAAGGTGCGTTCAGGGTGAGACAGTGGGCGTTCAGGGAAAAAAGGTGCTGTTTAGGTGAGGTAGGTGCGTTAGGTGAGTAGGTGCGTTTAGGGTGAGGTAGGTTGCGTTTAGGATGAGTAGGTTGCGTTTAGGGTAGAGTGTGCGTTTAGGGTGAGGTAGGTGCGTTTGGGTGAGACAAGGTGCGTTTAGGGTGAGAGGTGCGTTCAGGGTGAGGTAGGTGTTTAGGGATGAGGTAGGTGCGTTTGGGTGAGGTAGGTGCGTTAGGGTGAGGTAGGTGCGTTTAGGTGAGATAGGTGCGTTTGGTGAGAAGGTGCGTTTAGGGTGAGGTAGGTGGTTTAGGATGAGGTAGGTGCGTTTAGGTGGAGGTGGTGTTTAGGGTGAGGAGGTGCGTTTTGGGTGGAAAGGTGCGTTTAGGGTGAGGTAGGTGCGTCAGGTGGAGGAGGTGCGTTTAGGGTGAGGTAGGTGCGTTTAGGTAGGTAGGTGCATTTAGGGTGAGGTAGGTGCGTTTAGGGTGAGGTGAGTAGTTTGCTTGGGTGAGTAGGTGCGTTTAGGGTGAGGTAGGTGCGTTTAGGTGAGGTCAGGTGCGTTCAGGGTGAGGAGCGTTAGGGTAGGTGGTTGGTGGGCGTCAGGTTGAGATAGGTGGGCGTTCAGGTGAGTAGGTGCGTTCAGGTGAGAGGTGCGTTCAGGGTGAGACAGGTGCTTTGGGTGGAGATAGGTGCGTTTAGGGTGAGAGGTGGCGTTCAGGGTGAGGAGTGCGTTTAGGGTGAAAGGTGCGTTAGGGTGAGGAGGTGCGTTTAGGGATAGTTTAGGTGCGTTGGTGGGGGTGGTTTAGGGTGAGAAGGTGCGTTTAGGGTGAGTAGGTGCGTTCAGGGTGAGGTAGGTGCGTTTAGGGTGAAAAGTGGTTTAGGGTGAGGAAGGTGCGTTTAGGGTGAGCAGGTCGTTTAGGTGAGACAGGTGCGTTTAGGGAGGTAGGGTGCGTTTAGGGTGAGGTGGTGCGTTTAGGTGAGGTAGGTGCGTTTAGGTGAGGTAGGTGCGTTTAGGGTGAGGTAGGGCTTTAGGGTGAACAGGTGCGTTTAGGGTGAGACAGGGGTTTAGGGTGAGTAGGTCGTTTAGGGTAGGTAGGTTGTTTAGGATGAGGTAGGTGCGTTTAGGTGAGAGGTGCGTTTAGGGTGAGTAGGTGCGTTTAGGGTGGAGGTAGGTGCGTTTAGAGTAAGGTAGGTGCTTTAGGGTGAGGTAGGTGCGTTAGGTGAGGAGGTGTCGTTTAGGTGAGGTGGTGCGTTAGGTGAAGGTGCTTAGGTGAGTAGGTTCGTTTAGGGTGAGAGGTGCGTTCAGGGTGAGATAGGTGCGTTCAGGGTGAGGTAGGTGTCGTTTAGGGTGAGGTAGGTGCGTTCAGGGTGAGTAGGTGCGTTCAGGTGTGAGATAGGTTCGTTCAGGGTGAGTAGGTGCGTTCAGGGTGAGATAGTGCGTTCAGGGGGGATGGTGCGTTCAGGGTGAGATAGGTGCGTTCAGGGTGAGAAGTGCGTTCAGGTGAGATAGGTGCGTTCAGGTAGACAGGTGTTTTAGGGTGAGAAGGTGCGTTCAGGGTGAGAAAGGTGCGTTTAGGGTGAGTAGGTGCGTTCAGGGTGAGCCCAGGTGCGTTCAGAGTGAGATAGGTGCGTTCAGGGTGAGACAGGTGCGTTCAGGGTGAGAGGTGCGTTCAGGGTGAGACAGGTGCGTCAGGTGAGATGGTTCAGGAGGTAGGGGAGAGGTGCGTTCAGGTGAGAAGGTGCTTCAGGGTGAGACAGGTGGTTCAGTGTGAGATAGGTGCGGTCAGGGTGAGATAGGTGCGTTCAGGGTGAGACAGGTGCGTTCGGGTGAGACAGGTGCGTCAGGGTGAGACAGGTGCGTTCAGGGTGAACAGGTGCGTTTGGGTGGAGACTGGTGTTCAGGTGAGACAGGGTGGCAGGGTGAGACAGGGCTTAGGTAGTAGGTGGTTAGGGTGAGACAGGTGCGTTTAGGGTGAGGTGGTGGTGAAAGGGTTAGGGCTTTAGAGTGAGACAGGTGCGTTCAGGGTGAACAGGTGCGTTCGGGGAGAGGTGCGTTCAGGGTGAGAGGTGCTTTTGGGTGAGGTAGGTTCGTTTAGGATGAGGTAGTGGTTTAGAATGAGGAGTGCGTTTAGGTGAGGTAGGTGCGTTAGGATGAGTAGGGGGCGTTAGAATGAGGTAGGTGCGTTTAGGTGAGGTAGGTGCGTTTAGGATGAGGTAGGTGCGTTTAAGGTGAACAGGTGCGTTTAGGGTGAGACAGGTGCGTTTAGGGTGAGACAGGTGCGTTTAGGATGAGGAGGTGCGTTCAGGTGAGGTAGGTGCGTTTAGGGTGAGGTAGGTGCGTTAGGGTGAGGTAGGGCGTTAGGGTGAGTAGGTGCGTTTAGGGTGAGGTAGGTGCGTTTAGGGTGAGGTGGGTGCGTTCAGGGGAGATACGTGCGTTCAGGGTGAGATACGGCGTTCAGGGTGGGACACGTGCGTTCAGGGTGAGAAGGTGCGTCGGGTGGACAGGTGCGTTCAGGGTGAGAAGGTGAGTTTAGGGTGAGACAGATGCGTTAAGGGTGAGACAGGTGCCGTTTAGGGTAGGTAGGGGTGCGTTTAGGGTTGAAGGTAGGTGCGTTTAGGGTGAGACAGGTGCGTTTAGAGTGAGATAGGTGCGTTTTTGGGTGAGACAGGTGCGTTTAGGGTGAGTAAGGTGCGATTTAGGGTGAGGTAGGTGCGTTCAGGGTGAGGTAGGTGCGTTCAGGGTGAGACAGGTGCGTTTAGGGTGAGGTAGGTGCGTTTTAGGGTGAGGCTAGGTGGTTTAGGGTGAGGTAAGGTGCGTTTAGGGTTGAGACAGGTGCGTTGGATGAGGTAGGTGCGTTCAGGGTGTGGTAGGTGCGTTTTTAGTGGAGGTAGGGGCGTTTAGGGTGAAGTAGGTGCGTTCAGGGTGAGGTAGGTGAGTTTTTTTTTTTAGGCGTGAGGTAGGTGCGTTTAGGGTGAGGTAGGTGCGTTTAGGGTGAGGTAGGTGCGTTTAGGAGGGAGAAGGTGCGTTTAGGGTGAGGTAGGTGCGTTTAGGTGAGAGTAGGTGCGTTTTGGGTGTGGTAGGTGCGTTTTGGGTAGAGGTTGTGCGTTTAGGGTTGAGGTAGGTGCGTGTAGGGTGAGGTAGGTGGCGTTCAGGGTGAGGACAGGTGCGTTTTAGGGTGAGGTTGGTGCGTTTAGGGTGAGGTAGGTGAGTTTAGGGTGAGGTAGGGCGTTTAGGGGTGACCGTAGGTGCGTTAAGGGTGAGATAGGTGCGTTAGGGTGAGGTAGGTCCGTTTAGGGTGAGGTAGGTGCGTTTAGGGTGAGACAGGTGCGTTCAGGGTGAGACAGTGCGTTTAGGTGAGGTAGGTGCGTTTAGGGTGAGGTAGGTGCCGTTTAGGGTGAGCGTAGGTTGCGTTTACGGTGAGGTATATGCGTTTATGGGTGGAGACAGTGTGCGTTTTAGGGTGAGATAGGTGAGTTTAAGGGTGAGCAAGTGCGTTTAGGGTGAGGTAGGTGCGTTTAGGGTGGAGGTATAGGTGCCGTTCAGGTGAGGTAGTGCATTCAGGGTGTGAGAATGTGGTTTAGGGTGAGGTAGGTGCGTTTAGGGTGAGGTAGGTGCGTTTAGGGTGAGGTAGGTGCGTTTGGGTGATTAGAGTAAAAGTGCGTTTAGGGTGAGGTATGTGCGTTCAGAGTGAGATAGGTGCGTTTAGGGTGAGGTAGGTGCGTTTAGGGAAAGGTAGGTGCATTTAGGGTGAGGTAAGTGCGTTTAGGGTGAGACAGGTGCGTTTAGGGTGAGATAGGTGAGTTTAGAGTAAGATAAGTGCGTTTAGGGTGAGGTATGTGCGTTCAGGGTGAGATAAAAGCGTTCAGGGTGAGATAGGAACATTTAGGTCATGGCAGTGTCGTAGTATCATGATAGTGTCATGGTAGTGTTATGGTAGTATGAAGACAGCATCATGGTAGTATCATGATAGTGTTATACTTGTCATGGGAGCATCATGATAGCATCATGGGAGGGTTATTTTAATATTATGGTAGTATCATGATAGCATTAGGGTAGCATCAGGGTAGTGCCATGGTAGTACCATGGTCGTGTTATGGTAGCATCATACTAATGTAATGATAGTCATAGTAGTGTTATGGTTGTGTCATGTTAGTGTCTTCCGGGTATCATCATAGTATCATGGTAGTATCATGGTAGCGCCAGGTTAGTATCATAGCAGTGCCATGGTAATGTCATGGCAGCATCATGGTAGTGTCATGGTAGAGTCATGGTAGTGTTATGATTGTGTCACGGTAATATTATGGTAGTATTATCGTTCTGTCATGGTATTGTTATGGTAGCGTCATGGTAGAATTAGGGTAGTGTCATGGTAGCATTAAGGTAGCATCATGGCGGTATCATGGGAGCTTTATGGTAGTCATGGTAGTGTTGTGGTTGTGTCATGTGTCATAGTAATATCATGGTAGTGTCATGGTAGTGTCATGATAGTGGTATGGTAGTCATAATAGTGTTATGGCTGTCATAGAAGTATCATGGTAGTATCATAGAAGTATCATGTAAGTGTCATAGTAGCATCACGGTAATATCATAATAGTGTCATGGTAGTATCATGGTAGTGTTATGGTATCATGGTAGTATCATGGTAATCTCATTGTATCTTGGTAGTATCACAGTAATGTCATGGTAGTATCATGGTAGTGCCATGTCAATGTCATGGAAGTATCACAGTAGTATCAAGCAGTATCATGGTAGTGTCATTGTACCATGGTAGTTTGATAGTAGTGTCATAGTAGTGTCATTGTATCATGGTAGTATGATAGTAGTGTCATGGTAATGTCATTGTATCATTGTAGTATGATAGTAGTGCCATGGTAGTGTCATTGTATCATGGTAGTATCAAGGCACTATCATGATAGTGTCATTATATCATGGTAGTATCACAGTAGTGTCATGGTAGTATCATGATAGTATCAAGACAGTATCACGGCAGTACCATGACAGTGTCTGGGAAGTATCATGGAAGTGTCATGATAGTATCATGGGAATATCAAGGCAGTATCATGGTAATGCCACGACAGTGTTATGGAAGCAGCACATGCACAGCGACAACGATAATAACTACATTAAGTACTGCAGCAATAGAAATAATAACTGTAGCAGTAACAATAACGGGATCATCAGAGCGTACCTGCGCTGCGCTCCACAAGTTTTATTTAGAAAAGTTGGTGTCCACCGCTCAGCCTGTGCGCAGGCATTTAAAAATGTCTTCCCATTTTAATATTAATATTAGTCAACATTGGATTCCATTTCGTAGATTTAGATCCTGTTCGTCCGAAATATATTTTTTTAGAGGATCGGAAGCGTTTATGCAGAGGGATTTACTGTTACTGGCGACTCTGACTATTGTATATACAATATAAAAGAGGAAGAAAATTGAAGAAAAAATATAGAGAAGGGAAGGAAGATGAGAAATATTGGAGTAGATGGTAGAATAAAAACTGTGAATGTATCTGTACCTTCAAGTGCTTTAAGATAGGAACCTCAATAAACACTATGACATTTTTGTTTAAAGATGTCAGGGTTTTGGGACCTTCATCACTTCTGACGTCTTGCAAGTCATCAAGGTCCCAAGACCAAAACTCTTACTAATGAACGCGTCTTAATGATTCCTCACGTGTGTTTGAAATATCAAGAAGTATTTCATTAGACGCCTTCCAGGATTTCCAGGAGATCCATCCTGCTCATGGAGAACTCTGAGGTTCCATTACTACTGTCGTAAGAATAGAAATACTACTGAATTATATTTTCTATCTTAACCTTTAAACATTGACTCTGCAGACAGGACATAACTCAGTATAATCTATGAGTTCATACAATTGTTTGAACACAGTGTTCATTAAGAGTGTGTTCAACATTCGTCTCACCAGGAGAGTCTTTAACATTAGACTCATTCAGTCTTAAACACTTGCCACGCCCAGACAGTCTTAAACACTTGCCACGCCCAGACAGTCTTAAACACTTGCCACGCCCAGACAGTCTTAAACACTTGCCACACCCAGACAGTCTTAAACACTTGCCACACCCAGACAGTCTTAAACACTTGCCACGCCCAGACAGTCTTAAACACTTGCCACGCCCAGACAGTCTTAAACACTTGGCACACCCAGACAGTCTTAAACACTTGCCACACCCAGACAGTCTTAAACACTTGCCACGCCCAGACAGTCTTAAACACTTGCCACGCCCAGACAGTCTTAAACACTTGCCACACCCAGACAGTCTTAAATACTTGCCACGCCCAGACAGTCTTAAACACTTGCCACGCCCAGACAGTCTTTAAACACTTGCCACGCCCAGAACAGTCTTAAACACTTGCCACACCCAGACAGTCTTAAATACTTGCCACGCCCAGACAGTCTTAAACACTTGCCACGCCCAGACAGTCTTAAACACTTGCCACGCCCAGACAGTCTTAAACACTTTGCCACACCCAGACGTCTTAAAACTTGCCACCCCAGACAGTCTTAAACACTTGCCACCCCGACAGTTCTTAAACACTTGCCACCCCAGAAGTCTTAAACACTTGCCACACCCAGACAGTCTTAAACACTTGCCACACCCAGACAGTCTTAAACACTTGCCACACCCAGACAGTCTTAAACACTTGCCACACCCAGAAGTTCTTAAACACTTGCCACACCCAGACAGTTTTAAAAACACTTGCCACACCCAGACAGTCTTAAACACTTGCCACACCAGACAGTCTTAAAAACTTGCCACACCAGACAGTTCTTAAACACTTGCCACCCCAGACAGTCTTAAACACTTGCACACGCCAGACAGTCTTAAACACTTGCCAACACCCAGACAGTCTTAAATACTTGCCACGCCCAGACAGTCTTAAAACTTGCACGCCCAGACAGTCTTAAACACTTGCCACGCCCAGACAGTCTTAAACACTTGCCACACCCAGCAGTCTTAAAATTGCCCCCCAGACAGTCTTAAACACTTGCACACCCAGACAGTACTTAAAACACTTGCCACACGCCAGACAGTCTTAAACACTTGCCACACCCAGACAGTCTTAAACACTTGCCACACCCAGACAGTCTTAAACACTTGCCACACCCAGACAGTCTTAAACACTTGCCACACCCAGACAGTCTTAAACACTTGCCACACCCAGACAGTCTTAAACACTTGCCACACCCAGACAGTCTTAAACACTTCCACCCAGACAGTCTTAAACTTCACAACCCAGACAGTAACATTCCACCAGACAGTCTTAAACACTTGCCACACCCAGACAGTCTTAAACACTTACCACACCAGACAGTCTTAAACACTTATCACACCCAGACAGTCTTTAACACTTGCCACGCCCAGGACAGTCTTAAACACTTACCACACCCAGACAGTCTTAAACACTTACCACACCCAGACAGTCTTAAACACTTGCCACACCAGACAGTCTTAAACACTTGCCACGCCCAGACAGTCTTAAACACTTGCCACGCCCAGACAGTCTTAAACACTTGCCACATCCCAGACAGTCTTAAACACTTATCACACCCAGACAGTCTTTAACACTTGCCACGCCCAGACAGTCTTAAACACTTGCCACGCCCAGACAGTCTTAAACACTTGCCACGCCCAGACAGTCTTAAACACTTGCCACACCCAGACAGTCTTAAATACTTGCCACGCCCAGACAGTCTTAAACACTTGCCACGCCCAGACAGTCTTAAACACTTGCCACGCCCAGACAGTCTTAAACACTTGCCACACCCAGACAGTCTTAAATACTTGCCACGCCCAGACAGTCTTAAACACTTGCCACGCCCAGACAGTCTTAACACTTGCACGCCCTGACAGTCTTAAACACTTGCCACACCCAGACAGTCTTAAACACTTGCCACACCCAGACAGTCTTAAACACTTGCCACACCCAGACAGTCTTAAACACTTGCCACACCCAGAGAGTCTTAAACACTTGCCACACCCAGACAGTCTTAAACACTTGCCACACCCAGACAGTCTTAAACACTTGCCACACCCAGACAGTCTTAAACACTTGCCACACCCAGACAGTCTTAAACACTTGCCACACCCAGACAGTCTTAAACACTTGCCACACCCAGACAGTCTTAAACACTTGCCACGCCCAGACAGTCTTAAACACTTGCCACACCCAGACAGTCTTAAACACTTGCCACGCCCAGACAGTCTTAAACACTTGCCACGCCCAGACAGTCTTAAACACTTGCCACACCCAGACAGTCTAAAATACTTGCCACGCCCAGACAGTCTTAAACACTTGCCACGCCCAGACAGTCTTAAACACTTGCCACGCCCAAACAGTCTTAAACACTTGCCACACCCAGACAGTCTTAAACACTTGCCACACCCAGACAGTCTTAAACACTTGCCACACCCAGACAGTCTTAAACACTTGCCACACCCAGACAGTCTTAAACACTTGCCACACACAGACAGTCTTAAACACTTGCCACACCCAGACAGTCTTAAACACTTGCCACACCCAGACAGTCTTAAACACTTGCCACGCCCAGACAGTCTTAAACACTTGCCACGCCCAGACAGTCTTAAACACTTACCACACCCAGACAGTCTTAAACACTTGCCACGCCCAGACAGTCTTAAACACTTACCACACCCAGACAGTCTTAAACACTTATCACACCCAGACAGTCTTTAACACTTGCCACGCCCAGACAGTCTTAAACACTTACCACACCCAGACAGTCTTAAACACTTACCACACCCAGACAGTCTTAAACACTTGCCACACCCAGACAGTCTTAAACACTTGCCACGCCCAGACAGTCTTAAACACTTGCCACGCCCAGACAGTCTTAAACACTTGCCACACCCAGACAGTCTTAAACACTTATCACACCCAGACAGTCTTTAACACTTGCCACGCCCAGACAGTCTTAAACACTTGCCACACCCAGACAGTCTTAAACACTTGCCACGCCCAGACAGTCTTAAACACTTGCAACGCCCAGACAGTCTTAAACACTTGCCACACCCAGACAGTCTTAAACACTTGCCACACCCAGACAGTCTTAAACACTTGCCACGCCCAGACAGTCTTAAACACTTGCCACGCCCAGACAGTCTTAAACACTTACCACACCCAGACAGTCTTAAACACTTGCCACGCCCAGACAGTCTTAAACACTTACCACACCCAGACAGTCTTAAACACTTATCACACCCAGACAGTCTTTTAACACTTGCCACGCCCAGACAGTCTTAACACTTACCACACCCAGACAGTCTTAAACACTTACCACACCCAGACAGTCTTAAAACACTTGCCACACCCAGACAGTCTTAAACACTTGCCACGCCCAGACAGTCTTAAACACTTGCCACGCCCAGACAGTCTTAAACACTTGCCACACCCAGACAGTCTTAAACACTTATCACACCCAGACAGTCTTTAACACTTGCCACGCCCAGACAGTCTTAAACACTTGCCACACCCAGACAGTCTTAAACACTTGCCACGCCCAGACAGTCTTAAACACTTGCAACGCCCAGACAGTCTTAAACACTTGCCACACCCAGACAGTCTTAAACACTTGCCAGTCCCAGACAGTCTTAAACACTTGCCACGCCCAGACAGTCTTAAACACTTGCCACACCCTGATAGTCTTAAACACTTGCCCACACCCAGGACAGTCTTAAACACTTGCCACACCCAGACAGTCTTAAACACTTGCCACGCCCAGACAGTCTTAAATACTTGCCACACCCAGACAGTCTTAGACACTTGCCACACCCAGACAGTCTTAAACACGTTCCACACCCAGACAGTCTTAAACACTTGACACACCCAGACAGTCTTAAGTTTACACTTGCCACGTCTAGACAGTCTTAAACACTTGCAACGCCCAGACAGTCTTAAACACTTGCCACGCCCAGACAGCCTTAAACACTTGCCACACCCAGACAGTCTTAAACACTTGCCACACCCAGACAATCTTAAACACTTGCAACGCCCAGACAGTCTTAAACACTTGCCACACCCAGACAGTCTTAAACACTTGCCACGCCCAGACAGTCTTAAACACTTGCCACACCCAGACAGTCTTAAACACTTACCACACCCAGACAGTCTTAAAAACACTTGCCACACTCAGACAGTCTTAAACACTTGCCACGCCCAGACAGTCTTAAACACTTGCCACGCCCAGACAGTCTTAAACACTTGCCACGCCCAGACAGTCTTAAACACTTACCACACCCAGACAGTCTTAAACACTTGCCACACCCAGACAGTCTTAAACACTTGCCACGCCCAGACAGTCTTAAACACTTGCCACACCCAGACAGTCTTAAACACTTACCACACCCAGACAGTCTTAAACACTTACCACGCCCAGACAGTCTTAAACACTTGCCACACCAGACGTCTTAAACATCTTGCCACGCCCAGACAGTCTTAAACACTTGCCCACGCCCAGACAGTCTTAAACACTTACCACACCCAGACAGTCTTAAAACCTTATCACACCCAGACAGTCTTTAACACTTGCCACGCCCAGACAGTCTTAAACACTTACCACACCCCAGACAGTCTTAAACACTTACCACACCCAGACAGTCTTAAACACTTGCCCACACCCAGACAGTCTTAAAACACTTGCCACGCCCAGACAGTCTTAAACACTTTCCCACCGCCCAGACAGTCTTAAACACTTGCCACACCCAGACAGTCTTAAACACTTATCACACCCAGACAGTCTTTAACACTTGCCACGCCCAGACAGTCTTAAACACTTGCCACACCCAGACAGTCTTAAACACTTGCCACGCCCAGACAGTCTTAAACACTTGCAACGCCCAGGACAGTCTAAACACTTGCCACACCCAGACAGTCTTAAACACTTGCCACACCCAGACAGTCTTAAACACTTGCCACGCCCAGACAGTCTTAAACACTTGCCACGCCCAGACAGTCTCTTAAACACTTACCACCACCCAGACAGTCTTAAACACTTGCCACGCCCAGACAGTCTTAAACACTTACCACACCCAGACAGTCTTAAACACTTATCACACCCAGACAGTCTTTAACACTTGCCACGCCCAGACAGTCTTAAACACTTACCACACCCAGACAGTCTTAAACACTTACCACACCCAGACAGTCTTAAACACTTGCCACACCCAGACAGTCTTAAACACTTGCCACGCCCAGACAGTCTTAAACACTTGCCACGCCCAGACAGTCTTAAACACTTGCCACACCCAGACAGGCTTAAACACTTATCACACCCAGACAGTCTTTAACACTTGCCACGCCCAGACAGTCTTAAACACTTGCCACACCCAGACAGTCTTAAACACTTGCCACGCCCAGACAGTCTTAAACACTGCAACGCCCCAGACAGTCTTAAACACTTGCCACACCCAAGACAGTCTTAAACACTTGCCACGCCCAGACAGTCTTAAACACTTGCCACGCCCAGACAGTCTTAAACACTTGCCACACCCAGATAGTCTTAAACACTTGCCACACCCAGACAGTCTTAAACACTTGCCACACCCAGACAGTCTTAAACACTTGCCACGCCCAGACAGTCTTAAATACTTGCCACACCCAGACAGTCTTAGACACTTGCCACACCCAGACAGTCTTAAACACGTTCCACACCCAGACAGTCTTAAACACTTGACACACCCAGACAGTCTTAAGTTTACACTTGCCACGTCTAGACAGTCTTAAACACTTGCAACGCCCAGACAGTCTTAAACACTTGCCACGCCCAGACAGCCTTAAACACTTGCCACACCCAGACAGTCTTAAACACTTGCCACACCCAGACAATCTTAAACACTTGCAACGCCCAGACAGTCTTAAACACTTGCCACACCCAGACAGTCTTAAACACATTGCCACGCCCAGACAGTCTTAAACACTTGCCACACCCAGACAGTCTTAAACACTTACCACACCCAGACAGTCTTAAACACTTGCCACACTCAGACAGTCTTAAACACTTGCCACGCCCAGACAGTCTTAAACACTTGCCACGCCCAGACAGTCTTAAACACTTGCCACGCCCAGACAGTCTTAAACACTTACCACACCCAGACAGTCTTAAACACTTGCCACACCCAGACAGTCTTAAACACTTGCCACGCCCAGACAGTCTTAAACACTTGCCACACCCAGACAGTCTTAAACACTTACCACACCCAGAACAGTCTTAAACACTTACCACGCCCAGACAGTCTTAAAACACTGCCACACCCAGACAGTCTTAAACACTTGCCACGCCAGACGTCTTAAACACTTGCCACCCCAGACAGTCTTAAACACTTGCCACACCCAGACAGTCTTTAAACCATTGACACACCCAGACAGTCTTAAACACTTGCCACGCCCAGACAGTCTTAAACACTTGCCACGCCCAGACAGTCTTAAACACTTGCCACACCCAGACAGTCTTAAACACTTGCCACGCCCAGACAGTCTTAAACACTTACCACACCCAGACAGTCTTAAACACTTGCCACACCCAGACAGTCTTAAACACTTGCCACGCCCAGACAGTCTTAAACACTTACCACACCCAGACAGTCTTAAACACTTGCCACACCCAGATAGTCTTAAACACTTGCACACCACAGACAGTCTTAAACACTTGCCACGCCCAGACAGTCTTAAACACTTGGCACACCCAGACAGTCTTAAACACTTGCCACGCCCAGACAGTCTTAAACACTTACCACACCCAGACAGTCTTAAACATTTACCACGCCCAGACAGTCTTAAACACTTGCCACACCCAGACAGTCTTAAACACTTGCCACACCCAGACAGTCTTAAACACTTGCCACGCCCAGACAGTCTTAAAACACTTACCACACCCAGACAGTCTTAAACACTTGCCACACCCAGACAGTCTTAAACCTTGCCACACCAGACAGTCTTAAACACTTGCCACACCCAGACAGTCTTAAACACTTGCCACACCCAGACAGTCTTAAACACTTGCCACACCCAGACAGTCTTAAACACTTGCCACACCCAGACAGTCTTAAACACTTGCCACACCCAGACAGTCTTAAACACTTGCCACGCCCAGACAGTCTTAAACACTTACCACACCCAGACAGTCTTAAACATTTACCACACCCAGACAGTCTTAAACACTTGCCACACCCAGACAGTCTTAAACACTTGCCACACCCAGACAGTCTTAAACACTTGCCACGCCCAGACAGTCTTAAACACTTACCACACCCAGACAGTCTTAAACACTTGCCACACCCAGACAGTCTTAAACACTTGCCACACCCAGACAGTCTTAAACACTTGCCACGCCCAGTCTTAAACACTTACCACACCCAGACAGTCTTAAACATTTACCACGCCCAGACAGTCTTAAACACTTGCCACGCCCAGACAGTCTTAAACACTTACCACACCCAGACAGTCTTAAACATTTACCACACCCAGACAGTCTTAAACACTTGCCACACCCAGACAGTCTTAAACACTTGCCACGCCCAGACAGTCTTAAACACTTGCCACGCCCAGACAGTCTTAAACACTTGCCACGCCCAGACAGTCTTAAACACTTGCCACGCCCAGACAGTCTTATACCTTCAGTGTTCTTTATCATGTTTTTGAGTGTTCTGTGCAGTTGAACGCTAGGGTTCATAGCATAAATAATACAAATACCTCTAAAATAGACATTAACCTAATGTACTTAAATCCCAACATTGATTTTCTTTTAAATTACACGGAACACCTCATACCCGCAGAAGATAAGGCTCCAGACACCACCATATGTATTCTGGTACTACCTTACCAGACGGAATTTCTCGAAATTCTTCCTTTACTAAGACTCTTAACAAGGTGGTGTAGAGGACAGTGTTGTGTTGTCGACAGATATGAAGACAATAACGTAAGTTACAGAGGAAGCTTTTGTTACAACGTTTCGCTCAGTGTAGAGCTTTATCTGGTCATGGTAAAGTTCTACATAGAGTGAAACGTTGTCCCGACTAGATGTATTTAGGCCTCTGCTGGATCCGTGAAAGGTATCCCCGTATCGCATAACCCCAGCCCTTTCCTTCTCAATGCACGCGACTGGAATAGTGCAGAGTGAGGCATATCGCAGTTAAACATTTCGTGATTTGATGCGAATTAGAAAACATTAAAAAATTCTCATATAAAAGCGAATATCCCTATTTTTTTCAATAAAATTATCAAATTAGGACCTACAGAGCATTGCAAGTTTAAAAACCTATCTAAAAGGCCGTTTTCTAGTTATCTTACCTTCAGCATTATAAAATATACCGGCATTTGAAATTTAAAGCAGCTGGGAAGTTGCATAACGATACCCACACAATCCAAAATCAATACTTTTACAAAGTCAGATCAATGGTCAAGAGAGATATAATCGTCAATATGTTTAACATCTAGTGATGAGAATAAGCTGAAGTTACGTCAGGGTTGTGTAAGTTGTACGAGTTGGTAGTTATAACATACTGTAAAGATCTAAGGTCATCTTGTGTGATTTTTTTGACAAATTGTGTGATTGATTGCGACTAGTCTTGTTGCAAACCTTTGCACTTTCTCTAGTTTTCTTACGTGCTTGGCTAGGTGTGGGTTCCAAACTGGTGCTGCATACTCCAATATGGGACTAAGGTATACGGTGTACAGGGTCCTGAACGATTCCTTATTAAGATGTCGGAATGCTGTTCTTAAGTTTGCTAGGCGTCCATATGCTGCAGCAGTTATTTGGTTAATGTGCGCCTCAAGAGATGTGCCTGGTGTTATACTCACTCCAAGATCCTTTTCCTTGAGTGAGGTTTGTAGTCTTTGTCCCCCCTAGACTGTACTCCGTCTGAGGTCTTCTTTGCCCTTCCCCAATCTTCATGACTTTGCACTTCGTGGGGTTGAACTCCAGGAGCCAGTTGCTGGACCAGGACTGCAGCCTGTCCAGATCGCTTTGTAGTTATGCCTGGTCAACATGCGACTGAATTCTTCTCACTAATTTTCACATCATCTGCAACAGGGAACTTCTGAGTATTCTTTCGCAGGTGTTACAAATACCGAAACAGCACGGTCCTAGCTGCCCCTGTGGAACCCCGCTCGTTACAGGGCAACCTGACCCCTCGCAAACCATCACTCGTGTTGTCTTCATGACTGTTAATTCTGACCATTGCAGTGCCTTCCCTGTTCCATGCCTGGTCCTCCAGCTTTTGGCAATAATCTCTTGTGGGGAAAACTGAGGCAAATGACTTTTAAAAAACCCAAAGGGAAAAGCAGTCTACCCACCCTCTCTCTCTCTTTTCTACTGTGTCACCCTGTCATAGAACTCCAATAGGTTTGGGGACACGGGAAATTCCCGTCCCTGAAACCGTTGGCTGTCGTTAAATAAGCATCCTATGTAGGTGCTCCACCACTTCCCTGATAATCTTTCCAAAAACTTGATACTGTACATTCAGTGACACTGGTCTTAGGTTTGAGGTTTCGTCTGCACCTTTTAAAAAGGTGTGGTGGTGTGGACTCACCTAATTACCTAATTAAGGTGCGGGGGCCCGGAGACTCAGCTCTTGGCCCTGCCTCTTCACTAAATCGCTACTAGGTCCCTTTCTCTGCTTCCTGAGTTGTCATACCTCATTTAAAGCTATGATGGTCCTGCCTCCACTAACATCATATTCCACTCCTGACGACTTAGGGACTGAAGAAATACTTCCTAACATCCTCTGACTCGTCTGAGTCTTCAAGCTTCCAATTGGACCCTGTTTCTGGTCCCCTCTCTGGAACAACATCTTGTCCACCTTATCAATTCCACGCAGCATTTTGAGGGTCTTTATCATGTCTCCCCTGACCCTCCTGTCCTCAATGTCGTCAGCCAATTTCCTTAAACCTTTCTTGTAGGACATTCCCCTGAGCTCGGAACTACCCTGTGTGTGTACCACCCAATTGTACTCACTAATGTGTTGCAGGGGCGCGAGATAACCTCTGGCCCCTCCTCTTCTCTTCACTGATCGCACAGGTACTCTCTCTCCTGTCCAGAGCTTGTAACTCGTCAAAAGCATGAATGGTCCTGCCTCACTACATCACTGTTAGGTATTCACTTTCTAAACGGACTCTATGACTGAAGGAAATATTTCCCTAAACCCTATGTTTCGTCTGAAGTCTTCAATTTCCCAATTGTGACCCTTGTTTCTGTGTCCTCTCCTGGAACATCCTGTCTCTCTCTACCTTATCTATTCCACGCAGTATTTTGTATGTCGTAAGAGGAATGAGGGGGAGAAAGTTAGGGAGGGAGGCAGCAAGGGGGGGTGACGCACTGGAGGGTGCAGAAGGGGGAAGGAAAACAAGACAGGGGGGGAAAGACAGACAGGGAGGGTGACAGACAGGAGGGAGACCGGGACAGGGGGGTAAACAACAGGGAAGGAACAGACAGAGAAGGAGACAGACAGGGAAGGAACGAAGGGAAGGAGACGACAGAGAGGGGAGACAGACAGGGAGGGTGACAGACAGGGAAGGAGACAGACAGGGAAGGAGACAGACAGGGAAGGAGACAGACAGGGAAGGAGACAGACAGAGAGGGAGACAGACAGGGAGGGTGACAGACAGGGAAAGAGACAGACAGGGAAGGAGACAGACAGGGAAGGAGACAGACAGGAGGAGACAGACAGAAGGGAGACAGACAGGGGGGGTGACAGACAGAAGGACAGCAGGGAAGGGGGACAGAAGGGGAAGGAGACAGGCCAGGGAAGGAGACAGACAGAGGGGACAGACAGGGAGGGGTGACAGACAGGAAGGAGACAGACAGGGAAAAGAGACAGCAGGAAGGGACAGAAGAAGGAGCACAGACAGAGAGGGAGACAGGAAAAGGAGGGTGGACACAGGAAGGAGAAAACAGGGAAGGAGACAGCAGGGAAGGGACAGACAGGAAGGACAGACAGAGGGGAGACAGACATGGAGGGTGACAGACAGGAAAGGAGGACCAGGGAGGAGACAGACAGGGAAGGAACAACAGGGAAAGAGCAGACAGAGAGGGACAGACGGAAGGAACAGACGGCAGGGGACGACAGAGAAGGAACAGACAGAGAGGGAGACAGCAGGGAGGGTGACAAAAGGGGAAGGTACAGACAGGGAAGGAGACAGACAGAGAGGGGGGACACACAGGGAGGGTGACAGCAGGGAAGGAGACGACAGGGAAGGAGACGACAGGGAGGAGACAGCGGGGAAGGAGACAGAAAAGGGGGGAGACAGACAGGGAAGGGGGCCCAGACAGGGCGGAGACAGACAGGGAGGAGACAGACAGGAGGAACAGACGGGGAGGGTGACAGACAGGAAAGGAGACAGACAGGGAAGGAGACAGACAGGGAGGAGACCAGACAGAGAGGGAGACCAGACAGGGAAGGAGACAGATGGGGCAGGAGACAGACAGGGAAGGAGACATACAGAGAGGAAACAGACAGGAGGTGACAGACAGGGAAGGAGACAGAAGGGAAGGAAAACAGACAGGAAGGAACGACAGGGAAGGAGACAGACGGAAGGAGCGACAGAGGGGAGACAGACAGGGAAGGGAGACAGACAGGGAAGAACAGGGAAGGACAGACGGGAAGGAACAGACAGAGGGGAGACAGACAGGGAGGAGACAGCAGGGCCAGGAGACGGGAAGGGAAGAGAACAGACAGAGAGGGAGAAACAGGAGGGTGACAGACAGGGAAGGAGACAGACAGGGAAGGAGACAGACAGAGAGGGAGACAGACAGGTAGGGTGACGACAGGAAGAGACAGACGGGGAAAGGGAACAGACAGAGGGGAAACAGACAGGAAAGGGAACAGACAGAGAGGGAGACAGACAGGAAGGAACAGACAGGGGCAGGGACGACAGGAAGGAGACAGACAGGAGGGTAAACAGATGAGGGAATGTGATCTTCCCAAAGACCCTGTTACCTTGTCTTGAACAGGTGGGAGGGAAGGTAAACCCCCCACCATCTGATCAGAGGGAGTAAGTGATGGAGAGGGAGTAAAGGATGAAGAGGGAGTGGTGATGAAAGGGAGGTGAGTGATGGAGAAGAATGAGGAGAGGAAAGAACAAAGTGATGGAGATGATGATAATGTAAAGAAAGACATGTTAAAATTGTGATCCATCATCACGTCAAACAAAAAAATTCCCAACTCCAGCAGAATTCTCTCATCCTCCTCATTCGCATCATTCCCTCATTCTAAATCATCTCTCCCCATTGTTATCACTCCTCACTCTTTCACTCACATATTCATACCTTCACCCCCCCTCCTCACACTCCCTCCCTCACCATCCCTTGCTCCTTCCCTCACCTCCTTCACCCCTCCCCCCACACTCCCTCACACTCCCCCCACACCCTCAACTCCCCTCACACTCCCTCACACTCCCCCACCTCCCTCACACTCCCTCACACTCCCTCCACTCCCTAACCACTCCCTCACCTCCACTCCCTCACACCCCCTCACACTCCCTCAAAACTCCCTCACACTCCCTCACACTCCCTCACACTCCCTCACACTCCCTCACACTCCCTCACACTCCCTCACACTCCCTCACACTCCCTCACACTCCCTCACACCCCTCACACTCCCTCCACTCCCTCACCCTCCCCTCACACTCCCCACCCCCCTCACACTCCCTCACATCCCTCACACTCCCTCACACTCCCTCACACTCCCTCACACTCCCTCCTTCACCTACCCTCGCTTCCTATAATATATACGTAACAGGCAAGTATATATTATAACAAGTATACACAACACAGGTGTGCAGTATACATTCATACATAAAACATATCAGTAGTATGCAAAGACAATTATATACAAGTGAGAGATATACATAACATTCATACATAACACAGGTATACATGAGGCAGATATACACGTCTCGGGTATATACAAAACACAGGCATACACAAGGTATACATAAAACACAGGCATACACAAGGTATACATAAGACACAGGTATACACAAGACACAAGTATACACAAAGTATATACAAGACATAGGTATCCAGGTATACACAAGGTATACACAAAAAAGGTATACACAAGGCACAAGGTATGCACAAAACACAAGGTATGCACAAGGTATACACAAGGTTTTACAAAAAGTATACGCAAGGTATACACAAGACAGAGGTATACACAAGACAGAGGTATACAGGCGTGGCAGGGGTGTATTACTGCCCCTGCACACGACTCCATCAGCAAGACGTGTTTTTTGTATCCGGCTAAAAAGACCTTGGTAATCTCATATCTTTAAAAGGTCTTTTCATCGCGTCGGCTGGGAGGGGGAGGGGGAGGAAGGCGGGGAGGGGGAATGAAGGAGGGAAGGGGGAATGAAGGAGAGGAGGAGGATCAGTAGAGGGGGGGGAGACAAGGAGGGAGGGAAGAGGGGGGAGGAAGCAGAGGGAGGGGGAGGAAAAAGGAGGAAGGGTAGAGCAGGGAGAGAAGGGTAAAGGGAGGGATGGGATATTAGAGGGAAAGACGAAGAGGGTGAGGAGTAAAGGGAAGGAGTATGGTAGGGGAGAGGAGTAGGGATGACAAGGAGGGGGTAGTAACGAAGGGAGGGGAGGATTTGGATATGGAATAGAGAGAGGGGGAGGATGACAGCGAAAGAAAGGGAGGAGGGAGAGGGGGAGAAACGCCTAGATGCGTAATTAATCTACGCAACGAGCGTAAATTATTTACAAACATTTTGTTAGAGAACAGGATTGAAACCTTCACACCCTGACTCTCCACGAGGGACACAGTGTTGGATCCTGCCACACACATCACACATAAATCACGTATTTCACGATTTCGTGAGTAAAAACCCACACAAATCACGATTTCGTAAGTCAGACATGAATGTGTGTGTATGTGTGTGTGTGTGTGTGCGTGTGTGTATGTGTGTGTGTGTGTATGTGTGTGTGTGTGTGTGTGTGTGTGTGTGTGTATGTGTGTGTGTGTGTGTGGGGTGTGTGTGTGTTTGTGTGTGTGTGTGTGTGTGTGTGTGTGTGTGTGTGTGTGTGTGTGTGTGTGTGTGTGTGTGTGTGTGTGTGCGTGTGTATGTGTGTGTGTGTGTGTGTGTGTGTGTGTGTGTGTTTTGTGTGTGTTTTGTGTGTGTGTACTCACCTAATTGTGGTTGCAGGGGTCGAGACTCAGCTCCTGGCCCCCTGTGTGCGTTTGTATGTGTGTGTGTGTGTGTGTGTTTGTGTGTGTGTGTGTGTGTTGTGGTGTGTGTGTATTGACACAGTGCTGTGTATGATGGATGGTTCCTAGGAACAGGATTAATAGTTGTGTATAACGAGGTAGAGGGGAAAGGAAGGGGGGTTAGTGATTACAGGGGTTGTGGGGTGGGTTAGAGGGGCTGTGGGTGGGGTTTTTGGGGGGTTAGAGGGGGTTTGTGGGTGCTTTTGGTGGGCAAGAGGGGGTTCTGGGTGGGTTAGAGGGGGTTGTGGTTGGGTTTGTGTGAGAGGGGGTTTGTGGGTGTTTTAGTGGGTTAGAGGGGGGTTGTGGGTGGGTTTGTGGATTACAGGGGGTTGTGGGTGGGCTAGTGGATTAGAAAATTTGGTGTGGGTGTTTTAGTGAGTTAGAGGGGATTGGGGAGGGTTAATGGGTTAGAGGGGGTTGTTGGTGAAAATTAAAAGCGGATGTGATAGGTTAGTGCGTTTAGGGGGGGAGAGGTGGGTTAGATACGGATGTGAGTGGGTTAGAAGGGGTTGTGTGTGGGTTAGTGGGTTAGAGAGGGGGTTGTGAGTGGAATAGTGAATTGAGAGTGAGTTACAGGGAGTTAAGGGTGGGACAGCCATTTAAGCGTGGCTTAAATGGCTGGGAGGGGGGAGTTATGGGCGAATTAAGACTGACTTTTGCAAGGGTTAAAGTAGATTGAAAGTGGGTTAGTGAAGTCAGGGTCAGTTACAGTTGGTTGAGCTTTTAAATGAGGTTGTTTGTGGGTTAGAGTGGGTTGAGGGTGGGTTAGACAGAGTTGAAGGTGGGTTAGAGTGAATTGAGAGGGTGAAGTGTGGTGACGGTGCGTTCGAGTGGGCTGTGACGGTGAGATAGAGTGGGATGAGGGTAGACTAGGGTGGGACGAGGACGAGGATGGGCTAGAGTGGGTTGAGTGGGCAGAAAGTGGGCGTCAGAGAGTCAGGATGCGACAAAACATTATTATTTTCAAACTAATAAACGAAGACAACGAGAATAACAAGACAAGTACCGGTGAAACACACACATTACAAGACGGGGCAGTCATTAAAAAGAACGCAGACATTTTCCAGCCAATCATCAGTGTCGTACTTACGTAATTTTACGGGCGATGTTACCGCATACGCCAAGCGCCATCGCACCACCGTCAACTGAAACCAGTCACCAAAGCATTCGTAATATAGAGTTATTCATCAATATACTCATAGTTATTCATCATTGTATTCGTTTCCACTCCAATCAGCATCAAGTAGCTAACATCGAAACCTAATCTCCAATGTTAAAGACTTAGAAATGATCGACACTGGATGTAAGACGCACCTGTAGCTGCTGACACACCTGACAAGAACAAGAGGAAGTAGAAGAAGAAAAAAGAAAACAAGAAAAAGAAAGAAAGAAAAAGAAAAGAATAAAAATTTGCGGCAAATGTGTATAAAAAAAGGGTTGAATGAGGATTTATTTTTTGTGATTAAAGTTGGCAACAGTGGCTGTTGTTGAGAGTGAGAGTGAGACACCTGAGCGTCAGGTCTATGTGCTGACGTCCTCCGCTGGAGTGACTGAGATGGTCTCTCCTTGAGAGACTTGTGGACACCTCTGAGAAACAGTTTTAGAGCGTGTGATCACCTACTGTATGTGGGAAACACATGTGGGGACAAACACCTACCTGGAAATCTTAGGAACACATGAGTTATAAAACACATGTTGGACCAACATATGCAAGTCAGAAGTTTAGAAATGAAATGAATGTGTATACTCGAACGACTGTCCACTGGAGTGTGAAGTGGGTTGAGGGAAGGGTTAGAGTGGGTTGAGGGAAGGGTTAGAGTGGGTTGAGGGAAGGGATGGAGTGAGTTGAGGGAAGGGTTAGAAGTGGTTGAGGGAAGGGTTAGAGTGGGTTGAGGGAAGGGTTAGAGTGGGTTGAGGGAAGGGTTAGAGTGGGTTGAGGGAAGGGTTAGAGTGGGTTGAGGGAAGGGTTAGAGTGGGTTGAGGGAAGGGTTAGAGTGGGTTGAGGGAAGGGTTAGAGTGGGTTGAGGGAAGGGTTAGAGTGGGTTGAGGGAAGGGTTCGAGTGGGTTGAGGGAAGGGTTCGAGTGGGTTGAGGGAAGGGTTAGAGTGGATTGAGGGAAGGGTTAGAGTAGATTAAGTTAGGTAAGATTTATCAGGAAACAGGACAAGCGTTTCCTGACGCGGGTCTTAGTCGTATGATGACCCACCGTTGTAGATTTTGGTCATCTGACCGAGGCCTTACCCTGGCTTACCGGTCCACCCCTTTAAAAATTATGAGTAGACTGATTATTCCCTAGTGCTGATTATTCCCTAGTGCTAGACACTCCTCTTAAAAAGTCTTAATTGTTCCCTGGTGTTCCCCCTTCCCCTAAAAACCCTTTCCCCTCTAAAAACAAACTTCCCTTCCTTGAATACAACCTTCCCTTCCCCTTCCCGTCCCTTCCCGTCCCACCTAACGGACAACACTATCACACATAACACCATAACACAGTGGTGTTATGGTGTTATGGTCGATTCATCAACATATTCACTTTAGTGGTTTAATAAACATTCTTAACAGAGACAAAAAAAAATCTACAAACGCAATACAATTTTTATCATTTCTAATATAAATCTAAACTATGTATGTAATTTATCTACTGTATACTATAATACAGTGATACAATACTTGTAAAATTAAATCGAAAAAAGTGTAATTTGCCCAGGCACTTAACAGCGAGTAAAAAATAAATATATTAATGAAAAAAAAACATCTCGCGTCTCTCTAAACATGTCTCTCGCGTGTCTCGCATGTTTCTCGCGTGTCTCGCGTGTCTCGCGTGTCTCGCGTGTCTCGCGTGTCTCGCGTGTCTCGCGTGTCTCGCGTGTCTCGCGTGTCTCGCGTGTCTTGCGTGTCTCGCGTGTCTCGCATGTCTGCCAGGTACTACGAAAGTGGAATTAAAAGATGCACTCCTTTATTGGTGTGTGAGGGAGGGCAATAAGACTCTGAGGACGTCACTGAGTCATCAAGTAAGATACTTGTCTCCTCAGAGGTAGTATTATGACCGCTGCCTGCACCACCACACTGCTGCCTGCACCACCACACTGCTGCCTGCACCACCACACTGTTGCCTGCACCACCACACTGCTGCCTGCACTACCACACTGCTGCCTCACCACCAAAACGCGGCCTGCACCACCACACTCTGCCTGCACCACCACACTGCTGCCTGCACCACCACACTGCTGCCTGCACCACCACACTGCTGCCTGCACCACCACACTGCTGCCTGCACTACCACACTGCTGCCTGCACCACCACACTGCCTGCCTGCACCACCACACTGCGCCTGCACCACCACACTGCTGCCTCCCACCACCACACTGCTGCCTGCCCCAAACAACACTGCTGCCTGCACCACCACACTGCTGCCTGCACCACCACACTGCTGCCTGCACTACCACACTGCTGCCTGCACCACCACACTGCTGCCTGCACCACCACACTGCTGCCTGCACCACCACACTGCTGCCTGCACCACCACACTGCTGCCTGCACCACCACACTGCTGCCTGCACCACCACATGCCTGCCTGCACCACCACACTGCTGCCTAAACCCACCACACTGCTGCCTAAAACTACCAAAACTCCTGCCTGCACCACCACACTGCTGCCTGCACTACCACACAGCTGCCTGCACCACCACACGCTGCCTGCACTACCACACTGCTGCCTGCACCACCAAAACTGCTGCCTGCACTACCACACTGCTGCCTGCACCACCACACTGCTGCCTGCACTACCACACTGCTGCCTGAACCACAACACTGATGCCTGCACCACAACACTGCTGCCTCCCACCACCACACGCTGCCTGCACAACAACACTGCTGCCTGCACCACCACACTGCTGGCTGCACCACAACACTGCTGCCTGCACTACCACACGCTGCCTGCACCACAACACTGCTGCCTGCAGCACCACCTGCTGCCTGCACCACCACACTGCTGCCTGCACCACCACACTGCTGCCTGCACCACCACACTGCTCCCTGCACCACCACACTGCTGCCGGGGGCACACCACACTGCTGCCTGCACCACCCCCACTGCTGCCTGCACCACCACACTGCTGCCTGCACCACCACACTGCGGGCCTGCACTACCACACTGCTGCCTGCACCACCACACTGCTGCCTGCACTACCACACTGTCTGCCTGCACCACAACACTGATGCCTGCACCACAACACTGCTGCCTGCACCACCACACTGCTGCCTGCACAACAACCATGCTGCCTGCACCACCACACTGCTGCCTGCCCACAACACGCTGCCTGCACTCCCACACTGCTGCCTGCACCACAACACTGCTGCCTGCACCACCACACTGCTGCCTGCACCACCACACTGCTGCCTGCACCACCACACTGCTGCCTGCACTACCACACGGCTGCCTGCACCACAACACTGCTGCTTGCACCCACCACACTGCTGCCTGCACAACACACCTGCTGCCTGCACCACCACACTGCTGCCTGCACTACCACACTGCTGCCTGCACTACCACACTGCTGCCTGCACCACCACACTGCTGCCTGCACCACCACACTGCTGCCTGCACCACCACACTGCTGCCTGCACCACCACACTGCTGCCTGCACCACCACACTGCTGCCTGCACTACCACACTGCTGCCTGCACCACCACACTGCTGCCTGCACTACCACACTGCTGCCTGCACTACACACTGCTGCCTGCACTACCACACTGCTGCCTGCACCACCACACTGCGCCCCACTACCACACGCTGCCTGCACCACAACACTGCTGCCTGCCCCACCACACTGCTGCCTGCACCACCACACTGCTGCCTGCACCACCTCATTTGCTGCCTGCATCTACCACACTGCTCCCTGCACCACCACACTGCTGCCTGAAACCACCACACGCTGCCTGCACCACCACAATGCTGCCTGCACTACCACACTGCTGCCTGCACCACCACACTGCTGCCTGCACTACCACACTACTGCCTGCGCCACCACACTGCTGCCTGCACTGCCACATTGCTGCCTGCACCACCACACTGCTGCCTGCACTACAACACTGCTGTTTGCACCACCACACTGCTGCCTGCACCACCACACTGCTGCCTGCATCTACCACACTGCTGCATGCACCACCACACTGCTGCCTGCACCACCACACTGCTGCTTGCATCTACCACACTGCTGCCTGCACCACCACACTGCTGCCTGCACTACCACACTGCTGCCTGCACCACAACACTGATGCCTGCACCACAACACTGCTGCCTGCACCACCACACTGCTGCCTGCACAACAACACTGCTGCCTGCACCACCACACTGCTGCCTGCACCACAACACTGCTGCCTGCACTACCACACTGCTGCCTGCACCACAACACTGCTGCCTGCACCACCACACTGCTGCCTGCACCACCACACTGCTGCCTGCACCACCACACGCTGCCGCACCACCACACTGCTGCCTGCATCACCCCCACTGCTGCCTGCACCACCACACTGCTGCCTGCACCACCACACTGCTGCCTGCACCACCACACTGCTGCCTGCACTACCACACTGCTGCCTGCACCACCACACTGCTGCCTGCACTACCACACTGCTGCCTGCACCACCACACTGCTGCCTGCACACCACACTGCTCCCCTGCACAACAACACTGCTGCCTGCACCACCACACTGCTGCCTGCACCACAACACTGCTGCCTGCACTACCACACTGCTGCCTGCACCACAACACTGCTGCCTGCACCACCACACTGCTGCCTGCACCACCACACTGCTGCCTGCACCACCACACTGCTGCCTGCACTACCACACTGCTGCCTGCACCACAACACTGCTGCCTGCACCACCACACTGCTGCCTGCACAACAACACTGCTGCCTGCCCCACCACACTGCTGCCTGCACTACCACACTGCTGCCTGCACAAACCACACTGCTGCCTGCACCACCACACCGCTGCCGCACCTCCAAACACTGCTGCCTGCCCCAAACCACACTGCTGGCCTGCACCACCACACGGGCTGCCTGCACCCACCAAACGCTGCCTGCACTACCACACTGCTGCCTGCACCACCACACTGCTGCCTGCACTACCACACGGGCTGCCTGCACCACCACACGCTGCCCTGCACTACCACACGGCGCCTGCACCCCCCCAACTGCTGCCCGCACTAACCACACTGCTGCCGCACCACCACACTGCTGCCTGCACCACCACACTGCTCCCTGCACCACCACACTGCTGCCTGCACCACCACACTGCTCCCTGCATCTACCACACTGCTGCCTGCACCACCACACTGCTGCCTGCACCACCACACTGCTGCCTGCACCACCACACTGCTGCCTGCACTACCACACTGCTGCCTGCACCACCACACTGCTGCCTGCACTACCACACTACTGCCTGCGCCACCACACTGCTGCCTGCACTGCCACATTGCTGCCTGCACCACCACACTGCTGCCTGCACTACCACACTGTTGCCTGCACCACCACACTGCTGCCTGCACCACCACACTGCTGCCTGCATCTA
>NC_069402.1:42600647-42615647 GCF_026875155.1 Cherax quadricarinatus
TCTTTGCTGTCTATAATTATTCCTCTTCTGATCCACCTGGTATTTCTTACCTGTTACTTCTTTTCCTTCTTCTCATCTCACTTCTCCAGCTCACTATTATTTATTTACTCCTCTGGTTGTCTTTCCTTATAACCTCCCCTATACAGACTCATCGTAGAAGCTGGTCACTTCAGTACACTGTAAAATACCCTAAATATGTCCACGGGTGGTACAAGACAAGCCATTACATTACAATCAGTGTCAATAGACATGCAAGGAAGTTAATTATATACTTACATTGCAAAGAAAAAAACATTCCAAACACTGAGTCACCTGAGGTATGTGGCTCAGTGACTGGCTTTTAATACTTGGAAGGAATAATTAAGCAATTTTCTGACAGTGTTGAATATAATGTAATGCGCAGCCGTAGAGCTTGACATGCTCGGCTGTAGAGCTTGACATATTCAGCTGTAGATTTTGACATATTCGGCTGTAGAGCTTGACATGTTTAGCTGTAGAGCTTGACATATTCGGTTGAAGAGCTTGACATGTTCAGTTGAAGAGCTTGACGTGTTCAACCGTAAACCTCCACATTTATAGGTGAGGTGATGTCAAGCAAGAGCACACAGTCAAGCACAACCTTGCTTCCAGCTGAACCCAGACACCTTCCACACCAGTTTCATATGAAAGTCACAAAAGTATCTTGTAGTAGATCACTGGTCTGTACACCGAGATGTTTGCATCTCTCAGTCTGTATATACGCTGAGACTTTTAAGTACCCTTAAATGCGCTGAGAGTTTTATGTATCCTTAAATACGCTGAGAGTTTTAAGTATCCTTGAATGTTGGTGCACAGGTGACATGAAGATTTGATGACCCCTCATGTAGTCGATAGGTTTTAAACTGAATAGCCAAACAAGTAACTAGAAATAAAGTATATCAATCTTAAACATGATACAGATAAAACAAACGTGAGTTCTAACCCCACCCACACCGTGGTTTGTTTGTAATCGTGTTATTACGATTTGTTGAGTCATAGTATAGCTATAATGAAAGAATTCCACCTCGAGGTATTCCCCTTTAAAGGCTTGAACACCTCTAGGGTGACCTTATCCCACCGCTAGACTCACAAACAATACAACAAGAAAAGATTAAGAGATTTAAAATATGAGTTGTCTTGAGCTAAGCAAGAGTGTCGGTCTTCACCTTCGTGCTCAGTGTCACTATACTTATCCAGACTAGTCGTAGTAGGTTCTCGTATATGTCGCCGGGCACCGCGCTGGGCATACCACCTGGTGGTGACACATGCTACTCACACCTCTTCCCTGTAACTCCTGGCTCTTGTTCCTCTCTAACACGCTTAATCAGAAAGCCAGTTGTGCTTGCCTCCAGCCCGTATATATGTATACCTGTTGTCCAGCCCATATACGTTTTGACAGCCTAGAGGACCAGGCTGTCAACATATAAGCCTGGCTTGAGGCCGGACTGTAAGGACATACGAACCCTTGCAACCGGCTTCAGGTATGCGGAAGAAGAAAAGTGAAAAAAAAAATTGACACCCACTATAGGTATCTCTTTCTCTGGGGATACCCAGCAATAACACTCAAACATGTTTCAGTTGCTGCGAGATCTGAGAGAGGTATCCCTCATAACACATGCCCAGCACACTGGACTTCAACACACACACAAGCTCTAGCAGCTGTGCCTCAAAACTCTCGAGAGGCAAAGAAATTACATCTTAACCTCCCCTTCCCTAGATCTAGGAGCTATAATTCAACCTTCATGAGAGGCCCAGGAGCTGTAAGTTAACACTTCTAGGAGTTGGAACTAAACCCGGTCAATTAATACGAGGTCGAGTAAGTGAAATTAGGTTAGTAATGTCCGTAGAGTTTATCCACAATAAATTTAGTTGATTATTTAGATTGAGATTTAGATTTAGATTTTTTATTTCCTTGCAAGTGTACAATAAATCATGAGAGTAGTGCTGGTCTGGAATACTACTGAGCTACAGTGTGCAGGCTGCACAGTGCTGCTCCTGACTCGAGACCACCTTCACAGATGGGTGATAAATAAACTTTTCCAATAAACAGGTGAACTAAATTGAATGTAAAAAAATGAGTAAAAGAAAACTTGAGAATCAGTGTATAATTCTTTAATAATCTTATTTTTGTACTGATATATTTATTTCCGAATTTAGACTCCACTGGTGGTATGTTGGTCGCAGGTATATATGTGAGGTAAAAGAACACAAGTGCAACAAATGTGACATATTATTGAGACAACGTTTCGCTCTCTATTTATATACATGGAGATCTCCATGTTTATACATGGAGAGCTCCACGTATATGCATGGAGATTTCTTTTTATTTTTGGGTAAAGTAACCTTGATACTAGAGTGTAGTGATGTATAGGTCTAGTGTAGCATGTGCAGTGTAGGTCTAGTGTAGCATGTGCAGTGTAGGCCTAATGTAGCATGTGCAGTGTAGGTCTAGTGTAGCATGTGCAGTGTAGGTCTAGTGTAGCATGTGCAGTGTAGGTCTAGTGTAGCATGTGCAGTGTAGGTCTAGTGTAGCATGTGCAGTGTAGGTCTAATGTAGCATGTGCAGTGTAGGTCTAGTGTAGCATGTGCAGTGTAGGTCTAGTGTAGCATGTGCAGTGTAGGTCTAGTGTAGCATGTGCAGTGTAGGTCTAGTGTAGCATGTGCAGTGTAGGTCTAGTGTAGCATGTGCAGTGTAGGTCTAGTGTAGCATGTGCAGTGTAGGTCTAGTGTAGCATGTGCAGTGTAGGTCTAGTGTAGCATGTGCAGTGTAGGCCTAATGTAGCATGTGCAGTGTAGGTCTAGTGTAGCATGTGCAGTGTAGGTCTAGTGTAGCATGTGCAGTGTAGGGTATCTAGTGTAGCATGTGCAGTGTAGGTCTAGTGTAGCATGTGCAGTGTAGGTCTAATGTAGCATGTGCAGTGTAGGTCTAGTGTAGCATGTGCAGTGTAGGCTAATGTAGCATGTGCAGTGTAGGTCTAGTGTAGCATGTGCAGTGTAGGTCTAGTGTAGCATGTGCAGTGTAGGTCTAGTGTAGCATGTGCAGTGTAGGTCTAGTGTAGCATGTGCAGTGTAGGTCTAATGTAGCATGTGCAGTGTAGGTCTAGTGTAGCATGTGCAGTGTAGGTCTAATGTAGCATGTGGCAGTGTGTAGGTCTAGTGTAGCATGTGCAGTGTAGGTCTAGTGTAGCATGTGCAGTGTAGGTCTAGTGTAGCATGTGCAGTGTAGTCTAGAGCTTGCATGTAGTCTAGTAGCATGTGCAGTGTAGGTCTAGTGTTAGCATGTGCAGTGTAGGTGTCTAGTGTAGCATGTGCAGTGTAGGTCTAGTGTAGCATGTGCAGTGTAGGTCTAGTGTAGCAGGCATTGGTTAGTAGCAGTGCATGTAGGTCTAGTGTAGCATGATGCAGTGTAGGTCTAGTGTAGCATGTGCAGTGTAGGTCTAGTGTAGCATGTGCAGTGTAGGTCTAGTGTAGCATGTGCAGTGTAGGTCTAGTGTAGCATGTGCAGTGTAGGTCTATGTCATGTGCATGTAGTCTAGTGTAGCTGTGCAGTGTAGGTCTAGTGTAGCATGTGCATAGTCAGTGTAGAGTGCAGTAGGTTCGTAATGTGATGTAGTCTATGTAGCAGTGCATGTAGGTCTAGTGTAGCATGTGCAGTGTAGGTCTAGTGTAGCATGTGCATGTGGTCTAGGTACATGTGAGTGTAGTTATGTAGCATGTGCAGTGTAGGTCTACTGTAGCATGTGCAGTGTAGGTCTAGTGTAGCATGTGCAGTGTAGGTCTAGTGTAGCATGTGCAGTGTAGGTCTAGTGTAGCATGTGCAGTGTAGGTCTAGTGTAGCATGTGCAGTGTAGGTCTAGTGTAGCATGTGCAGTGTAGGTCTATGTATCAGCATGTGCAGTGTAGGTCTAGTGTAGCATGTGCAGTGTAGGTCTAGTGTAGCATGTGCAGTGTAGGTCTAGTGTAGCATGTGCAGTGTAGGTCTAGTGTAGCATGTGCAGTGTAGGTCTAGTGCAGCATGTGCAGTGTAGGTCTAATGTAGCATGTGTAGTGTAGGTCTAATGTAGCATGTGCAGTGTAGGTCTAATGTAGCATGTGCAGTGTAGGTCTAGTGTAGCATGTGCAGTGTAGGTGTAATGTAGCATGTGCAGTATAGGTTTAGTGTAGCATGTGCAGTGTAGGTCTAATGTGCATGTGCAGTGTAGGTCTATGTAGCATGTGCATGTAGGTCTAATGTAGCATGTGCAGTGTAGGTCTAATGTAGCATGTGCAGTGTAGGTCTAATGTAGCATGTGCAGTGTAGGTCTAATGTAGCATGTGCAGTGTAGGTCTAGTGTGCATGTGCAGTGTAGGTCTAGTGTAGCATGTGCAGTGTAGGTCTAGTGTAGCATGTGCAGTGTAGGTCTAATGTAGCATGTGCAGTGTAGGTCTAGTGTAGCATGTGCAGTGTAGGTCTAGTGTAGCATGTGCAGTGTAGGTCTAATGTAGCATGTGAGTGTAGGTCTAGTGTAGCATGTGCAGTGTAAGTCTAGTGTAGCATGTGCAGTGTAGGTCTATTAGCATGTGCAGTGTAGGTCTAGTGTAGCATGTGCAGTGTAGGTCTAATGTAGCATGTGTAGTGTAGGTCTAGTGTAGCATGTGCAGTGTAGGTCTAATGTAGCATGTGCAGTTAGGTCTATGTAGCATGTGCAGTGTAGGTCTATGTAGCATGTGCAGTATAGGTCTATGTAGCATGTGCAGTGTAGGTTAAGTAGCATGGCAGTGTAGGTCTTATGTAGCATGTGCAGTGTAGGTTAGTGTAGCATGTGCAGTGTAGGTCTAATGTAGCATGTGCAGTGTAGGTCTAATGTAGCATGTGCAGTGTAGGTCTATGTAGCATGTATATATTATATATTATTATATATATTATATATATTATATATATTATTTATATTATTATTATTATTATATTGATTATTAGTATATATATTATTATATATTTATTTGTATATGTGTATATGTGTGTGTGCATATCAAACAAGATGTGTGATGGGGATGCATCTCCTCCCAGCCTCCAGCCACAGTTCCCGCTACCCCTGTCACTACCGCCGTCACGAACGCCGTCACCAACGCCGCCGTCATCGCCGCCGTCAACGCCGCCGTCAACGCCACCGTCAACGCCGCCGTCAACGCCGCCGCAGCCGCCTCACACAACCAAAATCTAATTGAATTGTTTACATATCTTCGTTTACGCCATGCAGTGGGTTGCCAGACACTCCCCGGGGTAATACAACACCATCCTCCATCACCGCCCCTTCCTTACGTAACCCACTTAACACCTCACCTTCTCCTCCTCTTCCACCAATTACAGATCTCTCATTATTCGACAGTCCTCCCACGCAGTATCGATAATTCTCGCTTTAATTAAAAATGAAAGAACAAAAAGGTGTTATTGTTGGAAAGTCTGGGAAGGCGCGACCGCCAGCGGTGCGATAATTGCCAAACTTTTCTGGACTACTGCCTCTCGCACTCACGCGAGATATGACTTCGGTTTCTTCTCTCACTCTCACCCAGGAAAGTAAAAAGAAGTTTTCTTCTTATATTTCGCTTTTTTTGAGGGGGGGCATTTTTATTTTAAATAGAAGCAAAAGCTGAAATCGTATATTTTTTGTCCACGATGTGATTTTCTTCGTTTATGAATTATAGATGAAAAAGGGAATGAATGATGGTGTTGACAGTGGGAGGCGTTGATTGTTTGACTCTTAATGTTGTTCGTTGATGTTGTACGTCTGGTCACCACTAGTTGATGTGACGCTCATTATTACTCTGATAATAAAGTTATAAGGAGAGGGTTGTGTTAGTGAGGGTAACGCAGTAGTTACGACCAGGATGAGTAATGTATGTACTTCCTCTACTATCTTCCCCCCGCATGATCGTCAGTACTTCCCCCCGCATGATCGTCAGTACTTCCCCCCGCATGATAGTCAGTACTTCCCCCAGCATGATCGTCAGTACTTCCCCCAGCATGATCGTCAGTACTTCCCCCAGCATGATCGTCAGTACTTCCCCCGGCATGATCGTCAGTACTTCCCCCAGCATGATCGTCAGTACTTCCCCCAGCATGATCGACAGTACTTCCCCCAGCATGATCGTCAGTACTTCCCCACATGATCGTCAGTACTTCCCCCGCATGATCGTCAGTACTTCCCCCCGCATGATAGTCAGTACTTCCCCCCGCATGATAGTCAGTACTTCCCCCCGCATGATAGTCAGTACTTCCCCCGCATGATAGTCAGTACTTCCCCCAGCATGATAGTCAGTACTTCCCCCAGCATGATCGTCAGTACTTCCCCCTGCATGATAGTTAGTACTTCCCCCGCATGATAGTTAGTACTTCCCCCTGCATGATAGTACTTCCTCCCGCACGATAGTTAGTACTTCCCCCCGCATGATAGTTAGTACTTCCCCCGCATGATCGTCAGTACTTTCCCCTCCATGATATTTTAGTACTTCCCCCCGCATGATAGTTAGTACTTCCCCCTGCATGATAGTATTTCCCTCCTGCATGATAGTTAGTACTTCCCCCGCATAATAGTCATACTTCCCCCAGCATGATAGTTAGTACTTCCCCCCGCATGATTAGTTTAGTACTTCCCCCCTGCATGATAGTATTTCCCCCCTGCATGATAGTTAGTACTTCCCCCTGCATGATAGTTAGTACTTCCCCCCGCATGATAGTTAGTACTTCCCCCTGCATGATAGTACTTCCACCCGCATGATAGTTAGTACTTCCCCCGCATGATAGTTAGTACTTCCCCTGCATGATAGTACTTCCTTCCGCATGATAGTTAGTACTTCCCCCTGCATGATAGTACTTCCACCCGCATGATAGTTAGTACTTCCCCCCGCATGATAGTTAGTACTTCCCCCTGCATGATAGTACTTCCACCCGCATGATAGTTAGTACTTCCCCCTGCATGATAGTACTTCCACCCGCATGATAGTTAGTACTTCCACCCGCATGATAGTTAGTACTTCCACCCGCATGATAGTACTTCCTCCCGCATGATAGTTAGTACTTCCTACCGCATGATAGTTAGTACTTCCACCCGCATGATAGTATTTCCTCCCGCATGATAGTTAGTACTTCCTCCCGCATGATAGTTAGTACTTCCCCCTGCATGATAGTACTTCCACCCGCATGATAGTACTTCCTCCCGCATGATAGTTAGTACTTCCCCCTGCATGATAGTACTTCCTCCCGCATGATAGTTAGTACTTCCTCCCGCATGATAGTTAGTACTTCCACCCGCATGATAGTTAGTACTTCCACCCGCATGATAGTGCTTCCTCCCGCATGATAGTTAGTACTTCCTCCCGCATGATAGTTAGTACTTCCCCCTGCACGATAGTACTTCCACCCGCATGATAGTTAGTACTTCCACCCGCATGATAGTACTTCCTCCCGCATGATAGTCAGTACTTCCCCCTGCATGATAGTTAGAACTTCCCCCCGCATGATAGTTAGTACTTCCACCCGCATGATAGTTAGTACTTCCCCCTGCATGATAGTACTTCCTCCCGCATGATAGTTAGTACTTCCCCCCGCATGATAGTCATTACTTCCCCGCATGATCGTCAGTACTTCCCCCTGCATGATAGTTAGTACTTCCCCCTGCATGATAGTACTTCCTCCCGCATGATAGTTAGTACTTCCCCCGCATGATAGTACTTCCCCCTGCATGATAGTACTTCCTCCCGCATGATAGTTAGTACTTCCCCCGCATGATAGTTAGTACTTCTCCCGCATGATAGTTAGTACTTCCCCCCGCATAATAGTTAGTACTTCCCCCCGCATGATAGTCATTACTTCCCCCCGCATGATCGTCAGTACTTCCCCCTGCATGATAGTTAGTACTTCCCCCCGCATGATAGTTAGTACTTCCCCCTGCATGATAGTACTTCCTCCCGCATGATAGTTAGTACTTCCCCCCGCATGATAGTTAGTACTTCCCCCTGCATGATAGTACTTCCTCCCGCATGATAGTTAGTACTTCCCCTGCATGTTTAGTACTTCCACCCGCATGATAGTTAGTACTTCCCCCTGCATGATAGTACTTCCACCCGCATGATAGTTAGTACTTCCACCCGCATGATAGTACTTCCTCCCGCATGATAGTTATTACTTCCTCCTGCATGATAGTTAGTACTTCCACCCGCATGATAGTTAGTACTTCCACCCGCATGATAGTACTTCCTCCCGCATGATAGTTAGTACTTCCTCCCGCATGATAGTTAGTACTTCCCCCTGCATGATAGTACTTCCACCCGCATGATAGTTAGTACTTCCACCCGCATGATAGTTAATACTTCCACCCGCATGATAATTAGTACTTCCACCCACATGATAGTTAGTACTTCCACCCGCATGATAGTACTTCCTCCCGCATGATAGTTAGTACTTCCCCCTGCATGATAGTACTTCCTCCCGCATGATAGTTAGTACTTCCTCCCGCATGATAGTTAGTACTTCCCCCTGCATGATAGTACTTCCACCCGCATGATAGTTAGTACTTCCACCCGCATGATAGTACTTCCTCCCGCATGATAGTCAGTACTTCCCCCTGCATGATAGTTAGTACTTCCCCCCGCATGATAGTTAGTACTTCCACCCGCATGATAGTTAGTACTTCCCCCTGCATGATAGTACTTCCTCCCGCATGATAGTTAGTACTTATCCCCGCATGATAGTTAGTACTTCCCCCCGCATGATAGTCATTACTTCCCCCCGCATGATCGTCAGTACTTCCCCCTGCATGATAGTTAGTACTTCCCCCCGCATGATAGTTAGTACTTCCCCCAGCATGATAGTACTTCCTCCCGCATGATAGTACTTCCCCCCGCATGATAGTCATTACTTCCCCCCGCATGATCGTCAGTACTTCCCCCTGCATGATAGTTAGTACTTCCCCCCGCATGATAGTTAGTATTTCCCCCCTGCATGATAGTACTTCCTCCCGCATGATAGTTAGTACTTCCCCCCGCATGATAGTCATTACTTCCCCCCGCATGATCGTCAGTACTTCCCCCTGCATGATAGTTAGTACTTCCCCCCGCATGATAGTTAGTACTTCCCCCTGCATGATAGTACTTCCTCCTGCATGATAGTTAGTACTTCCCCCGCATGATAGTTAGTACTTCCCCTGCATGATAGTACTTCCTCCCGCATGATAGTACTTCCCCCGCATGATAGTTAGTACTTCCACCCGCATGATAGTTAGTACTTCCCCCCGCATGATAGTTAGTACTTCCCCCTGCAAGATAGTACTTCCTCCCGCATGATAGTTAGTATTTTCCCCCGCATGATAGTCATTACTTCCCCCGCATGATCGTCAGTACTTCCCCCGCATGATAGTTAGTACTTCCCCCTGCATGATAGTACTTCCTCCCGCATGATAGTCATTACTTCCCCAGCATGATCGTCAGTACTTCCCCGCATGATAGTTAGTACTTCCCCCTGCATGATAGTACTTCCCCCCGCATGATAGTCAGTATTTTCCCCCCGCATGTAGTTCTTCCCCCGCATGATAGTCAGTACTTCCCCCGCATGACAGTTAGTACTTCCCCCGCATGATCGTCAGTACTTCCCCCGCATGATCGTCAGTACTTCCCCCGCATGTTTAGTTAGTACTTCCCCCTGCATGATAGTACTTCCTCCCGCATGATAGTCATTACTTCCCCAGCATGATCGTCAGTACTTCCCCCGCATGATAGTTAGTACTTCCCCCTGCATGATAGTACTTCCCCCCGCATGATAGTCAGTACTTCCCCCCGCATGATAGTTCTTCCCCCCGCATGATAGTCAGTACTTCCCCCCGCATGACAGTTAGTACTTCCCCCCGCATGATCGTCAGTACTTCCCCCCGCATGATCGTCAGTACTTCCCCCGCATGATAGTCAGTACTTCCCCCCGCATGATAGTTAGTACTTCCCCCCGCATGATAGTTAGTACTTCCCCCTGCATGATAGTACTTCCTCCCGCATGATAGTTAGTACTTCCCCCTGCATGATAGTACTTCCACCCGCATGATAGTTAGTACTTCCCCCTGCATGATAGTACTTCCACCCGCATGATAGTTAGTACTTCCACCCGCATGAGTACTTCCCCCCGCATGATAGTTAGTACTTCCTCCTGCATGATAGTTAGTACTTCCACCCGCATGATAGTTAGTACTTCCACCCGCATGATAGTACTTCCTCCCGCATGATAGTTAGTACTTCCTCCCGCATGATAGTTAGTACTTCCCCCTGCATGATAGTACTTCCACCCGCATGATAGTTAGTACTTCCACCCGCATGATAGTTAATACTTCCACCCGCATGATAATTAGTACTTCCACCCACATGTTTAGTTAGTACTTCCACCCGCATGATAGTACTTCCTCCCGCATGATAGTTAGTACTTCCCCCTGCATGATAGTACTTCCTCCCGCATGATAGTTAGTACTTCCTCCCGCATGATAGTTAGTACTTCCCCCTGCATGATAGTACTTCCACCCGCATGATAGTTAGTACTTCCACCAGCATGATAGTACTTCCTCCCGCATGATAGTCAGTACTTCCCCCTGCATGATAGTTAGTACTTCCCCCCGCATGATAGTTAGTACTTCCACCCGCATGATAGTTAGTACTTCCCCCTGCATGATAGTACTTCCTCCCGCATGATAGTTAGTACTTATCCCCGCATGATAGTTAGTACTTCCCCCCGCATGATAGTCATTACTTCCCCGCATGATCGTCAGTACTTCCCCCTGCATGATAGTTAGTACTTCCCCCCGCATGATAGTTAGTACTTTCCCCCAGCATGATAGTACTTCCACCGCATGATAGTACTTCCCCCGCATGATAGTCATTACTTCCCCCCGCATGATCGTCAGTACTTCCCCCTGATGATAGTTAGTACTTCCCCTGCATGATAGTTAGTACTTCCCCCTGCATGATAGTACTTCCTCCGCATGATAGTTAGTACTTCCCCCCGCATGATAGTCTTACTTCCCCCGCATGGATCGTCAGTACTTCCCCCTGCATGATAGTTAGTACTTCCCCCCGCATGATAGTTAGTACTTCCCCCTGCATGATAGTACTTCCTCCCGCATGATAGTTAGTACTTCCCCCCGCATGATAGTTAGTACTTCCCCTGCATGATAGTACTTCCTCCCGCATGATAGTACTTCCCCCCGCTTTGATAGTTAGTACTTCCACCCGCATGATAGTTAGTACTTCCCCCGCATGATAGTTAGTACTTCCCCTGCATGATAGTACTTCCTCCCGCATGATAGTTAGTACTTCCCCCCGCATGATAGTCAGTACTTCCCCCGCATGATAGTCATTACTTCCCCCGCATGATCGTCAGTACTTCCCCCGCATGATAGTTAGTACTTCCCCTGCATGATAGTACTTCCTCCCGCATGATAGTCATTACTTCCCAGCATGATCGTCAGTACTTCCCCCGCATGATGTTAGTACTTCCCCCTGCATGATAGTACTTCCCCCCGCATGATAGTCAGTACTTCCCCCGCATGATAGTTCTTCCCCCCGCATGATAGTCAGTACTTCCCCCCGCATGACAGTTAGTACTTCCCCCGCATGATCGTCAGTACTTCCCCCCGCATGATCGTCAGTACTTCCCCCGCATGATAGTCAGTACTTCCCCCGCATGATAGTTAGTACTTCCCCCCGCATGATAGTTAGTACTTCCCCCGCATGATCGTCAGTACTTCCCCAGCATGATAGTCAGTACTTCCCCCCGCTTGATAGTTAGTACTTCCCCCGCATGATAGTTAGTACTTCCCCCCGCATGATCGTCAGTACTTCCCCCGCATGATAGTCAGTACTTCCCCCCGCATGATAGTTAGTACTTCCCCCGCATGATCGTCAGTACTTCCCCCCATGATAGTCAGTACTTCCCCCCGCATGATAGTTAGTACTTCCCCCGCATGATCGTCAGTACTTCCCCCCCGCATGATCGTCAGTACTTCCCCCGCATGATCGTCAGTACTTCCCCCGCATGATAGTCAGTACTTCCCCCCCGCATGATCGTCAGTACTTCCCCCGCATGATCGTCAGTACTTCCCCCCGCATGATAGTTAGTACTTCCCCCGCATGATAGTCAGTACTTCCCCCCGCATGATCGTCAGTACTTCCCCTGCATGATCGTCAGTACTTCCCCGCATGATAGTCAGTACTTCCCCCCACATGATCGTCAGTACTTTCCGCACATAATAGTCAGTACTTCCCCCCGCATGATCGTCAGTACTTCCCCCGCATGATAGTCAGTACTTCCCCCCGCATGATAGTTAGTACTTCCCCCCGCATGATAGTCAGTACTTCCCCCCGCATGATCGTCAGTACTTCCCCCTGCATGATCGTCAGTACTTCCCCCGCATGATCGTCAGTACTTCCCCCCACTTTGATCGTCAGTACTTCCCCCCGCATGATAGTCAGTACTTCCCCCCCGCATGATCGTCAGTACTTCCCCCTGCATGATCGTCAGTACTTCCCCCGCATGATCGTCAGTACTTCCCCCCCGCATGATCGTCAGTACTTCCCCCAGCATGATCGTCAGTACTTCCCCCCACATGATCGTCAGTACTTCCCTCCGAATGATAGTCAGTACTTCCCCCCCGCATGATCGTCAGTACTTCCCCCTGCATGATAGTCAGTACTTCCCCCAGCATGATCGTCAGTACTTCCCCTAGCATGATCGTCAGTACTTCCCCCCGCATGATAGTCAGTACTTCCCCCCGCATGATCGTCAGTACTTCCCCTGCATGATCGTCAGTACTTCCCCCGCATGATCGTCAGTACTTCCCACCGCATGATCGTCAGTATTTCCCCCCAGCATGATCGTCAGTACTTCCCCCCACATGATCGTCAGTACTTCCCCCCGCATGATAGTCAGTACTTCCCCCCCGCATGATCGTCAGTACTTCCCCCTGCATGATAGTCAGTACTTCCCCCAGCGTGATCGTCAGTACTTCCCCCAGCATGATCGTCAGTTCTTCCCCCTGCATGATCGTCAGTACTTCCCCCGCATGATCGTCAGTACTTCCCCCCGCATGATCGTCAGTACTTCCCCCAGCATGATTGTCAGTACTTCCCCCCACATGATCGTCAGTACTTCCCCCGCATGATAGTCAGTACTTCCCCCCCGCATGATCGTCAGTACTTCCCCCCGCATGATAGTCAGTACTTCCCCCAGCATGATCGTCAGTACTTCCCCCAGCATGATCGTCAGTACTTCCCCCCGCATGGTAGTCAGTACTTCCCCCAGCATGATCGTCAGTACTTCCCCCAGCATGATAGTCAGTACTTCCCCCCCGCATGATCGTCAGTACTTCCCCCTGCATGATCGTCAGTACTTCCCCCGCATGATCGTCAGTACTTCCCCCGCATGATCGTCAGTACTTCCCCCTGCATGATCGTCAGTACTTCCCCCGCATGATCGTCAGTACTTTCCCCGCATGATCGTCAGTACTTCCCCCCGCATGATCGTCAGTACTTCCCTCCGCATGATCGTCAGTACTTCCCTCCGCATGATCGTCAGTACTTCCCCCCATGATCGTCAGTACTTCCCCCCATGATCGTCAGTACTTCCCCCACATAATAGTCAGTACTTTCCCCCGCATGATAATCAGTACTTCCCACCGCATGATCGTCAGTACTTCTCTCCGCATGATCCTCAGTACTTCCCCCCCGCATGATCGTCAGTACTTCCTCCCGCATGATAGTCAGTACTTCCCCCCGCATGATAGTTCTTCCCCCGCATAATAGTCAGTACTTCCCCGGCATGATGGTCAGAACTTCCCCCCGCATGATCGTCAGTACTTCCCCTGCATGATCGTCAGTACTTACCCCGAATGATCGTCAGTACTTCCCCCGCATGATCGTCAGTACTTCCCCCCCCCCCGCATAATAGTCAGTACTTCCCCCCGCATGATCGTCAGTATTTCCCCCGAATGATCGTCAGTACTTCCCTCCGCATGATCGTCAGTACTTCCCCCCGCATGATCGTCAGTACTTCCCCCAAATGATCGTCAGTATTTCCCCCCCGCATGATCGTCAGTACTTCCCCCCCGCATGATCGTCAGTACTTCCCCCGCATGATCGTTAGTACTTCCTCCCGCATGATAGTCAGTACTTCCCCCCGCATGATAGTTCTTCCCCCCGCATAATAGTCAGTACTTCCCCCGGCATGATGGTCAGAACTTCCCCCCGCATGATCGTCAGTACTTCCCCCTGCATGATCGTCAGTACTTACCCCGAATGATCGTCGGTACTTCCCCCCGCATGATCGTCAGTACTTCCCCCCCCCGCATAATAGTCAGTACTTCCCCCCGCATGATCGTCAGTATTTCCCCCCGAATGATCGTCAGTACTTCCCTCCGCATGATCGTCAGTACTTCCCCCGCATGATCGTCAGTACTTCCCCCCAAATGATCGTCAGTACTTCCCCCCGCATGATCGTCAGTACTTCCCCCCCCGCATGATCGTCAGTACTTCCCCCGCATGATCGTTAGTACTTCCCCCCGCATGATCGTCAGTACTTCCCCCCGCATGATCGTCAGTACTTGCCCCCCGCATGATCGTCAGTACTGCCCCTCGCATGATCGTCAGTATTTCCCCCGCGTGACTGTTGGACGAGCCTCACCTCTCTCTCTCTCCCTCCTCTCTCTCTCTCTCTCTCTCTCTCTCTCTTTTCTCTCTCTCTCTCTCTCTCTCTCTCTCTCTCTCTCTTTTCTCTCTCTCTCTCTCTCTCTCTCTCTCTCTCTCTCTCTCTTTCTCTCTCTCTCATCCTGCTGTAGGTTCCCCCCCCCCTCATCTGCACCTCCTCCTCCTTCTGCTGTAGTTCACCCTTCCTTCTCAGCCGCTTCCCCTCTCCCATCTTGCTATAGTTTCCCCTCATCTGCTTCCCTTCCCTCATCCGGGCTGTAGTTGCCCCTTCCC
>NC_069402.1:42620647-42623147 GCF_026875155.1 Cherax quadricarinatus
TGATGATACCTGGGAGGGGGACGTGAGAATACCTGGGAGAGGGGAGGTGATGATACCTGGGAGGGGGACGTGAGGATACCTGGGAGAGGGGAGGTGATGATACCTGGGAGGGGGACGGGAGTATACCTGGGAGAGGGGAGGTGATGATACCTGGGAGAGGGACGTGAGGGTACATGGGAGGATACTTGGGAGAGGGGAGGTGATGATACCTGGGAGGGGGACGTGAGGATACCTGGGAGAGGGGAGGTGATGATACCTGGGAGGGGGACGGAAGTATACCTGGGAGAGGGGACGTGATAATACCTGGGAGAGGGACGTAAGGGTACATGGGAGGATACCTGGGAGAGGGGAGGTGATGATACATGGGAGGGGGACGTGAGGAGACCTGGGAGAGGGGAGGTGATGATACCTGGGAGAGGGGAGATGATGATACCTGGGAGGGGGACGTGAGGCATACCTGGGAGAAAGGAGGTGATGATACCTGGGAGGGGGACGTGAGGACACCTGAGAGAGGGGAGGTGATGATACCTGGGAGGGGGACGAGAGTATACCTGGGAGAGGGGAGGTGATGATACCTGGGATGGGGACGTGATGATACCTGGGAGAGGGGAGGTGATTGTACCTGGGAGGGGGTCATGAGGATATCTGGGATAGGGGAGGTGACGATACCTGGGAGGGGGACATGAGGACACCTGGGAGAGGGGAGGTGAGGATACCTGGGAGGGGGACGTGAGGATACGTGGGAGAGGGAAGGTGATGATACCTGGGAGGGGGACGGGAGTATACCTGGGAGAGGGGAGGTGATGATACCTGGGAGGGGGACGGGAGTATACCTGGGAGATGGGAGGTATTGATACCTGGGAGATGGGAGGTGATGATACCTGAGAGGGGGACGTGAGGTATACCTGGGAGAGGGGAGGTGATGATACCTGGGAGGGGGACGTGAGGATACCTGGGAGATAGGAGGTGATGATACCTGGGAGGGGGAGGTGATGATACCTGGGTGATGGGAGGTGATGATACCTGGGAGGGGGACGTGAGGATACCTGGGAGATGGGAGGTGATGATACCTGGGAGGGGGACGTGAGAATACCTGGGAGAGGGGAGGTGATGATACCTGGGAGAGGGGAGGAGAGGATACCTGGGAGGGGGACGGGAGTATACCTGGGAGAGGGGAGATGATGATACCTGGAAGGGGGACCTGAGGATACCTGGGAGAGGTAAGGTGATGATACTTGGGAGGGGGAGGTGATGATACCTGGGAGATGGGAGGTCATGATACCTGGGAGGGAAACGTGAGGATACCTGGGAGATAGGAGATGATACCTGGGAGGGGGAGGTGATGATACCTGGGAGATGGGAGGTGATGACACCTGGGAGGGGAACGTGAGGATACCTGGGAGATGGGAGGTGATGATACCTGGGAGGGGGAGGTGATGATACCTGGGAGGGGGAGGTGAGAATACCTGGGAGAGGGGAGGTGATGATACCTGGGAGGGGGACGTGAGGTATACCTTGGAGAGGGGAGGTGATGATACCTGGGAGGGGGACGGGAGTATACCTGGAAGAGGGGAGGTGATGATACCTGGGAGGGGGACGTGAGGATACCTGAGAGAGGGGAGGTGATGATACCTGGGTGGGGGACGGGAGTATTCCTGGGAGAGGGGAGGTGATGATACCTGGGAGGAAGACGGGAGTATACCTTGGAGAGGGGAGGTGATGATACCTGGGACGGGGGAGGTGATGATGCCAGAGAGGGGGGAGGTGAGATACCTTTGAGGGGGGAGGTGAGGATACCTGGGATGGGGGAGGGGAGGATACCTAGGAGAGGGGAGGTGATGATAACTGGGAGAGGGGAGGTGAGGAAACCTGGGAGAGGAGAGGTGAGGATACCTGAGAGAGGGAGGGGGGATACCTGGGAAGGGGAGGTGAGGATACGTGGAAGGTGAGGGGAGGATACCTGGGAGGGGGTAGGTGAGAATACCTGTGAGGGGGAGGTGAGAATACCTGGGAGGGAGGAGGAGGTGATGATACCTGGAAGGGGGGAGGTGAGGATAACTGGGAGGGAGGGGAAAGTGAGGATTCCTGGGAGGGGGAGGTGAGGATACCTGGGAGGGGGTAGGTGAGAATACCTGGCAGGGAGGGGGAGGTGAGGATACCTGGGAGTGGGAGGGGGATACCAGGGACGGGGGAGGTGAGGATACGTGGGAGGGGAGGTGAGGATACCTTAGAGCGGGGAGGGGCGGATATGCGCAGTATTTTATATATCGTTATCATGTCTCCCCTGACCCTCCTGTCCTCCAGTGTTGTCAGGCCACTTTCCCTTAACCTTTCTTCGTAGGACAATCCCCTTTGCTCTGGGACTAGTCTTGTTGTAAACCTTTGCACTTTCTCTAATTTCTTGACGTGCTTGACCAGGTGTGGATTCGAAGCTGGTACTGCATACCCCAGCATGGGCCTGATGTACACAGTGTATAAAGTCTTGAACGATTCCTTACTG
>NC_069402.1:42628147-42643147 GCF_026875155.1 Cherax quadricarinatus
TAAACTGAACAAGATAATGTAAACTCAGACAACCTGATCCAAAAGTAAAAATATAACCGTAATGTACATGATGCATCATTTCAAAACCTCTAAAATGCAGTTTAAGACAGACAACAAGAAAGTATTCTTTACCCAGAAACTGACAGACACAGAGGCCCAAAATTAGTATACAAATGGAATAGTCTACCCACCAGAGGTGTCGAAGACGAGACCGAGATACATGTCAAAGTAGATTGCGGTTCAGCAGCAGCAAGAACGGTAGCAACAGCAACAGTAGCAACAGCAGTAGCAACAGCAGCAGCAGCAGCAACAGCAGTAGTAGTAGTAGCCTTCGGCTCACAACCGAAGAAACATGGATCGATCCTTGGACGGACCGAGATGTTACGCACTTTTCTTTATGTTAGCTTACATAATCTTTAAGATGGACATTTAACCACAAAATAAACAAATTAAGGAAAACGGCTGCGACACATTAGACAACTCACCCAAACAGCGTTCGAAAAAGATTTAGAAGTCGTGGTTAACAGAAATCTGAAGTCAAAGCAAACGTGTTACAATAAGATAACACTTCCTGGTTTTGTATCAAGATGCATAAGCAACAAAAATTACCCAAAATTACACTTACAACTTTATGTATCATTATAAAGAATATTTTGTAACATGGCGCAGTTTTGGTTTCGTAATTTGAATTCAGTTTCAATATACTGAAAGGGAGGAAAAGTGTTAAGTAAAAGGACACAGGTGCAACTGATGTGTCATTTTATTGTGGCAACGTTTCGCTCTCCAGGAGCTTTGTTACGCCGTAACTTCTTGACGAAGCTCCTGGATGGCGAAACGTTGTCACATCAAATGTCGCATCAGTTGCACTTGAGTCCTTTTACCTAAATTATTATCGGTAATTTTACCATCATTATTACAAGGAGAAAAAAAGTTTATTCATTTTTTTAGAAATCTTTCCTACGAAGAAAGATTAAAATCTCCGAACTTCCACTCTCTAGAAAGTCATTTGTGGGGAAAATGTATAAATCCTGCAAATGGTTATGTTCTCTGCACCAGCAATACTGCCAATCACACCATCTTGTCTAGACATGAGAGAGATGTGATTGATGTTGCCTCCACGTCATCTTAAAGACATGCCACATGTGTTGCCACCTAAACACCAGATGTATCCGTCAAGAATTTACGATGCTCGACCAAACAATGATTTTTCTGGACGTTACTGGAATATGAGAAGATTCTTTTTCGTAAGGGACTTTCATAATTGGTCCCTCACTTTCTGTCTGGACACGCCCGTACAAGAGACTGGTATGGTTTGTTTGCAGTCGTGTCACTACGGTTTCTTGAGTCAAGAGACTGCAGGTTCTCAAGCGTTTTCAAAAGTTTCAGTACATTACGTGAGGCTCACTTAATTATTACCTAAACTGACCGTCATTGGTGTACTGTCTCGTGGTGCTGAGTCGAGCACAGGTGAAGCCAGTGACAGGTGCTCTCCTGCCCTGCTTTACGACTTTCAATTACCGCACCACTTTTACCCGTCGGTGGACTCCCTCGCCTGCTGTGCCCCCGCCAGGGTGCCGACACTACTGAACGACTCATCTTGTGACGAAGATCTGCGTCAGGGGATCTAACACTGGCGATTAAACTAGCAACATGTACTGCATTACTTGGTATAATTTATTAGTAATATTAACTGAGGAGGTAATATGTCATCAGCTGATGCAGCAGCAGCAGCAACACCACCACCACCACCGCCACCAACACCACCATCACCACCATCACCACCACCACCATCACAACCACCACCACCACCACTATCACAATCACCACCACCACCACCCCACCACAACCACCACCACCATCACCACCATCACCACAATCATCGCAATCACCACCATCACCACCACCATCACCACCACCACCACCACCACCACCACCACCACCACCACCACCACCACCACCACCATCATCACCACCACCATCATCACCACCACCATCACACACTGTTAATAACATTCTTCTCTCTTGTTGCATTAACCTCCAGGACCTGAGGATGCTGGCTGGGTTTCCTCTCACAATGTGTCAAGGTCAACACTAACACTTGGGTGTAGTGTAATATCCAGTTCCGGGACCTGATAATGCTGGGTGCCTCCTGTTTACACTCAACAAAAGTGTCTCTGCACACAGAAAACAACAGACAAACGAATCAACAACAGTGACGGTGATAAGCGACGCTAACTTCCTTTACATCTCACCTTTTCAAACACTTCCAAACAATTACCCAAAAAAATTAGTCTTTCAGACATTTCAGACAATGCTTTCAAGGAACCTGCCAACGTTTCACACACGTCTAAGCGAGACCAGACAAGCAACAAACAATAACAAACAAGTAATAGCATAACTCACAGAAATAAATTAGTTGTATTGTTTTAAATCTGTATACGGAGGCGATTCTTGCTTAAGTAATACACCTGTAAAGCCGCAGGATGGTCGAGGTAAGGGTCTTAGGTCAGTGGGAAGTAGGGAGGTGAGGCGTCGGAAGGTGAGGCGTCGGAAGTAAGGCGTCGGAAGTCGGAAGTGAGCCGTCGAGAGTCCAGGTTTTGAATTCTTTGGTTAGGCGTTGGACGTCGGATATCGGAAATCGGTCGTTGAACGTCGGAAGTCGCTGGTCCTATTTATTTTCTTCATCCTCTTACCCCTTCTCTTCTCTCTTCTCTCTCTCTCTCTCTCTCTCTCTCTCTCCTCTCTCTCTCTCTCTCTCTCTCTCTCTCTCTCTCTCTCTCTCTCTCTCTCTCTCTCTCTCTCTCTCTCTCTGTTTCTGTCTCTGTCTCTGTCTCTGTCTCTGTCTCTCTCTCCTCTCTCTCTCTCCTCTCTCTCTCTCTCTCCTCTCTCTCTCTCTCTCTCTCTCTCTCCTCTCTCTCCTCTCTCTCTCTCTCTCTCTCTCCTCTCTCCTCCTTCCTTCCCTCCCTCTTTATCTCCCTTCTTCCCTCACTAATTTCCTCCCTCCATCACTGTGACTCTCCATCATGGGATCCACCTGTAAGCTCCACCATTACCACGACTAATCCTCGCCTTCCCACAACACCAATCCCTCCTGCCCCTTACATCCTCCTTCTTCCCCCTTCAACTCCTGTCCCTCCCTTCTCTCCTTGACCCTCTTCGCTCTTCCACTCTTCCTATCCTCCCTTAACCTTCAATCCTCCTCCATGCCCCCTCCCATCCCCCCGCCCCCTCCCCAGCCCCGTCCCCCGCCCCTGAGGGTGCTGTCACCACTGATCCACCACCAGAGCCCAGCCATCACCAGCGCCTCTCTATCTCGACCACAATTTCTCGCGACAAAGCCTGTGTAGATTCCGTGAAGTGGGGGGGGGGATGCGGGAGGGGAAAGGGGGAGGGATTGAACGGGGGTGATCGAAGGGGAGGTGCGAGTGGAGATGGAGCGTGAGGGTGGAGGGCGGATTGATGACAGGAGTCTGAAAAGTGGTGAGGGTGGAGGGTGGAAATGGTGGTTAAAGATGTCTCATATGGGCAGGGGAGGATGTCAGTGGGCGGTGGCGATGTAGCAGTGGGTGGGAGAGTGGGCGTCCACACACTCTTGCTACAGAATGGAACAAGTTAGGCCCAGCAGCCCCACCAAAGAGTAAGCAGCAGCAAAATAACTATAACACGTAAGTGCAGATTGCATTATACAAAAAGCACCGAACTAAAGGACACATTAGTGGATAATAAACCAGACATAAGAGCCCTTATATGATGTGAACAGTGAGAGAAAACACCAGAGTCACCTTCATGATGTTCACGAACCAGAGATATTTCTCACAGCTGATAAATGATAGCAACAACCAATTTAAAGATTACATAGAAGGAAAACTAATGATTAGGGATCCTCAGGGTAATGATATGAGGTCGCAGAACCTTCCATCAAACAACAGAAAGAGTAGAAACAGGACTTCACCGGGAGAGACTGAGACAAACTGGTCTTGAAACATGGAGAGCAAAGCTGATAGACAGTAATGGAAAACATTATGAATCAACACCTGAAAAAAAAGAGATGATAAGCCACCAAGAATGGAGCTGATTTTTAAACTGAACAGATTTAACATCAGTAATATCAACAATTGGTTTAAAAACACACGTGAGCTAACACGTGTGTTAGCTCACGGTGAGGCTTCCAGATACCGTCGTCATCTAAGATTTTATTCAGTGAGTACGAGTTATGCTTCATTCCAATTCATCAGATGTCCAGTGGAGTTCCAGTAGAGGACACAAGCGTACTTTAAGTTGTCCTTGTTGCTGGCGTTCCGATGTTCATTTAGGCGGACCTAAAGATTTCTGCCTGATTCCCTTACATATATCTTGGGACAGTATTCACAAGGGATGGTGAGACGCCTGCTGTGGAAGTTAGAGGTATGGGACCTCGCTTCAGGATGTACTCAAGGTGGAAACACAGATACTTCTAGCAAGTGCCTGGCGGGTATTCTTGGTGTTGTTGCCAAAGTCAAAGGAAAAATATTAAGTCGCTACAGGTGGGACAGTACCGAAAATCTGGAAAAAACAATGTAAATGCATGGTGACAGACAAGAAGTAAACTAGTATAATAAATAAAAATTAATGGTTACAAAATGTGTAAAATACTGAAGACAGAGATGGATAGTGTGAACGGAAGCATCAGGTTAGGCAACGGGGACAAACAGGGTTCCCTAAGCTGCCTCTTTTGTCAATGATAGGTCACAAGAATTAATTCTAGCTTGTCTCTCTTTGAAAATGGTGTACGAATAGTGAGAAAATGAAAGGGGATGGGCAGTTCCAACAGTCTTAAAGAACAGTCAAACAAGCTACTATCAGAATTCAATCCCTAATAAATGCAAGATCATGCAGATTCTTAATTGAGGAGGCGAACATTATACTGAACATGTTGTTAGAGGACTGGAACCCGAAGAGCAGCCACCTCCAGGTAGTGAGCTCTGGGTGTTGTGAATGACTCCAGGTAATCACGCTTACTAAATAGATGAGAGCTGCTCACAGTGTATATAGTGACTCTGTCTTCGACAAAACATACCTTTATGGGGGACACATCCGAATAAATCTCTTTCAACAGGCAGGTTATGAACCTTAAGTGTTTAGTGCTTCTTAAGTAATATAATAATAATAACAACAACAACAATAAAAATAATAATAATGAGTTGAGAAATAAGTAACTAATAGAAGTGAGACAAGTGTGGCAGTAATAATTCCCAACTGACACTAAACCCTCTCATGGTTGAGTTAATTGTTAACAGTAAGTTAGCACCACTGACACTGTTGTGAGGACCCATAACCTCAGTGTAGGGGAAGTGTAGCCTCAGTGTAGGGGAAGTATAGCCTCAGTGTAGGGGAAGTATAACCTCAGTGTAGGGGAAGTATAACCTCAGTGTAGGGGAAGTATAACCTCAGTGTAGGGAAAGTATAACCTCAGTGTAGGGGAAGTATAACCTCAGTGTAGGGGAAGTATAACCTCAGTGTAGGGGAAGTATAACCTCAGTGTAGGGGAAGTATAACCTCAGTGTAGGAGAAGTATAACCTCAGTGTAGGGGAAGTATAACCTCAGTGTAGGGGAAGTATAACCTCAGTGTAGGGGAAGTATAACCTCAGTGTAGGGGAAGTATAACCTCAGTGTAGGGAAAGTATAACCTCAGTGTAGGGGAGATATAACCTCAGTGTAGGGGAAGTATAACCTCAGTGTAGGGAAGTATAACCTCAGTGTAGGGGAAGTATAACCTCAGTGTAGGGGAAGTATAACCTCAGTGTAGGGAAAGTATAACCTCAGTGTAGGGGAAGTATAACCTCAGTGTAGGGGAAGTATAACCTCAGTGTAGGGGAAGAAGTATAACCTCAGTGTAGGGAAGTATAACCTCAGTGTAGGGAAGTATAACCTCAGTGTAGGGGAAGTATAACCTCAGTGTAGGGGAAGTATAACCTCAGTGTAGGGAAGTATAACCTCAGTGTAGGGGAAGTATAACCTCATTGTAGGGGAAGTATAACCTCAGTGTAGGGGAAGTATAACCTCAGTGTAGGGGAAGTTAACCTCAGTGAGTGGGAAGTATAACCACAGTGTAGGGGAAGTATAACCTCAGTGTAGGGAAGTATAACCTCAGTGTAGGGGAAGATAACCTCAGTGTAGGGAAGTATAACCTCAGTGTAGGAGAAGTATACCACAGTGTAGGGAAGTATAACCTCAGTGTAGGGGAAGTATAACCTCAGTGTAGGGGAAGTATAACCTCAGTGTAGGGGAAGTATAACCTCAGTGTAGGAGAAGTATAACCACAGTGTAGGGGAAGTATAACCTCAGTGTAGGGGAAGTATAACCTCAGTGTAGGGGAAGTATAACCTCAGTGTAGGGAAGTTATAACCTCAGTGTAGGGGAAGTATAACCTCAGTGTAGGGGAAGTATAACCACAGTGTAGGGGAAGTATAACCTCAGTGTAGGGGAAGTATAACCTCAGTGAGGGAAGTATAACCTCAGTGTAGGGGAAGTATAACCTCAGTGTAGGGGAAGTATAACCACATTGTAGGGGAAGTATAACCACAGTGTAGGGGAAGTATAACCTCAGTGTAGGGGAAGTATAACCACATTGTAGGGGAAGTATAACCACAGTGTAGGGGAAGTATAACCTCAGTGTAGGGGAAATAAAAGACATTAGGGGAAAAAACTTCAGATTTCACCTCGAGGATGAATATTCCCCCCCTCACCTGCCCCACCGACATCCTCCTCTTCCCCCTCCATATCTTCCTCCCTACGCTCTTCCTCCACCATTGGACTTCCTCCCTCCGTCTTACACTCTCCCCTCCCCTTCCCTCTCCCAAGCCCCTCTCCCTCCATCTTACACTCTCCTCTCCCTCCCCTCTCCCTCCTCCATGCGTCCCCCCCAAGCCCCCTCCCCCATCACTCACCGCGCCAGGCTGAAAATAAATGGCCGTTCAGAAAAGGTATAAATGGCCTGATAAGCTTTTGAATCGCTAGATGTATATTTTTCACCCTGATGCAGGAGGCGGCGCGGCCGCAGCACGCACGCTAATGCGTAGCAAGGAACCCACGAGTACGCAACAGAACTACGTCTCACAAGAACGTGGTCCTCTCTCTCGTTCTCTCCTCTCTCTCTCTCTCTCCTCTTCCTCCTCTCTCCTTCTCTCTCTCTCTCTCTCTCTCTCTCTCTCTTTCATCCGAACCCGGGTAAAACTTGTAATCAAGGAAAAACGAATCGGAAATTTACTTGGTCCCGATTTCCTCCCTCCCTTCCTCCCTCTCCCACCTTCCCTTCCCTACCCACCTTCCCTTCCCCTCCCTACCTTTCTTTCCCCCACCAACCTCCTCACCCTTTCCTACCCTTACCGTCCTCCCATCCACCCTTCCTCCCCTCTCCTACCCTTCCCTCCTCCTTCCCTAACCCTTCCCCTCCCTACCACCCCCCCCCCTTCCCCCACCTCCCTCCTCCCTCCCCCCCCCTTCCTCCTCCCTCCCTCCCTCCTCCCCTCCACCCCCCTTCCTCCCTCTCCCTAACCCTTCCCTTCCTGCCTCTCCTACCTCCTTCCCCTCTCCCTACCCTTCCTTCCTCCCTCCCTACCCTTCCCTTCCTCCCTCCTCCCTCCTTCCCCTCTCCTACCCTTCCCTCCCTCTCCCTACCCTTCCTTCCTCCCACCCTACCCTTCCCTCCTCCCCCCTACCCTTCCTTCCTCCTCTCCCTACCTTCCTTCCTCCCCAACCTCCCCATCCCCCTCTCCCTACCCTTCCCTTCTCCCCTCCCAAATTTTTTCCCCCCCAAAACCTACCCTTCCTCCCTCTCCCTACCCTTACCTATCTCCACCTCCTTCCACTCCCTACCTTCCCTTCCTCCCTCCCAACCTTCCCTTCCACCTCTCCCTACCCTTCCTTCCCCCTTTCCCCCCCTTTCCCCTCTCCCTACCTTCCTTCGCCTTCCCTACACTTCCCTTCTCCCTCCTACCTTCCATTCCCCCCTACCCTTCATTCCCCCCCACCTCCCCCCTACCACTTTTACCTACCCGTCCCTTCCATCCCGTCTCCTACCCTTACCTTCTCCCTCTCCCAAACCTCCCTCCTACCTCTCCTACCTTCCCTTCCTCCCCTCCCTACCTCCTTCCTCCTCCAACCCCCTCCTCCCTCTCACCTACCCCTCACCCAACCTCCTTCGCCTCACCCCACCTTCCTCCTCCCCTACCCTTCCCTTCTCCTCTACCCTATTCATTTCCCTTATCTACCACGTCCTTCCTCCCTCCTACCTTTTCGTTCCCCCCTACCCTCCTCCCCCCCTAACTCCTCCTCTCCTACCTTCCATCTCCCTCTACCCTTCCCTACCTACCCCCTCCCTCTCCTACCCGTCCCTTCCCCTCTCTAAGACCCTTCCCTTCTCCCTCTCCAACCTTCATTCCCCCAACCCTTCTTCCCTGCCACCTTCCTATCCCCTACCAAACCTTCCCTTCCCTCAAAAAATTCCCCCCCAACCTTCCCTTCCTACCCTCTCCTACCTCCTCTCCCTACCTACCCTTCCTCCTCCCTCTCCACCCTTCCCTTCTCCAAAACTTCCCTTCCCCAATTCCGTACTTCCTTCCTCCCTCTCCTACCCTTCCTTTCTCCCCCAAAACCTTCCCTTTCCCCCCCTCCCTACCCTTCTTCCTCCCAAATCCCTAACCCTACCTCCCCCAACCCACCTTCCCTTCCTCCCTCTCCCTACCCTCCCTTCCCCTCCCAAACCCCTCCAACCTACCTTCCTTCCTCCCTCTCCAACCTCCATTTTCCGCTCCTACCCTTCCTTCCCACTCCCTACCCTTCCCTCCTCCCGCTCCCTAACCTTAGCTTCCCCCTCTCCTACCCTTCTTCCTCCCTCTCCCTACCCTTCCCTTCCTCCCTCCCTACCTTTTCCCCTCTCCACCTTCCTTCCTCCCTCTCAAACCTTCCCTTCCTCCACTCCCTACCTTTCCTCCCCCCACTCCAAACCTCCCTTCCCCTCCCTACCTACCTTCCTCCTCCCTACCCCTTTTCCACTTTCGCCAACCCCCCGTTCTCCTACCCAAAACTCCCCTACTACCTCCCTTCACCTCTCCCACCTTTTCCCCTTTAACTTCCCTATTAAAAATCCTAATACCTAAAATTACACTTTTAAAAATTTTCCAAATAACCTAAAATCTACCAAAAAAAATTATCCCTACAACTTATTATCAATTACCTTAATTAACTCAAAACATTATTAAATAAAAAACTTTAATAAATAAAACAAATAAAAATAAAAAGAATAAATTTCAATACTAACCCATAACTAAAATAAATTAACCCTACCTTAACCTTCAATCTAACAATCACGTCCAATAATAACTCACTCTAACAAAACATACATCAAAATCAACATTAACGTACAATACCTAATACATCTTAAAAATTAACGGAAATAAGGCATAAAGAATTCTTACTCCAAACCAAATCCACATTCCTCCTCTGCCTACCTAATATATCCTACCTTAATCCAAAAAACTACCCAACATAATTCATCAAATAAAAAGAAATTAAAATCAATAAATGAGTACAGAAACTAATAATATAATAAAAGTAGAAAAAATAATTAGAATAAAATAAATAAACAAATTCCATATAATATAAAATTCTAAAATAAAAAATTTAACTACCCCCACCAAACTTCACTTCTAATCAATAATAATCCCCAAAATCGAAATAACACGACAAACTTAATACCCTCCAAAAAATTACCCTACAAAAATAATAAATCCTCTTCTAATACTTCCTTAAACCACTCAAATCATAAAAAACAGCATCCATCTCCCTAACCCTATTTTCCACTTCAATACTCTAAAAACCTACCATTAAACCCTTTCAACACTTCCACTATCATAAAAATATTAATAACCCCACATTCCTCCCAAATTTCAACTCTAATATCCCTACCTTCTAACCCCACTACCTTACTTCTCCCTCTCATAACATTCCTTCACCCTAAATCACATACCTTCAATTCACCCAATAAACACATCATATTTCCCACTCTAACTAATCCCTCACCTAACCTTCCTTCCTCCCTTAATTAAAAAATAATACCTAAAACTAAAATTCCCCTTAAATAAAAATCCTTAAAAGGTCATTACCCAGAAATTCATGCCCCAAAACATTACATTCTCTACTAACCTATTAACTAAATCTACAAAAAACCATACCTAAGATTCACTTTCCTACCTTTTAAAATACCTTCCCACATCCATTTACTTACCCTTTCCCTCCATTTCCTTCCTCCTCTTCATACTTCCTCCCTTTCCAACCATCTTCCTCCTTCCTAACTTCCATTGCTTTCCTAACCTTTCCTTCCTCCCTCCCTCCCTCCTACCTCCCTCCTTCCTCCCTTCTCCTCTCTCCCTACACCTTTCCCTTCCCCTCTCCTAACTACCCTTCCTCCCTCCAAACTTCCCTTCCTCCTCTCCTACCATCCTCTTCCCTCCTACCCCTTCCCTTTCTAAAACCTTCCTAACCCTTCTTCCTCCCCTCTTCCCTCTACCCCCCTACCTAAATCCCATCCCTCTACCTACCCTCCTTCTATCCCTCCCGTCCCTTCTCTCCTCTCCCTACCCTTCCCTTCCTCTGCCCCTACTCCGTCCCTCACTACTTCATTCTACCCCTAAATTACCTTCCCTACTCCCCATTCTAAAATTTCCTTCCTCCTTCCCACAACTCCTACCCACATCTCCTCTGTACACTTCTCCTTCCCCTTCCAACCTTCCCTCGCCACCTTCCCTTCTCCTCTCCCTACCTCCTCTCCCTACCCCCACTCTTATTTACTTTTCCCCCTCCTACCCTTCCCACCCCTCTTCACCTACCATTCCATTCCTTTCCCTACCTTTGAAAAACCTATCCTACCCTTCCTTCTCCTCTCCAAACTTCCCTTTCCCCTTCCTCCTCTCCTGAACCTTCCTCTTTCCCTTCCCCTTCGCTTCCTCCCTCCTCCCCACCCTTTCTCCCCTCCCTACCTCTTCCTTCCACCTCCCTACCTTCCTCTTTTCACCCTTTTCCTACTCCTTCCCTCCTCCATCCTACCTTCCTTCCCTTCCTACCTTCTGCTCCTCTCTACCTTCCCTTTCTCTTCCTTCTCGTCATCTGCCCCCCCTACCGTTCACCTTCCTCCCTCTTCCTACCTTCCTCCACTTAAACCCTTCCTTTCTCCTCCTTCCTTCTTCCTTTTCCTATTTTTTTCCTCTCTCTTCTACCTTTCTTCCTTTCTCCTCTTCCCTTCTTTCTCCCTAATCCCTTCATTCCATTGCTACCTCTTACTTTCTGTCCAACCTTCTTATTAAAACCAACATTCCGCTATTTCCTTTCCTTACTCCTAATACCTAAGATCCTACTCAACTCATCTGAATTAATTTCCTTCATTGCCTATAACTTATCCTTTTTCTCCTTGTAGTTTTCTCCATCCTCCTTCGTCTACCCTAACCCTTCCCGCCTTCCCTTCCTCCCTTCCTTCCTCCTCTCCTACCTTCCTTCCTCCTCTCTCCTTCCTTCCTTCTCGCGCTCCCCTTCCTTTCCTCTCCCCCTTCCTTCCCCCTTTTTCCTACCTTCTTCCTTTCCCGCCTACCCTTCCCTTCCTCCTCCTTCCCTACCTTCCCTTTTCCTCCTACCCCCCCTTCCTCCCCCTTCCTTCATCCTTTCCTCCTCCCTTCCTCCCTCCCAAACCCCTTCCTTTCCTCCCCTACTTCCCTTCTCCTTCCCCACCCTTTTCCTCCTCTCACCCCCCTCCCCTTATTCCCTCCTCCTTCCTATTTTCCCTCTTCCCTCCTCCCCTCTCCCCCCTCCTTCCTACTTCCTTTAACCTCTCCGTTCCCTTTTCCCCTTTTTAAATTTTCTTTCCTTCCTTAAACTTTTTCCATCTTCCAAAGTTCCCCTCCCTTCCCCTTACTCCCCCCTCCCAATTCCCTTATTTTCCCCCCCCCCTTTCTCTTTAAAAATTTTTTTTTTTATCCCAAAATTTTTTTTATAAAAATTTCCCCCCTTTTTCCAATTTCTTCAAAAACTCAACTCCCCCCTTCCAATAAAAATCGCCCCCCTCAAAAAATTTCCTTCTTGGGCCCTGTTCCAGGTTCTCCCCCCAAATCTTAAAATTCAAGTTTTTTTTTCTTTCCCCCGAAAAGTTGAAGGGTTTTCTTCTTCTGATAGTGTATGTGTGTACTCACCTAGTTGTGGTTGCAGGGGTCGAGTCACAGATCCGGGCCCCGCCTCTTCGCTAGTAGGTCCATTCACTGTTCCAGGAACATGTGTGTGTGTGTGTGTGTGTGTGTGTGTGTGTGTGTGTGTGTGTGTGTGTGTGTGTGTGTGTGTGTGTGTGTGTGTGTGTGTGTGTGTGTGTGTGTGGTGTGTGTGTGTGTGTGTGTGTGTGTACTCAGCTGTGATTGCAGGGGTCGATTCATAGCTCCTGGCTCCGCCTCTTCAGTGGTCGCTATTAGGTCACTCTTCCTGCTCTCTGAGCTTTATCATACCTCTTCTTAAAGTTATGTATGGATCCTGCCTCCACTACATCACTTCCCAGACTATTCCACTTCCTGACAGCTCTGTGACTGAAAAAATACTTCCTAACATCGCTGTGATTCATCTCAGTCTTCAACTTCCAACTGTGACCCCTTGTTGATGTGCCCCATCTCTGGAACATTCTCAGTATTTTATATGTCGTTATCATATCCCTCCCCTATCTCCCATGTCCTCCAGTGTCGTCAGGTCGATTTCTCTTAACCTCTCCTCGTACGACATACCCTTTAGCTCCGAGACTAGTCTTGTTGCAAACTTTGTACTTTCTCTAATTTCCGTACGTGCTTGGCTAAATGTGGGTTCCAAACTGGTGCTGCATACTCCGATATAGGTCTGACATGTACAGTGTACAGGGTTCTGAACGATTCCTTACTGAGATGTCGGAATGCTGTTCTGAGGTTTGCTAGGCGTCCATATTCTGCAGCAGTTATTTGTGATGAATGGTTTGAAAAACCGACAAGTTGAAGATTGAGACACTTATGCAGCATATGGGAATCTTTATTCAGGAAACGTTTCGCCACACAGTGGCTTCATCAGTCCAATACAAAGAGGAAGGCGTAAGGAGAGGAGGAGTATGAGGTAATCAGTCCCTCAGCCTGGAGTCGATGTGTTCACTCCATCAATCTTGTAGAATGTACAGCATAGGGCCGTAGACGTGGCTTATATACTGTAGTGAGGTGAGGTGAAGCAGGCGGAGGCGGGGTCATAGTGGTACCATCCACTAGTCGAAGTAGGTCTTCGTCCAAAGGTTGAACAAGTGTTGAAGAATTCTTTGTAACAAGATCCCATGATGCTGCAGTGTCTGACAGTTGTGATGAATGGTTTGAAAAACCGACAAGTTGAAGATTGAGACACTTATGCAACATATGGGAATCTTTATTCAGGAAACATTTCGCCACACAGTGGCTTCATCAGTCCAATACAAAGAGGAAGGCGTAAGGAGAGGAGGAGTATGAGGTAAACAGTCCCTCAGCCTGGAGTCGTCGATGTGTTCAGTCCATCAATCTTGTAGAATGTGGATGGTACCACTATGACCCCGCCTCCGCCTGCTTCACCTCACCTCACTACAGTATATAAGCCACGTCTACGGCCCTATGCTGTACATTCTACAAGATTGATGGACTGAACACATCGACGACTCCAGGCTGAGGGACTGATTACCTCATACTCCTCCTCTCCTTACGCCTTCCTCTTTGTATTGGACTGATGAAGCCACTGTGTGGCGAAACGTTTCCTGAATAAAGATTCCCATATGCTGCATAAGTGTCTCAATCTTCAGCAGTTATTTGGTTGATGTGCGCTTCAGGAGATGTTCCTGGTGTTATACTCACCCTAAGATCGTTTTCTTTGAGTGAGGTTTGTAGTCTCTGGCTCCCTTGACTGTATTTTGTCTGCGGTTTTCTTTGCCCTTCCCCAATCTTCATGACTTTGCACTTGGTGGGGTTGAACTCTAGGAGACACTTTCTGGACCAGGCCTGCAACCTGTCCATATCCCTTTGTAAGTCTGCCTCGTCCTCGTCCGATTGAATTTTTCTCATCAACTTCATATCATCTGCAAACAGGGACACTTCTGAGTCTATTCCTTCCGTCATGTTGTTCACATATACCAGAAACAGCACCGGCCCTAGGACTGACCCCTGTGGAACTTCGCTCTTCACAGGCGCCCACTCTGACACTTCGTCTCGTATCATCACTCTCTGATGTCTTCCCGACAGGTATTCTCTGATCCATTGCAGCGCCTTCCCTGTCATACCTGCCTGGTACTCCAGCTTATGTACTAATCTCTTGTGTGGAACTGTGTCCAAAGCCTTCTTACAATCCAAAAAAAACACAATCTATCCACCCCTCTCTCTCTTGTCTTACTGCTATCACCCTGTCACAGAACTCCAGTAGGTTTGTGACACAGGATTTCCCGTTCCTGAAACCGTGCTGGTTGTCGTTGATAAGCTCATTCCTTTCTAGGTGGTCCACCACTCTTCTGATAATCTTCTCCGGGACTTTGCATACATGTCAGTGACACTGGTCTGTAGTTTAATGCTTTCTGTCTAATTTTTTAAAAATTGGGACTACATTTGCTGTCTTCCATACCTCAGGTAGTCGCCCTGTTTCGATAGATGTGCTGAAGATTGTTGTTAGTGGCACGCATAGCGCCTCTGCTCCCCTCTCTCAGGACCCATGGAGAGATGTTATCCGGCTCCATCGCCTTTCAGGTATCTAGCTCGCTTAGCAGCCTCTTCACTTCTTCCTCGGCTGTATGTATTGTGTCCAACACTTGATGGTGTACCCCACCTCTGGAGTCTCTTCTGTTTCCTCTGTGAACACTTTTTTGAATCTCATGTTGAGCTCCTTACATACTTCGCGGCCGTTTCTTGTGATTTCTCCTCCTTCCTTCCTTAGCCTGATTACCTGGTCCTTGACTGTTGTTTTCCTCCTGA
>NC_069402.1:42650647-42678147 GCF_026875155.1 Cherax quadricarinatus
AATTATTGACTTCTGCTATGAAGACAAAGCGGCTGTAGCGGGCACTCGATCATAAGGGATGGATAAAACAGATGAATGGGTATTGTTCAATGATAGTGAGACGGAACAAAAGCGCACCTCTTCGTAATGGACAAATACATCAAATGCCAAAACACCCACCTCAGATGATAAATTAGACACAAGTGCAACTCTTGGGTATCTTTATTAAGAAAACGTTTCGCCTCACAGTGGCTTCATCAGTCCATACACAGGAGAAGCTTGAAGAACAGGAGGAGAATGAGGTAATCAGTCCCTCAACCTTGAGTCGATGTGGTCAGTCCATCAATCTTGAATAGAGTACGGCATATGAGCGAAGAAGGAGGTTATAAACCGTAGGCAGGAGAGGTGCAGCAGTCGTAGGTGGTGCCACATTTGCCCAATGTGAATCTTAATACTTGGGAATTCTTCGCTTGCCTAACCTTTGGGCACGACCTACTTCCACATTGGGCAAATGTGGCACCACCTACGACTGCTGCACCTCTCCTGCCTACGGTTTATAACCTCCTTCTTCGCTCATATGCCGTACTCTATTCAAGATTGATGGACTGACCACATCGACTCAAGGTTGAGGGACTGATTACCTCATTCTCCTCCTGTTCTTCAAGCTTCTCCTGTGTATGGACTGATGAAGCCACTGTGTGGTGAAACGTTTCCTTAATAAAGATACCCAAGAGTTGCACATGTGTCTAATTTATCAACGTGTCGGTTCTGTGAACCATTCATCTGCAACTCACCTAAGATGTTTTAGGGAATTTTACTACTTAAGGCCCTGGACGTCTTGTTATTGTTGAGGGAATGATGACAAGTGATAGGCAGGTATATAGTTTGTCAGGGAACAGGACAAGTGTTTCCTGACTCGGTCTTAGTCATATGATAACGCACACCAGGAACTTTCGGTCATCTGACCGAGGACTTCCGCTGACTTACCGGTCCACCCCTTTAAAAACTAATGGTTATAATAACCAGTTTTTCATACAAAACTTATGTAAGAATAATTGTGTGGTTACTTTATATTTTCAGTTATTATTTATTTCGTATTGGATATTTAACCATTATTATTGTGTTTCTGTATCACTGGTATTTAACATATTTTTGCTATAATTTTTCTAAATGTTTAGTTATGTACTAAAATGTTTCACTTTTTTTTTATCTTTTTTGACGTATATTATATACAAGTGTATATGTACGTTTAATTATGTCGAAAATCAATATCATACAGATTATATTACTTTAATGTGATACTTCGTGTTGTAATCATAATTTTAACAACTATGTTCTTGGAGTATTATGCTATTAAAATAGTATTTTATTATTGTAGTGGAGTTCAGAGTCTGATGATGGGTGAAGAAGCATCCGAAACGTCAATATATAAACTGGGTATCCCATTGTCCATTCATGTTGAATTCACCCTCTCTCTCTCTCTCTCTCTCCTCTCTCCTCTCTCATCTCTTCTCTCTCTCTCTCTCTCTCTCCTCTCTCTCTCATCTCTTCTCTCTCTCGCTCTCTCTCTCTCTTCCTCTCTCTCTCTCTCTCTCATCTCTCCCTCTCTCTCTCTCTCTCTCTCTCTTCTCTCTCTCTCTCTCTCTCTCTCTCTCTCTCTCTCTCTCTCTCTCTCTCTCTCTCCTCTCTCTCTCTCTCTTCTCTCTCCTCTCTCTCTCTCTCTCTCTATCTTCCTCTCTCTTCTCTCTCTCTCTCTCTCTCTCTCTCTCTCTCTCTCCACTCTCTCATCTCTGCTCTCTATCTGTCTTCTCTTCTCGTCATCTACCTCTCTTTCATCTCTCTTCTCTCTCTCTCTCCTCTCTCTCTCTCTCTCTCTACTCTCTCTTCTCTCTTTCATTTCTCTCTCTCGTCACTCTCTTCTCAGTCTCTCTAGCTCACTCCTCTCTCTCTCTCCTCGTCCTCTCTCATTCTGTCTCTTCTCTCTACTTCACTCTTCTCTCTCTCCTCTCTCTCTCTCTCTCTCTCTCTCTCTCTATCTATCATCTATCTATCTCTCTCCTCTATCTCTCTCTCTCTCTCTCTGTCTCTCTCTCTATTTCTCTCTCTTCCCTTCCTTCTCCCTACTGTTTTCCTTCTTCCTCTTCCCCCTTTTCTCTCTCTCCCTTTCTTTTCCCATTCCTTCCCTTTCCTCTCCTTGTCATTAATGGACAATGACCCTCGGGACGAATTACGTTTGACACCGAATTTATCCTTTTTTCTGGAGTTGAGACTGATAATATATTGTAGTGTGTCCAGCCTCATCTCACGGCACACACACACACACACACACACACACACACACACACACACACACACACACACACACACACACACACACACACACACACACACACACACACACACAGCAGTAGTAGCTACAGATGTTACTGTAGCAAGAATAACTGTTGTAGTGACAACAGTATGTGTACAAGTTGTAGTGAATATAGCAGTAATAATAACTGTAGTAGTTATTTTAGCTGTAACTGTAGAAACAATAATTATAGCAGTAGAAATATTTACAAGTTTTGGTCACAACCTTAATAGTACTAGCAATAAAAATAGTTGAAGTTGTAATAGCAGTTGTAGTATTTATAGTTGTAGTGTTTAGTGAAACAATTCCAGTATGTCGATATTAATAAGTAATAAATAAATATAAAATAACTCTGGTCATATTGTCAACACACAACACGTCGAGAATGTTTTAAACAGGAATACTAACTTTATTTCCTCTGTATCCTCCAAATTGTGAGAAAGATAGGTTAACTTGTAATAATTTTAATTTTTGAGGGGAGGGGTGGACGGGTAAGCCAGCAGAAGGCCTCGGTCAGATGACCAAAAGCTCCAGTGGCGGGTCATCATATGACTAGACCCGAGTCAGGAAACACTTGTCTTGTTTCCCGACGAATCTTATCTAACCTACCCTCCCGCTTCCTTCTCTCACTTCCTCTACCCACATTGTTGCCCTAATCTTACACTTGCCTCTAGGTATTACGAGAACACAAGAGCCAGTATAATAGCCACTATTACAACCAGGTGGACCAAAACACTTGTGTTAAGCCTTCCTGCAGTTCTGCATCTGACCTTCACCAGGGAACCACGAGCCATCACACGGAATGTGAATTATTATTATTATTATAATTATTATTATTATTATTATTATTATTATTATTATTATTATTATTATTATTATTATTTGAGCAAATCACTTGCAGGAGGCTTACAGAGCATTACCCAAATTATTACCTACAAGTAATTTGGGTGAGGTAAGTGGGATTTAAGTCACAGCAGGTCGCAGAACTCTAACTCTCACGTTGCCCACTCCCTAACACTCTCACAAAAAGCTAGACCTGATATTAAATTAATTATAATATTAAAACTAGCTACTCTGGTAAATTAAAGTTGTGGACTATATATAATTAGGCTTGCTGGCCACACAAAATATAATGGGTATTAACACATACCGTTTTATTACTGTAGATGGATCACACCACAACACCTGCCTAACACCTAAACCCTACACTGGCCAGTTAGAAAACTAAATGCAAGGACTAATGGTGTACTTCCCTGTGAGTGATGTTTGCATCCCTTATCCTTCACCATCCACATGTAATTCTTGAGGTCCCGCAAATTTCCTGTCCCAATACTTCAGCAGGGGACATTAACACGGGTTCCTAATTACAAATTTAGGCCGAAAAACTCCAACTGACCTTCGAGAACGCCCGATCACATTGCACAACTTGGCCCAGTGTTCACACATTAAATTCAATATGGCGTCTTCCCTCCGGTGTCACTTAGTAGCTGTTCTACACCCCCCCCTCACTCGTAATTTCTCGAAAGATTCAAATCAGCATCATATTTTATTACACAATTATTATATTATTCATTTATATGTTCTACATTTAGGAAATTATTTAAAAAAATGCACACGGAACAACAACAAAAATCTTACCTCCAATACCAGTCCAAGACTCACTAACTGAACAGTCAGTGGCACCAGTCAGTGGCACATGTCGGTGATAGCTGTCAGTGGTAGTAGTTAGTGGTACCAGTCACTGAGATTCACCACTTGAACCTTGATCAACAAATAGCCTACCCTCAAAAATTTAACAGGACACCTAATACCCTAGTCTACCTTATAACTCATAACAATACCGGGTATAACATACCCCCAAAAGAACAGTACTGGTATTAAACAATTTTCAACAAACGAACGATAGAGAGAACAAAAAAAAATAGCAACACATAAAGAAGGCAGGCAGGAGGGGGGGGGGCAGCTACCACTGTCTCCATTCATCGAGCGTTTCAAATAATTTCGCCCTTTGATAAAACTTCCCCATAACCCGCCACATCTCCCTCTATTTGCCTCCATCTATACACTCAGATGTGAGGGAATTTTTGGGCTGGCGCTCAAAGGCCAACTCTGATTGCAAGACAGATGGACGTGATAAAAATATTCCCTAGAATATTACACGGATTTTGTGAATGTTAGGATGTGTGGAGGGGGGGACGGAGAAGGGGGGAAGGACGTAGTGAACGAGAGAGAGGCTGAGGATGAGTATAGGAGTCAGGGAAGCTGAGGATGAAGGGGGGAGATAGGGCGAAGAGCAAGGAATCTGGAGGAAGAGAGCATGGGGAGAAGGAAGAGCAGTGGGGTGAAAGGATGGATGATGAAGAAAGGGAGGTGGGGAGAATGGAAAATAGTAGGGAGGGACGTAAGGGAGAGGTTAGGAAGCAATGTGAGGAGAAATGGCAGGGAAGGTGGGGACGGGAGGGGAGGAGGAAGGAAAGGACGGGAGGGGAGGAGGAAGGAAGGTGGGAAGGGGAGGAGGAAGGGAAGGTGAGGAGGGGAGGAGGAAGGGAAGGTGGGGAGGAGAAAGGGAAGGTGAGAAGGGGAGGAGGAAGGGAAGGTGGGGAGGGGAGGAGGAAGGGAAGGTGATGAGGGGAGGAGGAAGGGAAGGTGAGGAGGGTAGGAGGAAGGGAAGGTGGGGGGGAGGAGGAAGGGAAGGTGATTAGGGGAGGAGGAAGGGAAGGTGAGGAGGGGAGGAGGAAGGGAAGGTGAGGAGGGGAGGATGAAGGGAAGGTGAGGAGGGGGGAGGAAAGGAAGGTGGGGAGGGGAGGAGGAAGGGAAGGTGAGGAGGGAGGAGGAAGGGAAGGTGGGGAGGGAAGGAGGAAGAGAAGGTGGGGAGGGGAGGAGGAATGGAAGGTGGGGAGGGGAGGAGGAAGGGAAGGTGAGGAGGGGAGGATGAAGGGAAGGTGGGAGGGGAGGATGAAGGGAAGGTGAGGAGGGAGGATGAAGGGAAGGTGAGGAGGGGAGGATGAAGGGAAGGTGGGGAGGGGAGGATGAAGGGAAGGTGAGGAGGGGAGGAGGAAGGGAAGGTGGGGAGGGGAGGAGGAAGGGAAGGTGAGGAGGGGAGGATGAAGGGAAGGTGGGGAGGGGAGGATGAAGGGAAGGTGAGGAGGGGAGGATGAAGGGAAGGTGGGGAGGGGAGGAGGAAGGGAAGGTGGGGAGGGGAGGATGAAGGGAAGGTGAGGAGGGGAGGAGGAAGGGAAGGTGGGGAGGGGAGGAGGAAGGGAAGGTGGGGAGGGGAGGAGGAAGGGAAGGTGGGGAAGGAGATGTAGAAATAATAACAAGAAAGTTTCTTTTTCGTTATCAGCCATCAGTCAGTGGCACCAGTCAGTGGCACCAGTCAGTGGCACCAGTCAGTGGCACCAGTCAGTGGCACCAGCCAGTGGCACCAGTCAGTGGCACCAGTCAGTGGCACCAGTCAGTGGCACCAGTCAGTGGCACCAGTCAATGGCACCAGCCAGTGGCACCAGCCAGTGGCACCAGTCAGTGGCACCAGTCAGTGGCACCAGTCAGTGACACCAGTCAGTGGCACCAGTCAGTGGCACCAGCCAGTGGCACCAGCCAGTGGCACCAGTCAGTGGCACCAGTCAGTGGCACCAGTCAGTGGCACCAGCCAGTGGCACCAGTCAGTGGCACCAGCCAGTGGCACCAGTCAGTGGCACCAGCCAGTGGCAACCAGTCAGTGGCACCAGTCAGTGGCACCAGTCAGTGGCACCAGCCAGTGGCACCAGTCAGTGGCACCAGCCAGTGGCACCAGTCAGTGGCACCAGCCAGTGGCACCAGTCAGTGGCACCAGTCAGTGGCACCAGCCAGTGGCACCAGTCAGTGGCACCAGCCAGTGGCACCAATCAGTGGCACCAACAGTGGGCACCAGTCAGTGGCACTAGACAGTGGCACCAGTCAGTGGCACCAGCCAGTGGCACCAGACAGTGGCACTAGTCAGTGGCACCAGTCAGTGGCACCAGACAGTGGCACCAGTCCAGTGGCACCAGCCAGTGGGCACCAGTCAGTGGCACCAGTCAGTGGCACCAGTCAGTGGCACCAGTGAGTGGCACCAGTCCGTGGCACCAGTCAGTGGCACCAGTCAGTGTTACCACCCAGTGGCACCAGTCAGTGGCACCAGTCAGTGGCACCAGTCCGTGGCACCAGCCAGTGGCACCAGTCAGTGGCACCAGCCAGTGGCACAGTCAGTGGCACCAGCCAGTGGCACCAATCAGTGGCACCAGACAGTGGCACCAGTCAGTGGCACCAGACAGTGGCACCAGTCAGTGGCACCAGTCAGTGGCACCAGCCAGTGGCACCAGCCAGTGGCACCAGACAGTGGCACTAGTCAGTGGCACCAGTCAGTGGCACCAGTCAGTGGCACCAGCCAGTGGCACCAGTCAGTGGCATCAGTCAGTGGCACCAGTCAGTGGCACCAGTCAGTGGCACCAGTCAGTGGCACCAGTCAGTGGTACCAGTCAGCGGCACCAGTCAGTGGCACCAGTCAGTGGCACCAGTCAGTGGCACCAGTCAGTGGCACCAGTCAGTGGCACCGGTCAGTGGCACCAGTCAGTGGCACCAGTCAGTGGCACCAGTCAGTGGCACCAGTCAGTGGCACCAGTCTGTGGCACCGGTCAGTGGCAGCAGTCAGTGACACCAGTCAGTGGCACCAGTCAGTGTTACCAGTCAGTGGTACCAGTCAGTGGCACCAATCAGTGGTACCAATCAGTGGCACCAGTCAGTGGCACCAGTCAGTGGCACCAGTCAGCGGCACCAGTCAGCGGCACCAGTCAGTGGCACCAGTCAGTGGCACCAGTCAGTGGCACCAGTCAGTGGCACCAGTCAGTGGTACCAATCAGTGGTACCAGTCAGTGGCACCAGTCAGTGGCACCAGTCAGTGGGCCATTCAGGGGCACCAATCAGTGGTACCAATCAGTAGTACCAGTGTTACCAGTGTTACCAGTCAGTGTTACCAGTCAGTGGCACCAGTCAGTGGCACCAGTCAGTGGTGCCATTCAGTGGCACCAATCAGTGGTACCAATCAGTAGTACCAGTGTTACCAGTGTTACCAGTCAGTGTTACCAGTCAGTGGCACCAGTCAGTGGCACCAGTCAGTGTTACCAGTCAGTTGCACCAATCAGTGATACCAGTCAGAGGCACCAGTCAATGGCACCAGTTAGTGACACTAGTCAGTGGCACCAGTCAGTGGCACCAGTCAGTGGCACCAGTCAGTGGCACCAGTCAGTGGTGCCAGTCAGTGGCACCAATCAGTGGTACCAATCAGTAGTACCAGTCAGTGTTACCAGTGTTACCAGTCAGTGTTACCAGTCAGTGTTACCAGTCAGTGGCACCAGTCAGTGTTACCAGTCAGTGTTACCAGTCAGTTGCACCAGTCAGTGGTACCAGTCAGTGGCACCAGTCAGTGGCACCAGTTAGTGACACTAGTCAGTGGCACCAGTCAGTGGCACTAGTCAGTGGCACCAGTCAGTGGCACCAGTCAGTGGCACTAGTCATGGACACTGCTAATCCCATGAAAAGTCAGAGGAACAACAACCTGCCGATCTGCTACTGTGGGGATAAACGTTTCCATAATAAACATGTACACGTCTTGCACATGTGTCTAATTTATCAACTTGTTGACTCTCTGAACCATTTATAAGAACATAAGAACATAAGAAAGGAGGAACACTGCAGCAGGCCTGTTGGCCCATACTAGGCAGGTCCTTTACAATTCATCCCACTAACAAAACATTTACCCAACCCAATTTTCAATGCCAATCAAGAAACAAGCTCCGATGTGCAAGTCCCACTCAAATCCAACCCCTCCCACTCATGTACTTATCCAACCTAAATTTGAAACTACCCAAAGTCCTAGCCTCAATAACCCAACTAGGTAGACTGTTCCACTCATCAACTACCCTATTTCCAAACCAATACTTTCCTATGTCCTTTCTAAATCTAAACTTATCTAATTTAAATCCATTACTGCGGGTTCTCTCTTGGAGAGATATCCTCAAGACCTTGTTAATATCCCCTTTATTAATACCTATCTTCGACTTATACACTTCGATCAGGTCTCCCCTCATTCTTCGTCTAACAAGTGAATGTAACTTAAGAGTCTTCAATCTTTCTTCATAAGGAAGATTTCTAATGCTATGTATTAATTTAGTCATCCTACGCTGAATGTTTTCTAACGAATTTATGTCCATTCTGTAATATGGAGACCAGAATCGAGCTGCATAATCTAGGTGAGGCCTTACTAATGATGTATAAAGCTGCAGTATGACCTCTGGACTTCTGTTGCTTACACTTCTTGTTATAAATCCCAGTAATCTACTTGCCTTATTACGTACGCTTAGGCATTGCTGTCTGGGTTTAAGGTTGCTGCTTACCATAACCCCCAAGTCCTTTTCGCAATCTGTATGGCTAAGTTCTACATCATTTAACTTATAAGTGCTAGGGTTATGGACACTCCCAAGCTTCAGAACCTTGCATTTATCTACATTGAACTGCATCTGCCACTTTTCTGACCAGGAGTAGAGTTTGTCTAAATCCTCCTGAAGTTCCATAACATCTACGTTTGAATCAATTATCCTACCTATCTTCGTGTCATCGGCGAATTTGCTCATATCACTAGCAATTCCTTCATCAAGATCATTGATATATATTATAAACAACAACAGCTTAACCCCATGTTACCTCTCCAGGCTAGACTGACAGCTTAACCACCCCCGTTATCTCTCCAGGCTAGACTGACCGCTTAACACCCCGTTACCTCCCCAGGCTAGACTGACAGCTTAACCCCATCCCCCGTTACCTCTCCAGGCTAGACTGACAGCTAAACCCCACCCCCGTTACCTCCCCAGGCTAGACTGACAGCTAAACCCCACCCCATGTTACCTCCCCATGCTAGACTGACAGCTTAACCCCATCCCCCCGTTACCTCCCCAGCTAGACTGACAGCTTAACCCCACCCCCGTTACTCCCCAGGCTAGACTGACAGCTTAACCCCACCCCCGCGTTACCTCCCCACGCTAGACTGACAGCTTAACCCCACCCCCCGTTACCTCCCCAGGCTAGACTGACAGCTTAACCCCACCCCCCGTTACCTCCCCAAGCTAGACTGACAGCTTAACCCCACCCCCCGTTACCTCCCCAGGCTAAACTGACAGCTTAACCCCACCCCCCGTTACCTCCCCAAGCTAGACTGACAGCTTAACCCCACCCCCCGTTACCTCCCCAGGCTAGACTGACAGCTTAACCCACCCCCCGTTACCTCCCCAAGCTAGACTGACAGCTTAACCCCACCCCCCGTTTACCTCCCCAAGCTAGACTGACAGCTTAACCCCACCCCCCGTTACCTCCCCAAGCTAGACTGACAGCTTAACCCACCCCCCGTTACCTCCCCAAGCTAGACTGACAGCTTAACCCCACCCCCCGTTACCTCCCCAAGCTAGACTGACAGCTAACCCCACCCCCCGTTACCTCCCCAGGCTAGACTGACAGCTTAACCCACCCCCCGTTACCTCCCCAAGCTAGACTGACAGCTTAACCCACCCGTTACCTCCCCAAGCTAGACTGACAGCTTAACCCCCACCCCCGTTACCTCCCCAAGCTAGACTGACAGCTTAACCCCACCCCCCGTTACCTCCCAAGCTAGACTGACAGCTTAACCCCACCCCGTTACCTCCCCAGCTAGACTGACAGCTTAACCCCCCACCCCGTTACCTCCCCAGGCTAGACTGACAGCTTAAACCTCACCCCCCGTTACCTCCCCAAGCTAGACTGACAGCTTAACCCCCACCCGTTACCTCCCCAAGGCTAGACTGACAGCTTAACCCCCACCCCCGATTACCTCCCCAGCTAGACTGACAGCTTAACCCCACCCCCCGTTACCTCCCCAAGCTAGACTGACAGCTTAACCCCACCCCGTTACCTCCCCAGGCTAGACTGACAGCTTAACCCCACCCCCCGTTACCTCCCCAGGCTAGACTGACAGCTTAACCCACCCCCCGTTACCTCCCCAAGCTAGACTGACAGCTTAACCCCCACCCGTTACCTCCCCAAGCTAGACTGACAGCTTAACCCCCCACCCCGTTACCTCCCCAAGCTAGACTGACAGCTTAACCCACCCCCCGTTACCTCCCCAAGCTAGACTGACAGCTTAACCCCCACCCCGTTACCTCCCCAAGCTAGACTGACAGCTTAACCCCATCCCCCGTTACCTCTCCAGGCTAGACTGACAGCTAAACCCCACCCCCGTTACCTCTCCAGGCTAGACTGACAGCTTAACCCCCACCCCGTTACCTCCCCAGGCTAGACTGACAGCTTAACCCCACCCCCCGTTACCTCCCCAGGCTAGACTGACAGCTAAACCCCCCCCCGTTACCTCCCCAAGCTAGACTGACAGCTTAACCCCCCCCCCGTTACCTCCCCAGGCTAGACTGACAGCTTAACCCCAACCCCCGTTACCTCCCCAGCTAGACTGACAGCTTAACCCCCCCCCCGTTACCTCCCCAAGCTAGACTGACAGCTTAACCCCCCCCCCGTTACCTCCCCAGGCTAGACTGACAGCTTAACCCCACCCCCCGTTACCTCCCCAAGCTAGACTGCAGCTTAACCCCACCCCCGTTACCTCCCCAGGCTAGACTGACAGCTTAACCCCACCCCCCGTTACCTCCCCAAGCTAGACTGACAGCTTAACCCCACCCCCCGTTACCTCCCCAGGCTAGACTACAGCTTAACCCCACCCCCCGTTACCTCTTCCCAAGCTAGACTGACAGCTTAACCCCACCCCGTTACCTCCCCAAGCTAGACTGACAGCTTAACCCCACCCCCCGTTACCTCCCCAAGCTAGACTGACAGCTTAACCCCACCCCCCGTTACCTCCCCAAGCTAGACTGACAGCTTAACCCCACCCCCGTTACCTCCCCAAGCTAGACTGACAGCTTAACCCCACCCCCCGTTACCTCCCCAAGCTAGACTGACAGCTTAACCCCACCCCCCGTTACCTCCCCAAGCTAGACTGACAGCTTAACCCCACCCCCGTTACCTCCCCAAGCTAGACTGACAGCTTAACCCCACCCCCCGTTACCTCCCCAGGCTAGACTGACAGCTTAACCCCACCCCGTTTCCTCCCCAAGCTAGACTGACAGCTTAACCCACCCCGTTACCTCCCCAAGCTAGACTGACAGCTTAACCCCCACCCCCCGTTACAATCCCCAGCCTAGACTGACAGCTTAACCCACCCCCCGTTACCTCCCCAGGCTAGACTGACAGCTTAACCCACCCCCCGTTACCTCCCCAAGCTAGACTGACAGCTTAACCCCACCCCCAGTTACCTCCCCAGCTAGACTGACAGCTTAACACCCACCCCGTTACCTCCCCAAGCTAGACTGACAGCTTAACACCCCGTTACCTCCCCAAGCTAGACTGACAGCTTAACCCCCCGTTACCTCCCCAAGCTAGACTGACAGCTTAACCCCCCCGTTACCTCCCCAAGTTAGACTGACAGGACTGATGTCTTGGACCTGCTAGCAAAATTGTTCCCGTTCCTTTCGTCTAAGCTTTTGTTCTCTTTTGTGTTTGTTTGTGCACTTTGTAGAGTGTTTTTCGTGTCTGTTAGTGCAGTTTGGAACGTGTCTTTTGTGTTTTTACAGTTTAGGAAGTGCTCCTTGTGTGTGTTTGTGCACTTTGGAAAGTGTTCTTTGTGTTTGTTATTGCAGTTTGGAAAGTGTTCTCTGTTTTGTTTGTTATTAGACTTGAGAAAATATTGAGAGAGAGAGAGAGAGAGAGAGAGAGAGAGAGAGAGAGAGAAGAGAGAGAGAGAGAGAGAGAGAGAGAGAGAGAGACAGACAGACAGACAGACAGACAGACAGAGACAGAGAAAAGAAAGAAGAGAAAGAAAATAATGGAAAAGTACTGCAGAGAGACACGACGAAGATAACAGAATTAGAATGGAGGGAGGGAGGCTTGTGTGGATAAAAAAAGTGAGAGAGGGAGAAGGAGGGAGGGATGAAGAGAAGGGAAAGAGATTTACGAACATGGAGGAGGAAAGTGAAAGAGATAGATAGAGGGAGGGGGAGGGATTTAACCCAGTCAGCAGATAGTGAAGAGAGAGTTGAATATAATACATGGTAAAAATGGAGAAAGGGGAGAGAAAGAGGGAAGGGAAGAGGAGAGAGAGAGAGAGAGAGAGAGAGAGAGAGAGACGCAGACAGACAGACAGACAGACGACAGACAGACAGACAGACAGAGAAGAGAGGACAGAGAGACAGAGAAGGAGAGAAGAGACAGAGAGAGACAGAGAGAGAGACAGAGAGAGAGAGGAAGAGAGAAGAGAGAGAGAGAGAGAGAAGAGAGAGAGAGAGAGAGAGAGAGAGAGAGAGAGAGAGAGAGAGAAGAGAGAGAGAGAGAGAGAGAGAGAGAGAGAGAGAGAGAGAGAGAGAGAGAGAGAGAGAGAGAGAGAGGTAGATCTCTAAGTGTAGTTCTCAATGGAACGGAATCAGCAAGACATCCTATTGGGGCAAGTGTTCCACAAGGAAGCGTGCTGGGACCATTGTTATGGAATGTCTACTTCAACGACCTTCTTCATCTCATCCCAGAATCACATGCATATGCAGACGACTGTACACTGACATTCACTTATCCAAGAGAAGAAATGCCAGCTGCTCTAAGCTACATCAATCACCAGCTGAGAGCTATATCAGCTTGGGGAAATAGATGGCAAGTAACATTTGCACCTGAGAAAACGCAAATGATGATGGTCTCTAGGCACCATGATGGTAATGCTGGTGCAGTAGTAAGGATGAATGGGAGGGTGTTGGCACCTGGAGAAGAAGTTGAAAATCCTTGGGGTGAAATTTGACTCCAAATTAACCATGAAGAACCAATGTTGTAAATCTTGCAAACAAGGCAGCCAGGAAGCTTACAGCACTTCGCCGTATCTCGCATCTGCTTGACAGTAGGGGTTGCAAGATTCTGTACGAGGCACAAGTACGTCTACACCTTGAGTATGCTCCACTTTCTTGGATTTGCCTGCCCCCCCCCCCTCTCATCTGCGACTGCTTGACAGAGTAGAGAACAGAGCAAGACGTCTCATCTCTCCGCCTGGACCCATCCTGGATAGATCTGTCATTTCAGCAGAGCCTTCAACATAGGAAGGATGTGGGTGGCCTTACTATTATGTACAAGGCCAATATTGTCAAAATACCACACTTGGATCCACTTCGAAGGACAGCGTGAAACAAGCTTTTATGCCACAAGACGGACAGAAAGCAGCAACATTCACTCTGGCTGTACCCTTCTCCAGAACATCACTCCATCTGAGATCATACATACCCAGGATGACTCGAGTATGGAACACATTCGTACAGCATAATGATGTCAACGAGATAAAGTCAGTTGATCAAATGAAAATGCTGGCCCACAGATGGCTCCAACTTCATCCTGTTCCCTACTTGTATGTCTCATAACAATAAAAATGCTTTCAAATGAGCTGATGTAGGTAACAGCTCTTAGCTTGCCAATAAAGTTAGGAATCCTTAACCTGTAAATAGCTTGTCAATAAAGCTAAGGATCCTTAACCTTGTCAAACCCTGTGTAAAAAAAAATGAGAGAGAGAGAGACTGAGTGGGAGAGATAGAGAGAGGAAGAGTTAAATGGTGAGATAAATGGAGGAAATAAGAAAGGAGGAGGTAAAGAGGAAGTGAAAAGAGGTAGTAGAGAGACCAACTATAGGAAGAAGGAAGGGAGACGAAGATAAACACAGCCGAGTATCAGGACTGGACTGTCACTCTGCACATGAGCAGAGACGAACGTTGTCATTTCTCACATGAACAGAAATACTTACAGAGTGTGGGTTTACCGCTCCGTGTGAGACTTACACGGTGATAACACTCACAGTACCTGGCTACACTCTTTTATAAGTCACAAGGTGGGAACAAAAGCTAGGTACCTATCCCTGTTAGATGGTGAGTAAGACACTCGTGCTACAGTTAGGTATCTTCATTCCGAAACGTTTCGCCTACACATTAGGCTTCTTCAGTCGATCACAGAGGAGGTAGTAGAAGCAGTAGAGGTGTAGAGAGGATGTAATCAGTTTTGTCTGTATTGTATATCATTATCACATTCAATCTTATCACACGGCACAGTATGTACACGAGGCAATAAAACGAGTCAGCCTGAGCTGGAAGACTTCACCAGGAAGGTGAAACTAGAGTCAAGCATTCTAACAAGGGCTCAGCAGCTACGGCACCTTCAGAGGTGTCCATCCAGCAAAGTTGGAGTTACTATCACCATGAAAAATTACAAACTCTGAGGATTGTGAGCCCTGTAGAGAGGAGACAGCACTGAGACAAGCACCGTGTCAACAATAGGACCTGTGAAACTTGTAAGCCGATAGATTAAGCAAGTAACCCGAGGGAGAGACAGACAACCAGGCAACCTGACAGACAACCAGACAACCTGACAGACAACCAGGCACAGAGACAACCACACACGAAAGCCTGGCAGACAGCCATACAGAGACAGCAACACAGCGAGGTTCCATAGGGGTCAGTCCTAGGGCCGGTGCTGTTTCTGGTATATGTGGACGACATGACGGAAGGAATAGATTCAGAAGTGTCCCTGCTTGCGGATGATGTGAAGTTGATGAGAAGAATTCAACTGGATGATCACCAGGCGGATATGCAAAGCGATCTGGACAGGCTGCAGGCCTGGTCCAGAAATTGGATCCTGGAGTTTAACCCAATCAAATGCAAAGTCATGAAGATTGGGGAAGGGCAAAGAAGACAGCAGACGAAGTACAGTCTAAGGAGACAGAGACTACAAACCTCTCTCAAGGAAAAGGATCTTAGGGTGAGTATAACACCAGGCACATCTCCTGAGGCACACATTAACCAAATATCTGCTGCAGCATATGGGCGCCTAGCAAACGTAAGAACAGCATTCCGACATCTCAACAAGGAATCGTTCAAGATCTGTTACACCTTGTACGTTAGGCCTATATTGGAGTATGTAGCACCAATTTGGAACGTACACCTAGCCAAGCACTTAAGGAAATTAGAGACAGTGCAAAGGTTTGCAACAAGACTAGTCTCGGAGCTAAGGGGCATGTCCTACGAGGAGAGGTTAAGGGAAATCGACCTGACGACATTGTGGGACATGAGGGATAGGGGGGGGGGGATATGATAATGACATGTAAAATATTGAGAGGAATCAGCAAGGTGGATGGAGACAGGATGTTCCAGAGATGGGACACAGCAATAAGGGGTCACAGTTGGAAGTTGAAGACTCAGATGAATCACAGGGATGTTAGGAAATATTTCTTCAGCCTGGGAGTTGTCAGAAAGTGGAACGACCTAAACAGCGAAGTGGTAGAGGTAGGATCCATACCGAGCTTTAAGAATAGGTATGACAGGGCTGAGAGAGAGCCCAGTAGCGACCAACAAACAGGTGGGGCCAAGAGCTGAGACTCGACCCCTTCAACCACAGTTAGGTGAAGACACAGACAATCAGACAGACAGACATAAACACTCAGATAGACAGACAGACAGAAAGACAGGCGGACAGACAGATGTGAAGGAAGAGATAGAGTGAAGCACATAAACAGTCAGACAGACAGGAGTGTAGACAGGAATCCACGACAGACAGACAGCAAAACACGAAACATTGAGACACGTTCTAAACGTGAGAGAGGAAAAAACGAAACTAAATGAAACAGCGTGAAATACAAGTGAACAAAAAACATCAGACATGGAAGAGGGAGAAGCAAACAGGGAAAGAAAGAGGGAAGGGGAGGGGGAGATAGGTAGGGGGGGAAAGGGGAGGGGGGGGGAGGGGGAAAGGAGGGGATGGGGAGGGAGGGGAAGGGAGGAGAAAAAGGGAAAGGGAGGGGAAGGGGGGGAAAAGGAAAGGGAAGGGAGGAAAAAGGGAGAAGAAAAGGGAGGGGAAGGAAGAAAAGGGGGGAGGGGGAGACAGGGGGGAATCAGGGGAAAAAAATTCCGGAAAGAGAAATAAATGATAAATGAAAACGAGGGGGAAAATTAGAAAACCCCCAGAGAAGAGAGGGAAACCGCAGCAGACACAGCAACTATAACAGCACAGGAACCAGCAACATAACAGCAGCAGACACACAACTATAAACAGGGGCAGACAACAGCAAACTATACGCAGTAGATAACAGCAACAATATAACAGCAACAGACACAGCACCTAAAACAGCAGCGGACCCACAACTTAACAGCAGCAGAACGCAAACAACTATACCAGAGCAGACACAAAAAACTATAACAGCAGCGACAAAAAGCAAAAACTAAACCAGAAAAAAACACAGCAGACTAAAACCCACAGCAGACAACAGCAATATAACAGCAGCAGACAAGCAGGACAAACAACTATAACAGCAGCGAACAGCAACTATAACAGCAGCAGACACAGAAAAACTGTAACGCAGAGACACAGCAGACTTAATAACAGCAGAGACACAGCAGAATAAACAGCAGCAAAACAGCAGCAGCCCATAAAACAGCAGCAGACACAGCAATATAACAGCAGCAGACACAGAAAATAAAACCAGGGGTCAAGCGCAGAACAACAATAAACAGCAGCAGACACAGAAACTATAACAGCAGCAGACACAGCAGAACTATAACAGCAGAAAACACGGCAACATAACACGCAGACACAACAACTATAACAGCGCAACACACAAACTATAACAGCAGCAGACACACAGCAACTATAACAGTAGCAACACAGCAACAACTATAACAGAAACAGACACAGAAAACTATAACAGCAGCAGACACAGCAACAACTTAACAGCAGCAACAGGGGCAACTATAAAAACAGAAATACAGCAAAACAGCAGCAGCAAGCAACCTATAACAGCAGCAGAACAGCAGAAATAAAAAATACCAGCAGCAGACCAAGGGGAAAAAATAAACAGTAAAATCACAGCAAAACCAAACGAGCAACAGCAGAACTATGACAGCAGCAGACAAAACAGAAATACAGCAGCAGAAAGCAACTATAACAGCAGCAGACACAGCAAAAAAATAACAGCAGCTATAACACAGCAGACACAGCAAAAAATAACAGAACAACACGGGAATCATAGACTTAACAGCAGCAGACACCAGCAACTATAACAGCATCAGAACCACAAAAGAGTAGCAAAAAAACAACAATTATAACAGCAGCAGACACAGCAATAACCAAGCACGAACAGCACAGACACAGCAAGATACACACACTTATAACGCACAGACAAAACGGAAAAGTAGCACAGCACTATAACAGAAACACAAGCAGAAGAGTAGCACACACTTATAACAGCAGCAGACACAGCAAGAAGAACCAGCATCGAACACATCAGAACAGAAAGAAGAGAAACCCCAGAAACTTATAACAGCAGCAGACACAGCAAGAGTAGACCACATTTATACACGCAGACACAGCGGAAGAAGCACCAGCATTTATAACAGCAGCAGACACAGCCGAGAGAGACACAAAAATTTATAACAGCAGCAGACACAGCAAAAAGTACAACCAGCATTTATAACAGCGACAGCAGGGCAGACACACACTATAACACAGCAGACACGCAGAAGAACACCAGCAACTAAAAAACAGCAGAGACACAGCAAAGAGTAACCAGCACAAACAGCAGCAACACAGCAGAAAAGCACCAGAAACTTTTTAACAGAGCAGACACGGGCAAAAAGCACCAGCACATACCAGCACAGAAAAACAGCGGAAGAGAAAACCAGCATTTATAAACAGCGGGCAGACACAGCAAGACACACACTTATAACAGCAGCAGACACAGGGGGGCAAATTTAAAACACAGCAGACACAGCGGGAAATTGCACCAGCACTATAACGCAGCAGACACAGCAAATAGCATCCAGCACTTATAACAGCAGACAAGAAGAGTAGCAAACTTAACAGCAGCAGACACAGCGGAAGATAGCACAGCACTATAAAAGCAGCACACAGCAGCAATTACACAGCACACGCAGCAGAACACAGCGGGAAGAGTAGCACCAGCAATTAACAGCAGCAGGACACAGCAGGAAGAGTAATAACCAGACTTAAGCAGCAGACACAGCGGAAGAGTAACCACATATAAACAGAGCAGACACAGCGGAAAGAGTAGCACCAGCACTATAACAGCAGCAGACACAGCGGAAGAGTAACAGAAACTATAACAGCAGCAGACCCCGCAAGAGCCCCGAATAACAGCAGCAGATCACAGGAAGAGTAACACTTATAACAGCAGCAGACACAGCGGAAGAGTAGAAACCAGCACTTATAACAGCAGCAGACACAGCAAAAAAGAGTAGCACCAGCCTATAACAGCAGCAGAACAGCAAGAGTACCCGCCCTTAAAACCCGGCAGCAACACAGCGGAAGATAGCACCAGCACTTAACACACAGAACAGCGGAAGAGTAGCACCAGCACTTATAACAGCAGCAGACACAGCGGGAAGAGAAAGCACCAGCACTTATAACAGCAGGACAGGGAAATAGCCCCAGCATTATAACAGCGCAGACACAGCGGGAAGAGTAGCACCAGCACTTATAACAGCAGCAGACACAGCGGGAAGAGTAGCACCAGCACTTATAACAGCAGCAGACACAGCAGGAAGAGTAGCACCAGCACTTACAGCAGCAGACACAGCGGGAAGAATAGCAGCAGAGGACGGCGGGGGGAAAGAAATGTTAAAGGAGAAATAAAGAGGGGAGAGGGGGGATAGTGAGGGAAGGGTGGAGAAGAAGGAAGGGGAGGAGGAAGGGTTCTCAGACGGAATGTGCTGGATGGAAGAGGGAAGAAGGGAGGGAGGGACGGAAGGAGAGATGGACGGAGGGACGGAGGGACGGAGGGACGGAGGGGAGGGACGGAGGGACGAAAGGAATGTTCTCAGACAGGTGTTTTTTCTTAACAGGTCAGATAAACTCCACTAAACTCCAGTCAACACAAGTTTGTCTGGCAAAAAAACCACCCCTACCCTTCCCTTACCATCTCCCCTCCCTCTCCCCTATCCCCTCCCCTACCTTCCCCAACCCTCCCCTCCCCCTACTTCCACAACCCACCCCCTCCCCTCCCCCTCCCCTCCCTCCTCCCCTCCCTCCCCACCTCCTCCCCTCCTCCCCTACTCCCCAACCCTCACCCTCCCCTCCCCTATTCCCGAACTATTCCCCTCCCCTCCCCTACCTTCCCCTCCCCAGCACCACACTACCTCAACCGTCATAACCTGAGTACAGAAGCACTGTTCAATTTTCATCCTCGTTGTTCATTACATGTTACGAACCTCGTTCTTACAAATTATCAAACTTCTCCTCTCGTTCTATTTCGGGTTAAAAATACTGTTAATGCCCAGTGAAGAGGGAAGGATGATGTAGAGGGAGGGAAAGGAGGTGTAGGGGGAAGGGAAGAATGGTGAGGGAAAGGGAAGGATGGTGTGGGAAGGGAAAGGGAAAAGGGGGTGGGGGTAAAGGGAGGAAGGTTTGGTTGGGGGGGAAAGGGTAAGGGAAGGATGTGTAGAGGAGGGAAAGGATGTGTAGAGGAAGGGAAGATGATGAAAGGGAGGGAGAAGGATGTGTGGGAGGGAAGGGTATGTTGTAGAGGGAGAAGGGGTTAGGTAGGGACGGTATGAGGGAGGGAAGGATGGTGTAGAAGGGAAGGTTGGTGAAGGGGGAAGGTTGTTAGAAGGGAAGATGGTTAAGGAAAGGTTGTGTAGAGGGAGGGAAGGATGTGTAGAGGAGGAAGGTGTTGAGAGGAAAAAAAAAAAAAAAAAAAAAAAAAAAAAAAAAAAAAAAAAAAATTTTTTTTTTTTTTTTTTTTTTTTTTTTTTTAATGGGGAGGGGGTGGGGGAGGGGGGAAAAAGGGGGGGAAAATGGGAGGGGGGGAAAAAAAGGGGGGGTGGGGGGGGGGTAAAATTTTGGGGGGGAAAAAAGGGGGGGGGAAAAAAAAAAGGGGGGGGGGGGGGGGGGGAAAAAAGGGGGGGGGGGGGGGGGGGGGGGGGGGGGGGGGGGGGGGGGGGGGGGGGGGGGGGGGGGGGGGGGGGGGGGGGGGGGGGGGGGGGGGGGGGGGGGGGGGGGGGGGGGGGGGGGGGGGGGGGGGGGGGGGGGGGGGGGGGGGGGGGGGGGGGGGGGGGGGGGGGGGGGGGGGGGGGGGGGGGGGGGGGGGGGGGGGGGGGGGGGGGGGGGGGGGGGGGGGGGGGGGGGGGGGGGGGGGGGGGGGGGGGGGGGGGGGGGGGGGGGGGGGGGGGGGGGGGGGGGGGGGGGGGGGGGGGGGGGGGGGGGGGGGGGGGGGGGGGGGGGGGGGGGGGGGGGGGGGGGGGGGGGGGGGGGGGGGGGGGGGGGGGGGGGGGGGGGGGGGGGGGGGGGGGGGGGGGGGGGGGGGGGGGGGGGGGGGGGGGGGGGGGGGGGGGGGGGGGGGGGGGGGGGGGGGGGGGGGGGGGGGGGGGGGGGGGGGGGGGGGGGGGGGGGGGGGGGGGGGGGGGGGGGGGGGGGGGGGGGGGGGGGGGGGGGGGGGGGGGGGGGGGGGGGGGGGGGGGGGGGGGGGGGGGGGGGGGGGGGGGGGGGGGGGGGGGGGGGGGGGGGGGGGGGGGGGGGGGGGGGGGGGGGGGGGGGGGGGGGGGGGGGGGGGGGGGGGGGGGGGGGGGGGGGGGGGGGGGGGGGGGGGGGGGGGGGGGGGGGGGGGGGGGGGGGGGGGGGGGGGGGGGGGGGGGGGGGGGGGGGGGGGGGGGGGGGGGGGGGGGGGGGGGGGGGGGGGGGGGGGGGGGGGGGGGGGGGGGGGGGGGGGGGGGGGGGGGGGGGGGGGGGGGGGGGGGGGGGGGGGGGGGGGGGGGGGGGGGGGGGGGGGGGGGGGGGGGGGGGGGGGGGGGGGGGGGGGGGGGGGGGGGGGGGGGGGGGGGGGGGGGGGGGGGGGGGGGGGGGGGGGGGGGGGGGGGGGGGGGGGGGGGGGGGGGGGGGGGGGGGGGGGGGGGGGGGGGGGGGGGGGGGGGGGGGGGGGGGGGGGGGGGGGGGGGGGGGGGGGGGGGGGGGGGGGGGGGGGGGGGGGGGGGGGGGGGGGGGGGGGGGGGGGGGGGGGGGGGGGGGGGGGGGGGGGGGGGGGGGGGGGGGGGGGGGGGGGGGGGGGGGGGGGGGGGGGGGGGGGGGGGGGGGGGGGGGGGGGGGGGGGGGGGGGGGGGGGGGGGGGGGGGGGGGGGGGGGGGGGGGGGGGGGGGGGGGGGGGGGGGGGGGGGGGGGGGGGGGGGGGGGGGGGGGGGGGGGGGGGGGGGGGGGGGGGGGGGGGGGGGGGGGGGGGGGGGGGGGGGGGGGGGGGGGGGGGGGGGGGGGGGGGGGGGGGGGGGGGGGGGGGGGGGGGGGGGGGGGGGGGGGGGGGGGGGGGGGGGGGGGGGGGGGGGGGGGGGGGGGGGGGGGGGGGGGGGGGGGGGGGGGGGGGGGGAAAAAAAAAAAAAAAAAAAAAAAAAAAAAAAAAAAAAAAAAAAAAAAAAAAAAAAAAAAAAAAAAAAAAAAAAAAAAAAAAAAAAAAAAAAAAAAAAAAAAAAAAAAAAAAAAAAAAAAAAAAAAAAAAAAAAAAAAAAAAAAAAAAAAAAAAAAAAAAAAAAAAAAAAAAAAAAAAAAAAAAAAAAAAAAAAAAAAAAAAAAAAAAAAAAAAAAAAAAAAAAAAAAAAAAAAAAAAAAAAAAAAAAAAAAAAAAAAAAAAAAAAAAAAAAAAAAAAAAAAAAAAAAAAAAAAAAAAAAAAAAAAAAAAAAAAAAAAAAAAAAAAAAAAAAAAAAAAAAAAAAAAAAAAAAAAAAAAAAAAAAAAAAAAAAAAAAAAAAAAAAAAAAAAAAAAAAAAAAAAAAAAAAAAAAAAAAAAAAAAAAAAAAAAAAAAAAAAAAAAAAAAAAAAAAAAAAAAAAAAAAAAAAAAAAAAAAAAAAAAAAAAAAAAAAAAAAAAAAAAAAAAAAAAAAAAAAAAAAAAAAAAAAAAAAAAAAAAAAAAAAAAAAAAAAAAAAAAAAAAAAAAAAAAAAAAAAAAAAAAAAAAAAAAAAAAAAAAAAAAAAAAAAAAAAAAAAAAAAAAAAAAAAAAAAAAAAAAAAAAAAAAAAAAAAAAAAAAAAAAAAAAAAAAAAAAAAAAAAAAAAAAAAAAAAAAAAAAAAAAAAAAAAAAAAAAAAAAAAAAAAAAAAAAAAAAAAAAAAAAAAAAAAAAAAAAAAAAAAAAAAAAAAAAAAAAAAAAAAAAAAAAAAAAAAAAAAAAAAAAAAAAAAAAAAAAAAAAAAAAAAAAAAAAAAAAAAAAAAAAAAAAAAAAAAAAAAAAAAAAAAAAAAAAAAAAAAAAAAAAAAAAAAAAAAAAAAAAAAAAAAAAAAAAAAAAAAAAAAAAAAAAAAAAAAAAAAAAAAAAAAAAAAAAAAAAAAAAAAAAAAAAAAAAAAAAAAAAAAAAAAAAAAAAAAAAAAAAAAAAAAAAAAAAAAAAAAAAAAAAAAAAAAAAAAAAAAAAAAAAAAAAAAAAAAAAAAAAAAAAAAAAAAAAAAAAAAAAAAAAAAAAAAAAAAAAAAAAAAAAAAAAAAAAAAAAAAAAAAAAAAAAAAAAAAAAAAAAAAAAAAAAAAAAAAAAAAAAAAAAAAAAAAAAAAAAAAAAAAAAAAAAAAAAAAAAAAAAAAAAAAAAAAAAAAAAAAAAAAAAAAAAAAAAAAAAAAAAAAAAAAAAAAAAAAAAAAAAAAAAAAAAAAAAAAAAAAAAAAAAAAAAAAAAAAAAAAAAAAAAAAAAAAAAAAAAAAAAAAAAAAAAAAAAAAAAAAAAAAAAAAAAAAAAAAAAAAAAAAAAAAAAAAAAAAAAAAAAAAAAAAAAAAAAAAAAAAAAAAAAAAAAAAAAAAAAAAAAAAAAAAAAAAAAAAAAAAAAAAAAAAAAAAAAAAAAAAAAAAAAAAAAAAAAAAAAAAAAAAAAAAAAAAAAAAAAAAAAAAAAAAAAAAAAAAAAAAAAAAAAAAAAAAAAAAAAAAAAAAAAAAAAAAAAAAAAAAAAAAAAAAAAAAAAAAAAAATTTTTCCGATGGGGAGGAGTGAAGAGGACGGAGGGTGAAGGAGAGGAGAGTGAAGGAAGGACGGAGGAGTGAAGAAGGACGGAGGATTACGAAGTGGGGATATGGGGGCAGGTTCGAAGGACGAGGGGAGGTGAGGAAGGATGGGGTTATGAAGGAGGAGTGAGGGGGGAGTGAGGAAGACGGGGTGGGGAAAACGTTAGGTGAGTACGGAGGAGGTAGTAAGGACGGGTTGAGTATGAATGATAGGTGAAGGAGGCGGGGACGGAAGGGGGGGAGTGAAGGAAGGAGGAGGAGTAAGAAAGGGGGATGATGGCTATGGAGGGGATTTAGAAGCGGGTAAAGGGGAGTGAGTTAAGGAAGGACGGGTAGATCGCCTGTTCAATGAGAAGGCTGTTAATCGCGGGGGGAAGGTGGGGTAAAGGGGGGTTAGAATTAGGATGAGGGCTGATGGGGAGCCCAATTGAGGACGGATGAAAGGGGGGGTGAGATGGGGGTTAAGGGGGGTAAAAGGCCTGAAAAGTGGGGGGTTGGGGATGAAACCCCAGGAAGTCCCCAAAGGGGCGGGTGAAGGAAGGAGGAACTGAAGGAATGGGACACAGTGAAGGAAGAGGAGAATAAGAAGAGGGGAGAATGAAGAAAGAGGGAGGACTAAGAAAGGCAGGACGAAGAAGGAAGGGGAGGGGAAGAAAAGACACGTGAAAGAAAATAGAAGGAGGGAACGATGCAAGCTCAAAGAGGGGAAAGGAGGATGGGGGAGGGAGAGGGAGGATGAGAAGGGGGAATAAGAGAGGGAGAAATGGCAAGCGGGGAGAGTGAAGCGAAGGAGGGGAGGGTGAACGAAGAAAAGGGAGGACTTGTCGAAGGATGGGACTGAGAAAGGGGAATCGTGACATAAGAGGCGGGTGTAAGGAAGGAAGGGGGGAAAGGAAGAGGAGGGGGTGAAGGAAGGGGGGGAGGGTGAAGGAGAAGGGGAGGAGTGAAGAAGGAGGGGAGTTGAAGGAAGGGGGGGAGGTGGAAGAAGGAGGGGAGGAGTGAAGGAAGGAGGGAGGAGTGAAGGAAGAGGGAGAGTGAAGGAGGAGGGGAGGAGTGAAGAAGAAGGGGAAGTGAAAGGAAGGAGGGAGGAGTGAAAAGGCATGGACTTGTTCGGCACTTTCCCTTGCTGCACCTCCGTCACTCACTGACCCACCAGGCAAAGTATACCGCTCCATTCCATGTTGGCTGACACTCATTCCCAGTGAAAAGAATCATATCCAGTCCTACCTGAGGACTAGCTAGCTAGCTCTGACTCTGACCTCTGTCTCCATTCTGCTGGCTCTGTCTCAGTCTTCTGTCACTGTCTCTGTCTCTCTGTCTGTTCTCTCTCTCTCTCATCTGATCATCTCCCAGCGACATCTCCCGTCTCTCTCTCATCTAACCTCCTCTCCTCTTCTCTCTTCTCTTCGGTCATATCTCTCTCTCTTCTTCTCTCATCTCTCTCATCCTCTCTCACTCTCTCCTCTCTCACGTCTCTCTCTATTCCACTCTTCTCTCTCTCTCTCTGGTCTCTCTCCTCTCGCTCTCTCTTCTCTCTCCAAACACTATCAGCTTAAGAGGCACATGGTTCATATTTCCACTTAATCACCTTGTTTCATAATTACTATCGCATTTGCTTTGCTGAGTCGTAACTGTGAAGTCCAGGATATTTTCTTAATTCATGGTCTAACTTAACAAATCTTTGAATCAATCTGTTGTCAGAGGTCTGAGCTGTGCTCAAACCTCTGCAACACAATTGTTAAGTATACCATGAATTATGAAACCTAGACTTCACCTTTACGACACAGACAAGCAAAGGCGATAGTAATTATGAGCAAGGACTTACTGGCCTCGTAAGGATGAAATTATACCTGTTATAATCTGCCCAAGGAACGATCTATTCTTTCTTCCAGCTCGTCTTGAAGACTGACTCAGGACACTTCCTTTCCTTCACGTAGGGAAGTTGTGTTGTGTTGTTGACTGCCTGGCATCGTTTCTATGGGCCACAGTGTGATGGAACCATCCGTGAGGCAGAACTTACATTACCTCAGCAAAATTATTACTAAACATCTGACTCACGAGATCGTAATTGACATGAATTGCAATTAAAACTTACCACGGCGAGATTGAACCCGCGATCAGAGAGTCTCAAAAGTCCAGCCCGTCGCTTTAGCCACTGGACCAGCTAGCCACAAATAAGTTTCGTCCAACTAGGTAATTTCTACACATAAGGAGTTAGAGCAATAAGCACCACTGTGACCACAAATGCCAAGTTTTTACGAACTCTAGCTCAGTCCCCACAATGCCGCAACATGACTGCATTTGTGTCACAGTGTGCCTATGCTAAACCTTCCCTATGGTGTAGAAATATACCTAGTTGGACGAATCTTATTGTGGCTAGCTGGTCCAGTGGCTAACGCGACGGTCTGGAGTTTTGAGGCTCTCGACCGCGGGTTTCATCCCGCCGTGACCATTTTTTTTTTTTTTACTTAAACATCTCTTCGTCGTGAATTTGCAATGAATTCAGTGAGAGTGGGGGAAGGGTCAGCCTGAATCTTGATAGCTGCCCATCTTGTGCTATCATTTTTATCCTGCCTCTCCACATGCTGGGCCAGATACAAATTTTGAGGAAACTTTATATTACTTTTTCATAACGACAGCTGGCCAAGTAATAGAAGAAACTACGGCCTAAAAAGAAGTGTTCTAACTTCAGGTAAATTTGACTAATTTTGTGAGGCTCTGCAAAAACATTTACATTCTCGATGAACACACAGCCTCTGGTCCACACCTTCCGCAGCCTCTGGTCCACCTCCCGCACCCTCTGGTCCACCTCCCGCAGCCCTGTTCACTCTCTCGCATCCTCTGAGTCCCACCTCCCGCAGCCTCTGGTCCACCTTCCCATCCTCCTGTTCCACTCCCGCATCCTCTGTGTCCACCTCCCGCAACCTCTGTCCACATTCCGCAGCCCTGGTCCCCCTCCCGCAGCCTCTGGTCCACCTTCCGCAGGCCTCTGGTCGCACCTTCCGCATCCTCCGGTCCACCTCCCGCAGCCTCTGGTCCACCCTCCCGCAGCCTCTGGTCCCACCTCCCGCAGTCTTGGACCACCCCGCCGCGGGCCTCTGGTCCACCTCCTCGAATCCCTCTGGTCCACCTCCCGCAGCCTCTGGTCCACCTCCCGCCATCCTCTGTCCACTCCCGCACCTCTGGTCCACCTCCCGCAGCCTCTGTCCACCTTCTGGCAGCCCTCTGGTCCACTTCCGCAGCCCTTTGGTTCCACCTTCTGCAGCCTCTGGTCCACCTCCCCATTCTCTGGTCCACCCCCGCAGCCTCTGGTCCACCTTCCGCAGCCTTCGGTCCACCTCCCGCTGCCTCCGGCCCACCTCCCTGCATCTCTGGTCTCACCTCCCGCAGCCTCTGGTCCAACCTCCCCATCCTCTGGTTCCACCTCTACCGCAGCCTCTGATCCACCTCCCGCATCTCTGTCCACCTCTCGCAATCTCTTCCACCTCCGCGCATCATCTGGTCCACCTCCCGCAGCTCTGGTCCAACTCCCGCATCCTCTGGTCCATCTCCCTCATCCCTGGTCCACCTCTCTCAGCCTCTGGTCCACCTCGGACCGCAGCCTCTGGTCCACCTTCTGCAGCCTCTGGTCCACCTTCCGCAGCCTTTGGTCCACCTCCCGCAGCCTCTGTTCCATCTCCCGCAGCCTCTGGTCCACCTCCGCAACCTCTGTCCACCTCCCGCAAGCCTCTGGTCCACCTCCCGCATCCTCTGGTCCACCTCTCGCATCCTCTGGTCCCACCTCCCGCATCATCCTGGTCCACCTCGCCGCAGCCTCTGGTCCACCATCCCGCATCCTCTGTCCACCTCCCGCATCCTCTGGTCCACCTTCTCCTCCTCCTCTGGTTCCACCTCCCGCATCCTCTGGGTCCACCCCCGAAGCCTCTGGTCCACCTCGCCGCATCCTCAGGTCCACCTCCGAAGCCTCTGGTCCCCACCTCCCGCATCCTCGGTCCACCTCCCGCAGCGATAATTCTCACCCTGCGGCAAAACAATACAAAGAAGTAATGCTGGTAACTGATTCTTCCACTTTGTAAAGTGAATGTT
>NC_069402.1:42681734-42689234 GCF_026875155.1 Cherax quadricarinatus
GGGAAAGGATGGTGTGAGGGAGGGAAGGTTGGTGTAGGGAGGGAAGGTTGGTGTGAGGAGGGAAGGATGGTGTAGGGGAGGGAAAAGGTGGTGTAGAGGGGGGGAAAGGGTTGTGTAAGGGAGGGAAGGTGGTGTAGAGGGGAGGGAAGGATTTTTGAGGGGGGAAGGTTGGTGTTAGAGGGAGGGAAGGTTGTGTAGAGGGGGGAAGGATGGTGTAGAGGGGGGAAAGGGTTGGGGTGTAGGGGGGAAAAAGGTTGGTGTGGGGGGAAAGGGAATGGTGTGAGGGGGGAAGGGGGTTGTAAGGGGGGAAGTTTGATGTAGAGGGGGGAAAAGGTTTTAGAGGGGGGATGGTGTAGAGGGAGGGAAGGTTTGTGTAGAGGGAGGGAAGGATGGTGTAGAGGGAGGAAGGGGGGAGTAGGAGGAGGGAAGGAGGTTGGAGAGGGAGGGAAGGTTGGTGTTTAGAGGGAGGGAAGGTTGGTGTAGAGGGAGGGAAGGATGATGTAGAGGGAGGGAAGGATGGTGTAGAGGGAGGGAAGGTTGGTGTAGAGGGAGGGAAGGATGATGTAGAGGGAGGGAAGGATGGTGTAGAGGGGGAAGGTTGGTTAGGGGGGGGAAGGTTGGTGTAGACGGAGGGAAGGATGGTGTAGAGGGAGGAAGGAGGGTGTAGAGGGGGGAAGGTTGGTGTATAGGGGGGGAAGGTTGGTGTAGGAGAAAAGGGAATTAGTAGAGGGAGGGAAAGGGTTTGGGTTTGTAGAGGGAGGAAGGGTTTGGTGTAGGGAGGGAAGGTGGTGTAGAGGGAGGGAAGGTGAGTAGGGAGGGAAGGTTGGTGTAGAGGAGGGAGGTTGGTGTAGAGTTAAAGGGAAGGATGGGTAGAAGGAGGTAAGGATGGATGATGGGGGAAGGAAGTGATTGTGTAGAGGGAGGGAGGATGTGTAGAGGGAGGGAGGGAGGGTGTAGAGGGAGGGAAGGATGGGGGAAAGGGAGGGAAGGATGTTTGGAGGGAGGGAAGGTTTGGGTGTAGAGGGGGGGGAAGGATGGGTAGAGGGAGGGGAAGGATGGTTGGGAGGGAGGGAAGGATGGTGTGGAGGAGGGAAGGATGGAGTAGAGGGAGGGAAGGACTAAGTAGAGGTGGGAAACTAAGAAGAGAGGGAGGGGTTGGAATGGATGGAGGGGCAGGATAAATTGCTGATGAGAAAAACTGGAGGGAGGAAAGGATGAAGGGATGGAATTGTTAAGTAGAGAGGAGAGTGAGAGGAAGATGAGTAAAGGGAGAGAAGTGTGAAGGAGGAGTGTGGGGGAAAGGAGCGAGAGGGGAGAGGATGCGACGGGAATAAGGGGCAAGGTAGGGGAAAAATGCAAGGGAGAGGAAACGCAATGGAGAGAATGCAAGGGAGAGGAATGCAAGGGGAGGAGGGGAAAGATGAGTACAATGAAGAAAAGGGGGTAACCAAGGAATTTTGGGAGGTAAGGCGAGGGAAGGGAGGGAAGGAGGGACACGCGCAGGGAGGAAGGGGGGGAGAGAGGGAGGGAGACAGGAGGTAAAGCGTTATAGAGAGGAAGGGAATATGGCATGGAAAACAAGAAAGAAGGATGGTTAGCAAGAAGGGAGAGGAAAAAGATGAGGAGGACGAGAGGTAGGGAAACAGGAAGGTAAAGGGGAGTCGGCAAGAAGTAATGAAGGAAGAGAAGGAAGCAGGAGGGAGAGAAGGTGGCAGACTGGACATGGAATAAGGAAGTGGAAAATTTGGCAGTAAACAAGGATTATGGGAAGACAGGGAGTGAAGGAAGGACAGGAGGAGTGAAGGAAGGACAGGAGGAGTGAAGGAAGGACAGGAGGAGGGAAGGAAGGACAGGAGGAGTGAAGGAAGGACAGGAGGAGTGAAGGAAGGACAGGAGGAGTGATGGAGGACGGGGGGAGTGAAGGAAGGACAGGAGGAGTGAAGGAAGGACAGGAGGAGTGAAGGAAGGACAGGAGGAGTGAAGGAAGGACAGGAGGAGTGAAGGAAGGACAGGAGGAGTGAAGGAAGGACAGGAGGAGTGAAGGAAGGGACAGGAGGAGTGAAGGAAGGACGGGAGGAGTGAAGGAAGGACAGAGGAGAGTGAAGGAAGGACAGGAGGAGTGAAAGGAGGAGCAGGGAGGGAGTGAAGGGAAGGACAGGAGGAGTGAAGGAAGGACGGGAGGAGTGAGAAGGAAAGGACGGGAGGAGTGAAGAGAGGACGGGAGGAGTGAAGGAAGGACAGGAGGAGTAAAGGAAGGACGGGAGGAGTGAAGGAAGGACAAGAGGAGTGAAGGAAGGAAGGGGAGGAGTGAAGAAGGACAGGAGGAGTGAAGAGAGGACGGGAGGAGTGAAGGAAGGACAGGAGGAGTGAAAGAAGGACGGGAGGAGTGAAAGAGAGGGAGGAGTGAAGGAAGGACAGGAGGAGTGAGGAAGAGGGAAAAGGAGGTGAGGAAGGACAGGAGGAGTGAAGGAAGGACGGGAGGAGTGAAGGAAGGACGGAGGAGTGAAGGAAGGACGGGAGGAGTGAAGGAAGGACGGGAGGAGTGAAGAAGGACGGGAGGAGTGAAGGAAGGACAGGAGGAGTGAAGGAAGGACGGGAGGAGTGAAGGAAGGACGGGAGGAGTGAAGAAGGACAGGGAGGAGTGAGGAAGGACAAGAAGGAGTGAAGGAAGGACGGGAGGAGTGAAGGAAGGACAAGAGGAGTGAAGGAAGGACGGGAGGAGTGAAGGAAGGACAGGAGGAGTGAAGGAAGGACGGGAGGAGTGAAGGAAGGACAGGAGGAGTGAAGGAAGGACGGGAGGAGTGAAAGAAGGACGGGAGGAGTGAAGGAAGGACAAGAGGAGTGAAGGAAGGACGGGAGGAGTGAAGGAAGGACAGGAGGAGTGAAGGAAGGACAGGAGGAGTGAAGGAAGGACGGGAGGAGTGAAGAAGGACGGGAGGAGTGAAGGAAGGACGGGAGGAGTGAAAGAAGGACGGGAGGAGTGGAAGGAAGGACAGGAGGAGTGAAGGAAGGACGGGAGGAGTGAAGGAAGGACGGGAGGAGTGAAAGAAGGACGGGAGGAGTGAAGGAAGGACAAGAGGAGTGAAGGAAGGACGGAGGAGTGAAGGAAGGAGGGGAGGAGTGAAGAAGGACAGAGGAGTGAAGGAAGGACAGGAGAGTGAAGGAAGGACAGGAGGAGTGAAGGAAGGACGGAGGAGGTGAAGGAAGGACGGTGAGGAGTGAAGGAAGGACGGGAGGAGTGAAAGAAGGACGGGAGGAGTGAAGGAAGGAAGAGGAGTGAAGGAAGGACGGGAGGAGTGAAGGAAGGAGGGAGGAGTGAAAGAAGGACGGAGGAGTGAAGGAAGGACAAGAGGAGTGAAGGAAGGACGGGAGGAGAGTGAAGGAAGGACAGGAGGAGTGAAGGAAGGACGGGAGGAGTGAAGGAAGGACAGGAGGAGTGAATGAAGGACAAGAGGAGTGAAGAAGGACGGGAGGAGTGAAGGAAGGACGGGAGGAGTGAAGGAAGGACGGAGGAGTGAAGAGGACGGGAGGAGTGAAAGGAAGGACGGGAGGAGTGAATGAAGGACAGAGAAGTGAAGGAAGGACGGGTGGAGTGAAGGAAGGACGGGAGGAGTGAATGAAGGACGGGAAGTGAAGGAAGGACGGGAGGAGTGAAAGAAGGACAAGAGGAGTGAAGGAAGGACGGGAGGAGTGAAGAAGGACAAGAGGAGTGAAGGAAGGACGGGGGAGGAGTGAAGGAAGGACGGGAGGAGTGAAAGAAGGACGGGAGGAGTGAAGAAGGACGGGAGGAGTGAAGGAAGGAGGGAGGAGTGAATGGAAGGACAGGAGAAGTGAAGGAAGGACGGGAGGAGTGAAAGAAGGACAAGAGGAGTGAAGGAAGGACGGGAGGAGTGAAAGAAGGACAAGGGAGTGAAGGAAGGACGGGAGGAGTGAAAAGGAAAAAAAAAGGACGGGAGGAGTGAAGGAAGGACGGGAGGAGTGAATGAAGGACAGGAGAAGTGAAGGAAGGACGGGAGGAGTGAAAGAAGGACAAGAGGACGTGAAGGAAGGACGGGAGGAGTGAAGAAGGACAGAGGAGTGAAGGAAGGAGGAGGAGTGAAGGAAGGACGGGAGGAGTGAAGGAAGGACGGGAGGAGTGAAGGAAGGACGGGAGGAGTGAATGAAGGACAGGAGAAGTGAAGGAAGGACGGGAGGAGTGAAAGAAGGACAAGAGGAGTGAAGGAAGGACGGGAGGAGTGAAGGAAGGACGGGAGGAGTGAAGGAAGGACGGGAGGAGTGAAGTGAAGGAAGCGAGGAGGAGTGAATGAAGGACAGGGAGTGAGGAAGGACGGGAGGAAAGTGAAGAGGACGGGGGAGTGAAGAAGGAAGAGGAGTAAGGAAGGACGGGAGGAGTGAAGGAAGGACGGGAGGAGTGAAGGAAGGACGGGAGGAGTGAATGAAGGACAGGAGAAGTGAAGGAAGGACGGGAGGAGTGAAGGAAGGACAGGAGGAGTGAAGGAAGGACAGGAGGAGTGAAGGAAGGACAGGAGAATTGAAGGAAGGACAGAAGGAGTGAAGGAAGGACAGGAGAATTGAAGGAAGGACAGAAGGAGTGAAGGAAGGACAGGAGGAGTGAAGGAAGGACGGGAGGAGTGAAGGAAGGAAGGAGGAGTGAAGGAAGGACAGGAGAATTGAAGGAAGGACAGAAGGAGTGAAGGAAGGACAGGAAGAAGTGAAGGAAGGACAGAAGGAGTGAAGGAAGGACAGGAGGAGTGAAGGAAGGACGGGAGGAGTGAAGGAAGGACAGGAGGAGTGAAGGAAGGACAGGAGGAGTGAAGGAAGGACGGGAGGAGTGAAGGAAGGACGGGAGGAGTGAAGGAAGGACGGGAGATAGTGAAGGAAGGACGGGAGGAGTGAAGGAAGGACGAGGAGTGAAGGAAGGAGGGAGGGAGTGAAGGAGGCGGGGGAGTGAAGGAAGGACGGGAGAAGTGAAGGAAGGACCTGACGATGAAGGAAGGACCTGAGGAGTGAAGGAAGGAGGGGAGGAGTGAAGGAAGGCGGGAGGAGTGAAGAGGACAGGAGGAGTGAAGGAAGGAGGGGAGGATGAAGAAGGACCTGAGGAGTGAAGGAGGACCTGAGGAGTGAAGGAAGGAGGGGAGGAGTGAAGTAGGAAGGAGGAGTGAAGGAAGGACGGGAGGAGTGAAGGAAGGAGGGGAGGAGTGAAGGAAGGAGGGGGGAGTGAAGGAAGGAGGGAGGAGTGAAGGAAGGAGGGGAGGAGTGAAGGAAGGAGGGGAGGAGTGAAGGAAGGAGGGGAGGAGTGAAGGAAGGAGGGGAGGAGTGAAGGAAGGAGGGGAGGAGTGAAGGAAGGAGGGGAGAGTGAAGGAAGGAGGGGAGGAGTGAAGGAAGGAGGGGGGAGTGAGGAAGGAGGGGAGGAGTGAAGGAAGGAGGGGAGGAGTGAAGGAAGGAGGGGAGGATGTGAAGGAAGGAGGGGAGGAGTGAAGAAGGAGGGGAGGAGTGAAGGAAGGAGGGAGGAGTGAAGGAAGGAGGGGAGGAGTGAAGGAAGGAGGGGAGGAGTGAAGGAAGGACAGGAGGAGTGAAGGAAGGACAGGAGGAGTGAAGGAAGGACAGGAGGAGTGAAGGAGAAGAGAGAAATGTAGATTTAAAAAACCACTTCCAGTAAAAATATACGAAACCGAGCAAGACTAACTCTCTCTCTGTTTTATACATATACATATATGTAAGTATATATATATATATATTATATATATATATATATATATATATATATATTATATATATATATATATATATATATATATATTATATATATATATATATATATATTATATATATATATATATATATATATATATATATATAAGAGGTAGATGCAGTATGAGAGTAAACGCAACATTCACTAATAAAAGCGTCAAAAAAGGGCAGGGAATTTGGCGGCAATATTTCACTGGGCCTGACCTCCGTCTCTCTCTGTAAATAAGTGGAAAAGTTTCCCTCCTTTCTTGTTGGCTGACACTCATTCCCAGTGAGAATGAATCATATCCAGTCCTCCTGAGGGAGCTAGCTAGCTAGCTCTGTCTCTGTCTCTGTCTCTGTCTCTGGCTCTGTCTCTGTCTCTGTCTCTGTCTCTGTCTCTGTGTCTGTCTCTCTCTCTCTCTCTCTCTCTCTCTCTCTCTCTCTCTCTCTCTCTCTCTCTCTCTCTCTCTCTCTCTCTCTCTCTCTCTCTCTCTCTCTCTCTCTCTCTCTCTCTCTCTCTCTCTCTCTCTCTCTCTCTCTCTCGCTCTCTCTCTCTCTCTCTAAAACACTACAGGCTTAGAGGCACATGTTCATATTTCCACTATAATCTACCTTGTTCATAATTACTATCGCATTTGCTTTGTCTGAGTCGTAACTGTGAAGTCCAGGATCTTTTCTTAATTCATGGTATAACTTAACAAATCTTTGAGAACAACTCTGTTGCAGAGGTCTGAGCTGTGCTCAAACCTCTGCAACACAATTGTTAAGTTATACCATGAATTATGGAAAATTCCTAGACTTCACCTTACGACACAGACAAAGCAAATGCGATAGTAATTATGAGCAAGGGAACTTACGTGCCTCTTAAGGATGAGAATTATCCCTGTTATAATCTGCCCAAGGTACGATCTTTTCTTCTTCCAGCTCGTCTTGAAGACTGACTCTGACACTTCCTTTCCTTCGTAGGGAAGTTGTGTTGTGTAGTTGACTGCCTGGCATCGTTCTTATGGGTCACAGTGTGATGGAACCATCCGTGAGGCAGAACTTACATTACCTCAGCAAATATTATTTACTAAACATCTGACTCACGAGATCGTAATGACATGATTGCAATTAAAACTTACCACGGGCGGGATTGAACCCGCGATCAGAGAGTCTCAAAAGTCCAGACCGTCGCGTTAGCCACTGGACCAGCTAGCCACAATAAGTTTCGTCCAGCTAGGTATATTTCTACACCATAGGAAGGTTAGCATAAGCACCACTGTGACCACAAATGCAAGTTTTTACGAACTCTAGCTCAAGTCCCCTCAATGCCGTCAACATGACTTGCATTTGTGGTCACAGTGGTGCCTATGCTAACCTTCCTATGGTGTAGAAATATACCTAGTTGGACGAATCTTATTGTGGCTAGCTGGTCCAGTGGCTAACGCGACGGTCTGGAGTTTTGAGGCTCTCTGACCGCGGGTTCAATCCCGCCCGTGACATTTTTTTTTTTTTACTAAACATCTCTTCGTCGTGATGTTGCAGATGAGATTCAGGTGAGGAGTGGGGAAGGTGCAGCCAGACTCTCGATAGCTGTCCATCTTGTGCTATCATTTTTTTTTCTGCCTCTCCACATTGCTGGGCCAGATACAGAATTTTGAGAAACTTTATATACTTTTTCATAACGACAGTGCCATAGTAATAGAAGATACTACGGCCTAAAAAGAAGTGTTCTAACTTCAGGTGAAATTTGACTAATTTTGTGAGCTGCAAAAACATTTACAT
>NC_069402.1:42694234-42719234 GCF_026875155.1 Cherax quadricarinatus
TGTTATTCTTCCTACCATCGATGTGCAACCTTTACTCTGGCTCCGCTATGTGGATGACATCTTTGCTCTGTGGCCTCATGACTCCAATCTCTTCCATCCTTTTCTTGAAGCTCTTAATAATCTTGCCCCTTCCATTAAGTTTAAAGCTGAATGGGAATCTAATTCCTTGCTTCCTTTCCTTGATGTCCATGTTCACCGCTCAGATACAGGTTTTTCCTTTTCCGTTTACCGTAAACCTATGCACAGTGGCATGTACATTCACTACTTTTCCTATCATGCTTCCCCTGTCAAGAAAAGTGTTCGTATCTCCCTCTTTCTCCGTGCCCTCCACATCTGTAATCCTCAGTTCCTTCCAGCAGAAATTTCCACTCTTCATAATTCGTTTTCCCGTCTTGGCTACCCTTCCCATTTCATAGACTCTGCCTTCTCACGAGCTAAACGTAATTTCTTCTCTCCCAAACTCTCTACTCCTGGGAACTCTTCTGTCCTCTGCCTTCCCTACATTTCCGGTCTTTCTAATCTCAACAATTCTCTCCGTCCCTTAGACATCAAGCTTACTTTCCGCCAGACTAACACTCTTTTCACTAATCTCGTTCATACCTCTCCTCCCTCTACAGATGTTCCTGGTGTCAACTCTATTTCTTGCTCCTCCTGTCCTCTTCAGTACTTTGGAGAAACTGGCCGATCTCTTTCTGACAGACTTAGGGAACACAAAAATAATGTTAGGCTTGCCGACACTAACAATGCTCTTTTCTGTCACGTCAGAGATCACAGCCATCCTATAGACTGGTCTTCTTCTAAAACTGTCTTCCCTACTTCCAACTTTAACAGTCGCCGTCTTGTTGAATCCTCTCTAATACACAACTTTCCTTGTATGAATCTTAGCCCTGGCTTCGTCTCTGTAGATGCCTTCCTCTCCCACTACATTGTAAAATGCTCCAAACTTCAGAACACCCGTGACTTAACCTGATTCCTCATTTTTTCTTTTTCTTCCTCTTCCCCTTTCCTCTTTTCTTTTTCATTTTTTTGTCTTTCTTCTGTCGCGTGTTTCTGTTCCTTCCTTATTTATTTCATCACTTCCCCTTCCCCCCACCTCTGTGCACTTGCTCTCCCTCTGTGGGCACCTAGCTCCCTTGCAGTGCTCCCCTTTCTTTATATTTGACTGGTTTCTCCTCCTTAGTTCCCCACTACTACCACTACTACTACTACTACTACTACTACTACTACTACTACTACTACCACTACTTCTACTACTACTACCACTACTTCTACTAATACTACCACCACTACCTCAACACCACTCCTGGGGATCCATGTTCTTTGTAAGATTAGTATCCTGTCTAAGGTTCGTGTTTATGCTTGAGATTGGTGCTTCCTTGTCCTTTATTTTGACGTAGACACAGCTGATACATCTAGTGTCCAGGAAGCATTAATATACAAATACGCATTTCGTATCAATATTTTGAGATGGAGCTTCCGTCAGCCACAGCAGAGCGTGTGAGACCCACAGCTGACTTGGACAAGTTTGACACCTCTCTTATCCCTTACTTTTCTCTCCCTCTATTATCCCTTATTCCTCTCTCCCTCTCTTCTCCTTTACTCTTCTCTCCCTCTCTTATCCCTTACGCCTCTCTCCCTTTCTTATCCCTTACTCCTTTCTCCCTTTCTTATCCCTTACTCCTCTCTCCCGTTCTTATCCCTTACTCCTCTCTCCCTCTCTTATCTCTTACTCCTCTCTCCCTTTCTTATCCCTTATTCTTCTCTCTCTTTCTTATCCCTTACGCCTCTCTCCCTCTTTTATCCCTTACTCTCCTCTCCATTTCACCCCCAGCCTTTCTCTCTCCTCTCCCTCTTCTCTCTCTTTTCTCTCTCTCTCTCTCTCTCTCTCTCTCTCTCTCTACCTCTATCCCTACTCCCCTCTCTTTTTCCTTGGCATCACTTTCTTCCGTCTCTCCACCATCTCTGCCTACGCCTTTTATCTACCTCCTCTACCTCTCCCTTCTGTCTCTCCCCTCTACCTTTCCCCTCTGTCTCTCCCCTCTCTCCCTCGCTCGTCACCGCCGTCAGAAGGAATTCAAGGGAACAGAATGAAAATAAAATTTCTAAAGACAAAATACAAAAAAGTGCAAAAAATGCATGAAATAAACAATGAAAGTATAATATATATATATATATATATATATATATATATATATATATATATATATATATATATATATATATATATATATATATATATATATATATATAATATATATATATATATTATATAAAAATATATAATATATAGTATATTATATATATATATACATGATATATAAATATATATATGTTGGTAAGCACATGTGCAACAGTTAGGTATCTTTATTTCGAACGTTTCGCCTACACAGTAAAGGTTTTCAGTCGAGACAGAAAAGTTGATAGAACAGAAGAGACTGAAACGATGTAATCAGTCCTACCTAAAGTTTTGAGGTGGTCAGTCCCTCAGTCTGGAGAAGAGCTTTTTTCCGTAGTCTAAAACAACTTTTCTGTACTCGACGAAGAACCTACTGGTGGGCGAAATTTTTCGAAAAAAAAATCCCAAACTGTGCATATGTGTCTTACCTAACGACCGGTCGGTATTTTATACCTTTTTTATTTTTTCATTATATATTATATAATATATATATATAATATATAATTATATATATATATTTAATATACATTTTTAAATATTAATTTTATAAAAATATATATATATATATTATTATTAATATATATAATAATATTATATATATATAGTATAATATTCAGTGGCCCTTTTTTAGGTAACCCTTTCTTGTACGGGGTGGGGCCCCCTCTACCCCCAGAACCCCTAATTTTTTTCGGGGCTAGATTCAAAAAAAGGGTGCTGGGATAATTCTTAGAGACCACATCGAAAAAGATTTATCAAATTTTGCCCTACTTTTTTTTTCAATCTGCAATTGCCCTTTTCCCCTAGTGAAACACGTCCCGTACCTCAGTTTCCGTTATACCACAGTAGTGTAATTCGGTGTGGTCTTCTGCTGCTGTAGTCCATCCATTCATGGCCCCCGGTTGTGCGTTCAGAGTGCTTTTGATCCCCACTGTTGTAACGTGTGGTCTTTTGAGTTCCTGTCCTTTCCTGTCCTTGAATCATCGGGGCCTTCTCCTTTGACCTCCTCTCAAACAGGCGTTTTCACCACGGGGCTGCCCCCACTGGAGTTCTCACACAATTTATGTAAACCCAGAGACTGTTTTGTGAAATTCCCTTTACATCACAGTTTCGAGAATCAAACCCTCCCGTCCGGCCCCAAACAATCATTCCATGGTCAAAGTCTTTTTAGACAACATTCTTCCCCTTTCCAATAATTTTGTTGAACAACAACAAAATTTCGGGGACTCTGTTGTTTTAAAGCACTGAGGTGTGCCACCTGTTTGACAGATTTGTTATTGCATTAAAGACACTTGTTCGGTTTCCCAAAATAAGGGGTACAAAGTGCCCTCTATATTTCACATAGAAAAAAAATTACTTTGAATTTTATATTTTTATTATTATTATTATTATTATTTTTTTTATTATTATTATTATTATTTTATTTTTTATATACCAGTCTACACCACGGTACGATAAACACCACGGATACCATCAACACCACGGATACCAGTTACCCCACGGTACCAGTTACCCCCCGGATCCATCTACCCCACGGATACCGTTTTAACCCCAGGGATCCCAAATAAACCCACGGATCCCAGTAAACCCCACGGATCCCCTTTACACCACGGATCCCATTACACCACGAAACCCAACACCAGGGATAGCAGTCTACACCACGGTCCCATTTTTACACGATGGATCCCAGTCCCTACACCACAGATACTAAAACAATTTTTTTGGTACAAAACCTTGTTGGGAGGGTGATTTTGGGGGGAAGTGAGGGAAGAGGAAGAGGGAAGGACTGGAAAGAAGAAAGTGGGAGGAGGGTGGGGAAGGGGGAGGGGGGCGTCTTGTTATTAATAACGTTTATAATTCTATGATGTTAACGTCAGTAATACCGTCTTGTGTCAGTGAGTCAGAATTAATAACACTGTGAAACATCAAAACACGTGATGTAACATCAAAAACACTGTGAAAAAACGTCAATAACACTGTAAAGTAACTCAATAACCTGTGATTAAATCAAAACACTGTGATGTACGTAAATAACACTGTTTTAAAAACAATAACACTGGATGTAAATCAAAACCCTGTGATGAAACGTAAATAAACTGGATGAAATCAATAACACTTGATGTAACATCAATAACACTGGATGAAAAACAAAACACGTGATATAAGTAAAAACACGTGATTAACATCAATAACACGTGATTAACACAAAACACTGTGATGAACATCAATAACAGATATAACGTCAATAACACTGTGATGTAACATCAAATCACTGTGAGAACATCAATAACACTGTATGAACCAATAACACGATGTAACATCAAAAACATGTGTGTAACATCAATAACACTGTGATGAACGTCTTTAACACTGGAGTTTCTCAAAACACTGTGATGTTCTCAAAACACTGCGATATAACGCAATAACACTGTTTGTAACATCAAAAAACATGTGATTAACAAAATAACATGTTTTAAACATCAATAACACTGGAGTAACATCAAAACGCTGTGTTTAAACTAAAAACACTGTGATATAACTCAATAACACTGTGATATAACTCAATAAAAAGTGATATAACATCAATAACCTGTGATATAAATAAACAACACTGGAGTAACATCATAACACTGTGATATAACATCAATAACGGTGATAAAAACGTCAAAACACTGGATGAACATCAAAATACTGTTGTAACATCAAAAACACTGTGATATAACACAATAACACTGTGAAAACGTCAACAACACTTGAGTAACATCAATAATACTGGATGTAACACAATAACACTGTGATGAAAATCAATAACACTGTGTGTAACATCAATAACACTGTGAGTAACATCAAAACACTGTGATTATCATCAATAATCTGTGAATAAGCATTAACTGGGGAAAAAAAAACAATAACACTGTGATTCCATAAATAACACTGTAGTAACGTCAAAAACACTGGAGAAACATCAATAACATGATTAACATAAAAAAACCCTGTGATAAACGTAAATAACACTTGATGTTCATCAAAAACTGTGATGTATCTAAAATAACACTGATATAAACGCCAAAACACTGTATGTAACATCAAAACACTGTGATGAAATATCAATAACACTGTGTATCATAAATAACACGTGAATAAAGTAAAATAACCTGTGAGTAACACAATAACACGAGATGTAACATCATAACACTGTGATATAACATAAAACAATGTGATGTAACATCAATAACACTGTGATGTAACAAAATAACATGTGATTTTAACATCAAAAACCTGTGATGAAAACATAATAACATGGATGTAACATCAATAACACTGTGTTAACACAATAACACTGTGAATAACTTAATAACAATGTGAGAACATAAAAACATGGATTTAAACAACAATACTAACACGTGATGCAACATCAAAACACGATGTAACATCAAAAACACTTGGAAACTCAAAAACTGTATAAACTTTCAGAAAACCCTGTGTGTAACATCAAAACACTGTAAAATTAACGTCAGTAACACTGTGATGAAAACATCAAACACTGTGATATAACGTCATTAACATGTGATATAACGTCAGTAACCTGTGATGTAACTTCAATAAACTGTGATGAAACATCAATAACACGTGATAAAACCATAACACTGTGATGTAACATCAATAACACTGTGAGTAACACAATAACCTGTGAAAAACGTCGAAAACACTGTGATGAAAAACATCAAAACACGTGAGTAACTCAATAACACTGTGTATAACGTCAGTAAAAAGTGAGTAATTTCAAAAACATGTGATGTAAAATCAATAACACTGTGAATAACGTCAAAACACTTATGTAACATCAAAAACACTGTGATATAACTCAAAACACGGGAAATAACATAAATAACACGTGAGTAATATCAATAACACTGTGAGTATCATCAATAACCTGTGATATAAAGTCAATAACACTGTGTGTAACATCAATAACACTGAAAAAAATTTAATAAAATGTGTGTAACATCAAAAACACTGTGATGTAACATCAATAACACTGTGATATAACGTCTAACACTGGAGTAACATCAAAAACACTGTGAAAAAACGTCATAACACGGATGTAACATCAATAAACTTTGATGATCACAATAACACGTAATAACTCAGTAACACGTGTGAAACACAAAACCCCGGATGTAACATCAATAACACTGTATGTAAACTAAAAACACTGTGATGTAACTAATACACTGGGATGTAACATCAATAACACTGTGATGTAACACAATAACACTGGTTTCATAAATAACTGGGGATAAACGTCAGTTCCCATTGAGTAACATCAAAAACCCTGGATGTAAATAAATTTACACTGGATGTAACATCAAAACACTTGATTACCATAAATAACACTGGATGTAACGCAATAAACCCTGTATGCAACTCAAAAACACTGAGTAACATCAAAACACGTGATAAACGCAAAAAACACTGTGAGTATCACAATAACCTGTGATGTATACTAACACGATATAAAACCCCACTAATACTGTATGAAACACAATAACACTGTGTGTAATTCAATAACACTGTGATGTATCACAAAACACTGTGATATAAAGTCAATAACACTGTATTAACACAATAACACGTGATATAACTTAATAACAAGTGATAACATCAAAACAGTGAGAACATCAATAACACTGTGTATAACATTAAAAAAAATGTGATGTAACACATTAACACTGTTTTAAACAACAATACACTGTGATGCAACACAATAACACGATAACATAAATAACACTTGATGTAAAATAATAACACGTGATTAACATTAAAACAAGTGATGTAAATCAAAACACGTGATGTAACATAAATAACACTGTGATATAACATTAAAACAATGGATGAACATAAATAACCTTATGTAACGCAATAAATGTGATGAAAACACAATAACACTGATGTAACATCAATAAACACTGTGAGTATCAAAAAAACACTGGAGCCCATCAAAACACGTGATGCCCCTCAAAACACTCTGATGTCACTAAATAAATACCAAGTGACAAGGAAGGCGCACCCCCTTGCCTCACGCCCCTCTGAAGGGTATTGCTGGGGGGGATGGTGGTTGTGTGTGTGTTGTTGTTGGTGTGTGTGTGTGTGTTGTGTGTGTTTTTGGGTTGTGCGTATTGGTTTTGTGGTGTGTGTGTGTGGTGTTGGGTGTGTTGTGTTGGTGTGTGTGTGTTGTGTGTGGTGTTTGGTGCGTAGTTTTGTGTGTGTGTGTGTGTGTGTGTTTGGGGTGTTGTGTGTGTGTGTGTGTGGTGTTGTGTGTGTTGTGGTGTGTGTTGTGTGTGGCGTTGTGTTTGTGTGTGTGTGTGTGGGGTGTGTGTGTGTGTGTGTGTGTGTGTGGTGTGCGTATGTGTTTGTGTGTGTGTGTTGCGTAGGTTTGTGTGTGTGTGTGACTCCCCTAGTTGGGTTTGCGGGCCGAGTCCAAACTCCGGGCCCCCTCTTCACTGGTCGCTACTAGGTCACTTTTCCCTAACCTTAAGCTTTATATAACCTTTGCTTAAATCTATGTATGGATCCTGTCTCCCACATCGCCCCCAAACTTTTCCATTTCCCTGACACTTGGGGTGAAGAAACTTCCTAACACCCTGTGATTCATCTCACTTAAACTTCCAACGTGTCCCCTTGTTTTTGTGTCCCATTTGGAACATCCTTCCTTGCCCACCTGTAAATTTCCCTTCTCAGTATTTTGTTGTCGTTATCATGTCCCCCTATCTTCCTTCCCCCATGTCGTCGGGTTTGATTTCCCTTTAACCTCTCCTCGTAGGACTACCCTTACCGGGGACTAGCTGTTGCAAACCCTTTTGCACTTTCCTATTTTTTTTTTACATATTTGGGGCTAGGTTGGGTTCCAAATGGTCCCGCATACTCCAATATGGGCCTAACGTACAGGGTGTACAGGGTCCTGAAGTTCCTTATTAAGATGTCGGAATGCTGTTCTGGGTTTCTAGGCGCCCTTGCTGCACCATTTTTATTTGGTTGATGTGCCTTCAGGATGTGCCTGGTGTTATACTCACCCCAAGACCCTTTTTTTCCTTTTGAGTGGGGTTTTTTGTATCTCGGGGCCCCCAGACTGACTCCGTCTGCGTCTTCTTTCCCCCTTTCCCCAATCTTCATATTTTGCCTTGGGGGGGTTGAACCCCGGGAGCCAATTTCTGGCCCGGGTCGCGCCTGTCCGATTTTTTTGTATTCTGCCGGTCTTCGATCGAATAAATTTCTCTCCAATTTCACGTCATCTGAAAACGGGGACACGTCGGAGTCTTTTTCCCTTTCGTCATGTCTTCACAATACCAAAAACAGCACGGGTCCTAGACTGACCCCTTTGGGGGACCCCGCGGTCACAGGTGCCCACTCTGCACCCGCCAGTCCATGACTCGTGCGTTTTCCGACAAGTATTCCCGATCCATTAAAATTTAAATTTTAATTCAATTCAATTAAAGTTTATTCTCTAAAATGGTTACAATGGGGGGTTTTACAGGTTGTGGTATTGTGGGGTTTAAAGTTAAAAAATACAATTACAAGGGGGCCACTAGGACACCTAGCATGGCAGGCATTCGAGCAGACTTAAAATTAAATTTTTAAAATTAAAGCCTTTCAATTTTGGTATTAAAGGGGTAAGTACTCATCAAATTTTTGGTTTAGCAATGTGAATGTTTTTGTTTTGGCACAATAAAGGGGTCTTATTTGTATCAAGGGAAATTTTGACATTTTGGATTTATATTTTAAGAAAGATTGTATTTCTGGTTTTTATCATTTTTGGTGGTGAGTGAATTTAGAACCCCAGGTGGTTATCTGTATTAGTTGTCGGGGTTGGGGTCAGGGAGATAAATGTTTTTCTAACGTAGTTTTGAAAGTGAGAATGTTCTGCGTTCTAGATTTTTTAGGTAGGGGTTCCAGATTTTAGGTCCCTTTTAAAAACTTGAATTTTTTTTAAAAGGTTTATCGAACACGGGGGAAAGTCATAGAGTGTTTGGGTTGGTTTATCCTGTGATCCTGTCACAACTATCAAAAAGCGTTTTAGTCAAGGTTAATTTTGGAAAAAAAAAGGTCCTGGATATAGATTCCATTTTAAGTTGGGGTGTTTTGAACCGGGGGGCAAATTTGATCTATGAAGGGGGGGGGGGGGGGGTGTTGCCAGGGGGGGATTTAGTGATTATTTTCCCGCGCTTTTTGTTTGGGGATTATTGCTTTGGTGTGTTGCTGCAGTTGAACGCCAAACACAGAACATAGGTGAGGTATGGATAATAAGTGAATGGTTAGTGTGAGAAGGGGAGTTTGCGGGACTATATCGTATCTTGGGGAGAATCCCCACCGTTTTGGATACTTTTTTTTTTTTATTTTGGAGATGGGTGCTGAAATTTAGGGTTTTTGCGAGTATGCCAAGGAATTTTTCCCCCATTATGTCTGGCAATTAATGTTGTCGACCTTAAAGTTAATTTCGCAACACCTGCCTGCACCAAAATAAATAGTAGGTTTTCCAGTGTAAGTGTAAGTTTATTGGGTGTCACCAAATCGAATTTTTACACTCTCGTTAACAATGGTGTTGGGGTGGCAAGATAAGGGGGGAGAGACATAAGCGTGTCGCCGCAGAGAGAAAGGGTTTCAGGTGTTGGGATATGTTTGGAAGATCATTATGTAGATGAGGGAAAAGAGGGGCCCAAGGACACTTCCCTGGGAACTCCCGTATCAAGGGCCGTATTTATGAGGCTGTGTCTTTAAGGTACATACGTACCTATTAGAAATTAGGATTTAAAAAAAGCAAGCGCAGGCCTCTTATACCATAGTGGTCAAGTTTTTGGAGTGGTGCCGTGGCTCTGTGTCAAACCTTTTATAGGCAATAAAAATTCCCAGCGGGTATTCCTTATTTTCCAAGCTGTGTAAAAAGGGGAAAAATTTTATAAATTTCTCATTAGGCTTTTTTTTTTCCTGAATCCAAAATTGCAGGGGGGAGTATGTTTTGTGACGTTTAAATGAAGTCTCCTGTGCACGAGTTTTTTCCCAAAATATTGGTAGCAATGGAAGTTTGTATTGGCCTATAGTTGTTTACGCTGAGGGTCAACCACCTTTATGTATTTGGGGTAACCCATTCGTGTGAGTATGTCGGGAAAGTGCTAGTTTCAGTGACTTGTTAAAAATTAAAGTATGCATGTGAAAGGGCTGGCCGCTCGCTTGTACATAAAGGTGGGGGCGTGAGCAGATTCCCCGAGTTATTTTTTTAAATGTCTTTATGATCGAGGTGACTCCTGGGGTCATTGTGCAAGATAGAGGAATTTTGGGAAATTCCCCCTCTAGGTATCCCCGGGGACGGGCATTTGGTCGTGGGATTTTACTGCGGATAATCCATGTTTTAAAGAAATCGTTTTTCTTTTAGCTGTATCAGTGGGGTGCAGTGGGGCTTTTATGAGGTTTTTTTAAACAAATTCTTGTTTTTTTTTTCAGTTTGTGGGTCCCCAGAATCTGGGGAAAATGTTTTTTTCCCGGTCTTTTTTTGTCTTTTGTGTCATAATCTTGGGGGGTTTGTGCATTGTTGGCTTTCTTTTTTAATTTGGTGAGAACTGTTGAATATGTTTTAAAATACTTTGTTATTAAGCCCCCTATATTGCTTTTTATATTGGTGTTTTTTTAACAAAGGATTTCAAATGCTGCTGGTTAGCCGGGGAACCAAGCAGTTTATTCGGATCTGTTTTTGTTTTTATAGAAAATGTTTTTGTATAGGATTTTGTTTTGAAAAATTCTGTCCCAAACGTCATACCATTGGGATTGGGGAATTCTGTAGGCCAGTCAAAAGCTCTAGTCTACTGGAAATTCCTTTTTGAGGCCTCGTCATGGAGCCTGAATGAAACTTTGTTTATTCGAGTGGTGGGGTACAAGTTGTTAAGAGAAAGGGTTGGGGGAGTGGTCAGAGTGCTGTCCCGTGATTATCCCTATTTAAGGGGGGGTAGATATTGGGCCATAGTGGGATTTTATGGGGTTCACTTGTCTCGTCAGTCTGGGGGTTTAGTTATTTTTGGTATGAGAATGGTTTTTCATATTTTTGAGAAATCAGTTACAGGTGATCACTGGTAGGCCAAGGTTGAGTTGAAGCTCCCGCAAGAGAAGGGGGGCTTGTTCATTTGTCTGTTTTTTATTATAACTTTAATTCTCCTGAAGTTTTGGATGTTTGTGTGGGGGGCCGAAATTTTGGCCCGATTTTTATGGGGGCCCTTTAGTTTTTTTTCATAAAAATTACAAAAATGTATTCCCCATATTCACACAAAGCAAATTGTGCTAATACAAGATAGTTGGTTAGAGTAATAGATTGCATACCACCCCCCAAAATTGGTTTTTGTCTGCAGTTGTGGATTTCTGTTATCCTGGTGTGGGTAGATACAATTGTGTCCTCTAAGCCCCGGGTTAGTAAGAAAAAAGCAGGGAAGGGTGTCTTTAGTTCTCAAGGAGTGCCAGGAGGTCATCAAAGTGATTATCAAATGGTAAACAATACCGACAGGGTTTGGGAATAAGGCACAAGGCAACATTTTGGCAAATTTTTTTCGAACGTTTTTTGCCTACACAGTAGGCTTCTTCAGCGAGTCAGAAATTAGGGAGGGGCAGAGAGATTTAAACATGTAATCAGTCCACACCCTGAAGTCCCTAGATTTGAGGTTCTCAGTCCCCACCCGGGGAAAATCTTTCCAAAGTCTGGAACTAACTGAATCAAGAGACAGGTTGAGCTTAAAAACTGTCGGGAAGGGGAGATGCAGATTTGTAGTATGAAATGTAGCCACTGGGAGGTCATGCCCCTCAGATCAAAAAATTCCACTTTAAAAATTGTCCAAGGGTTTTTTCTTCTGTTCCAAGAGCCTTTTTTTGCAGTGTCTGAAGAGTGATTACAAATGGTATACAATCCGACAGGTTTGGGAGATAAACAATAGAAAATTTGGGAACTTTGCCCAATGTTCCATGGTCTTATTTACCCCCGGTCAACCTAGTGTTTTCTTAAAAGGCCTGATGTTGTAGTTAAACTGATAGACTTTTACAGTGTCAGGGTAGGCGGCTTTTGGGTGCTGTGAATAAAACATTACTTTTCCCAAAAATTTTGATTGGTGTTAGATTATGGGGGTTTTAATCAGGGCAACGTGATCATTCATCTTTTAGGTTTTAAAAAGTGGTTTTTTTTCCTGTATTAGTGGTGAGTTTTTAATACGATTTCTGTAGTGGTGGGGGGTTTGGATAAATATACCCCTAAAAACACTTTGGGCATATAGAGATAGTCAAATAAACATAAGAAATTGATATGTCTAATGTTGTGCTAGAATGAGCTAAATATACTATAAAATACTATAAAAAATACACAAAAAAAGATTACAAGGGGACCAGACTCACTCTTAAAATTGCACTAAGTTAAAATAAAGAATTTTGTGTTGTCTATGTATTGAGCAGAATGAGCAAAGTAAAACTAGGTATAAACTTTTAATAAAAAACAATTAAAATGGTACTTGCAATTTCACTAGGGGCTTTAAAAGGGTTTTAACAAAAACAAATTGCACAGGGGGTGATATAGGTTTTTTTTAAAAAAAACAATTGCACTAGGGTCTGAAAGGTTGTTAAAAAAAAATTCACTAGGGTTGAAAGGTTTTTTAAAAAAGAACAATTGCCTGGGCCCGATATAGGTTGTTAACAAGAACAAAGCACTAGGGCTGATATAGGTTGTTAACAAGAACAATTTCACTAGGGTCTGATAAGGTTTTTAAAAGAACAATTGCATAGGGTCTGTATAGGTTTTTTAACAAAACAAAAGCACTAGGGTCGAATAGGTTTGTTTAAAAAAAAATGCACTGGGTCGAATAGGTTTAACAAGAACAAATTTACTAGGGTCTGATATAGGTTTTTAACAAAACAATTGCCCCTAGGGCTGAAAAAAGGGTTTTAAAAAAGAACAATGCACTGGGCAATATAGGTTGTTTACAAGAACAATTGCACTAGGTCTGATATAGGTTGTTAACAAGAACAATTGCATAGGGGCTGATATAGGGTTAAAAAACAAAAGCACAGGGCTGAAAAGGTTTTTCAAGACAATTGCCTAGGGGCTGATTAGGTTGTTAACAAAAAATTGCACAGGGTCGTATAGGGTTTTAACAAGAACAATTGCACTAGGGTCTGATATAGGTGTTTAAAAAGAACAAATTTCCTGGGTCATATAGGTTGTTAACAAAAAACAATTGCACTAGGGGCCGATATAGGGTTTTAACAAGAACAAATTTCACTAGGGGCTATATATTTTTAACAAAACAAAATTTCACTAGGGGTTTAATAGGTTGTTAACAAGAACAATTGCACTGGGTCGATATAGGTTTTTAACAAGAACAATTGCACTAGGGGGATTAGGTTGTTTTAACAAGAACAATTGCACTAGGGGCTGTATAGGTTTTAACAAGAAAATTTCACTAGGGGGTTTTGATATAGGTTGTTAACAAGAACAAATTTCCGGGTCTGATATGGGTTGTTAACAAGAACAAAATTGCTGGGTCTGGGAAAAGGTTGTTAACGAACAATTGCATGGGCTTATAGGTTTTTTTAACAAGAACAAATTTAAAAGGGTCTGTAAGGTTTTTAAAAAGAACAAATTTATAGGGGCTGATATAGGTTTTTAACAAAACAATTGCCTAGGGTCTGATAAGGTGTTAACAAGAACAATTCACTGGGGCGATAAGGTTTTTAACAAAAACAATTGCACGGTCTTATAGGTTGTTTAAAAAGAACAATGCAAGGGTCTGTATAGGTTGTTAAAAAGAACAATTGCACTAGGGGCTGATATAGGTTTTTAACAAAACAATTGCACTAGGGTCTGATTAGGGTTTTTAACAAGAACAATTGCCTGGGTCGATATAGGTTGTTAAAAGAACAATTGCACGGGTCTGATATAGGTTTTACAAGAACAATTGCCTAGGGTCTGATATAGGTTGTTAACAAAACAATTGCACTAGTTGATTAGGTTGTTAACAAAAACAATTGCACAGGGTCTGGGATGGTTGGTTTTAAAAAAACAATTGCACTAGGGTCTGAATAGGTTTTAACAAGAAAAATTGCACTAGGGTTTTGATTAGGGTTTTTAAAAAAGAACAATTGCACTAGGGTCGTATAGGTTTTTAACAAGAACAAAATTTCACTAGGGGCTGTATAGGGGTTAACAAAACAATTGCACTAGGGTCTGATAAGGTTTTTAACAAGAACAATTGCACTAGGGGTTTAAGGTGTTAACAAAACAATTTCACTAGGGTCTGATTAGGTTGTTAACAAGAACAATTGCACAGGGGCTATATAGGTTAAAAAAAACAATGCCTAGGCTGATATAGGTTGTTAACAAGTCAAGAGTAAACAATTTTTTAAAATTTAAAAAAAAATTCACAAATTAAATACCAAAAAATAATAAATAAAAAAAAACAAAGGAATGACTTGGTTTAAATGATAGTAAGATGGAGACAGGTACACAGGTACCAGGCACAGGGGACCAGGTACACAGGTAACAGGGACACAGGTCACAGGTACACAGGACCAGTACACAGGTACACAGGGACACAGGTACACGGTACAAAGGATAATAAAAGGTTGGAGTTTAATATACAAACTTGAAAATTTTGGCAACAAAAAGTTATGAAAATATAAAATAATAAATTTAATGTACAAAAGTCAAAAGTAAAAATTTACTGGGATAAATAGGTGTTTATAAAAAATTTAGTAAGAATAATGTTACAAAAAAAAAATTTAAAAGCAAAAAAAAAAAGATAGTTTATATTGGGGTATAGTTTTTTACGTCTGTAGGGTCCCACCTTATTATTGGGTAACCCTTTTTTGTCTTGAGAAATGTCTGAAAATGCTGGGTTTTTAGTGACTTTTTAAAAAAATAAAGTAATGAGTGAAAAGACATGGGGGGCCCCGCCTGTACAAAATGGGGGACGTAGAAGATTCCCCGGGTTTTTTTTAAGTTTTCTTTATGATCGGGTGACTTTCCCTGGGCTCATTGGGCAAGGAAAAAGAAGGAATTGGGAAAAATTTCCCTTAGTAGTCCCCGGCACGGGCAGGTATTGGGATTTTACTGGCGAGATTAGATCCTATGTTTGAGAAGAAGTCGTTTATCTTGTTAGCTGTATCAGTGGGATGCAGTGGGGCTTCATGAGGTTTAGTTAGAACAATATTCTTGTTTTTTTTTTAGTTTGTGGGTCCCCAGAATCTGGGAAAGTGTTTTCCAGGTCTTTTTGTGTCTTCTTGTGTCAGTGAATCTGCTGGAGTAGTACAGTTGTTTGGCTTTCTTTATTAATTTGGTGAGAACTGTTGAATATTGTTTAAGAATATCTTTGTGTATTAAGCCCTGTCTATATTGCTTTTCATATTGGTGTTTCTTATCAATGGGTTTCAGAATGCTGCTGGTTAGCCATGGGCAACCAAGCAGTTTATTCGAGATCTGTTTCGTTTTTATAGGACAGGTAGTGCCTTCCCTGTGTGTGTTTGTGTGTGTGTTTGTGTGTGTGTGTACTTACCAATCTGTACAATTTGTACTCACCTATGTGGGGTTGGAGGGGTCGATTCATAGCTCCTGGCCCCGCCTCTTCACTGATTGCTACTAGGTCCTCTCTCTCCCTGTTCCCTGAGCTTTATCAAACCTCGTCTTAAAACTATGTATGGTTCCTGCCTCCACTACGTCACTTTCTAGGCTATTCCACTTCTTGACAACTCTATGACTGAAGAAATACTTCCAAACATCCCTTTGACTCCTTGTTTCCTTCCTGTTGGGTATTGTCTGATCCATTGAAGTGCCTTTCCTGTTATTCCTGCCTGCTCCTCTAGCCTTAGCATTAATCCTCTTGTGCCGAACTGTGTCAAAAGCTTTGTTACAGTCCAGGAAAATGCACCCTACCCACCCTTCTCTCTCCTATCTTACTTCTGTTACCTAGTCGTGAAACTCCAGTAGTCTTGTGACAGAGGATTTTCCTTCCCTGAAACTGTGCTGGTTATCGTGTATAAGCTCACTCCTTAATAGGTGTTCCACCAGTCTTGTATTAAACTTTTCCATGCCTTTGCGTACTATATATGTCACTGACACTGATCTATGGTTTAATACTGCCTGTCTGTCTCTTTTCTACATTTGCTGGCTATCGAAACAGGGCAACATCTCAGGTAGTTTCCCTGTTTCGACAGATGTTTTGAAAATTGTTGTTAGTGGCATACACAGCACCTCCGCTCCCTCTCCTGGATCCATGGAGAATTGTTGCCAGGTCCGATTACCTTTGAGGTATCTAGTTCACTTAGCAGCCTCTCTACTTCCTCCTCGGTTGTGTGTAATGTGTCCAGCACCTTTTGATGTACCTTACCATTCCGGTTTGCTGGATTGCTTTCTGTCTCCTCTGAAAATACTTCTTTCAATCTCGTGTTGAGCTCTTCACACACTCCTTGGTCGTTTTTCGTGCTCTACCCTCCGTCCTTCTTCAGCCCAATTTTCCTGGTCCTTGACTGCTGCTTGCCTCCTGATGTGGCTGTACAACAGCTTTGCGTCAGTTTTGGTTTTCGATGCTATGCCATTCTCGTATTGCCCCTGGGCCTCCCTCTTTGTCCATGTATAATCGTTGCTGGCTCTTCAACTAATCTCCTTATTTTAATGGGTCCTTTGTTTTCTACACTTTTTCCATTCTCTAGTGCACTTAGTTTTGGCTTCTCTACAACTTTTGGTGTACCAAGTTCTCATTCTAGTTTTCCCATTGTTTCTGTTGCCCTTGGGTATGAACCTTTCCTCAGCCTCCTTGCATTTTGTGGTCACATATTCCATTTCATTTACTGTTTTTCCCACCCGTTGTCTTTCCCACTGTACCTCACGCAAAAAAATTCTTCATACCTGTATAGTCCTCTCTCATATAGTTTATCTTCTGCATCCTACATGTGCTGCTTCTCTCTCCACTTTTAGCTCTACAATGTATTCGAAGTTCAGGACCAAGTGATCACTAGCTCTGAGGGGCCTTTCATATATGATATCTTCAATATCTGTTTCATCCTCTCTCTCTCTCTCTCTCTCTCTCTCTCTCTCTCTGGTAGTGTCCATAACACCTAGGAGAGCCTAACAGGTTAGGTTAGGTAAGGTTCGTCAGGGAACAGGATAAATGTTTCCTGACGCGGGTCTTAGTCAGATGATGACCCGCCTTTGGAGCTTTTGGTCATCTGACCGAGGCCTTCCGCTGGCTTACCGGTCCACCCCTTTAAAAATTATGGTCATTTATAACCATTGTTACTATGTAGAGCCTAACAATTTTAACACCCAGGAGCCTCATAAGAAACACCCAGAAGCCTCACAAGAAACACCCAGGGGCCTCATCTTAACACCCGGGAGCCTCACCATAACACCCAGGAGCTTCACCTTAACACCCAGAAGCCTCACAAGGAACACCCAGGAGCTTCACCTTAACACCCAGAAGCCTCACAAGGAACACCCAGGAGCTTCACCTTAACACCCAGAAGCCTCACAAGGAACACCCAGGAGCTTCACCTCAACACCCAGGAGCCTCACAAGAAACACTCGCAACTTGACCGCCTGACAAACATCATTAGTTCTCTCGCCTCTCAATAGATGGCAGAGTCGATCATTTTAAACAATATTTGAAGACACGATAAATTTTCAATGGCCCCAAAAGATCCCGGTGTTTTCAATTAATTTTTCCATCAGCTGGCGATGTATCGTAGTTATTATGTAGCAGGCGTGGGACGCCCTTCCAACCACGATTCAAATATTGAGCGACGTGATGTTACTGAAATAATTAAATACTATATGACGATACTTTTCAGTAGCGTCGAGCATCGATACTTTCCAGGCAATAGTAAATTTTATTTATGTATAGTGTGTGTGTGTGTGTGTGTGTGTGGTGTGTGTGTGTGTGTACTCACCAAGTTGTACTCACCTAGTTGAGGTTGCAGGGGTCGAGTCCAAGCTCCTGGCCCCGCCTCTTCACTGGTCGCTACTAGGTCACTCTCCCTGAACCATGAGCTTTATCGTACCTCTGCTTAAAGCTATGTATGGATCCTGCCTCCACTACATCGCTTCCCAAACTATTCCACTTCCTGACTACTCTGTGGCTGAAGAAATACTTCCTAACATCCCTTTGATTCATCTGTGTCTTCAACTTCCAACTGTGTCCCCTTGTTACTGTGTCCAATCTCTGGAACAGCCTGTCTTTGTCCACCTTGTCAATTCCTCTCAGTATTTTGTAAGTCGTTATCATGTCCCCCCTATCTCTCCTGTCCTCCAGTGTCGTCAGGTTGTTTTCCCCTTAACCTCTCCTCATGGGAAACATACCTCTTAGCTCTGGGACTAGTCTTGTTGCAAACCTTTGCACTTTCTCTAGTTTCTTTACATGCTTGGTAGGTGTGGGTTTCCAAACTGGTGCCGCATACTCCAATATGGGCCCTAAGTACACGGTGTACAGGGTCCTGAACGATTCCTTATTAAGATGTCGGAATGCTGTTCTGAGGTTTGCTAGGCGCCCATATGCTGCAGCAGTTATTTGGTTGATGTGCACTTCAGGAGATGTGCCTGTTGTTATACTCACCCCAAGATTTTTTTCCTTGATTTGATGTTTGTAGTCTCTGACCCCCTAGACTGTACTCCGTCTGCGGTCTTTTTTGGGCCCTTCCCCAATCCTCATGACTTTGCACTTGGTGGGATTGAACTCCAGGAGCCAGTTGCTGGCCCAGGTCTGCAGCCTGTCTGATCCCTTTGTATTTCCGCCTGGTCTTCAAATCGAGTGAACTCTTCTCATCACTTCACGTCATCTGCAAACAGGGACACCTCGGAGTTTTATTTTTCCCGTCATTCGTTCACTAATACCAGAAACAGCACTGGTCCTAGGACTGACCCTGTGGGACCCCCCCTGGTCACAGGTGCCCACTCTGACACCTTGCCACGTACCATTTCTCGCTGCTGTCTTCCTGACAAAATATTCCCTGATCCATTGCAGTGCCTTCCTGTTATCCCTGCTTGGTCCTCCAGTATTTGCACTAATCTCTTGTGTGGTACTGTGTCCAAACGCCTTCTTGCAGTCGAAGAAAATGCAATCCACCCACCCCTCCCCTCTTGTCTTACTGCTGTCAAACCCTGTCATAGAACTCCAGTAGGTTTGTGACACAGGATTTCCCCCTCTCTGAAACCATGTTGGCTGCTGGTGATGAGATCATTCCTTTCTAGATGTTCCATCATTCTTCTCCTGACAATCTTTTCCATGATTTTGCATGCTATACTGTCAGTGACACTGGTCTGTAGTTTAGTGCTTCATGTCTGTCTCCTTTTTAAAGATTGGGACACATTTGCTGTCTTCCATGCCTCGGGCAATCTCCCCTGTTTCGATAGTTTTAAATTGTTTATTGTTTTTTGGGGTAAACATAGCGCCTCTGCTCCCTCCTCGGGACCCAGGGGGGAGATTTATCGGGCCCCCCATTGAAATTTGGGGTTATCTAGCTCACTCAGAACCCCTTCACTTCTTCCCTGGGTTTGTGTACTGTGTCCCAGCACAGGGTTGGGGGAAAACCCCACCTCTCCGTTTTCTGGACCCCCTTTCTTCTCCTCTGTGCACTTTTTTTGAATTTTGGGTTGAGTTCCTCACAAACTCCCCGGTCATTTTTTTTGTTGTCTCTCCCCTTTCCCTTTCCCTTTTAACCTGATTACCGGGCCCTTGAGGGGTTTTTTCTTCCGATGGGGGTTTGAAATAACATTTGGGGTCAAATTTGGGTTTTGCGGGCTATTTCTTTTTTCATTTTGGGGGGCCCCCCCCGGGGGGGGCCCCCCCTTCTTATTGCGCATTTTCTTTTTTTCGGGCTCAAACTCGGGCCTCCTTATTCCCCTGGGTCCTTTCCCCTTTCTATATTTTTTCCCCAATTCCCTAGCACATTTGGGTTTTTTCCCTCCTTAAATTTTTTGGGTAAACCTGGGCTCATCCTGGTTTTTTTCTTTTATTCCTGTTCCCCCTTGGGGAAACAAACCACCCCCTCAGCCCCCTTTTGCACTTTGTTGCTACATTTTCCATCACTCTTTTAACCCTGGTTTTCCCTGCCTTTGTTTTTTCCTTGTCCCACTGAACCTCATTCAGGAAGTTCCTCATTCCTGGTAGTCCCCTTTCCTGTATTTTGGTTTCTTTTGTCAGGGCCCTTTCCCTTTGTTTCCCCCCCCCTCCATTTGTAGCTCTATTTGTGTATTCGAACTAAAAAACCAAACAAAATTCGCTGCCCCAAGGGGGCCCTTTCATATGTGATGTCCTCAAAAACGGCACTACTAAAGTAAAAATACTGGCCCCTTCTTGCGGGGTTTAAATCCTCTCCCCCTTTTTTCCTCCTTGTAGTGCCCCTTTAAAGGGTTTTTGGTACATAAAATTTTCCATACCCCCTCCATCACCCTTAGCCCCCAGGGGTATTCCCCCCATGTGGTTTCCAAATTCCCCATTCGATCCCCCTTGGGTTAAAGTCGCCCATATTCAGGAGCTTTGCCCTCATGAAAGAGCTTTTCTGGCCACTGCGGGCCATACTCTTCCCTTTGGGCCCTCCTCTGTTTTTGGTGGTGGTTATACATCACTGAAATTTAATCACCTTGGGATTTTTCCAAGTAAAGCTTTTCCCCCCATGAAATTCACTTTTTTCCCTTCCGCGGGCTCCTCTCTCCAGCTCATCAAAATTCCATCGGGTTTGTTTCAGCAATCCCACTCCTCCCCCCCCCCTGTTCCTTCGCCCTTTTCTCAATCTGGTACCCCCGCTGGAAAGAGGGCCCTCTTTTATAAACCCTGTAAGCGGGTTTTTCTGTGATCGTTTGGGAAGTCTGGGATGCCTCTTTGACCCCTTTCGTGCCACCCCTCCCACTTTTTTGTTTTTTTCCATCAGCATTTGTGTACCATACCTTTTTTTTCCCTTTTCCAACACTGTTTTTTTGGGGGGGCCCCTTGGGGGGGGGAGACCTGGTAGCAAACGGGGGATTCTAGGGTTGGGGGTTGGGGGGAAGCGTGGGAAATGGTTTGTTTTGGGTGTTTGGGAGGGTGTGGATAGGTTGTGGGGTTCTGGGGGGACAGTTTGTGTGTGTTTGGGCCCTTGCTGCCTGTCCTGCTCGGCCAAACCTCTGCGGGTTCCATCCTTGTCCCCTTTTCCTAGCTCCCCCCCGTTTTTTTTGCCCCTCTCACCCGCGTCTCTCTGAGTTCTGCTCTGTCTAGTAACACCCGGGAACCCTCCGAGCTTTTCAACCTTTTTTTTCCCTTTTGGGAAAGGATCCTGTTCTGCACTTTTTCTGTCCTGAGAATCAGCTTAAAATGGGCCCGGTTTTTCCCCCCTTAAAGACCCCCCTATTCTCTAAAAAATTTAAAACCCTCATCCATGTCTTCCCCCCCCTTTTTTCCCGGGTGATGATTTTCTAAATCTCCTTTTTCTTTTTTCCCTGCCGTCTTTCAGTGTGTGCCCCCTTTCCTCTCCTCCTGGCCCATGATAATCACTGATTTTCCCCTTTTTCCTCCTCCCTTTGGGGGGGCCCCCTTTTCCCCTCGGGGACCGGGGTTCCTTCTGTATGGGTTCTTTTTTCCCCCTTGTTTTTTCCAGTCCCATTTTGGGTAGCTTTGCTGTGCCCCGGGGCATTCAACCTATCCCCTTTCCCCAAATCTGCCCCACTGCTTTTTCCCTTTCCCAACTCCCGGGGCCCCTTTCCCCTTTGCGGGCCGATATGACCTTACATAATTCATATTTTCCTTTCCCTTCCTTTTTAAAGCCTCTCAGTTTTTTTTTCGTATGGGGTTCTTCTCTGGTCACTCCCCCTGAGACTTGCTTCACCCTTTTTAAACCTCAATTTTTGGGCCACCCGGGCTTTTGCATTTTTCGACTTGTGCCCCCAATTTTTCCCGCTCCTTCCCCCAACCTCTTTTCCCTTTTCACAGAGAGCTTTTTTTCTCCTTTTTTTTTCAAAACTCCCTAATTTTCTCCCCCCCCATTTTTTGCTCTACCCTTTTTCCCCATTTCCCCTCCATCCATTCCTCCCTACCAAACCAAATTTTTTTCTGATTTCCCCGGGTTTCTGGCAGTCCCCCAAACCCTTTTTTTTTTTTTTTTTTTTTTAGTGAAAGAGAGAGAGAAAAGAAAAAAGAAAAAGGGGGAGAGAGGAGAAAGAAGAGAAGGGAGGTAGAAGCAGGGGGAAAAAAAGGGAAAAAAAAGGGGGGAAAGTGAGAAAAGAGGGAAAAGGTAAGAGAGGGGGGAGTGACAAGGGGAAAAGAGAGAGAGAAAAAAGAAGAGGAAGAGGGGAAAAGGAGAAAAGAGGAGAGGGAAGAGAGAGGAAAAAGAGAGAGAGTGAGAGGAAGAGAGAGAGGGAAAAGAAAGAGGGTGAAGAGGGGAAAGGGGAAGGGGGAGAGATGGTGGGGGGAAAGGAAGGTTAAGGGGCCCCTTCACAGGGAAAGGGGTGAAATCCGTATAGTGTGCTGTGTTTGTGTGTGTGTGTGTGTGTGGTGTTGTGTTGGGTGTGTGTGTTTTGTGGTGGGGTGTGTGTGTGCATGGGGTGTGGTGGTTAAAGGGGTTGTGTGTGTGTTTTGGGGGGGTGGGTGTGTGTTTTGTTGTGTGTGTGTGTGTGGGGGTGTGTGGGTGTGTTGGCTACAGCATTTTAAATGCCTAACCGCAAGCTGTTCTCCCTAGGGGGGTGTGTGCTTTTTTTATGTAAAAATCCCCCTTAAATTTTTACGATTTATTTCATTGTAAAGGGGATATGTACCCGACTTTGTTTCCCCCTGGAGTCTTAAAGCCCTTTAAAATTATGTTTTAAAAAAAAATAAACTAGGCCTTCGGGCCCAATGCCCCCTACCTCTAAATTTTAATTTAAAAAACCGTAAAAGCCAGTAAATGCTGGTTATTTTAATTTTGATAGCTCGAGGGGAAATGACCCCCCCCAAATTTCCCGCCCAAGACCCGGTACTAAATTGGGCCCAATGCAACTCAAACTGGGAAAAATTATTGGGGGCTGGGATGGGGTAACGTTGGGGGGCTGTCCTGTCCTAGAAGTTGAATGTTTGATGCTTTTTCCGGGAATTTTTTTCCCCAACTTTCCGTATGCACAAAAGTCCCCTAGCCCTTCTAATTTTTTTACTTTTCCACTGAAAATTTTCGACACATCTATATATATCTCTTTCTCCCGGGGCTTGAGTCGCACTTATTCTTTAAAAAACCCCACTGCTTTTTTTATGGCAACACTAAACCGGGCCGGGCACAACCGTCCCCCCTTCCAATGGCCCCCCCAAAAAACCCCCGGGCCCCTTTTTCCCCTTTTTTTTCTTTTTCTGTGATCACTTATAATTTTCCTTTTTTTCCCGGGGGTTAATGATTATATCACTCTTTTGGCCCCGCACAAAAGCCATATCACCAAAACACGACTCAAAAAACCCCGTGACCCTTCCCCACAGTGTGTATGTGCCTGGTTTTGAGTATGTGCAGGGGTTTTGTGTGTGTGGTGTTGGGGTGTTGTGTGTGTGTGTGTGTGTGTGGGGGGGAAAACCCCCTATTTGTACTCCCCTATTTGTGGTTGCAGGGGTCCCTTCAAGCTCCTGGCCCCGCCCCTTTACTGATTTCTAAATAGGGCCTCCCTTCCCGCCCCATGAGCTTTATCATAACTCGCCTTAAAACTATTTTATGGGTTCCCCCCCCCTCCACTACTTTTACTTTCTAGGCCCTTCCACGGCCCCGACCACTCTATGACTGAAGAAATACTTTTTTAACATCCCTTTGATTCATCTGACCTTTTTACTTCCCAAATTTTGGGCTTCTTGTTTTCTGTGTCCCATCTCTGGAAAAGGCCCTCTTTTTCCACCTTTTCTATTTTGCGCAGTAAATTTTTTTTTGTCGTTATCATGCCCCCCCCTGACCCCCTGTCCTCCGTGTCGTCAGGGGGCCCATTTCCCCCCAACCTTTTTTCGAGGAAAAATCCCGGTTTGCTCTGGGACATCCCTTTTGGTTCAAACCTTTGCAAACCCTTTTCTAATTTTTTTGACGGCTTGACTAGGGGTGGATTCCCCAAATGGGGCGGGATACCCCCAGTATGGGGCCCGACGTAAATGGTAAAACAGAGTCCTTTAACGAAAAACCCTTTCTGAGGTATCGGAACCTGTCCCCTAGGTTTTTCCAAACGCCCCTAAGCTCAGCAGTTTTTGATTGATGTGCCCTCAGGGGATATGCCGGTGTTATACCAAACCCCCCAAACTTTTTTTTCCCTGATGAGGTTTTTTAGACCTTGGCCCCTCAAACTAAAATTTGTTTTGCGGGCTTTTTTTCCCCCTTTCCCCCAAACTTCAAACTTTGCATTTTGGGAAAGGGGTTTAAAATCAAGGAGCCAGTTTTCTGGGCCAGGCTTGTAGCCTGTCCAGGTCTCTTTTAGTCCTTTCCTATCCTCATCCGATTTTATTCTTTCCATTAACTTCACATCATCTTTCAAACAAGGACACTTTCCCGATCAACCCTTCCGTTATGTCTTTTACATATACCAAGAACAGCACAGGTCCTAGGGCTGACCCCCTTGGGAAATCCGCTTTTCACAGGGGCCCCCCTCCCGAAAACCCCCGTCACGTACCATGATCTTGTTCCTCCCCGTCAGGGATTCTCTGATCCATTTTCATGCCTTTTCCCGTTATTTTTCCTGGGTTTCCCCGCCCTTTTTCAAATAACCTCTTGTGAGGAACCCTTTTCGAAGGCCTTCTTGCAGTCCAAAAAAAATTTCATTTGATCCCCCCCTCTCTCCTTTCTTACTTCTGTCACCTTGTC
>NC_069402.1:42724234-42725396 GCF_026875155.1 Cherax quadricarinatus
TCCCTGCCACCCTGTCTCCCTCATTCCTTGCCTCCCTCCCTGCCACCCTGTCTCCCTCATTCCTTGCCTCCCTCCCTGCCTCCATCCCTGCCTCCCTCCCTCCCTCCATCCCTGCCTTCCTCCCTGCAACACTGCACCCTCTTCCTCCCAGTCCTGCTGCGTCTGCCAAATGACAACTACCAGGGACGGATGACAACTGCCAGGGATGGATGACAACTGCCAGGGATGGATGACAACTGCCAGGGATGGATGACAACTGCCAGGGACGGATGACAACTGCCAGGGACGGATGACAACTGCCAGGGACGGATGACAACTACCAGGAACGGATGACAACTACCAGGGACGGATGACAACTGCCAGGGACGGATGACAACTACCAGGGACGGATGACAACTGCCAGGGACGGATGACAACTGCCAGGGACGGAATGGAACAACTACCAGGGACGGATGAAACTGCCAGGGAGGATGACAACTACCAGGGACGGATGACAACTACCATGGACGGATGACAACTACCAGGGACGGATGACAACTACCAGGAACGGATGACAACTACCAGGAACGGATGACAACTGCCAGGGACGGATGACAACTACCAGGGACGGATGACAACTACCAGGGACGGATGACAACTACCAGGGACGGATGACAACTGCCAGGGACGGATGACAACTACCAGGGACGGACGACAACTACCACGAACGAATGACAACTTCCACGAACGGATGATAACTGCCAGGGACAGATGATAACTACCAGGGACGGATGACAACTACCATGGACGGATGACAACTACCAGGGACGGATGACAACTACCACGAACGAATGACAACTACCAGGAACGGATGACAACTACCAGGGACGGATGACAACTACCAGGGACGGATGACAACTACCATGGACGGATGACAACTACCAGGGACGGATGACAACTACCAGGAACGGATGACAACTACCAGGAACGGATGACAACTACCAGGGACGGATGACAACTACAGGGACGGATGACAACTACAGGGAACGGATGACAACTACCAAGGACGGATGCAACTACCAGGGACGGATGAAACTACAGGGAGGATGAAATCAGGGACGGAGGATGAATGATGGCAGGGACAGGAGGTGAATGATGGCAGGGACGGAGGATGAATGATGGC
>NC_069402.1:42725896-42741681 GCF_026875155.1 Cherax quadricarinatus
AGAGTGTTTATTTTTAGCTGTATCAGGGGGATGCGTGGGGCTTATGAGGTTTAGTTAGAACAATATTCTTGGTTTTTTTCAGTTTGTGGGTCCCCAGAATCTGGGAAAGTGTTTTCCAGGTCTTTTTTTATATCTCCTCTTGTGTCATTTGAATCGCTGGAGTAGTACAGTTTTTTTGGTTTTCTTTATTAATTTGGTGAGAACTTTTTAAATTTATTGTTAAAAAATATTTTTTGTTGTATTAAGCCCTGTCTATATTGCTTTTCATATTGGTTTTTCTTATCAATGGGTTTCAGAATGCTGCTGGTTAGCCAGGGGCAACCAAGTCGTTTATTCGTGATCTTTTCGTTTTTATAGGACAATGTTTGTTGTATAGTGTAAGTATTTTGTTTAGAAAAATGTCTGTCCAATCATCAATACCACTGGCATTGGAGAATTCTGTAGGCCAGTCAACAGTCTCTAGGTCTACTGTGAAATTCCTTATTGAGGCCTCGTCATGGAGTCTGAATGAAACTTTGTTGTATTCGAGTGGTGGCTTACTAATGTTTGTCAAGAGGAATTTTGGGGTAGTGGTCAGTACTGCTGTCTGTGATTACCCTGATTTAAGGGGGGCTAGTATATTGGTCCATATGTGGTATATTATGGTTGCGCTTGTCTCAGTCAGTCTGGTTGGTTTAGTTATTGTTGGTATGAGAAGTGTGTTTCATATTGTTGATGAAATCAGTTACAGGCTGATCATCTGGTAGGCCAAAGTTGATGTTGAAGTCTCCAGCTAAGAGAAGGTGGTGCTTGTTCATTTGTCTGTTGTTATTAGTAACTTTAATTCTCACTGAAGTTTGGGATTTTTTGTGGGGGGGATCCGAAAATATGGCACCGTTTGGGTTTGTAGGCGTCTTGAGTTTTTTTACAGTAAAATTAGCAAAAATGTATTCCCCATATTCATCACTAAAGCAATTAGTGCTAATACAAGATAGTTGGTTAGAGTAATAGATTGCAGTACCACCCCCAACTTGGTATGGTCTGCAGTTGTGGATTGCTGTATATCCTGGTAGAGGGTAGATATCAATTGTGTCCTGCTTAAGCCAGGTCTCAGTAAGAATAATGCAGGAGAAGGGTGTCTTTAGTGTCTCAAGGAGTGCCAGGAGGTCATCATAGTGATTATCAAATGGTATACAATACCGACAGGTTGGTAGATAAGGCACATAGGCAACATTTAGGCAACTTTATTTCGAAACGTTTCGCCTACACAGTAGGCTTCTTCAGTCGAGTACAGAAATTAGGCAGGAGCAGTAGAGATGTGAAGACGATGTAATCAGTCCATCACCCTTGAAGTCGTAGATTTGAGGTTCTCAGTCCCTCAGCCTGGAGAAGTTCTGTTCCAAAGTCTGGAACTAACTGAAGATCAAGAGACAGTGTTGAGACTTAAATAGTGTCGGAAGGAGAGGTGCAGAGTAGTAGTAGTGAGAATGTAGCCACTGGGAGGTCATGTCCCTCTCAGATCAAACAGTTCTCACTTGAAAAAGTTGTCCAAGGTGTTTTCTCTTCTGTACCAAGATGCCATTGTGTTGCAGTGTCTGACAGAGTGATTATCAAATGGTATACAATACCGACAGGTTGGTAGATAAGACACATAGGCAACATTTAGGCAACTTTGCCTATATGTTGCCTATGTGTCTTATCTACCAGGTCATCCTAGTGTTTTCTTAAGGACCTGATGTTGTAGTTAAGAACTGATAGACTTTGAGCAGTGTTCAGGATAGTGCTGGCTTGTGATGCTGTGTAATAAAGGCAGTTACTTTCCAATAAGTTTTGATTGTGTGTTAGATTATGGAGGTTTAGATCAGGGTCAACGTGATCATTCATCTTTTAGGTTTAAATAGTGGTTGTTTATATCCTGTATTATGTGGTGAGTTCTAATACTGATTTCTGTAGTGGTGGCAGGTTTGGATAAGTATACCGCTAAAGCACTTTGGTCATATAGAGTATAGTCACTAATAAACATAATGAAATTGATATTGTCTTTGTGTTGTGCTAGAATGAGCTAAAGTAATACTATAAAATACTATAAAAAAACAAATTACAAGTGGCACCAGACTCACTCTTGTAATTGCACTAAGGTCTAATATAATGAATTCATTGTTGTCTATGTATTGAGCTAGAATGAGCTAAAGTACAACTAGGTATAAACTTATAATATAAAAATACAAATTAAAATGGTACTTGCAATTGCACTAGGGTCTGATATAGGTTGTTAACAAGAACAATTGCACTAGGGTCTGATAATAGGTTGTTTTAAAAAGAAAATTGCACTAGAGTCTGATATAGGTTGTTAACAAGAACAATTGCACTAGGGTCTGATATAGGTTGTTAACAAGAACAATTGCACTAGGGTCTGATATAGGTTGTAACAAAGAACAATTGCACTAGAGTCTGATAAGGTTGTTAACAAGAACAATTGCACTAGGGTCTGATATAGGTTTTTTTAACAAGAACAATTGCACTAAAGGGGCTGATATAGGTTGTTAACAAGAACAATTGCACTGGGTCTGATATAGGGTTTTTAACAAGAACAATTGCACTAGGGTCTGATATAGGTTGTTAACAAGAACAATGCACTAGGGTCTGATATAAGTTGTTAACAAAGAACAAGAGTATAACTAGATTTAAATTGACAAAATAAAATTCACAAATTAAAGTACCAAAAGAATAATAAGTAAAAAATAACAATGGCAATGACTTGGTTATAATATGATAGTAAGATGGTAGACAGGTACACAGGTACACAGGTACACAGGTAGACAGGTACACAGGTACACAGGTACACAGGTACACAGGTACACAGGTACACAGGTACAAAGGATAATATAAAGGTTGGAGTTGAATATACAAACTTGAAAATTTGGCAACAAAATGTTATGAAAAGTATAAAATAATAATTAATGTACAAAAGTCAAAAGTAAAATTGACTGGTAGTAAATATGGTGTTTAATAAAATTTTAGTAAGTAATAATGATTACAAAAAAAAGATTAATAGCAAAAAAAAATGATAAGTTTGATATTGGCCTATAGTTGTTTACGTGCTGTAGGGTCACCACCTTTATGTATTGGTGTAACCCTTGCCGTCTTGAGTAGTGTCTGAAAAGTGCTGGTTTCTAGTGACTTGTTAAAAAGTAATGTAATAGCATGCGAAAAGACATGGGCCGCTCGCTTGTTCAATAATGGTGGGACGTGAGACAGATTCCCCGAGTTATTTTTAAGTTTCTTTATGATCGAGGTGACTTCCGTGGGCTCAGTTGGTGCAAGATAGAAGGAATTCGGGAAATTCCCATCTAGGTAGTCCCCGACACGAGCATTGGTACGTGGGATTTTACTGGCGAGATTAGATCCTATGTTTGAGAAGAAGTCGTTTATCTTGTTAGCTGTATCAGTGGGATGCAGTGGGGCTTCATGAGGTTTAGTTAGAAAACAATATTCTTGGTTTTTTTTTTATGTTTGTGGGTCCCCAGAATCGGGAAAGTGTTTTCCAGTGTCTTTTTTATATCTCCTCTTGTGTCCAGTGAAATCTGCTTGAGTAGTACATATGTTTGCTTTCCTTTATTAATTTTGTGAGAACTGTTGAATATTGTTTTAAGAATATCCTTTTGTGGTATTAAAGCCTGTCTATATTGCTTTTCATATTGGTGTTTTTTCCTTATCAATGGATTTCAGAAATGCTGCCGGTTTAGGCCATGGGCCAACCCAGCAGTTTATTTCATATCTGTTTCGTTTTAGGACAGGTAGTGCCTTCCCTGTGGTGTTTTGTGTGTGTGTTTGTGTGTGTGTGTACTTACCAATCTGTACCAATTTGTACTCCACCTATGTGGGGTTGGAGGGGTCCGATTCATAGCTCCTGCCCCTGCCTCTTCACTGATTGCTACTAGGGACCTCTCTCTCCCTGCTCCCTGACTTTATCAAACCTCGTCTTAAAACTATGTATGGTTCCTGCCCCACTACGTCACTTTCTAGGCTATTCCACTTCTTGACAACTCCTATGACTGAAGAAATACTTCCAAACATCCTTTGACTCCCTTGTTTCCGTCCGTCGGGGGATTGTCTGATCATTGAAGTGCCTTTCCTGTTATTCCTGCCTGCTCCTTCTAGCCTAGCATTAATCCCTCTTGTGGCCGAACTGGTCAAAAGCTTTTGTTACGTCCCAGGAAATGCACCCTACCCCACAGTCCTTCTCTCTCCTTCTTACTTCGTTACGCTAGTCGTGAAACTCCAGTAGTCGTGTGACAGAGGATTTTCCTCCCAGAAACTGTGCTGGTTTATCGTTGTAAAAGTTATGTCCTTAATTAGGTGTTCCACCATTCTTGTATTAAACTTTTCCATGCCTTTGCGTACTATATATTGTCACTGACACTGTTCTTGATTAATATGCCTGTCCTGGCTCTTTTCTACATTTGCTGGCTATCGAAACAGGGCAACATCCCTGTTTCGACAGATGTCTTGAAAATTGTTGTTTAGTGAGCATCACAGCACCACCGCTCCCACTCCTGGATCCATGGAGAATAGTTGGCCAGGTCCGATTATCCTTTGAGGTATCTATTTCACTTAGCAGCCTCTCTACTTTTCCCCTCGGTTGTGAGAATGTTGTCCACAACCTTTTATGTACCTTACCATTCCTGGTTTGCCTGGATTGCTTTCTGTCTCCTCTGAAAATACCTTGCTTTAATCTCGTGTTGACCTCTTTCACACACTCCTTGGTCGTTTTTCGTGGCTCTAACCCTCCGTCCCTTCTTCATTCCAATTTTCCTGGTCCTGACTGCTGCTTGCCTCCTGATGTGCTGTACAACAGCTTTGCGGGTCAGTTTGGTTTTCGATGCTATGCCATTCACAGTATTGCCCCTGGGCCTCCCTCTTTGTTCCAGATAATCGGTTTGCTGGCTCCATCAACTAATCTCCTTATTTTAATGGGTCTTTTTGTTTTCTACACTTTTTCGCATCTCTATGCACTTAGTTTTTGGCCTCTTCTACAACTTTTTGGTGTACCTAAGTTTCCTCATTCTAGTTTTCCCCATTGTTTCTGTTGCCCCTTGAGGTATGAACCTTTCCTCAGCCCAGATGGGGGGGGGGGGGGCTCATATTCCATTTCATTTACTGTTTTTTTCCCCACCCGTTGTCTTTTCCCACTGTACCTCACGCAAAAAAAATCTCTACATTTATAGTCCTCTCTCATATAGTTTATCTTCTGCACATCCTACAGTGCGCTGCTTCACTCTCTCACTTTAGCTCTACAATGTATTCGAAGTTCGGACTCCAAGTGAATCAACTAGCTCTGAGTGCGCTTTCATATATGATATCTTCATATCTGTTTCATCCTCTCTCTCTCTCTCTCTCTCTCTCTGGCAGTGTCCATAACACCTAGGAGAGCCTAACAATTTTAACACCCAGGAGCCTCATAAGAAACACCCAGAAGCCTCACAAGGAACACCCAGGGGCCTTATCTTAACACCCGGAGCCTCCACCATAACACCGCAAGACTTCACCTACACCCAGAAGCCTCACAAGGAACACCCAGGAGCTTCACCTTAACACCCAGAAGCTCACAAGGAACACCCAGTGAGCTTCACCTCAACACCCAGGAGCCTCACAAGAAACACTCGCAACTTGACCGCCTTGACAAACATCATTAGTCTCTCGTGCCTCTCAATCGATGGCAGAGTCGATACATTAAACTATATTTTGAAGACACCGATAAATATTCAATGGTCCCAAAAGATCCCGTTGTTTTCAATATTTTTTCCATCATCTGGCGATGTAACGTAGTTCATTTATGTAGCAGCGAGGGACGTGACCTGCAACCACGATTCAAATATTGAGCGAACGTGATGTTACTGAAAATAATTAAAACTATATGACGATACTTTTCAGTAGCTCGAGCATCGATAACTTTCCAGGCAATAGTAAAATTTTATTTATGTATAGTGTTGTGTGTGTGTGTGTGTGTGTGTGTGTGTGTTGTGTGTGTGTGTGTGTGTGTGTTGTTGTGTTGTGTGTGTGTGTGTGTGTGTGTGTGGGTAACTCACCAAGTTTGTACTCAACCTAGTTGAAGTTGAAGGTGTCGAGTCCAAGCTCCTGGCCCCGCCTCTTCACTGGTCGCTACTAGGTCACTTTCCTGAACCATGAGCTTATCGTACCTCTGCTTAAAGCTACGTATGGAACCTTACTCCCACTACATCGCTTCCCAAACTATTCCACCTTCCTGACTACTCTGTGGCTGAAGAAAATACTTCCTAACATCCCTTAATTTCATCGAGTCCTTTAGCTTCCAACTGTGTCCCCTTGTTGCTGTGTATGTGCGTGTGTGTGTGTGTTGTGTGTGTGTGTGTGTGTGTGTGTGTGTGTGTGTGTGTGTGTATGTGTTGTGTGGGTGTGTGTGTGTGTGTGTGTGTGTGGTGTCAGTGGTGTATGGGTGTTGTGTGAGTGTGTATGTGTGTGCGTGTGTGTGTATGTTTGTGTGTGTGTATGAGGCGTGTGTATGTGCTGTGTGGTGTGAGGTGTGGTGTGTGTGTGTGTGTGTGGTGTGTGGTGTGTGTGGGTGTGTGGTGGTGGGTGTGTGGTGGGTGGTATGAGTGTGCGTGTGTGGTGTATGTGTGTGTGTGTGTATTGCGTGGTGTGTTGTGTGTGTTTGTTGTGTGTGTGTGTGGTGTGTGTGTGTGTGTGTGTGTTTTGTGTGTGTGTAAATCACCTAGTTGTACTCACCTAGTTGAGGTTGCAGGGGTCGATCCAAGCTCCTGGCCCCGCCTCCTTACGGTCGCTACTAGTCACTCTCACCTGAACCATGAAGCTTTAATCCGTACACTCTGCTTAAAGCTATGTAATGGATCCTGCCTCCACTACAATCGCTTCCATAACGATTCCACTTCCTGACTACTCTTTGGCTGAAGAAATACTTTCCTACATCCCTTTTGATTCATCTGTGTCTTTAGCTTCCAACTGTGTTCCCGTGTTGCTGTGGTCCAAATCTCTGGAACATCCTGACTTTGTCCACCTGTCCAATTCCTCTCAGTATTTGTAAGTCGTTATCATGTCCCCCCTATCTCTCCTGTCCTTCCAGTTCCAGTCAAGGTTGATTTCCCTAGACCTCTCCTCATAGGACATACCTCTTTAACTCTGGGACTAGTCTTGTTGCAAACCTTTGCACTTCTCTAGTTTCTTGTTATGCTGGCTATGTGTGGGTTCCAAACAGGTGCCGCATACTCCAATATGGGCCTACGTACACGGTGTACAGGGTCCTGAAACGATTCCTTATTAAGACTGTCGAATGCTGTTCTGAGGTTTGTCAGGCGCCCATATGCCCTGCAGCAGTTATGTGGTTGATGTGCGCTTCAGGAGATGTGCCTGGTGTTATACTCCCTCCCAGATCTTTTTCCTTGAGTGATGTTTGGGTTAGTTCCTCTGGCCCCTTAGACTGTACCCGTCGCGGCTCTTTTGCCTTTCCCCTATCCTCATGACTTTGCACCTTGTGAGGGATTGAACTCCAGGAGCCATTTGCTGACCAGGTCTGCAGCCTGTCTGATCCTCTTTGTAATTCACGCCTGGTCTTCGATCAGAGTGAACTCTTCTCATCAACTCGACGCATCTGCAAAACAGGACACCTCGGAGTTATTCCTCCGTCATGTCGTTCACAAATACCAGAAACAGCACTGGACCTAGGACTGACCCTGTGGACCCCGCTGTCACAGGAACCCACACAGACAAACCGGTCTCGCCACGTACCATTACTCGCTGCTTGTCCTTCCTGACAAGTAATTCTCCCTGATCCATTTGTAGTGCCTTCTTTTATCCCTGCTTGTTCCTCCAGTATTTCACTAAACTCTTGTGGAGCACTGAGTCAAACGCCGTTCTTGCAGTCCAAGAAAAATGCAATCCACCCACCCCTCTCTCTCTGGTCTTACTGCTGTCACCATTGTCATAGAATCCAGTAGGTTGTGACACATGATTCCCGTCTCTGAAACCATGTTTGGCTGTCTGTGATGAGAATCATTCCTTCTAACGTTCCATCATTCCTTCTCCATGACAATTCCCCCTTTCATGATTTTGCTTGCTATACATGTCAGTGACACTGGTCCTGAGTTTTAGTGCTTCATGTCTGTCCCTCCTTTTTTTAAAGATTGGGACTACATTTGCTGTCTTCCATGCCTCAGGCAATCTCCCTGATTCGATAGATTTATTGAATATTGTTGTTGGGTACACAGCGCCTCTGCTCCCTCTCTCAAGACCATGGAGAGATGTTATCTGGCCCAATTGCCTTTGAGGTATCAAGCTCACTCAGAAGCCTCTTCACTTCTTCCTCGGTTTGTGTACTGTGTCCAGCACATGGTGGTGTACCCCACCTCTCCGTCTTTCTGGAGCCCTCAGTCTCCTCTGTGGAACACTCTTTTGAATCTATTGTTGATTCCTCACATACTTCACGGTCATTTTTTGTTGTCCTCCTCCTTCCCTCCTAGCCTTATTACCTGGTCCTTGACGGTTGTTTTCTTCCTGATGTGGCTGTATAACAGCTTCGGGTAGATTTGGCTTTTGCTGCTATGTCCAGTTTTCAATATTGACGTTGGCCTCCCTTCTTATCTGTGCATATCGTTTTCTGCTCTACGACTGCTCTCCTATTCACCTGGGTCCCTTTGCCCTTCTATATTTCTTCCATTCCCAACACACTTGGTTTGCCTCCTTGTCATCCTTTGGGTAAACCATGGGCCATCCTGGCTTTTCATTATTTCCTGTTTACCCTTGGTATAACCTCTCCTCAGCCTCCTTGCACATTGTGCTACATATTCCATCATCTAATTAACTGGCTTCCCTGCCAGTTCTCTGTCCCACTGAACCTCATTCAGATAGTTCCTCCATTCCGTGTAGTCCCCTTTCCTTATTTGGTTTCATTTGTCATGGCCTGCCTGCATCCCCCTCCACTTGTAGCTCTACTGTGTATTCGAAGCTCAAAACCACATGATCGCTGGCCCCAAGGTCTTTCATATGTGATGTCCTCAATATCTGCACTACTCAATGGTGAATACTAGGTCCAGTCTTGCTGTTCTTCCCTCCTCTCTCTCTGTAGTGTCCCCTTACGTGTTGTACAATGAAGTTTTTCCAGTACCACCTCCATCATCTTAGCACTCCATGTATCTTGGCCCCCAATGTGGCTCCAATTCTCCCATTCGATCTCCTTGTTTAAAGTCGCCCATGATCAGGAGCTTGCCCTGCATGCATAGCTCTTCTGGCCACTGCAGCCATACACTTGCCTGGCCACCTGCTGTATCTGTGTGGGTTATACATCACAGGCAATATCACCTTGACCTCAGAGTAAAGCGTTTCCCGCTATGTAATCACTTTCTCTCCGTTGTCTCCTCTCTTCCAGCTCATCAAAATCCATCGTGTTTGATCAGCAATGCCACTTGCCTCCACCCCCCCCCCTGTTCTTCTGTCCTTTTCTCAGGATCTGGTAATCCCTGAAAGGATGGCATCTATTATATACCTGTAAAGCTTGGTTCTGTGATCGCTCATGAAGCCTGGTGATGCTCTTTTGACTCTTTCGTGCCACTCCTCCCACTTGTTTGTGTACCATACCTTCAGTTTCCTTTCCCACACTGTGGTTTGGGGGGCCTGTGGGGGTGGGAGACCTGTAGCATACTGTGGGATTCTATGGATTGGGGTTGGGTGAAGCTGTGGGTATTGGATTATTGTGTGTTGGGATGGTGTGATAGGTTGTGGGTCTGAGGATTAGTTTGTGTGTGTGCTTGCCTTGCTGCTCTTTCTGCTCTGACTACCTCTGCCTGGTTCCATCCTTGTCTCCTTTCCTAGCTCCCTTTCGCTTTTTTGTACCTCTCATCTGCTGTCTCTCTGGTTTTGAGTTCTGTCTCGGTCTAGGAACACCCTTCTTTGTACTCTTTCCGAGCTTATCAAACCGTGGTTTCTCTTGGAGGATCCCCCTGTTCCGCACTGGTTCTGTTCCTTAGAAATCACTTGATCGGCCCGGTTTCTCCCCTTCAAGTACCCCCCTATTCTCTGAAATTTACAATCTCATCCATGTCTTCTCCCCTATTCTGGATGATTTTTCTGCATCTCCTTTTCTTTCTTCCTGCCGTCTTTCAGTGTGTGTCCTTTCCCTCTCTCCCTAAGCCTCATGGATAATCACTGATTTTTGCCCTTCCTCCTCCATGCCCTCTCCCTCTGTGACTCTGTTCCTGTACTGTAATGTGGTCATTTCTCCCTTGATTATGTTCCATGCCTCTTGGTAGCATGGCTTGCCTCAGCATTCGTCCTACCTCCCTATCCATCTGCACCCATCTGCTCTTCCCTTCCACTCCTGGCTCCTTCTTTGCAGGCCGATATGACCTTTAGCATAATTTTCATATCTCCTTCCTTCCTGTTTCACCTCCTCTCAGCTTCGTATGGGGTGTCTTCTCTGGTCACTACCCCTGAGACTTGCTTCAAGCCTGTTTTACCTCAAATTTTTCTAGGACCTTACCCTGGCTATTGCAGTTCGATCTTGTGCTCCCAATTCTTCGTCTCCATCTCCAACCTCTTTTCCCATTTCACAGAGAGCTCTTTCTCCATTTTTTCAGAAAGCTTCTCCTAATTTTCTCTCCATCTTGTCTCTATCCTTTTCCACTGCTCCTCCACCATTCCTCCCTACCATACCATTGTCTCTGATCCCTGATCCTGTGAAGTCCCACCATTTTTTTTTTTTTAGTAAAGAGAAAGAAAGAAAAAAAAAAGGGGAGAGAGTGAGAGAGAGGAGAAAGAGAGAGAAAGGGGAGGTAGAAGCAGGGAAAAGAAGAAAAAGGGGAGAAAGAGTGAGAGAGAGGGAAAAGGTAAAGAGAGAGGGGGGAGTGACAAGGGAAGAGAGAGGAGAAAAAGAAGAGGAAGAGAGAGAGGAAGAGAGAGAGGAGAGGGAGAGAGAGAGGAAGAGAGAGAGAGTGAGAGGAAGAGAGAGAGGAAGAGAGAGAGGAAGAGATAGGAAGAGAGAAAGGGAGAGAGAGAGAGAGAGAGAGAGAGAGAGAGAGAAGAGAGAGAGAGATAGAGAGAGAGAGAGAGAGAGAGTGAGGAAGAGAGAGGAGAGAGGGAGAGAGATGGGGGGTGAAAGGAAGTTTAGAGGTCACATCAAACAGGAAGTGTGAAATTCCTGTATATGTGTGCAAGTTGTGTGTGTGTGGTGTGTGTGTGTGTGTGTGTGTTGTGTGTGTGTGTGTGGTGTGTGTGTGTGTGTGTGTGTGTGTGTGCATGTGTGTGTGTGTGTGGCAGTGGTGTGTGTGCATGTGTGTGTGTGTGTATGTTGTGTTGTGTGTTGTGGTGTTGTGTGTGTGTGTGTGTGTGTGTGTGCGTGTGTGTGTGTGTGTGTGGTGTGTAGCTACAGCAATCAAGTGCCTAACAACAGTGCTGTTCTCCCCAAGTGTGCGTGCCATATTTTATTAAACATCCTTATTTCCCACGTAATGTACTACATAAGTATTATATATATATCCGATCTCTTGGTTCCCACTGTAGTCTTATGCGTTTAAAATTACGTCAAAAATAAATCACTAGCTTCCCCTATATGCCGCACCTCTAAATTCTATTAAATGCCAGTTAAATGCTGCCTTATTCAAATTCTGATAGCTCGAGAGAGTGACCCCCAATTCCAGCTAGAGACGTACTATTGACCCAATGAACTCAAACAGTGAATATTACTTGCGGCTGGCAGTGGAGTAACGTTGCAGTCTGTCCTCCCAGAAGTTTATGTTTGATGCTTCTCGGTAATTTTTTCCACTAACTTCCTGTATGCACTATAGCCTCTAGCTCTTCTAATTTTTCACTCACATCACTGAATTTACTGACACCTCGTATATATATCTCTATCTCCCCTGGTCTTGAGTCGCACTTATTCTTCAAATACCCCACTGCGTTATTATGGCAACACTATTTGTCCTGACACAACCGTTCACCCTTCCAATGGCCCCCACTAAACACGTCAGCCACTATATCCTTTTTGTTTCTTTTCTGTGTATCACTTATATTTCCTTTTTTCGGGTCTTAAGTGATTATAAGCCCTCCTATGCGTGCACACGCTATCATCCCCACACTCTATTCCTAATGCACAGTCAGAAATTATCACCAAAATACGAGCTCAAACCCGCGTGAGACTCCTCACACGAGTGTGTATGTGGGTGTTGTGTGTATATATGCATGTGTTTGTGTGTGTACTCACCATATTTGTACTCACCTATTTGTGGTTGCAGGGGTTCGATTCATAGTCCAGGCCCCGCCTCTTCACTGAATGCAACTAGGTCCCTCTCGCTTCCTGCCCCATGAGCTTCACATACCTCGCCTTAAAAAACTATGTATGGTTTTCCCGCCTCCACTACCTTCACTTTCTAGGCCAATCCACGGCTGACCACTTCATATGACTGAAGAAAATACTTTCACTAACATCCCCTTGATTCATCCTGAGCCTTCAACTCCAATGTGACTTCTTGTGTCTGTGTCCCATCTCTGGAACATCCCGTCTTTGTCAACCTTGTCTATTCTGCGCAGTATTTTGTATGTCGTTAACATGTCTCCCCTGACCCTCCTGTCCTCCAGTGTCGTCAGGCCGATTCCCTCAACCTTTCTTCGTAGACAATCCCGGTAGCTCTGGGACTAGTCTTGTTGCAAACCTTTGCACCTTCTCTAATTTCTTGACGTGCTTGACTAGGTGTGGATTCCAAACTGGTGCTGCATACTCCAGTATGGGCCTGACGTAAATGGTATACAGAGTCTTGAACGAATCCTTGCTGAGGTATCGGAACGCTGTCCGTAGGTTTGCCAGGCGCCCGTATGCTGCAGCAGTTATCTGATTGATGTGCGCCTCAGGAGATATGCTCGGTGTTATACTCACCCCCAGATCTTTTTCCATGGTGAGGTTTGCAGATTTTGGCCATCTAAACAATTTTGTGTCTGCGGTCTTCTTTGCCCTTCCCCAATCTTCATGACTTTGCATTTGCAGGGTTAAACTCAAGGATCCAGTTGCTGGACCAGGCTTGTAGCCTGTCCAGGTCTCTTTGTAGTCCTGCCTGATCCTCATCCGATTTGATTCTTTTCATTAACTTCACATCATCTGCAAACAAGGACCTTCTGGTCTATCCCTTCCGTTATATAAATTCACATAAAACCAAGAACAGCACAGGTCCTAGACTGACCCCTGGGGAACTCCGCTTTTTCACAGGCGCCCACTCTGACACCTCGTCACGTACCATGACTCGTTGTTGCCTCCCTGTCAGGTATTCTCTGATCCATTGCAGTGCCTTTCCTGTTATGTGTGCCTGATCCTCTAGCTTTTGCAGTAACCTCTTGTGGAACGGGTGTCGAAGGCCTTCTGCAGTCCAAAAAAATGCAGTCGATCCCCCCTCTCCCCTTGTCTTACTTCTGTCACCTTGTCATATAACTATTTAGGTTTGTGACACAGGATTTTCCCTCCCTGAAACCCATGCTGGTTGTCAATTATACACTTGTTTCTTTCCAGGTGCTCCACCACTCTCCTCCTGATGATCTTCTCCATGACCTTGCATACTATACACGTTAGTGATACAGGTCTGTAGTTTAGTGCCTCATATCTGTCTCCCTTTTAAAAATTGGGGATACATTTGCCATCTTCCATACCTGGGGGAGTTCCCCAGTTTCAAATGATGTGTTGAAGATCTTTGTTAATGGTACACACAATATCTCCCGCTCCCTCTTTAAGGACCCCCGGAGAGATGTTGTCTGGTCCCCACCGCCTTTGAGGTGTCAAGTTTCGCATAGCAGCTTCTTCACCTCCTCCTGGTTATATGTACCTCATCCAGCACTTGCTGGTGCACCCCTCTGCTCTGATTTCCTGGAGTCCTACTGGTTTCCACTGTAAATACTTCTTTAAATCTCGTGTTGAGCTCATTTACATACCTCCCCGGGCGTTTCTTGTGAATTCCCCATCACCCTTCCTCAGTCTGATTACCTGGTCCTTGACTGTTGTTTTCCTCCTGATGTGGCTGTACAACAGCTTCGGGTCAGTCTTGACTTTCGATGCATGTCATTTTCGTATTGCCGCTGAGCCTCCCTTCTTATCTGTGCATATTTGTTTTTGGCTCTTCGGGTTTAAACTCTTTATTTTCCTGATTCTCTGTCTTCTGTACCTTTTCCATTCTCTAGTACACCTAGTTTTTGCCTCCCTACACCTTTGGGTGAACCAAGGGCTCTTCTGTTCTTCCCATTATTTCTGTTTCCCTTGGGAACAAACCTCTCCTCTGCCTCCTTGCATTTTTTTCCCACATAGTCCATCATTTCTGTACTGGTTTTCCTCTCAGTTCCCTCTCTCACTGAATGTCTTGAAAGAAGTTTTCCCCAAGCCCTTTAAAAGTTCCCCCCCTTTTGTAGTTTGGTTTTTCCCCCCCTATTCCTGCTGCTCTCTCCACTTGGGCTCAACTATGTAGTCGAAGCACAGAACCACAGGACACTAGCTCCCCGGGGCCTTTCATACATGATATCCCTCGATGTCAGAACTACTCAAGGTGAATACAAGGGCCAGTCTTGCTGTTCATCCTCTTCCTCTCTCTCTGGTAGTGTCTCTAACATGTTGATGCATGAGGTTTTTCCCGTACCACATCCATCATCTTGGCTCTCCATGTTTCGGGACCCCCCTGGGGCTCCAGGTTTTCCCAGTCAATCTCCTTGTGATTGAAATCACCCATAACTAGTAACTTTGCTCCCCCCATGTGTGCTCTCCTGGCCACCTCGGCTAGTGTGTCGACCATTGCTCTGTTGCTCTCATCGTATTCTTCTCTTGGCCTCCTGCAGTTCTGTGTGGGTTTACATTACTGCAATTATCACCTTATGTCCTCAGACTGGATTGTTCCTACTAAGTAGTCCCTTTCGCCCGTGCCATCCATTCCTTCCCTTTTCTCAAACCCCCACTGGTTTTTAATTTAGCAGTGCAACTCCTCATCCCCCTCTCCTCCCTCTTCTTTCCTGAGGATTTGATATCCGGATGGAAAGATTGAATTGTTATTCTGGTGAGTTTTGTTTTTCTGTGAGTGCTATTATGTCTGGGGATGTCTCCTTGATTCTTCGTGCCACTCCTCATACATTTGTTATTCCATCTGCATTCGTATACCACACCTTCAACTTCTTTTCTAAGATTGTGGTCTGTGAGGTGTAAATTGGGGGTTGGGGAAGTGGGAGACCTGATAAGGGAAATATGGGGGGTTGCTGTGGGGGTGGAGTTTGTAATGCAGTGGGTGGGGGCATTGGATGTGGCATGGGTGTTTTGGTTAGAGTGTTTTGGGTTTCACTGGGTGACCTGGTTGGGTGGCTTCTATAGGAAGTTGTGAGGGAAAGGGTGTATTTGATCTTCCTGTGTCTGGGATCTCCTGTGTGTGTGGGGTGTTGTGTTGCAACCCCTGAATGGGTTACAATGATTATTATGTATATATGTAATGTATATTACCTTTTCATTTAATTTTATATTGCTTATATTTTTTCGATAATATAGCTAAATCGCAAATGTATTGCCTTATATTGTTTTTTTGACTTAGCTTATGTTTTTTAGGGTGTATATAAAAAGTGCTCAGTTAGTCTTGATTGTCAAACTACTGTAATTATCGCTTGTCGCTCGTTATACTGCCGGGTTCTGAGCTGCAGTTTTCCACGTAGCTATCACGTGATCGAGGGGGGGGGGGTCCTCACCTCTCGTGAAGTAGTCAGTTGCTGTAGACCCCCGCTTGCTGGGTTTGGGCAATTTTCTGTTTATTATTCTT
>NC_069402.1:42742181-42758260 GCF_026875155.1 Cherax quadricarinatus
CCCCATGTTACCTTCCATCCTCCCACTTTTACCTTCCCACCCCCCCACTGTTACCTTCCCACCCTCCCACTGTTACATTCCCCCCCCCCACTTTACACTTCCCCCCCTCCCCTGTTAACTTCCCACCCCCCACTTTTTACATTTCCCCACCCCCCACGTTCACTTCCCCCCCTCCCACTGTTACACTTCCCACCCTCCCTGTACCTTCCCCCCCCACTTTTACACTTCCCACCCTCCCACTGTTCACATCCCACCCCCCCACTGTTACCACCCCACCCTCCCATGTTACACTTCCCACCCTCCCACTGTTACACTTCCCACCCTCCCAAATGTTACACTTTCCCACCCTCCATTGTTACTCTTCCCACCCTCCCACTGTAACACTTCCCCCCTTCCCACGGGTTACACTTCCCACCCTCCCACTGTTACATGTCCCACCCTCCCGCTGTTACACCTCCCACCCTCCCACTGTTACTCTTCCCACCCTCCCACTGTTACACTTCCCACCCTCCCACTGTTACACTTCCCACCCGCCCACTGTTACACTTCCCACAATCCCACTGTTACACTTCCCACCCTCCCACTGTTACACTTCCCACCCAGCCACTGGAAACCTGGAAACCTGGAGAGAGTTCCGGGGGTCAACGCCCCCGCGGCCCGGTCTGAGACCAGGCCTCCTGGTGGATCAGAGCCTGATCAACCAGGCTGTTGCTGCTGGCTGCACGCAAAAACCAACATACGAGCCACAGCCCGGCTGATCCGGAACTGACTTTAGGTGCTTGTCCAGTGCCAGCTTGAAGACTGCCAGGGGTCTGTTGGTAATCCCCCTTATGTGTGCTGGGAGGCAGTTGAACAGTCTCGGGCCCCTGACACTTATTGTATGGTCTCTTAACGTGCTAGTGACACCCCTGCTTTTCATTGGGGGGATGGTGCATCGTCTGCCAAGTCTTTTGCTTTCGTAGTGGGTGATTTTCGTGTGCAAGTTCGGTACTAGTCCCTCTAGGATTTTCCAGGTGTATATAATCATGTATCCTCTCCCTCCTGCGTTCCAGGGAATACAGGTTTAGGAACCTCAAGCGCTCCCAATAATTGAGGTGTTTTATCTCCGTTATGCGCGCCGTGAAAGTTCTCTGTACATTTTCTAGGTCGGCAATTTCACCTGCCTTGAAAGGTGCTGTTAGTGTGCAGCAATATTCCAGCCTAGATAGAACAAGTGACCTGAAGAGTGTCATCATGGGCTTGGCCTCCCTAGTTTTGAAGGTTCTCATTATCCATCCTGTCATTTTTCTAGCAGATGCGATTGATACAATGTTATGGTCCTTGAAGGTGAGATCCTCCGACATGATCACTCCCAGGTCTTTGACGTTGGTGTTTCGCTCTATTTTGTGGCCAGAATTTGTTTTGTACTCTGATGAAGATTTAATTTCCTCATGTTTACCATATCTGAGTAATTGAAATTTCTCATCGTTGAACTTCATATTGTTTTCTGCAGCCCACTGAAAGATTTGGTTGATGTCTGCCTGGAGCTTTGCAGTGTCTGCAATGGAAGACACTGTCATGCAGATTCGGGTGTCATCTGCAAAGGAAGACACGGTGCTGTGGCTGACATCCTTGTCTATGTCGGATATAAGGATGGGAACAAGAGGGGAAAGCGAGTACTGTCCCTTTGGGTGGAACGAGCTTTTCACCGTAGTGTTTGGGAAACTTTACTCGGTTGACAAACTACTTCTGTGTTCTGTTAGTGAGGAAATTATAGACCATCGCCCCGACTTTTTGTTTTCCCTTTTGCACCTTTTTTGTGCGTATTAGCCAGGGTTTCAAATTTGTCAAAGGCTTTTAAAAAAGTCTGTATATATTCCCATCGCATTCTTTTTGTCGCTTAGTGCATTTGGGCCCTTTGCCCGTAGTGGTCCAATAGTTGGGGCCCGACAGGAGCGACCTGTTCAAAACCCCCAGGTTCCCCTGGGTTGTGTAACTGAGGGGGTTTCAAATTGCGTGGTGATTTGCTTCTTAGGCCCCTTTAAAAGATTTTTATGATATGGGATTTTTGTGCTTTGGTTTTTGTTCTTTGCTTTTGTTTTTATCCCCCCTTTTGTGGGGGGGGGTATGTCTTTTTGTTTTTAGAAAACTGGGGGAAAGACCCCGGTCCATGCTCCCTCTCCATAGGAGGGAAAAAGGCTGTGATGGGGGGTTCTTGCAGTTCTTGTTTGAACACAGGGGTTCCATGATTTGGGCCTGGGGCGGGAGAGCAGGGGCAGGTCATTTTCGCCTGTTCGAAGTCATTTGGCGTAGGATAACTTCGGAAGGTTTTTGTTAATAAAATTTTGTGGCTCCTCATAAAAATTCATTTTGATCTTCGACTCCAGTCTGGTTAGCGGCTTCCCCTAAAAACTGGGCCCAAAAGGGGAAACTTGAGTGGGGCTCATCTTTTCTTGTTGTATCTGTTTTGGGCCCCTTTTTGTTTAATTGGGGCCCAATACTGGACGTTGTTCTCGATTTTGATTTGGCTTTGGAGAAAAAATACTTTGGGTTTCTTTCGATTTTTTTATGGCTTTTATTTTCTTCCCGCGTTTCCTGACCCCTAAAGGATTCTTTTGCTTAGGTTCGATGCTTGCTATTTCTCTGCCCCGGTTTCTCCCTACGAATTTCAGTATAGGGGACCCCCTTTTAGCCGCTTGTTATTTTTTTCCTTTCGCCTGTAAAGGGTGGGGTTTCCTCTTTCTTTTTTTCATTACTCCTCCTTTTTCTTAGGGGAAAAAACCCCTTGGGCATACATGGGAGTGCAAACCGATTTAAATTGTTTAGGATAAGTTGGGGTTGGGTTGTTAGTATATTTCCCCAGCTTATATCGGTTAGGACTTGGTTTTACTTGGCCCCACTTTATGTTTTGTTTTGAAGTTAAATTTGGTGAAGGCTCCCCGTGACAAATTTCCCCTTTATGTCGGTCGGGGGCTCCCCCGCTTTAAGGACTAACCTCAATTATGTTGTGATCTGATTTTTATTGTTTTTGTTATGGGGGATATTTCTTAAGATCATCATTTTTTGTGAAGTGGGGTTTTTCTAGTGTTTTTCCCCAGTCTAGTGGGCCCTTTTATTTTTGGGCGGGTTTTTAAAATTTAAATTTTGTGCGGGAGATTTAAAAGCTGCGTGAGTGTTGAGTTTACCCCAGAGCTGCCCCTGGTTTTATTATGCAAAATTTTTTTGGCTATATTTTTTTCCATTTTAGGTGCCTTAAGTTAAACCCCCCAGGACCCAAGATGTGGGGTGCAGGAGGGGAAAGGGGTTTTTCCAGACAGTGGCAATTTTTAAAGGGGGTTTTCCCTGGAATTGCTGGGAGGGTTGCATCCGGAGGCTTGTAGACATCACAAGGACTGGGTTTTTGGGTTTTCTCGACCTTTATGCTAAAACTTCCATAAAATAAATTTGGGGAATTTGAAGTTCTGTCCCAAACAAGTGTTCTCCCAATTTCCGGCCCAAACCCCCCCCCCCTTTTTTCCCCGTTACTCTGTCCATCTTTTTTGGTTGTAACCGGGACCCCTTTTTTCCCGTTGTCCAAGTGATCCTTTATGGGGTCTCAGTAAAAACCCCCGCGAAAAAAATTGCTTTGCCTCTGCAAAAGAGTCCAGGGAAATTAAAAGGGTTTTTTTTGGGTGTTTTTTTGTGGCTTTAGACCCTGTTATTTGCAAAGAAAAATGTTATGGGAAATGGTGGTATTGTTGGAAACTGGGGGGGGATTTTTTTTTCCGGCATTAGTATCTGTATCTTTTGGGTTTGGAGTGGGGGCCCCTCGACTGGGTTTTCCCCCAGGAATGACTGGTTTTGGGTTTGTACGATTTTGCCCTTTTCCCTTGCCAGTTTTTTTCCTTCCGGGAAACAAAAAAAACCTTCTCCCCCTTGAGTGGTGTGGCTCCCGGGTTTTTTCCCAGGGCCCCTGGATGTTTTTGTATTTTTTTTTGCCCCCTTTTGATGGTATGTGGAAATTTTAAAGAAAAGGCACAGTTTTTTCCTGAAACTGAAGGGTACCCAGTTCGGGGGTAAAAATTGTTTTCGGGAAAGGGGAGTTTTGCATTTTCCTTTTTGTCATATGGGAGGGCATTTCCTAGGGTGGGTCATAGTTGCATTCATCTTTTTTCCAGTTTTCCCCATTCCCCCCCAGATACGAGTGCATAGTATGTGCCAACAGGTTGGTTTTCGTTTCCCTTTGGGTTTCTGGACTGTATTCCTTTTTGGTTTGCTGTTTCCCTGTTTTACTTTTTACCTCCCTAGCCCCAAACAATGGAGTCCCCCATTTGTTTTTGGAAATTTATACCCTCACTTTGCTAGGGGGTCCTTTTTTTGGTTTTTTCCCTGCGGTTTTTCTAGTTTTGAAATTTTTTGGGTTTTATCTTATTTTTGACTAAAATTTTTTTCCCAAATATGGCCCCTGTCCCCTTTGGGTCATTTATAGGGATTCCTTCCTGCGTATAATTCCCACGGTTGATTTCCCCACCCCCCCACTGTTAAAAATTCCCACCCTCCCACGGGTACACTTCCCACCCTCCCCTTTTTCATTCCCACCCTCCCATTTTACATTTCCCCACCCCCCCAAATTTTTACATTTCCCCACCCCCATGTTTTTTTTCCCACCCTACCACTGTTACACTTCCCACGCCCCACTGTTACATTTTCCCACCAGCCACTTTTGCATTCCCCCCCTCCCACGGGTTACATTTTCCCACCCTCCCACGGGTTACACTTCCCCACCCTCCCACTGTTCATTTCCCCACCCCTCCCACTTTTTACATTTCCCACCCTCCCAATTTTTAATTTCCCCCTTTCCCTTTAAAATTTCCCCAAACCCCCAACTGTTACATTTTCCCACCCACCCACTTTTACATTTCCCCACTCTCCCTTTTTCATTCCACCCTCCCACTGTTACATTTCCCAAACCCCCCCCATTTTTTCACTTCCCCCCCCCCACTGTTACAGGGTTCCCCACCCACCCGTTACCTTCCACCCCTCCCACTTTTACATTTCCCCAAACCCTTCCATGTTACACTTCCCCCCTTTTCCCATGTTACATTTTCCCTTTCCCTCCCATTTACATTTCCCCACCCCCCACTTTTCCCCTTTCCCCACCCCCCTGTTACACTTCTCACCCCCCCAGGGTTTACATTTCCCCCACCCCCACTGTTACATTTCCCCCCCTTTCCACGGTTCACTTCCCCCTTTCCCCACTGTTACATTTCCTTCCCCCACTTTTTACATTTCCCCACCCCCCTTTTTCATTTCCCCCCCTCCCACGGTTAAATTCCCACCTTTCCGGGTTCCCACTTCTAACCCCCCCAATGTTACATTTCCCCACCTCCCACGGGTTACTTCCCCCCCCACTGTTCCCATTTCCCCACCCCCCTTTTACACTTCCCCCACCACTGTTACACTTCCCCCTCCATTTACACTTCGCCCCCCCTCCCTGATATTTTCCCCTTTCCCCCACGGTTCACTTCCCACCCTCCCACTGTTACCGTCCCACCCCCCCCATTTTTTCCTTCCCCCCCTCCCACGGTTCACTTTCCCAAACCCACCCACTGTTACATTCCCACCCTCCCACTTTTTTCCACTTCCCCCCATCCATTTGTTCATTTTCCCACCCCCCCATTTTACACTTCCCAACCCCCCACTGTTACACGTCCCACCCCCCACTGTTCCCTTTCCCCACCACCCCACTTTTTAAAAAGCCCCTCCCCCCACTTTTTACACTTCCCCACCCACCCATTTTTAAACATTTCCCCTTTCCCCACTGTTACATTTCCCCATCCCCCCACGGGTTCATTCCCCCACCCTCCCACTGTTAATTCCACCCTCCCACTGTTACATTTCCCCAATCTCCACGGGTTAAAATTCCCCCCCTTTCCACTGTTACATTTTCCCCACCCCCCCAAGTTACACTTCCCCCCTCCCATTGGGTTACATTCCCCAACCCTCCCCCGGGTTAAAATTTCCCCCACCCCCCAGGTTAAACTTTTCCCACCTCCCCTGTTCCCACTTCCCCCCCCTCCCACGGTTACATTTCCCCACCCCCAATGTTTAACTTCCCACCCCCCCAAATTTTTACACTTCCCACCCTCCCATTTTTCACTTCCCCACCTATTTTACACTTCCCACCCCCCTGTTAAAATTCCCCTCTCCACGGGTACACTTCCCCCCTCCCATTTGTTACTCTTCCCCCCCTCCCATGTTACACTTCCCCCCCCCTCCCAAGGGGTTACACTTCCCCCCCTCCCATTTGGTTACATTCCCCCCCTTTCCCACGTTACCCCTTCCCACCCCCCCACGGGTTACCTTCTACCCCCCCACTGTTACATTCCCACCCCCCCAAAGGTTACATTTCCCCTCCCTCCCCTGTTCCCTTTTCCCCCACCCCCCCCTTTTACACTTCCCACCCTCCCCTGTTACACTCCCCACCCTCCACGGGTTTAAATTTCTCACCCTCCACGGGTTTACCTTCCCCCTTCCCACTGTTCCCATTTTCCCCCCCTCCCACTGTTACACTTCCCCCCCCCATTTGTTTACATTCCCAAAAAAAAGCCCATTTTGGGTTTTCCCACCCTCCCATTTTTCATTCCCCACCCCCCCAAGGTTACATTCCCAAAACCCTCCCACTTTTAAACATTGCACCCTACCCTTTTTACACTTCCCACCTTTCCCTTTTTCCTTCCCCCCCTCCCACTTTTTTCCATTACCCCCCTCCCATTTTACATTTCCCCAACCCTACCAGGTTACACTTCCCCCCTTTCCCACTGTTCCCTTTTCCACCCCCCCAAATTTTCATTTCCCCACCCCCCCATTTGTTACACTTCCCCCCCCCCACTTTTTAATTCCCCCACCCCCCCAAACTGTTCCCTTTTCCCACCCACCCACTGTTCCATTCCCCAAAATTTCCCAATGTTCCCTTTCCCACCCTCCCAGGGTACATTCCCCCCCACCCATGTTACACTTCCCACCCCCCACTGTTACATTCGCCCCCTCCCATGAATCCCTTCCCCACCCCCCAATGTTTCACTTCCACCCCCCACTTTTACACGTCCACCCACCCACTGTTACACTTCCCCCCTCCCTGTTACCCCGTCCCCCCCCACCCACTTTTACATTTCCCCACCCTCCCATGTTACACTTCCCCCATCCCCCCTTTTAAAAACCTTCCCACCCCCCACTTTTAAAAATTTCCCCACCCCCCCGGGGGTTACACGTCCCACCCCCCCACGGGTTACACTTCCCACCCCCCCAAATTTTTTACACGCCCCTCCCCCCAACCTTTTAAAAACCCCCCCCCCCACCCATTTTACACCCCCCCCCCCCCCTCCCCCTTTAAAACCCCCCCCAACCCCCCCCCAGTTTACACTTCCCACCCTCCCATTTTTACACTTACCCCCCTTCCCACTGTTTCCCTTTTCCCCAACCCCCACTGTTAACTTCCCCCCCTCCCCCTGTTACATTCCCCCCCTTCCCACTGTTACATTTTCCCACCCCCCCAATTTTCCACTTCCCACCCCCCCATTTGTTAAAATTCCCACCCCCCCACTTTTTCATTTCCCCACCCCCCCTTTTCCCATTTCCCCCACCCCCAAACTGTTCCCATTCCCCCCCTCCCCACTGTTACATTTCCCCACCCTCCCACCGTTCCCATTCTAAACCCTCCACGGTTACACTTCCCACCCCCCCACTGTTACATTTTCCCCCCCTTTCCCACTATTCCCCTTTCCCCCCCTCCCACTGTTACATTTCCCACCCTCCCCCCCTGTTACCTTCCCCCCCTCCCACTGTTACATTCCCCACCCCCCCACTGTTTAATTCCCCCCCTCCCGTTACATTCCCACCCTCCCCCCCTTTTACACTTCCCACCCCCCAAACCGTTACACTTCTCACCCTCCCACTTTTACACTTCCCACCCTCCACTGTTACATTCCCCCCCTTTTCCCACTGTTACACCCCCCACCCCCCACTTTTACACTTCCCACCCTCCCAGGGAAGTTTTTGGTCATTAAGCAGGCTGAAGGTCTTATGAGTAACTCTCCCCCAATGTGAGGTAGGAGTTATTGCGTTTTTTTAAGGCCCAGTAATATTAATTTTTTTCAAAGTATCGGCGGGTGTTTCATTTAAAACACAAAGTTCTTTTAGCCCGGGAAAATTTAAAAAAATTTTTGTGAAAAAAAAAAACCCCAAAAAGGGAAAATAAAAAGGGGAAACGTTCGGGTTTACTGTAGCTACACCGAAAGAAACTTGAGGTTTTTGGATTTTTAATTTTAGAGTGTAATAAAAGGTTTGAAGGTCCAAAAGGGGACACCCTTTCAAGAAACATAGAGGGGTCAAAGGAGGGGGAATACTCGAAAAACAGGAGCAGGACTCAAAATTTTGGAAAACTGGTGAGGGAGAATATTTAGCCCCAAATTTCAACTCCGGAAAAACAAAGAGAATTTAACAAAAGGGGGAATATTTAACGAGACACTTATGAACATTTTTGGTATCATTGTTCTGGAAATTTTGGAGCCAGTGGCTCCTTCGCGTATTACGGGGAAAAAAAGTGGACTGGAAAAGGGGCCATGTTGTGTACGGGGGGGGGTACACTCCGGACAGACCTTAGGTCGGGAGGAGTCCACTCGGGCCCAGCCCAAATAGGTACGGGAGATTTACACTCAGGAAGACCAATAGGTACGGGGAGATTTAAAATCAGGACAGTTTCAAAAAGGGTCCCGGAAAAGCCTTCAGTACAGCCAAAAAGGGGTCCTAGAAAGTACACTAAGGACAGACCAACGGTACCGGAGGCACTTTCAGTCCCAAAACCAACAGGCTAGAAATTTTCACTCAGAAAGCCCAACAGGTCCCTGGAAAGAAACCCCTGAGGACGGGCCCAAACCCAGGTACGGGGAAACCCCATGGGGGAAGCCCCAACAGGAAATGGAAAGCACATCAGGGCGCCAACGGGTTTACTGGAAAGAAACACTAAAGGGGAAAAAACAGGTATGGAGAGTACACTCATTACAGCCCCAACGGGTTTATTAGAGGGGACCCCTCAGGACGGGACAAAACAGGTACCGGAAATTTAACACTCTTACGGGACCAATAGGTTTAGAGAGTAAAATCGGGAAACAAAACCAAAGGTACTAGGGTACATCGGGGCAGCCAAAACAGGTACAAAAAGAGTAAAATGGACAGCCCAACAGGTACTGGGAGAGTACACTCAGGAAAAGCCAAAACAGGTAAGAGAGTACATTCGGGGCCCAGCCAATGGTACTAGAGATGCACTCGGGACAGACCAACAGGTACTAGAGAGTACACTCAGCCCCCGACCAACGTCCCTAAAGAGTACATTCAGGACAGCCCAACCGGGTTATTTAGAGGGGTACATTTCGCACGGGACCCAGATACTAAAGAGTCCCTTCAGCACGGGCCAACAGATATAAAGAGTACATTCAGCACGGGACCAACGGGGGTTATGGAGAGAAACAAAAAAAAACCCCCCGCACACAGGGGGAAAAAAAACATATGAAAAAGTCTCGGCCCATGTGAACTATTAAAAGTCACCCCAAAAGAATAAGGGAAAGGGGGACCCAATTTTAAATATATTAAAATTTTATATAATATTTATATATATATATATATATATATATATTTTTTATATAATTATGTGGGTTTTCGGGGCCAAATATGAAAAAAATGGTAAATTAGCAAAACTTTTTTAAAAATAAAATTCCTTTTAAAATTTTCATTTTTTTTTTTTTTAAAGATATTTTTTTTTTATTTTGTTGATGTAAAAATTTAAAATTTTTGCCCAAAAAGGGAATCTTAGAAAATTACCTAACCTTATTATAACAAGAACAATTTTTTTTTGCCAAAACCCAACTAAATATTTTTTAAGATTTTTTTTTACAATTTTTAAATTACAAAACAAACACAGGAAATAAAATTTTTACGTTAGGTTTTAGAAGGATTTTGGGGAAAATTTGCATTCACAAATTTTCGCTTTCCATTTATGGCAAGATGAGCGTTGCTTTTAAAACTAAAATCGGGAAGTTCTGGGCCCCTTTTGGCACGACATATATATTTTATTTGTATTTTTTATGTATATAAAATATATAATTTATATAATTTATTATATTTATATATTTTATATTTTATAATATTTATATATTTTTATTTTATTACTTTTAATAAAATTTTTAAAACATGGGCGATTCCCCCCAAGGTAGGGTTTGGCCCCGAAAAAAAAAAACTTTCACCCTCATTCCATCCATCAGGGTTTTCCAGAAAAGGGTGGGTTTACACTCAGTTTTTTAAAATGCAACTTTTTAAAACCCCCCCTTCAGAGTGGGAGGGACTTTTACTTCCCATTCCAGGACTCAAAATCCGGCCTGCCGGGGTTTCCCCCGAAAACCCCCCCTAATGTTACTTTGTTCACACTCCCAAAAGCCCGTCAAGTAAATTAAAAAAACCCTTTGTCCCCACTCTTATCCCAAAAACGCTCACGACGCTTGCTGGGAAATCCAACCCCTCTAACCCAAAAAAAACCTTTACTTCCTCCCCCCAACCCCTTTCCCGGGCGACCCCCTACCCCTTCCCTTTCCCCTACAGAAATTTTTTCACTCTCGAAGTCATTCTGTTTTTTTTCCCTTCTCTCTACATGTCCGAAACCCCCTTTAAAAACCCCCCCTCGGCCCCCTTTGGGTAATAGTTTTGGTAATCCCCCACTTCTCCTAATTTCCAAAAAAACGAATTTTCTGCTTTTTTTCAACCACACATTTCCCTCAGACATGACCCTTCCACTTCCTCCAAACCTTCTCCTCGCTGCAAAAATTCATCCCCCTTTCTTTTACACCCCTTTTAAGATTTTTTTGGTTTAAAAATATACTCTCATTTCTTTTTCCCTCTTTTGTTCCACGGACAAAGTTCTTTTTTCCCCGACTCCCAAGTGCACCACCACCCTTTTCCCCCCCATCAGTTTTTATGATTCACCTCCTCTTCATAGATCCATTTTGCTGAAAACGTCTAATCCTAAAATTTTCTGAATGCATTTTACCTCCTCCATACCTCTCCCTTCCCAAACTGATAAACCCCGTCCCTTTGAGTTTTACCTTTAAATTTTTTTTTTAATCCCCATAACCTTACTCTTTCCTGTATTCACTTTTTAAATTTTTTTTCTTTTCATACCCCACCAAATTAAACCACCCAAACTCGCAAAAATTTTCTTCGAAACTCCCCAAAAGCACAGTGTCATCAGTAAAGGGCAACTGTGACAAAATCCCACTTTGTGTTTGGGTTTTTTGTAGTATTTAGTATTTATATCGTTTCTGATATTATTATTGGCTAATTTTTATTTTTATCAGTTTTTGGGTTTTAAAAAAATTTTAGCCTCCAAAATCGGCAAAAAAATTATATCTTTCCCCACTAAAATTTAAAACAACGAAAAAAACTGAAGAGTGACCAATTGAGGTGGATGGGAAAAGACAAATGTAAAATAAACAAATGTCCGTGGGGTGCTGGGACGGAAACAGAAAATGGAACAAAACAACCCGAATTTTTGGGGGCCCGGGGAAAAATACAGGGGAAAAGGGAAATATTTGGGGGCCTTCCCCTTTATGGGGCATCTGAAAGGGAAAAATGGGAAGGGTGTTTTCGGAAAAATTTTCGTTCCAGTGGCACGGGCCCAGACCACGCCTCCTAGTAAATCTTGACTGATCAACCAGATGTTTTTGCTGGGTGCACACATCTTAAAAATATGAACCGCAACTTGGCTTTTCATGAACTGATCTTTGGGGAATTTTCACTTCCCCCTTGAAGTCAGCCAAAAATTTTTTGTTTTAATTTCCCCTTAGGCAGGAAAATTATTATTATAAACCTGGGGAGCGCTTAAAAAACCCCTAGGGTAGGCAGGAAAAAGGGGGTCGAGGCAGGGGGCGAGGCTCCTGACAAAAAACCCAAATACTCCCAGTGTACTCTAGCACACTGCTTGTTAATTTGGGGGGTACTCTTCACCCTCTGGGTTAGGATTTTCCCGCCCTTCCAAAAACGGGGGAAAAATTTTTTTGTTTTAACCCTTTTGGGGTTTTGGAGGGTTTTTTGCACCTTTTGTCCAGGAAACCGAAAAAACCCCCCTACACTTTAAAAAATAATAAATCTTTACTTTTTAAAGTCATGTAAAGGTATACAGTCCTAGTTGGGCAATTTAATGAAATTTTTACTATTAGAAAGCCGCTTGTTATGCTGAGCATTTCGGGGGAAAATTTGGTCAGTTTGGCCCCGGAAGCGGGCCCCACCAAATCGATAACACCAGTTAACCCCTTTTAATGATGGGGAAAAAGGGCAACCATGTAAAGAAACACGCCCAAATTTTTTTTCCCTCGCCGGGAAATGGGAAAACCCCGATAACCGCCTTTTGAACGGGGGAAACTTCAGCCCCCAGGCCCAAAAGTTTTCCCGATACCTTCGATGTTGAATTGTTTGGGGTCACGGACGTTAATAAAAGTGTTCCCCTTTTGTGCCCATAGCAACCCCCGCTTTTTTAGGGGGGTTTTTTTTACACTTCGTCTCATATCTTCACTTTAAGTATATTGTTTTGGAGTGGGGGATTTGGGACTATGTTTTCCGTATTTTTTAGTATATATTATCATGCAAAACAAAACCCCTGTGAAAGAATAGTGAAATTCCCAAATGCTTTGTGGGCTTCTCACTTAAACACGGAACGGGTTTTCATGTATCTCTAAACTCCTGCACTCCCGGGGTTTTATTTAGGCCTTAGAGGCAAATTTTTTAAAAATTTAAATGCTGTTTTTGGGATATTGGGGGTTGGGCTGTTTTTGCCCCCAAACACAGCTGTTTATATATGGGGGTTTTTGTCTTGCCCTCAACACAGCTGTCATTTATGGTGGTGTCTGTCTTTTCCATCAACAAAAGCTGTCATATATGGTGGTGTCTGTCTTGCCATCAACACAGCTGTCATTTTTGGTGGTGTCTGTCTTGCCATCAACACAGCTGTCTTTATATGGTGGTGTCTGTCTTGCCATCACACAGCTGTCATTTTATGGTGGTGTCTCTTGCCATCAACACACTGTCATATATGGTGATGTCTGTCTTCCCCTCAACACAGCTGTCATATTGGTGGTGTCTGTCTTGCCCTCAACACAGCTGTCATATATGGTGGTGTCTGTCTTGCCATCAACACAGCTGTCATATATGGTGGTGTCTGTCTTGCCATCAACACAGCTGTCATATATGGTGGTGTCTGTCTTGCCCTCAACACAGCTGTCATATATGGTGGTGTCTGTCTTGCCATCAACACAGCTGTCATATATGGTGGTGTCTGTCTTGCCATCAACACAGCTGTCATATATGGTGGTGTCTGTCTTGCCATCAACACAGCTGTCATATATGGTGATGTCTGTCTTGCCCTCAACACAGCTGTCATATATGGTGGTGTCTGTCTTGCCCTCAACACAGCTGTCATATATGGTGATGTCTGTCTTGGCATCAACACAGCTGTCATATATGGTGGTGTCTGTCTTGCCCTCAACACAGCTGTCATATATGGTGATGTCTGTCTTGCCATCAACACAGCTGTCATATATGGTGGTGTCTGTCTTGCCCTCAACACAGCTGTCAACTCTGGACAATATTCGAGAGGATAGAACACAAGTCATTTAAAAAGTGTCACCACTTGCACTATATTCTTGGATATCGTCACATTTGCTTTATTATGTTTTTGAGAGAGACTCCTTCTGGCTTAATTATTCCCAGGTTTTTCACGTGTTATTTTCGTTCTATCAGTTAATCCACTAGAGTTTTGTATACAATGTCTCTTTTAAGTTGTTCATTCTTGCCATACCAAAGCAGCTGGAATTTGTCACCACTCAACATCATATTGTTCTCCATTACTCACTAAAAAAATTTGCTTGTAACTTCCTGCAGTTTTTAGTGTTTTTTACCGAAGTGACTTTAATGGTTATTTTAATGTCATCTATAAATAATGATACCAAACTGTGACGAGTGTTGTTATCTTTGTCTAATACGAAGATATCACAAAATTTAAAATCTATCTGCGTACATTTCCTGTTATACCTATGGCCCTCATTTTATGTGCAATAATAATAATAATAATAATAATAATAATAATAATAATAATAATAATAATAATAATAATAATAAATCATTCCATGATCGCACTTGTTAAATACCTTTGCAAAATCTGTGAATATCACATCTGTGTCTTGGTTTTTCTTCCAACGTTTCTGTAATTGTGTCACAGTGTTTAATACTTGTGACGGGCAAGATCTTCCAGTTTTAAAACCGTGTTGGTCTGGGTTGGTCTGGGTTGGTCTGGGTTGGTCTGGGTTGGTCTGGGTTGGTCTGGGTTGTTGTGGGTTGGTGTGAGTTGGTCTGGGTTGGTCTGGGTTGGTCTGGGTTGGTCTGGGTTGGTCTGGGTTGGTCTGGGTTGGTCTGGGTTGGTCTGGGTTGTTGTGGGTTGGTCTGGGTTGGTCTGGGTTGTTGTGGGTTGGTCTGGGTTGGTCTGGGTTGGTCTGGGTTGGTCTGGGTTCGCAGATTATGCTGTTCCCGAGAGTTTGTAATTTAACATACTACAAAATATTAAGTCCTTACGATGTAAAACTAACGAGAAGAATAAAACCAGGAGAGGACAGTAATAAACTCCAGAGAGACTTCAATAGACAACAAATGTGTTCAAGCAAGTAGCTTCTCGAGTTTAATTCAAACAAATGTAAGGAGAAAGAAAGATCAGAGTGAACACTGGGTACAGAATGAGCTGCGAGAAGCTGTAAATATCAGTGACAGGAAGCTGGGAGTGTATGTAACATCACACATACTGCCAGACTTGCATATAAACTGTACAAAGTCAGCGGCGGCAACTGCAACATTAACAACCCTCAGAACACCATTTAGGAACTTGAACAAAGCCTCTTTATGAGACTTATGTTAAGCCAGTTATTGAGTATGCAGCCCCAGCTTGGAGCCCACACCTGGTCAAGCACGTGAATAAGCTTGAAAATGTTCAGAGACTTGCAATCAGAACTGAGGAGAATGCATTGCGAGTAGAAGTTGAAGGAACTAAACCTGACGACCTTGGTAGTGAGGACAAAGAACATCGTAAATAATACTTACAAAAATCTAAGAGGAATTAATAGGGTAAATAAGGAGAGACTGCATGAATTAAGAGGACCAGGATCACGGGGACACATGAAAGTTGACCATACAGTCAGCCATGGGGACGTAAGGAGGTATATCTTTATTTTAAAGGATAACTGAGAAGTGGAACCATTTGGATGAATCAATGTTGGACGTAAATTTAGTACACAGCTTAAAGAGAAGATATAGTAATGCAAAGGGGCTAGAAATAAGTATAGGAGATGGGGCCAGGAGCTGAGTCTCGACCCTAGCAAACAAAAGTAGGTTCATACACACATGCATATAAACACACACACATACACACACACACACTCACACACATACACACACTCGTGGAGGAGTCACGCGGTTTGAGCTCGTGTTTTGGTGGTAATTTCTGACTGTGCCATAAGGAATAGAGTGTGGGATATAGGCGTGTGCACGCATAGGAGTGCATATAATCACTTAAGCCCCGAAAAAAGGAAATATAAGTGATCACAGAAAAGAAAAAAAAAGGAAATATTGGCTGAGTGTTTAGTGAGGGCCGTTGGAAGGGTGAACGGTTGTGTCAGGCCTAAATAGTGTTGCCATAATAACACTGTGGGGTATTTTGAAGAATAAGTGCGACTCAAGACCAGGGAGATAAGAGATACGTATAGATTGTGTCAGTAAATACAGGAGATGAGTGAAAAATTAGAAGAGCTAGAGACTATAGTGCATACAGGAAGTTTAGTGGAAAAAATACCGAGAAGCATCAAACTTCTTCAACTTCTGGGAGACAGGACAGACCAGCAACGTTACTGCACTGCCAGCCGCAAGTAATATTCACCTAGTTTGAGTTGCATGGGGTCAATAGTACCTGTCTCTAGCTGGAATTGGGGTCACTCTCTCGAGCTATCAGAATTTGAATAAGCGCATTTCTGGCATTTAAT
>NC_069402.1:42758760-42766260 GCF_026875155.1 Cherax quadricarinatus
ATTTTTTTTTGCATGCTATAATGTCTGACATGGCTGTAGTTTAGTGCTTCATGTCTGTCTCCTTTTTTAAAGATTGGGACACATTTGCTGTCTTCCATGCCTCAGGCAATCTCCCTGTTTCGATAGATGTATTGAATATTGTTGTTAGGGGTACACATAGCGCCTCTGCTCCCTCTCTCAGGACCCATGGAGAGATGTTATCTGGCCCCATTGCCTTTGAGGTATCTAGCTCACTCAGAAGCCTCTTCACTTCTTCCTCGGTTGTGTGTACTGTGTCCAGCACATGGTGGTGTACCCCACCTCTCCGTCTTTCTGGAGCCCCTTCTGTCTCCTCTGTGAACACTTCTTTGAATCTCTTGTTGAGTTCCTCACATACTTCACGGTCATTTCTTGTTGTCTCTCCTCCTTCCTTCCTTAGCCTGATTACCTGGTCCTTGACGGTTGTTTTCTTCTGATGTGGCTGTATAACAGCTTCGGGTCAGATTTGGCTTTTGCTGCTATGTCGTTTTCATATTGACGTTGGGCCTCCCTTCTTATCTGTGCATATTCGTTTCTGGCTCTACGACTGCTCTCCTTATTCTCCTGGGTCCTTTGCCTTCTATATTTCTTCCATTCCTAGCACACTTGGTTTTTGCCTCCTTGCATCTTTGGGTGAACCATGGGCTCATCCTGGTTTTTTCATTATTCCTGTTACCCTTGGGTACAAACCTCTCCTCAGCCTCCTTGCACATTGTTGCTACATATTCCATCATCTCATTAACTGGCTTCCCTGCCAGTTCTCTGTCCCACTGAACCTCATTCAGGAAGTTCCTCATTCCTGTGTAGTCCCCTTTCCTGTAGTTTGGTTTCATTTGTCTGGCCTTCCTGCTTCCCCCTCCACTTGTAGCTCTACTGTGTATTCGAAGCTCAAAACCACATGATCGCTGGCCCCAAGGGGTCTTTCATATGTGATGTCCTCAATATCTGCACTACTCAAGGTGAATACTAAGTCCAGTCTTGCTGGTTCATCCTCTCCTCTCTCTCTTGTAGTGTCCCTTACGTGTTGGTACATGAAGTTTTCCAGTACCACCTCCATCATCTTAGCCCTCCATGTATCTTGGCCCCCATGTGGCTCCAAGTCTCCCATTCGATCTCCTTGTGGTTAAAGTCGCCCATGATCAGGAGCTTTGCCCTGCATGCATGAGCTCTTCTGGCCACTGCAGCCAGTGTGTCAACCATCGCTCTATTGCTCTCGTCATACTCTTGCTTGCCTCCTGCTGTTCTGTGGTGGGTTATACATCACTGCAATTATCACCTTGGACCACCAGAGTGAAAGCGTTCCCGCTATGTAATCACTTTCTTCTCCGCTGTCTCCTCTCTCCAGCTCATCAAAATTCCATCGGTGTTTGATCAGCAATGCCACTCCTCCACCCCCCCCTGTTCTTCTGTCTTTTCTCAGGATCTGGTATCCCGCTGGAAAGATGGCATCTGTTATCATACCTGTAAGCTTGGTTTCTGTGATCGCTATGATGTCTGGTGATGCCTCTTTGACTCTTTCGTGCCATCCTCCCACTTGTTTGTGTCCATACCTTCAGTTTCCTTTCCAACACTTGGTTTGGGGGGCCTGTGGGGGTGGGAGACCTGGATAGCATACTGTGGGAGTCTATGTTGGGGGTTGGGTGGAGCTGTGGGGATGGATTGTATTGTGTTGTTGGGATGGTGGTGTGATAGGTTGTGGGGGTTTCTGAGGATAGGTGTGTGTGCTTGCCCTTGATGCTTGTTCTGCTCTGACTGACTCTTGCTGGTTCCTCTTGTCTCCTTTCCTAAGCTCCTTTCGCTTTTTGTCTCTCTCTGGCTGTCTCTCTGTTTGAGTTCTGTCTCTGGTCTAGAAACACCTTTCTTGTACTCTTCCGAGCTTTTCAACGTGGTTTCTCTTGGAGGATACTGTTCCGCTACTGTTTCTGTCCTGAAGAATCGGCTTGATCGGCCCGGTTTTCTCCCCTTCAAGTAACCCCCTATTCTCTGAAATTTTCAATCTCATCCATGTCTTCTCCCCCTATTTCTGTGATGATTTTTCAATATCCTGTCCTTTCTTCTCCCTGCCGGTCTTTCAGTGTGTGTCCTTTCCTCTCTCTCCGAGCCCCAATGATTATCACTGATTTTTGCCCTTTTTCCTCCTCCCATTGCCTCCTCCCTCTGTGACTCTGGTTCTGGTCTGTATGTGGTCATTTTCTCCTTGATTTTTCCAGTGCCTCTTGGTAGGCATGGCTGTGCCTCTGCCCCATCCGTCTATTCGACCTACACTCCCTCCTCCACTGCACCCATCTGCTCTTCCCTTCCACCCTGGGCCCTTCTTTGCAGGCCGATATGACCTTAGCATAATTCATATCTCCTTCCTTCTGTTCAGCCTCTCAGCTTGTGTGGTGTGTCTTCTCTGGTCACTAACCCTGAGACTTGCTTCAGCCTGTTTACCTCAAATTCTAGGACCTTTCCCTGGCTATTGCAGTTTCGACTTGTGCTCCCTATTTTCGTCTCCTTCTCCAAACCTCTTTCCCATTTCACAGAGAGATCTTCTCCATTTTTTTCCAGAAAGCTCTCCTAATTTTCTCTTCCAATTCTTGCTCTATCCTTTTCCACTGCTCCTCCAATCCATTCCTCCTTACCAGTACCATTGTCATCTGATCCCCTGATTCCTGCGAGTCCCAACCATTTTTTTTTTCTTTAGTGAAGAGAGAGAAAAGAGAAAAAAGGAAAAAGGGGAGGAGACGTGAGAGAGAGGAGAAAGAGAGAGAGGGGGAGGGTTAGAAGCAGGGGAAATGAAGGAAAAAGGGGTGAGTAAAGTGAGAGAGAGGGAAAAGGTAAGACGAGTGGGGGGGTCCCACAAGTGGAAGAGAGAGAGAGTTTTGTTGTGGTGGTTGTGTGTGTGATGTGTGTCGTGGGAGCGGCGTGGGTGGTCGTGGTGAGGTTTGTCTGTGGTGTGGGGGTGTTCGTGTGGTGTGTGTGGTGTGGGTGGTGTGATGTTGTGACGGGGAGTGCGTGTGTGTGTGGAGTGGTATGTGGGTGTGCGTGGGGAGGTATGAGTGAAGAGTGGTATGAGAGAGAGGATAAGGATTAGAGATAGAGGATGTGAGATAGGGGATGTGAGAGAGAGAGGGTTGGAGAGAGAGAGAGAGTTGGGGGGAGGAGATGGAAGAGTTGAGAAGAGAGAGAGAGAGTGAGAGAGGAGAGGAGAGAGGAGGTAGAACGAGTTGTGGTGAGAGAGAGAGAGAGGGAGGAAGAGAGAGGAGAGAGGAGAGAGATGGGGGGGAAAGGAAGGGTTAGAGGGTCACTTCACAGGAAGGTGTGAATCCTGTATTGTGTGCATGTGTAGTGTGTGTGTGTGTGTGTGTGTGGCCTCTGCCCGGTTAAATTGTGTGTGTGTGTGTGTGTGTGTGTGTGTGTGTGTGTGTGTGTGTGTAGTGTGTGCATGTGTGGTGTGGTGCATGTGTGTGTGCTTGTGTGTGTTGTGTGTATGTGTGTGTGTGTGAGTGTGTGTGTGTGTGTGTGTGTGTGTGTGTGTGTTGTGGGTGTTGTGTGTGTGTGTGTGTTCAGCTATTCAAAGGTGCTAACAAACAGTGCTGTATCTCCCCAAGTGTGCGTGCATATGTTTTTGTAAACAGTCCTTATTTCCCACGTATGTTACTTCAAATGTATGTATTTTTGTTTCCGATCTCTTGGTTTCCCACTGTAGGTCTTATGCGTTTAAAATTTCGTTCAAAAATAAATACACTAGGCTTGCCTAATATGCCGCTACCTCTAAATTCTATTAAATTCCAATACAATATCAAAATCTAAACATAAATCACTCTTATCCTATCCCCCCAAACCCTCACTCTCCCTTACCACAATCCCCACCATCCCCACCCCCACTTATCCAAACCAATCTTCATTCCCCCCCCCCCCCCCCCCCCCCCCCCCCCCCCCCCCCCCCCCCCCCCCCCCCCCCCCCCCCCCCCCCCCCCCCCCCCCCCCCCCCCCCCCCCCCCCCCCCCCCCCCCCCCCCCCCCCCCCCCCCCACCAAAACCCCAAACAAACCCCCCCCCCCCCCCCCCACCCCCCCCCCCCCACAAAAAAACCCCCCACCAACCACACAAAAAAAAACACAAAAAAGATAAAAAACAACAAAACCCCCAAAAAAAAAAAAAACCCCCCCCCCCCCCCCCCCCCCCCCCCCCCCCCAAACAATGAGGAGTAACGTTGCAGGTCTGTCCTGGTCCCAGAAGTAGATGTTTGATGCTTCTCGGTAAATTTTTCCACTAACTTCCTGTATGCATTAGTCTCTAGCTATTCTAAATTTTTTCACTCACTCTCTGTATTTACTGACAAATCTATATTTATCTCTTATCTCCTGTTCTTGAGTCGCACTTATTCTTCAAATAACCCCACCTGCGTTTATTATGGGCAACACTTTTAGGCCTCAACCCGGAAACAAACCGTTCACCCTTCCAATGGCCCCCACTAAACACTCAGCCACTATTCCCTTGTTTTCTTTTCTGTGATCACTTATATTCCTTGTTTCGGGGCTTAATGATTATATGCACTCCTATGCGTGCACAGCCTATAAATCCCACACTCTATTTCCTTATGGCACAGTCAGAAATTATCACCAAAACACGAGCTCAAACCGCGTGACTCCTCCACGAGTGTGTATGTGCGTGTGTGTGTATATGCATGTGTGTGTGTGTGTGTACTCACCTATTTGTACTCACTATTGTGGTGCAGGGGGTCGATTTCATAGTCCTGGCCCCGCCTCTTCATCTGAATGCTACTAGGTCTCTCTCTTCCTGCCCCATGAGCTTTCATCATACCTCGCTTAAAACTCTGTATGGTTCCCCGCCTCCACCTACTTAACTTTCTAGGCCATTCCACGGCCTGACCACTCTATGACTGAAGGGAAATACTTTCTAACATCCCTTTGATTCATCTGAGCCTTCAACATCAATTGTGGACTTCGTGTGTCTGTGTCCATCTCTGGAACATCCCTCTTGTCCACTCCTTGTCTATTCTGCGCAGTATTTTGTATGTCGTAATCATGTCTCCCTGACCTCCTGTCATCCAGTGTCGTCAGGCCGATTTCCCTCACCTTTCTCGTAGGACAATACCCGGAAGCGCTGGGATAGTTTTGTTGCAAACCTTTGCACCTTCTCTAATTTCTTGGACGTGCTTGACTAGGTGTGGATTCCAAACTGGTGCTGCATACTCCAGTATGGGCCTGACGTAAATGGTATACAGAGTCTTGAACGAATCCTTGCTGAGGTATCGGAACGCTGTCCGTAGGTTTGCCAGGCGCCCGTATGCTGCAGCAGTTATCTGATTGATGTGCGCCTCAGGAGATATGCTCGGTGTTATACTCACCCCCAGATCTTTTTCCATGAGTGAGGTTTGCAGACTTTGGCCATCTAAACTATATTGTGTCTGCGGTCTTCTTTGCCCTTCCCCAATCTTCATGACTTTGCATTTGGCAGGGTTAAACTCAAGGATCCAGTTGCTGGACCAGGCTTGTAGCCTGTCCAGGTCTCTTTGTAGTCCTGCCTGATCCTCATCCGATTTGATTCTTTTCATTAACTTCACATCATCTGCAAACAAGGACACTTCTGAGTCTATCCCTTCCGTTATATCATTCACATATACCAAGAACAGCACAGGTCCTAGGACTGACCCCTGTGGAACTCCGCTTGTCACAGGCGCCCACTCTGACACCTCGTCACGTACCATGACTCGTTGTTGCCTCCCTGTCAGGTATTCTCTGATCCATTGCAGTGCCTTTCCTGTTATGTGTGCCTGATCCTCTAGCTTTTGCAGTAACCTCTTGTGAGGAACTGTGTCGAAGGCCTTCTTGCAGTCCAAAAAATGCAGTCGATCCACCCCTCTCTCTCTTGTCTTACTTCTGTCACCTTGTCATATAACTAGTAGGTTTGTGACACAGGATTTTCCCTCCCTGAAACCATGCTGGTTGTCAATTATACACTTGTTTCTTTCCAGGTGCTCCACCACTCTCCTCCTGATGATCTTCTCCATGACCTTGCATACTATACACGTTAGTGATACAGGTCTGTAGTTTAGTGCCTCATATCTGTCTCCCTTTTTAAAAATTGGGACTACATTTGCCATCTTCCATACCTCGGGGAGTTGCCCAGTTTCAAATGATGTGTTGAAGATCTTTGTTAATGGTACACACAATATCTCTGCTCCCTCTTTAAGGACCCACGGAGAGATGTTGTCTGGTCCCACCGCCTTTGAGGTGTCAAGTTCGCATAGCAGCTTCTTCACCTCCTCCTTGGTTATATGTACCTCATCCAGCACTTGCTGGTGCACCCCTCTGCTCTGATTTCCTGGAGTCCTACTGGTTTCCACTGTAAATACTTCTTTAAATCTCGTGTTGAGCTCATGACATACCTCCCGGTCGTTTCTTGTGAATTCCCCATCACCCTTCCTCAGTCTGATTACCTGGTCCTTGACTGTTGTTTTCCTCCTGATGTGGCTGTACAACAGCTTCGGGTCAGTCTTGACTTTCGATGCTATGTCATTTTCGTATTGCCGCTGAGCCTCCCTTCTTATCTGTGCATATTCGTTTCTGGCTCTTCGGCTAATCTCTTTATTTTCCTGAGTTCTCTGTCTTCTGTACCTTTTCCATTCTCTAGTACACCTAGTTTTTGCCTCCCTACACCTTTGGGTGAACCAAGGACTCGTTCTGTTCTTCCCATTATTTCTGTTTCCCTTGGGAACAAACCTCTCCTCTGCCTCCTTGCATTTTGTTCCCACATAGTCCATCATTTCTTGTACTGGTTTTCCTCTCAGTTCCCTCTCTCACTGAATGTCTTGAAAGAAGTTCCTCAAGCCTTAATAGTTCCCCCTTTTGTAGTTTGGTTTTTCCCACCCTATTCCTGCTGCTCTCTCCACTTGGAGCTCAACTATGTAGTCGAAGCACAGAACCACAGGATCACTAGCTCCCAGGGGCCTTTCATACATGATATCCTCGATGTCAGAACTACTCAAGGTGAATACAAGGTCCAGTCTTGCTGGTTCATCCTCTCCTCTCTCTCTGGTAGTGTCTCTAACATGTTGATGCATGAGGTTTTCCAGTACCACATCCATCATCTTGGCTCTCCATGTTTCGGGACCCCCATGGGGCTCCAGGTTTTCCCAGTCAATCTCCTTGTGATTGAAATCACCCATAACTAGTAACTTTGCTCCCCCCATGTGTGCTCTCCTGGCCACCTCGGCTAGTGTGTCGACCATTGCTCTGTTGCTCTCATCGTATTCTTCTCTTGGCCTCCTGCAGTTCTGTGGTGGGTTGTACATTACTGCAATTATCACCTTATGTCCCTCAGACTGGATTGTTCCTACTAAGTAGTCCCTTTCGCCCGTGCCATCCATTCCTTCCATTTTCTCAAACCCCCACTGGTTTTTAATGAGCAGTGCAACTCCTCATCCCCCTCTCCTCCCTCTGTCTTTCCTGAGGATTTGATATCCGGATGGAAA
>NC_069402.1:42771260-42806260 GCF_026875155.1 Cherax quadricarinatus
CCTCCCTGCCTCCCTCCCTCCCTCCATCCCTGCCTTCCTCCCTGCAACACTGCACCCTCTTCCTCCCAGTCCTGCTGCGTCTGCCAAATGACAACTACCAGGGACGGATGACAACTGCCAGGGATGGATGACAACTACCAGGGACGGATGACAACTACCAGGGACGGATGACAACTGCCAGGGACGGATGACAACTACCAGGAACGGATGACAACTACCAGGGACGGATGACAACTGCCAGGGACGGATGACAACTACCAGGGACGGATGACAACTACCAGGGACGGATGACAACTACCAGGGACGGATGACAACTGCCAGGGACGGATGACAACTACCAGGGACGGACGACAACTACCACGAACGAACGACAACTTCCACAACGGATGATAACTGCCAGGAACAGAATGTTACTACCAGGACGGATGACAACTACCATGGACGGATGACAAACTACCAGGGACGGATGCAACTACCACGAACGAATGACAACTACCAGGAACGGATACAACTACCAGGGACGGATGACAACTACCAGGGACGGATGACAACTACCATGGACGGATGACAACTACCAGGACGGATGACAACTACCAGAACGGATGCACATCTACCAGGTACGGAATGACAACACCAGGACGGATGACAACTACCCAGGGACGATGAACAACTACCAGAACGGATGACAACTACCAAGGACGGATGACAACTACCAGGGCCGATGATCAACTACCAGGACGGATGACAACTACAGGGACGGAGGAATGAATGATGCAGGGACAGAGGATGAAATGAAGGCAGGGACAGGAGTGATGAATGATGCAGGGACAGAGGATGAATGATGGCAGGGACAGATGGTGAATATGGCAGGGACAGGAGGGTGAATGATGGCAGGGAACGGAGGATAATGATGGCATGGACAGAGATAATGATGGCAGGACAGAGGATGAAATGATGCAGGAGGAGATGATTTATGGGCAGGACAGGAGATAAATGATGGCAGGGACCGGAGGATGAATGATGGCAGGGACAGGAGGGTGAATGATGGCAGGGACGGAGGATGAATGATGGCAGGGACAGGAGGATGAATGATGGCAGGGACAGGAGGATGAATGATGGCAGGGACAGGAGGATGAATGATGGCAGGGACAGAGGATGAATGATGGCAGGGACAGGAGGATGAATGATGGCAGGGACGGAGGATGAATGAGGCAGGGACAGGAGGGTGAAGATGCAGGACGGAGGAATGAATGATGGCAGGGACAGGAGTATGAATGATGGCAGGGACAGGATGATGATGATGGCAGGACAGGAGGATGAAAAGATGGGCAGGGACAGAGGGTGAATGATGCAGGGACGGAAGGATGAATGAAGGCAGGGACAGGAGATGAATGATGCAGGGACGGAGGAATGAATGATGCAGGGACAGAGGGTGAATGATGGCAGGACAGGAGAATGAAAGATGGCAGGGACAGTAGATGATTGATGCAGGGACGGAGGATGAATGATGGCAGGGACAGGAGGATGAATGATGGCAGGGACAGGAGGATGAATGATGGCAGGGACGGAGGATGAATGATGGCAGGGACAGGAGGTTGAATGAGGCAGGGACAAGGAGGATGAATGATGGCAGGGACAGGAGGGTGAATGATGGCAGGGACAGAAGGATGAAATATGGCAGGGACAGGGAGATGAATGATGGCAGGGACGGAGGATGTAATATGGCAAGGGACAGAGGATGAATGAAGGCAGGACCCGGAGGATGAATGATGGCAGGGACAGAGGATGAATGAAGGAGCAGGGACGGAGGAATGAATGATGGCAGGGACAGGAGGGTGAATGATGGCAGGGACCCTGAGGATGAATGATGGCAGGGACAGGAGGATGAATGAAGGTAAAGACAGGAAGATGAATGATGGCAGGACGGAGGAAAAATGATTCAGGACAGGATCGTGAATGATGGCAGGACGGAGGATGAATGATGGCAGGGACAGGAGATTAATGATGGCAGGGACGGAGGATGAATTGATGGCAGGGACTAGGAGTATGAATGATGGCAGGGACGGAGGATGAATGATGGAAGGGACAGAGGAATGGACTGAAGTCAAGGACAGAGATAATGATGCCAGGACGGAGATGAATGATGGGCAGGGGACAGGAGGGTGATTGATGGCAGGGACGAGGATGAATGATGCAGGGACAGGAGGATGAATGATGCAGGGGACGGAGGATAATGATGGCAGGGACAGGAAGGGTGAGAATGATGCAGGGACGAAGGATGAAATGATGCATGGACGGAGGATGAATGATGTCAGGGCCAGGAGGGTGAATGATGGGCAGGGAACGGAGGATGAATGATGCAGGGACAGGAGTGATAATGATGGCAGGGACGGAGGATGAATGATGGCAGGGACAGGAGGATGAATGATGGGCAGGACGGAGGATGAATGATGGCAGGGACAGGAGCTGAATGATGTCAGGGACATGGAGGGTGAATGATGGCAGGGACAGGAGGATGAATGATGGAAGGGACAGGAGGATGAATGATGGCAGGGACAGGAGGATAATGAGTGCAGGGACAGGAAGATGAATGATGGCAGGGACAGGAGGATGAATGATGGCAGGACAGGAATGAATTGATGGCAAGGGACAAGGAAGATGAATGATGGCAGGGACAGGAGGATGAATGATGGCAGGGACAGGAGGATGAATGATGGCAGGGACAGGAGGATGAATGATGGCAGGGACAGGAAGGATGAATGATGGCAGGGACGAGGGATGAATGATGGCAGGGACAGAGGATGATGATGGCAGTGACAGAGTTGAATGATTGGCAGGGACAGGAGGATGAAAATGGGATGGCAGGGACAGGAGGATGAATGATGGCAGGGACAGGAGGCGAAATAGATGGCAGGGACAGGAAGGATGAAATGATGGCAGTACAGGAGGATGAATGATGGGCTGGACAGGAGGAATGAATGATGTCAGGACAGGAAGATGAATGAATGGCAGGGACAGGAAGGATGAAAAGATGGCAGGGACAGGAGGATGAATGATGGCAGGGACAGGAAGATGAATGATGGCAGGGACAGGAGGATGAATGATGGCAGGGACAGGAGGATGAATGATGGCAGGGACAGGAGGATGAATGATGGCAGGGACAGGAGGATGAATGATGGCAGGGACGGAGGATGAATGATGGCAGGGACAGGAGGATGAATGATGGCAGGGACGGAGGATGAATGATGTGCAGACAGGGAGATAATGATGGCAGGGATCCAGGAGATGAATGATGCAGGGACAGAAGGATGAATGATGGAGGGACAGAGGGTGAATGATGGCAGGGGACAGAGGGTGAATGATGGGCAAGGACAGAAGGAAAATAAGGCAGGACAGGAGGATAATGATGGCAGGGACGGAGGATCATGATGGCAGGACAGAGGTTTGAGAAATGATTGGCAGGACAGGAGGTATGAATGATGGCAGGGACAGGAGGATGAATGATGGCAGGACGGAGGATGGAATGATGGCATGGACACGAGGTGAATGGATGGCATGTGACGGAGGAATGAATGAATGGCAGGACGGAGATGAATGATGGCAGGGACAGGAGGATGAATGATGGCAGGGACGGAGGATGAATGATGGCAGGGACAGGAAGGATGATGATTGGCAGGGACAGGAGACGAATGATGGCAGGGTACATGAGGGTGAATTGATGGCAGGGACAGAGATGAATGATGGGTAGGGACAGGAGGATGAATATGGCAGGGACAGGAGGATGCATGATGGCAGGACAAAGGATAATGATGGCAGGACAGAGGGGTGAATGATGGCATGGACGGAGGATTAATGATGCAGGGACGGAGGATGTAATGATGGCAGGGACAGAGGGTGAATGATGCAGGGACGGAGGATGAATGATGGCAGGGAACAGGAGGATGAATGATGGCAGGGACAGGAGGATGAATGATGCAGGACGGAGGATGAATGATGGCAGGGACAGGAGGGGAATGATGGCAGGACGGAGGACGAATGATGGCAGGGACAGGAGGATGAATATGGCAGGGACGAGATGAATGATGCAGGGACAGGAGAATGAATGATGGGCAGACAGGAGGATGAATGATGGCAGGGACAGCGGATGAAATGATGCATGGACAGGAGGATGAACTGAGATGGCAGGGACGGAGGATGAATGATGGCAGGGACAGAGGGTGAATGATGCAGGGACGGAGGATGAATGATGGCATGGAACGGAGGATGAAATATGGGAGCAAGACAGAGGGTGAATGATGGCAGGGACGAGATGAATGATGCAGGACGAAGGAATGATGAATGATGGCAGGGACGGAGGTATAAATGAATGCAGGGACAGGAGGATGAATGATGGCAGGGACGGAGGATGAAATGATGGCAGGGACGAGGAGGATGAATGAATGGCAGGGACAGTAGGTGAAAGATGGCAGGACCGGAAGGATGAAATGATGGCAGGACAGGAGGTGATGAATGATGGCAGGGACACGGACTGAATGATGGCAGGGACGGAGAGATGAATGATGGCAGGGACAGGAGGATGAAAGATGGCAGGACGGAGGATGAAATATGCAGGGACAGGAGGATAATGATGGCAGGAGACAGAGGGTGAAAAGGCAGGGACAGGAGGATGATGATGGCAGGGACAGGAGGATGAATGATGGCAGGGACAGGAGGATGAATGATGGCAGGGACAGGAAGATGAATGATGGCAGGGACAGGAGGATGAATGATGGCAGGGACAAGGAGGATGATGATGGGCAGGACAGGAGGAGAAATGTGGCAGGGACAGGAGGAGGAATGATGGCAGGGTACAGGAGGATGAACGAGGAGGCAGGGACAGGAAGATGAATGATGGCAGGGACGGAGTATGAATGATGCAGGGACAGGAGAATGAAAGATGCAGCACAGGAGAGAATATGGCAGGGACAGGAGATGCAATGATGGCAGGGACAGGAGATGAAATGAAATGGCAGGACAGGAGGAAATTAAAGATGGCAGGGACAGGAGATGAATGATGGCAGGGAACGGAGGAATGAAGATGGCAGGACAGGAGATGAATGATGGCAGGGACAGGATGGTAATGATGGGCAAGGACAGGAGGATGAATGATGGCGAGGGAACAGGGAGGATGAAGATGGCAGGGACAGAGAGATGAATGAATGGCAGGGACAGGAAGATGAATGATGGCAGGTGAAAGGAGGATGAATGATGGCAGGGACAGGAGGGATGAATGATTGGCAGGGACAGAAGATGAATGATTACAGGGACAGGAGGATGAATGATGGCAGTGACAAGGAGATTAATGATGGCAGGGACAGGAAGATGAATGATGGCAGGAAGGGGGAAAAAACAGGAGGATGAATGAAGGCAGGGGGACAGGAGGATGAATGATGGCAGGGACAGAGGATGATGATGGGCAGGACCCTGAGGCTGAAATGATAACAGGGACGGAGGATGAATGATGGCAGGGACAGGGAGGATGAATGTATGGCAGGGACAGAGGGTGAATGATGGCAGGACAGGAGGATGAATGCTGACAGGACAGAGATAAATGATGGCAGGGACGAGAAGGATGAATGCGGCAGGGGACAGGAGGGTGGAATGATGGCTAGGGACAGGAGGGTGAATGATGGCAGTGACAGAGATGAATGATGCAGGGACAGGGGGGTGGAATGATGGCAGGTACAGGAGGTGAATGATGGCAGGGACAGAAGGATGAATGATGGCAGGGACAGGAGGATGAATGATGGCAGGGACAGAAGGATGAATGATGGCAGGGCCAGGAGGATGAATGATGGCAGGGACAGGAGGATGAATGATGGCAGGGACAGAGGGGATATGATGACAGGGACAGGAGGATGAATATGGCAGGGACAGGAGGGAATGAGGCAGGGACGGAGGATGAATGATGGCAGGGACGGAGGATGAATGATGGCAGGGACAGGAGGATGAATGATGGCAGGGACGGAGGATGAATGATGGCAGGGACAGGAGGATGAATGATGGCAGGGACAGGAGGATGAATGATGGCAGGGACAGGAGGATGAATGATGGCAGGGACAGTAGAATGAATGATGGCAGGGTGCCAGAGAATGAATGATGGCAGGGACAGAAGGATGAATGATGGCAGGGACAGGAGGGGATGAATGATGGAGCAGGGACGGAGGATAATGATGGCCGGGACAGTAGTATGAATGATGGCAGGGACAGGAAGGATGAATGGATGGCAGAGGACGGAGGATGAATGATGGCAGGACAAGGAGGAAGGAATGATGGCAGGGACAGGAGTGATGAATGAGGCAGAGGCAGGACAGGATGGATGATGAATGGCAGTGACAGGAGGATGAATGATGCAGGGACAGGAGGATGAATGATGGCAGTGACAGGAAGGATGAATGATGGGCAGGGAACATGGAGGATGAAATGATGGCAGGAGCGTAGTTGAATGATGCAGGGGACGAGATGAATGATGGCAGGGGACCTGATGATATGAATGATGGCAGGGACAGGAGATGAATGCTGCAGGATCAGGAGAGGATGAATGTGGTAAGGGACAGGAGAAGGAATGATGGCAGGGACAGGATGATGAATGATGGCAGGGTCAGAGAATGAATACGGCAGGGACAGGAGGGGTGAATGATGGCCAGGGACAGGAGGATGAAGGACGGCAGGGACAGGAGGGTGAATGAAGGCAGGGACAGAGGATGAATGATGCAGGGACAGGAGATGAATGCAGATGGCAGGGAATCAGGAGGATGAATGATGGCAGGGACAGGAGGATAATGAGGGCATGGACCGGAGGATTGAATGATGGCACAGGGAACAGAGATGAATGGAATGGCAGGGACAGGAGGATGCAGATGGCAGGAACAGGAGGGTGAATGATGGCCGGGACAGAGGATGAATGATGGCAGGGGACAGGAGGATGAATGATGGCAGGGACAGGGAGGATGAATGATTGGCAGGACAGAAGGATGAATGATGGCAGGCCAGGAGGTGAATGATGGCAGGACAGGAGGATGAATTATGGCAGGGACAGGAGGATGATGATGGCAGAGACGGAGGATGAAATGATGGCAGGGACAGGGGGATGAAAATGATGCTGGACGGAGGATGAATGATGCAGGGACAGGAGGAAATGATTGAATGGCAGTACAGAGGATGATGATGGCAGGGACGGAGATGAATGATGGCAGGGACAGGAGGATGAATGATGGCAGGGACAGGAGATAATGATGGCAGTGACAGGAGGTGAAAATGAATGGCAGGGACAGAGATGAATGATGGCAGGGACAGGAGGATGAATGATGGCAGGGACAGGAGGATGAATGATGGCAGGGACAGAAGGATGAATGATGGCAGGGACAGGAGGATGAAAATGATGGCGGACAGGAGGATGAAATGATGGCAGGGACGGAGGATGATGATGGCAGGGACAGAGGGTGAATGAGGGCAGGAACGAAGGATGAATGATGGCAGGGACAGGAGGATGAATGATGGCAGGGACAGGAGGATGAATGATGGCAGGGACGGAGGATGAATGATGGCAGGGACAGGAGGGTGAATGATGGCAGGGACGGAGGATGAATGATGGCAGGGACAGGAGGATGAATGATGGCAGGGAACGGAGGATGAATGATGGCAGGGACAGGAGGATGAATGATGGCAGGGACGGAGGATGAATGATGGCAGGGACAGGAGGATGAATGATGGCAGGGACAGGAGGATGAATGATGGCAGGGACGAGGATTGAATGATGCAGGAAAGGAGGTGAATGATGCAGGGACGGAGGAGAATGATGGCAGGGACAGGAGGTGGAATGATGGCAGGGAACGGAGGATGAATGATGCAGGGACCGAGGGTGAGTGACGGCAGGACGGAGATGAATGAGTGGCAGGACGGAGGATGAATTATGGCAGGGACAGGAGTGTGAATGATGTCAGGGACGGAGGATGAATGATAACAGGGACAGGAGGATAATGATGCAGGGACGGAGAATGAATGGGATGCAGTAACAGAGGATGAATGATGCAGGGGACGGAGGATGAATGATGGCAGGGACAGGAGGAAATAAATGATGCAGGGAACAGGATATGGTGAATTATATCAGGTACAGGAGGATGAATGATGGGCAAGGGAATGAGGATTGAATATGGCAGGGACAGGAGGATAATGATGGCAGGACAGGAAGATAATATGGCATGGACAGGAGGATAAATGATGGTAGGGACAGGAGGATAAAGAATGGCAGGGACAGGAAGATGAATGATGTGCAGGGACAGGAGGATAATGATTGCAGGACAGAGGATGAAATGATGGCAGGGACAGGGGATGAATGATTGCAGGACGGAGATGATGAGCAAGGGACGTAGGAGAATGATGGCAGGGACAGGAGGATGAATGATTGCCAGGAGACAGAGGGTGAATGATTGCAGGACAGGAGGCTGAATGAAGGCAGGGACAGGAGGAATGATGATGGCAGGGACAGGGAGATGAACGATGCGAGGGACAGTGAAGATGAATGATGGCAGGGGACAGGAGGATGAATGGAGGCAGGGACGGAGTAGAATGATGGCAGGGACAGGAGATGAATGATGGCATTGAAGGTGGGATGAATGAATGGCAGGGACAGGTAGGATGAATATGGCAGGAGACAGGAAGATGAATGATAGGCAGGGACAGGAGGATGAATGATGGCAGGGACAGGAGGATGAATGATGGCAGGGACAGGAGGATGAATGATGGCAGGGACAGGAGGATGAATGATGGCAGGGACGGAGGATGAATGGATGAGCAGGGACAGGAAGGATGAATGATGGCAGGGACAGGAGGGTGAATGATGGCAGACAAGGAGGATGAATGATGGCAGGACATGTAGGATAATGAAGGCAGGGACAGAAGGATGAATGATGGCAGGGACAGAGGGTGATATGGCAGGGAAGGTGGTGAATGATGGCAGGGACAGAAGTGATGAATGATGGCAGGGACAGAGATGAATGATTGGCAGGGACAAGGATGAATGATGGCAGGGACAGGAGGATGAATGATGGCAGGGCCAGGAGGATGAATGATGGCAGGGACAGGAGGATGAATGATGGCAGGGACGGAGGATGAATGATGGCCAGGGACAAGAGATGAATATGGCAGGGACGGAGGACGAATGATGGCAGGGACAGTGGATGAATGAATGCAGGACAGGAGGATGGAAATGATGGCAGGGACGGAGATGAATGATGGCAGGGACCAGGAGGATGAATGATGGCAGGACAGATGGATTGAATGATGGCAGGGGACTGGAGGTGAATGATGGCAAGGGACATGGAGGATGAAAATGATGGCAGGGACAGGAGGATGAATGATGGCAGGGACAGGAGGATGAATGATCAGGGACAGAATGTAATTAATTGGATGCAGGGCAGGATGATGAGATGATGGCAGGGACAGAAGGATGAATGATGGCAGGGACGGAGGATGAATGATGGCAGGGCCAGAGGGGAATGATGGCAGGGACGGAGATAATGATGGCAGGACAGATGATGAATATGGCAGGGACAGGTAGGAAGAAGGATGGCAGGGACGGAGGATGAATGATGGCAGGACAGGAGGGTGAATGATGGCAGGACGGAGGATTGAAAAGAATGGCAGGGACAAGGAGGATGAATTATGGTCAGGGAGGAGATGAATGATGGCAGGGACCAGGAGGATTAATGATGGCAGGGACGGAGGATGAATGATGGCAGGGACAGATGATAAGATGGCAGGGACAGGAGGATGGAATGATGGCAGGACGGAGAATGAATGGATGACAGGGACAGGAAGGTGAATGAGGCAGGACGCGGATGAATGATGGCAGGGGACAGGAGGATGAAATGATGGCAGGGACGGAGGATGAATTGGTGGCAGGGACAAGGAGGGTGAATGATGGCAGGACGGAGGATGAATGATGGCATGGACGGAGATGAATGATGGAGCAGGGACAGGAGGTGAATGATGGCAGGACGGAGGAAGAATGATGTGCAGACGTAGGATGAATGATGGCAGGACGGAGATGAATGATAGCAGGGGACAGGAGGATGAATGATGGCAGGGAACGGAAGTATGAATGATGGCAGACATGGAGGATGAATGATGGCAGGGACAGGAGGGTGACATGATGGCAGGGACAGGAGGATGAATGATGGCAGGGACAGGATGATGGAATGAATTGAAGGGACAAGGGATGAAATGAAGGCCGGTACAGGACGATGAATGATGAGCAGGGACAGGAGTATGAATGATGGCAGGACAGGAGGAAGAATGATGGCAGGGACAGGAAGATGAATGAAGGCAGGGACAGGAGATGAATGATGGAAGGACATGGGATGAAAGATGCAGGGACAAGAAGATGAATGAATGGCAGGGACGGAGGATGAATGATGGCAGGGACAGGAGAATAGATGATGGCAGGGACAGGAGGATGAATGATGGCAGTGACAGAAGATGAATATGGCAGGGACAGATGATGAAATGATGGCAGGGAACAGGAGGATAATGATGCAGGGACAGGAGGAAGAATGATGGCAGGGACAGAGGATGTAATGAAGGCAGGGACGGAGATGAATGTGGCAGGGACAGGGAGATGAATGATGGCAGGGACAGGAGGGTGAATGATGGCAGGGACAGGAGGATAATGATGGCAGACAGGAGGATGAATGGATTGGCGGACAGGAGGAATGAATATGGCAGGGAAACTAGGAAGATGAATGATGGCAGGACAGGAAGGATGAAGATGGCAAGGACAGGAGGAATGAATGATGGCAGGGACAGGAAGATGAATTATGGCAGGGACAGGATTAAGAATGATGGCAGGGGACAGGAGGAATGAATGATGGCAGGACCGAAGATGAATGATGGCAGGGACAGGAGGATGAATGAGATGGCAGGTGACAGGAGGATGAATGATGGCAGGGACAGGAGGATGAATGATGACAGGGACAAGGAGGATGAATATGGGAGGGACGGAGGAAGAAGATGGCAGGACAGGAGGATGAATGATGGCAGGGACAGGAGGGTGAATTGATGGCAGTGACATGGAGGATGAATGATGCAGGGACAGTAGGATGAATGGATGGCAGGGAACAGAAGGATGAAACGTGGCAGGGACATTGAGGTGAATGATGGCAGGGACAGGAGGTGAATATGCATGGACAGAAGGAGAATGAGGCAGGGACAGGAGGTGGAATGATGGCAAGGGATAGGAGGGTGAAGATGGCAGGGGACCGAATGATAATGATGGCAGGGCCAGGAGGATGAATGATGGCAGGACAGAAGGATAAGATGGCAGGGCCAGGAGATGAATGATGGCAGGGCAGGGTGAGGATGATGTGGCAGGGACAGGAGGGTGAATATGAGCAGGGACAAAAGGAGGATGAATGAAGGCAGGGACAGGAGGGTAATGAGGCAGGGGAACAGGAGGATGAATGTGGCAGGGAGGAGGAAGAATATGGCAGGACAGGCGGATGATGATGGCAGTGACGAGGATGAATATGGCAGGGACGAGGATGAATTGATGAGCAGGGACCGGAGAGATGAAATGATGGCAGGACGGAGGATGAAATGATGCAGGGACAGTAGGAATAATGATGGCATGCCAGGAGGATGAATGATGGCATTGACAGAAGTATGAATGATGGCAGGACAGGAGGATGAATATGCAGGGACGGAGGATGAATGATGGCAGGGACCAGTAGGATGAAAGTGATGTCAGGGACAGGTGGAATGAAAGATGGCAGGGACTGGCGAGGATGAATGATGGCAGGGAACAGAGGATGAGATGATGGCAGGGACATGAGGATTGAATGATGGCAGGGACAGAGGATGAATGATGGCAGTGGACAGGAGATGAATGATGGCAGGGACAGGAGGATGAATGATGGCAGGGACAGGAGGATAAATGAGAATGTCAGGACAGAGGGATGAATGATGTCAGGGACAGGAGGATGCAATGATGGCAGGGAAACAGGAGGATGAATGATGGCAGGGACGGAGGAAGAATGAATGCAGGGACGGAGGATGTATAGATGGCAGGGACAGGAGGATGAATGATGGCAGGGACAGGAGATGAATGATGGCAGGGAAGGAGGATGAATGATGTAGGGACAGGAGGATGAATGATGTGGCAGGGCCAGGAGGATGACTTTGATGGCAGGACTGGAGGATGAATGACGGCAGGGACAGAGAAGGGTGAATGAGCAGGGACAGGAGGAAGAAGGACGGCAGGACGGAGGGTGAATGAGATGGCAGGGACAGGAGGATGAATTGATGGCAGGGACAGGAGATGAATGGCTGGCAGGGACAGGATGAGTGAATAGATGCAGGGACAGGAGGAATGATGGCAGGGAACGGAGGATTGAATGATGTGCAGGGACAGGAGGATGAATGATGGCAGACGATGGATGAATGATTGCAGGGACAGGAGGATGAATGATGGCAGACATGAGGGAGGAAGATATGGCAGGTACAGGAGGGGTGAACTGATGGCAGGGACAGAGGGTAATGATGGCAGGACAGGAGGATGAATGATGGCAGGACAAGGAGGATGAATGATGGCAGGACCGAGGCATGAATGATGGCAGGGACAGAGGTAAGAATGGCAGGGACAGGAGGTGAATGATGGCAGGGACAGGAGGATGAATGATGGCAGGGACAGAGGTTGACTGCTGGCATGGACAGTAGGAATGAATTTTGGCAGGACAGGAGGATGAATGATGGCAGTGGACAGGAAGAGAATGATTGGCAGGGACAGGAGAGATCGAATTGATTTGCAGGGACAGAGGTGAATGAATTGTAGGGACATGGAGGATGAATGAATGGCAGGGACAGGAGATGAATGATGGCAGGACAGAGAGGATGAATGACGGCAGTGGACAGTAGGGTGAATGATGCAGGACAGGAGGATGAAGGACGGCAGGGGACAAGATGGTGAATGATGGCAGGGACAGGAGGATGAATGAGTGGCAGGGACAGGAGGATGAATGAGGCAGGGACAGGAGGGATGATTGATGGCAGGTACATGAGGAAGGAATGATGGCAGGGACGAGTATGAAATGATGCAGGGACAGGAGGATGAAGATGGCAGGGACGGAGATGAATGATGTGCATGGACAGGAGGAAGAATGATGGCAGGGAAGGCGGGTGAATGATTGCAGGACAGGAGGGTGAATGAGGCAGGGACAGGAGGATGATGTATGGAAGGGACAGGAGGCTGAATGATGGCAGGACAGGAAGGATGAATGATGGCAGGGAACAGGAGGATGAATAGATGGCAGGACACGCAGATGAATGATGGCAGGGACAGAGATGAATGATGGCAGGACAGGAGATGAATGATGGCAGGGACAGAAGATTAATGATGGCATGGACAGGAGGATGAATGATGGCAGGGACAGGAGGATGAATGATGGCAGGGACAGGAGGATGAATGATGGCAGGGACAGGAGGATGAATGATGGCAGGGACAGGAGGATGAATGATTGGGCAGGGAACAGTAGGGGAATGAAGGCAGGACAGGAGGGTGAATGATTGGCATGACAGAGGATGAATGATGGCAGGACGGAGGATGAATGACGTGCATGGACAGAGGTGAAAGATGGCAGGGACAGTAGGATGAAGGACGGCAGGGACAGGAGGGTGAATGATGGCAGGGACAGGAGGATGAAGGACGGCAGGGACGGAGGATGAATGAATGGCAGGGACAGAAGGGTTGAATGATGGCATCTCGGACAGGAGGGTGGAATGAATGGCAGGGACAGGAGGATTGACGGTACGGCAGGGACGAGGATGAATGATGGCAAGGGAACATGAGGGTTGAATGATGCAGGGCACGGAGGTGAAATGATGGCAGGTACAGGAAGAAGAAATGAATGGCCGGGACAGGAGATGAATGATGGCAGGGACAGGAGGGTAATGATGCAGGGACAGGAGATGATGATGGCAGGGACAGGAGGATGTATGACCGGCAGGGACAGAGGGTGAATGAGGCAGGGAACAGGAGGATAGAAGGACGCAGGGACAGGAGGTGAATGATGGCAGGGACAGAGGATGAAGGACGGCAGGACAGGAAGATGAATGAGCAAGGGACAGAGGATGAATGATGTCAGGTGACAGGAGGATGAATGACGGCAGGACAGGAGGGTGGAATGATGGCAGGGACAGGAGGATGAATGATGTCATGGACAGAGGAATGATGATGTGCAGGGACTGAGGATGAATGATGGCAGGGACAAATTATGAATGATGGCAGGGACAGGAGTGATTGAATGATTGCAGGGACAGGAAGGATGAAATACGGCAGGTGAGCAGGAGAATAATGATTGGGTCAGGGACAGGAGGAATGAAGGACGGCAGGGACAGGAGGGTGAATGATGGCAGGGACAGGTAGGATGAATGTACGGCAGGGACAGAAGATGAATTGATGGCAGGGACAGGAGGATGAAATGATTGGCAGGGACAGGAGGATGAAGGACGGCAGGGACAGGAGGATGAATGATGGCAGGGACAGAAGGATGAATGATGGCAGGGACAGGAGGATGAATGATGGCAGGGACAGGAGGATGAATGAATCAGGGACAGGAGGATGAAGACGGCAGGACAGGAGGGTGAATGATGGAGAGGGACAGGAGGATGAATGATGGCGGGACAGAAGCTGAATGAAGGCAGGACAGGAGATGAATGAATGATGGCATGGACAGGAGTATACTGATTTCAGGGACAGGAGTGGATGAAGGACGGCAGGACAAGGAGGAATGCTGCCACGTGATAGTGGATAAGTGGAATCAAGTGATGAACTGAAGCACACAGCCTGGTGGAGAGACGGTAATCTGCAGCTGGTTGCAGCTGGAAGGGTCATAATGGTAGCGATGTTGACGTATCACCTAATTGTGATTGAAGGGGGGTCGATCACAGCGTCTGGCCCGCCTCTTCACTTGTCGCTACTAACAAAGTGAGCACACACACACACACACACACACACAACACACACACACAAACACACACACTCACACACCACACACACACACTCACACACACACACACACACACAAACACACACACACACACCACACACTCACACATACACATACACACACGACACACAACAACAAACACACACAAACACACACAACACAAACATACACACACACACACACACACACACACACACACACACACACACACACACACACACATCACACACAAACACACACGACAACACACACACACACACACATACACATCAACACACAACTCACACACACAGTCCACCACAGACACAACACACACCAACACAAACACACACACACAACACACACACACACCACACACACAGAGGAGGGGGGGGGGGGGGGGGGGGGGGGGGTCCACACACAAACACACAACACACACACACACACACCACACAAACACACACACACACACATACACACGCGCGCGCGCGCGCAAACACAAGCACTCCTGAATACATAAAATATATCAATTTACCTCATACCCAGCAAGAGGAGTCGTTGTCCCTGCCGTGACTACAGTGATGATGCTCCCTGCCACCTCGCCTGTCACCCCACCCTGTCACCACTCCTGCCACCTCCCTGTCACCCTCCCCTGGTCACCCTTTCCCTGCACACCCTCGCCTTGTCACCCTCCCCTGTCCCCCCTCCCTGTCACCCTCCCTGTCACCCCCCTCCCCTGCCACCCTCCCTGTCACCCTCCTGTCACCCTCCCTGCCACTCCTCCGTTCACCCTCCCTGTCACCCTCCCTGCCACCCTTCTGTCACCCTCCCTGTCATCCTCCCTGTCACCCTCCCCTGTCCCACCCTCCCTGCCACCCTCCTGCCACCCTCCCTTTCATCCTCCCTTTCACCCCTCCTGTCACCCTCCCTGTCAACCCCTCCCTGCCACCCTCCCTGGTCCACCCTCTCCTGCCACCCCCCCTGCACCCTCTCTGTCACCCTCCCTGCCAACCACACAAAAATACACTTCTATTAGTTTTCCCCTTATCACTGAATGCGGATAGAGAATAGATAGAGAGAGAGATGAGAAGAGAGAGAGAAGAGAGTTGAAGAGAGTGAGAGAGAGTGAGAGAGAGAGAGAGGACGTGCAGGAGGAAGATATCCGACTCCAGGAGCTGATTAGGCCGCCTCCATCGATACGTTAACACTGAAGAGGTAGACTGTGAGGTGATGGGCTGTGAGGACACCCCCCTGCCTCCTGCCTCCCTCCCTGCCACCCTGCCATCCCCATTCCCCTTTGCCTCCCTCCCGCCACCCTGTCTCCTCATTCCTTGCCTTCCCTCCCTGCATCCATCCCTGCCTCCCTTTCCTACCTCCCTCCCGCCTCCCACCCTCCCTCCATCCCTCTGCCTTCCTCCTGCAACACTGCACCCTCTTCCTCCCAGTCCGCTGCGTCTGCCAACATGACAACTACAGACGGATACAACTGCCAGGGGGATGGAAGACACTACCAGGACGGATGCAACTACTGGGACGGATGACAACTGCCAGGACGGATGACAACTACCAGGAACGGATGACACTACCAGGGACGGATACAAACTGCCAGGGACGATGACAACTACCAGGGACGGATGACAACTACCAGGGACGGATGACAACTACCAGGGACGAATGACAGACTGCCAGGGACGGATGACAACTACCAGGGACGACGACAACTACCACGAACGAACGACAACTTCCACAACGGATGATAACTGCCAGGAACAGAATGTTACTACCAGGACGGATGACAACTACCATGGACGGATGACAAACTACCAGGGACGGATGCAACTACCACGAACGAATGACAACTACCAGGAACGGATACAACTACCAGGGACGGATGACACTACCAGGGACGGATGACAACTACCATGGACGGATGACAACTACCAGGACGGATGACAACTACCAGAACGGATGCACATCTACCAGGTACGGAATGACAACACCAGGACGGATGACAACTACCCAGGGACGATGAACAACTACCAGAACGGATGACAACTACCAAGGACGGATGACAACTACCAGGGCCGATGATCAACTACCAGGACGGATGACAACTACAGGGACGGAGGAATGAATGATGCAGGGACAGAGGATGAAATGAAGGCAGGGACAGGAGTGATGAATGATGCAGGGACAGAGGATGAATGATGGCAGGGACAGATGGTGAATATGGCAGGGACAGGAGGGTGAATGATGGCAGGGAACGGAGGATAATGATGGCATGGACAGAGATAATGATGGCAGGACAGAGGATGAAATGATGCAGGAGGAGATGATTTATGGGCAGGACAGGAGATAAATGATGGCAGGGACCGGAGGAAGAATGATGGCAGGGACAGGAGGGTGAATGATGGCAGGACGAGGATGAATGATGGCAGGGACAGGAGGATGAATGATGGCAGGGACAGGAGGATGAATGATGGCAGGGACAGGAGGATGAATGATGGCAGGGACAGGAGGATGAATGATGGCAGGGACAGGAGGATGAATGATGGCAGGGACGGAGGATGAATGAGGCAGGGACAGGAGGGTGAAGATGCAGGACGGAGGAATGAATGATGGCAGGGACAGGAGTATGAATGATGGCAGGGACAGGATGATGATGATGGCAGGACAGGAGGATGAAAAGATGGGCAGGGACAGAGGGTGAATGATGCAGGGACGGAAGGATGAATGAAGGCAGGGACAGGAGATGAATGATGCAGGGACGGAGGAATGAATGATGCAGGGACAGAGGGTGAATGATGGCAGGACAGGAGAATGAAAGATGGCAGGGACAGTAGATGATTGATGCAGGGACGGAGGATGAATGATGGCAGGGACAGGAGGATGAATGATGGCAGGGACAGGAGGATGAATGATGGCAGGGACGGAGGATGAATGATGGCAGGGACAAGGAGGTTGAATGAGGCAGGGACAAGGAGGATGAATGATGGCAGGGACAGGAGGGTGAATGATGGCAGGGACAGGAGGATGAATGATGGCAGGGACAGGAGGATGAATGATGGCAGGGACGGAGGATGTAATATGGCAAGGGACAGAGGATGAATGAAGGCAGGACCCGGAGGATGAATGATGGCAGGGACAGAGGATGAATGAAGGAGCAGGGACGGAGGAATGAATGATGGCAGGGACAGGAGGGTGAATGATGGCAGGGACCCTGAGGATGAATGATGGCAGGGACAGGAGGATGAATGAAGGTAAAGACAGGAAGATGAATGATGGCAGGACGGAGGAAAAATGATTCAGGACAGGATCGTGAATGATGGCAGGACGGAGGATGAATGATGGCAGGGACAGGAGATTAATGATGGCAGGGACGGAGGATGAATTGATGGCAGGGACTAGGAGTATGAATGATGGCAGGGACGGAGGATGAATGATGGAAGGGACAGAGGAATGGACTGAAGTCAAGGACAGAGATAATGATGCCAGGACGGAGATGAATGATGGGCAGGGGACAGGAGGGTGATTGATGGCAGGGACGAGGATGAATGATGCAGGGACAGGAGGATGAATGATGCAGGGGACGGAGGATAATGATGGCAGGGACAGGAAGGGTGAGAATGATGCAGGGACGAAGGATGAAATGATGCATGGACGGAGGATGAATGATGTCAGGGCCAGGAGGGTGAATGATGGGCAGGGAACGGAGGATGAATGATGCAGGGACAGGAGTGATAATGATGGCAGGGACGGAGGATGAATGATGGCAGGGACAGGAGGATGAATGATGGCAGGGACGGAGGATGAATGATGGCAGGGACAGGAGGATGAATGATGGCAGGGACAGGAGGGTGAATGATGGCAGGGACAGGAGGATGAATGATGGAAGGGACAGAGGATCAATGATGGCAGGACAGGAGGATAATGAGTGCAGGGACAGGAAGATGAATGATGGCAGGGACAGGAGGATGAATGATGGCAGGACAGGAATGAATTGATGGCAAGGGACAAGGAAGATGAATGATGGCAGGGACAGGAGGATGAATGATGGCAGGGACAGGAGGATGAATGATGGCAGGGACAGGAGGATGAATGATGGCAGGGACAGGAGGATGAATGATGGCAGGGACGAGGGATGAATGATGGCAGGGACAGAGGATGATGATGGCAGTGACAGAGTTGAATGATTGGCAGGGACAGGAGGATGAAAATGGGATGGCAGGGACAGGAGGATGAATGATGGCAGGGACAGGAGGCGAAATAGATGGCAGGGACAGGAAGGATGAAATGATGGCAGTACAGGAGGATGAATGATGGGCTGGACAGGAGGAATGAATGATGTCAGGACAGGAAGATGAATGAATGGCAGGGACAGGAAGGATGAAAAGATGGCAGGGACAGGAGGATGAATGATGGCAGGGACAGGAAGATGAATGATGGCAGGGACAGGAGGATGAATGATGGCAGGGACAGGAGGATGAATGATGGCAGGGACAGGAGGATGAATGATGGCAGGGACAGGAGGATGAATGATGGCAGGGACGGAGGATGAATGATGGCAGGGACAGGAGGATGAATGATGGCAGGGACGGAGGATGAATGATGTGCAGACAGGGAGATAATGATGGCAGGGATCCAGGAGATGAATGATGCAGGGACAGAAGGATGAATGATGGAGGGACAGAGGGTGAATGATGGCAGGGGACAGAGGGTGAATGATGGGCAAGGACAGAAGGAAAATAAGGCAGGACAGGAGGATAATGATGGCAGGGACGGAGGATCATGATGGCAGGACAGAGGTTTGAGAAATGATTGGCAGGACAGGAGGTATGAATGATGGCAGGGACAGGAGGATGAATGATGGCAGGACGGAGGATGGAATGATGGCATGGACACGAGGTGAATGGATGGCATGTGACGGAGGAATGAATGAATGGCAGGACGGAGATGAATGATGGCAGGGACAGGAGGATGAATGATGGCAGGGACGGAGGATGAATGATGGCAGGGACAGGAAGGATGATGATTGGCAGGGACAGGAGACGAATGATGGCAGGGTACATGAGGGTGAATTGATGGCAGGGACAGAGATGAATGATGGGTAGGGACAGGAGGATGAATATGGCAGGGACAGGAGGATGCATGATGGCAGGACAAAGGATAATGATGGCAGGACAGAGGGGTGAATGATGGCATGGACGGAGGATTAATGATGCAGGGACGGAGGATGTAATGATGGCAGGGACAGAGGGTGAATGATGCAGGGACGGAGGATGAATGATGGCAGGGAACAGGAGGATGAATGATGGCAGGGACAGGAGGATGAATGATGGCAGGACGGAGGATGAATGATGGCAGGGACAGGAGGGGAATGATGGCAGGACGGAGGACGAATGATGGCAGGGACAGGAGGATGAATATGGCAGGGACGAGATGAATGATGCAGGGACAGGAGAATGAATGATGGGCAGACAGGAGGATGAATGATGGCAGGGACAGCGGATGAAATGATGCATGGACAGGAGGATGAACTGAGATGGCAGGGACGGAGGATGAATGATGGCAGGGACAGAGGGTGAATGATGCAGGGACGGAGGATGAATGATGGCATGGAACGGAGGATGAAATATGGGAGCAAGACAGAGGGTGAATGATGGCAGGGACGAGATGAATGATGCAGGACGAAGGAATGATGAATGATGGCAGGGACGGAGGTATAAATGAATGCAGGGACAGGAGGATGAATGATGGCAGGGACGGAGGATGAAATGATGGCAGGGACGAGGAGGATGAATGAATGGCAGGGACAGTAGGTGAAAGATGGCAGGACCGGAAGGATGAAATGATGGCAGGACAGGAGGTGATGAATGATGGCAGGGACACGGACTGAATGATGGCAGGGACGGAGAGATGAATGATGGCAGGGACAGGAGGATGAAAGATGGCAGGACGGAGGATGAAATATGCAGGGACAGGAGGATAATGATGGCAGGAGACAGAGGGTGAAAAGGCAGGGACAGGAGGATGATGATGGCAGGGACAGGAGGAAGAATGATGGCAGGGACAGGAGGATGAATGATGGCAGGGACAGGAAGATGAATGATGGCAGGGACAGGAGGATGAATGATGGCAGGGACAAGGAGGATGATGATGGGCAGGACAGGAGGAGAAATGTGGCAGGGACAGGAGGAGGAATGATGGCAGGGTACAGGAGGATGAACGAGGAGGCAGGGACAGGAAGATGAATGATGGCAGGGACGGAGTATGAATGATGCAGGGACAGGAGAATGAAAGATGCAGCACAGGAGAGAATATGGCAGGGACAGGAGATGCAATGATGGCAGGGACAGGAGATGAAATGAAATGGCAGGACAGGAGGAAATTAAAGATGGCAGGGACAGGAGATGAATGATGGCAGGGAACGGAGGAATGAAGATGGCAGGACAGGAGATGAATGATGGCAGGGACAGGATGGTAATGATGGGCAAGGACAGGAGGATGAATGATGGCGAGGGAACAGGGAGGATGAAGATGGCAGGGACAGAGAGATGAATGAATGGCAGGGACAGGAAGATGAATGATGGCAGGTGAAAGGAGGATGAATGATGGCAGGGACAGGAGGGATGAATGATTGGCAGGGACAGAAGATGAATGATTACAGGGACAGGAGGATGAATGATGGCAGTGACAAGGAGATTAATGATGGCAGGGACAGGAAGATGAATGATGGCAGGAAGGGGGAAAAAACAGGAGGATGAATGAAGGCAGGGGGACAGGAGGATGAATGATGGCAGGGACAGAGGATGATGATGGGCAGGACCCTGAGGCTGAAATGATAACAGGGACGGAGGATGAATGATGGCAGGGACAGGGAGGATGAATGTATGGCAGGGACAGAGGGTGAATGATGGCAGGACAGGAGGATGAATGCTGACAGGACAGAGATAAATGATGGCAGGGACGAGAAGGATGAATGCGGCAGGGGACAGGAGGGTGGAATGATGGCTAGGGACAGGAGGGTGAATGATGGCAGTGACAGAGATGAATGATGCAGGGACAGGGGGGTGGAATGATGGCAGGTACAGGAGGTGAATGATGGCAGGGACAGAAGGATGAATGATGGCAGGGACAGGAGGATGAATGATGGCAGGGACAGAAGGATGAATGATGGCAGGGCCAGGAGGATGAATGATGGCAGGGACAGGAGGATGAATGATGGCAGGGACAGAGGGGATATGATGACAGGGACAGGAGGATGAATATGGCAGGGACAGGAGGGAATGAGGCAGGGACAGGAGGATGAAAGATGGCAGGGACGGAGGATGAATGATGGCAGGGACAGGAGGATGAATGATGGCAGGGACGGAGGATGAATGATGGCAGGGACAGGAGGATGAATGATGGCAGGGACAGGAGGATGAATGATGGCAGAGGACAGGAGGATGAATGATGGCAGGGACAGTAGAATGAATGATGGCAGGGTGCCAGAGAATGAATGATGGCAGGGACAGAAGGATGAATGATGGCAGGGACAGGAGGGGATGAATGATGGAGCAGGGACGGAGGATAATGATGGCCGGGACAGTAGTATGAATGATGGCAGGGACAGGAAGGATGAATGGATGGCAGAGGACGGAGGATGAATGATGGCAGGACAAGGAGGAAGGAATGATGGCAGGGACAGGAGTGATGAATGAGGCAGAGGCAGGACAGGATGGATGATGAATGGCAGTGACAGGAGGATGAATGATGCAGGGACAGGAGGATGAATGATGGCAGTGACAGGAAGGATGAATGATGGGCAGGGAACATGGAGGATGAAATGATGGCAGGAGCGTAGTTGAATGATGCAGGGGACGAGATGAATGATGGCAGGGGACCTGATGATATGAATGATGGCAGGGACAGGAGATGAATGCTGCAGGATCAGGAGAGGATGAATGTGGTAAGGGACAGGAGAAGGAATGATGGCAGGGACAGGATGATGAATGATGGCAGGGTCAGAGAATGAATACGGCAGGGACAGGAGGGGTGAATGATGGCCAGGGACAGGAGGATGAAGGACGGCAGGGACAGGAGGGTGAATGAAGGCAGGGACAGAGGATGAATGATGCAGGGACAGGAGATGAATGCAGATGGCAGGGAATCAGGAGGATGAATGATGGCAGGGACAGGAGGATAATGAGGGCATGGACCGGAGGATTGAATGATGGCACAGGGAACAGAGATGAATGGAATGGCAGGGACAGGAGGATGCAGATGGCAGGAACAGGAGGGTGAATGATGGCCGGGACAGAGGATGAATGATGGCAGGGGACAGGAGGATGAATGATGGCAGGGACAGGGAGGATGAATGATTGGCAGGACAGAAGGATGAATGATGGCAGGCCAGGAGGTGAATGATGGCAGGACAGGAGGATGAATTATGGCAGGGACAGGAGGATGATGATGGCAGAGACGGAGGATGAAATGATGGCAGGGACAGGGGGATGAAAATGATGCTGGACGGAGGATGAATGATGCAGGGACAGGAGGAAATGATTGAATGGCAGTACAGAGGATGATGATGGCAGGGACGGAGATGAATGATGGCAGGGACAGGAGGATGAATGATGGCAGGGACAGGAGATAATGATGGCAGTGACAGGAGGTGAAAATGAATGGCAGGGACAGAGATGAATGATGGCAGGGACAGGAGGATGAATGATGGCAGGGACAGGAGGATGAATGATGGCAGGGACAGGAGGATGAATGATGGCTAGGGCCCGGAGGATGAAAATGATGGCGGACAGGAGGATGAAATGATGGCAGGGACGGAGGATGATGATGGCAGGGACAGAGGGTGAATGAGGGCAGGAACGAAGGATGAATGATGGCAGAGACAGTGAGGATGAATGATGGTAGGGACAGGAGGATGAATGATGGCAGGGACGGAGGATGAATGATGGCAGGGACAGGAGGGTGAATGATGGCAGGGACGGAGGATGAATGATGGCAGGGACAGGAGGATGAATGATGGCAGGGAACGGAGGATGAATGATGGCAGGGACAGGAGGATGAATGATGGCAGGGACGGAGGATGAATGATGGCAGGGACAGGAGGATGAATGATGGCAGGGACAGGAGGATGAATGATGGCAGGGACGAGGATTGAATGATGCAGGAAAGGAGGTGAATGATGCAGGGACGGAGGAGAATGATGGCAGGGACAGGAGGTGGAATGATGGCAGGGAACGGAGGATGAATGATGCAGGGACCGAGGGTGAGTGACGGCAGGACGGAGATGAATGAGTGGCAGGACGGAGGATGAATTATGGCAGGGACAGGAGTGTGAATGATGTCAGGGACGGAGGATGAATGATAACAGGGACAGGAGGATAATGATGCAGGGACGGAGAATGAATGGGATGCAGTAACAGAGGATGAATGATGCAGGGGACGGAGGATGAATGATGGCAGGGACAGGAGGAAATAAATGATGCAGGGAACAGGATATGGTGAATTATATCAGGTACAGGAGGATGAATGATGGGCAAGGGAATGAGGATTGAATATGGCAGGGACAGGAGGATAATGATGGCAGGACAGGAAGATAATATGGCATGGACAGGAGGATAAATGATGGTAGGGACAGGAGGATAAAGAATGGCAGGGACAGGAAGATGAATGATGTGCAGGGACAGGAGGATAATGATTGCAGGACAGAGAATAAAATGTAATATACTCTTAGCTTACCACAGAGGATGGAGGAGCTGCGGTGAATTGATCATTTAGAAAGGAGGGACCAGAAGAGGGTGACAAAAAGGATGTACAAATTTGGAGTTAAAGAAAGGAGTAAGGGCAGTCCCAGGAAAATTTGGAGGAGAGAGTGAAGGGCGCTTAAAGTGGTAGGGGCTTGAGCATCCAGCAGGCGTGTGTAAGCAAGTTAGATCAAAGCGAGGGGCGACAAATGATTTATGGAGTATAACGAGCAGTGGGAGTTTGAGCAAAGGTGTTATTTATGAAGCGAATGAGATAAACTGGTTAGGTGGACTATAATCTTGACGGCACTCTGAAGGTTGCAAGTACAATGACGGCACTCTGAAGGTTGCAAGTACAATGACGGCACTCTGAAGGTTGCAAGTTCAACGACGGCACTCTGAAGGCTGCAAGTTCAACGACGGCACTCTGAAGGTTGCAAGTTCAACGACGGCACTCTGAAGGTTGCAAGTACAATGACGGCACTCTGAAGGTTGCAAGTACAATGACGGCACTCTGAAGGTTGCAAGTACAACGACGGCACTCTGAAGGTTGCAAGTTCAACGACGGCACTCTGAAGGCTGCAAGTTCAACGACGGCACTCTGAAGGTTGCAAGTTCAACGACGGCACTCTGAAGGTTGCAAGTTCAACGACGGCACTCTGAAGGTTGCAAGTTCAACGACGGCACTCGGTAAGTGGAATGAGGATGTTATAGTTGAAAGGGTCAATACAGTTCTAACAAGGCAGGTATTGAATATAATGATAATAATAATAATATAGATGGGGTTGTAAGAGAAGTAAATGCGAGGGTCTTGGCAAGAGGCGTGGAGTTAAAAGATAAAGAATCACACACAAAGTGGGAGTTGTCACAGCTGCTCTTTGCTGATGACACTGTGCTCTTGGGAGATTCTGAAGAGAAGTTGCAGAGATTGGTGGATGAATTTGGTAGGGTGTGCAAAAGAAGAAAATTAAAGGTATATACAGGAAAGAGTAAGGTTATGAGGATAACAAAAAGATTAGGTGATGAAAGATTGAATATCAGATTGGAGGGAGAGAGTAGGAGGAGGTGAACGTATTCAGATATTTGGGAGTGGACGTGTCAGCGGATGGGTCTATGAAAGATGAGGTGAATCATAGAATTGATGAGGGAAAAAGAGTGAGTGGTGCACTTAGGAGTCTGTGAGACAAAGAACTTTGTCCTTGGAGGCAAAGAGGGGAATGTATGAGAGTATAGTTTTACCAACGCTCTTATATGGGTGTGAAGCGTGGGTGATGAATGTTGCAGCGAGGAGAAGGCTGGAGGCAGTGGAGATGTCATGTCTGAGGGCAATGTGTGGTGTGAATATAATGCAGAGAATTCGTAGTTTGGAAGTTAGGAGGAGGTGCGGGATTACCAAAACTGTTGTCCAGAGGGCTGAGGAAGGGTTGTTGAGGTGGTTCAGACATGTAGAGAGAATGGAGCGAAACAGAATGACTTCAAGAGTGTATCAGTCTGTAGTGGAAGGAAGGCGGGGTAGGGGTCGGCCTAGGAAGGGTTGGAGGGAGGGGGTAAAGGAGGTTTTGTGTGCGAGGGGCTTGGACTTCCAGCAGGCATGCGTGAGCGTGTTTGATAGGAGTGAATGGAGACAAATGGTTTTTAATACTTGACGTGCTGTTGGAGTGTGAGCAAAGTAACATTTATGAAGGGATTCAGGGAAACCGGCAGGCCGGACTTGAGTCCTGGAGATGGAAGTACAGTGCCTGCACTCTGAAGGAGGGGTGTTAATGTTGCAGTTTAAAACTGTAGTGTAAAGCACCCTTCTGGCAAGACAGTGATGGAGTGAATGGATGGTGAAAGTTTTTCTTTTTCGGGCCACCCTGCCTTGGTGGGAATCGGCCGGTGTGATAATAAAAAAAAAAAAATAATAATAATAATAATAATAATAATATAATAATAATAATAATAAATAATAATAATAATAATGGATGGTAGTTAAGAGACGTAGAACATAATAACAGAAGATAAAGTTCACATCAGAGTATTCCATACAAAAACGACTTTTTCTTTTACCAGTTGTTAGACGACACTGAGATGTTAGTGACACACAAACATGCAACCCCCCTCCCCCCCCCAGTAGATCTCGGTGGATTCAGAACTTTGGCTTCAAAGCAGAAGCGCCCTATCAAAGATTATTTTATCATCCTTCTCATAAAAGTAGTTAAAATTACCTACGTACCACCCCATCTTTTTCAACAATTTACAAAAAAAAAAAAACGAGAGAAATAAAAACAATTGTCATTGTGACGAAGTGGTCTGAAGAAGATGGATAAGACGAAGTCTCTGTCTCATTTACCTCCTCTGCCCATTCAGAAAAGCTAGAGCGCCCTCTATTGTCCATCTAGGTATCAAAGTTCAGGGTGAAGTTTGGAAATGATGGGGCGTTTTGGGGGGTTAGTTTCCGCCTTACACTTGACGTTTTCTATTGACTCGTTGATTACTCGTTTTCTTCATACTATAATAAAAGCAGCCGCTAGAGTTTTATGTCCGGTACCTTTGTTCTCACTGGAGGGGACGTAACTTTATTTCTCTCTCGTCTGTCTTTGTCTGTCTATATTCTCTTTTTGCATCTTGCCTGCGTGTCTACTCTGAGTACGTTGTAGACTTGCAATTTTTTTTTTTTTTGCCTATCTTCCATTTTTTTTACACAGTAAATAGATGTATATTTCTGGCTATACTGTATTGCTCTAAGTGTGAGGGTTGAACCAGCAATGTACGTAACGTGACGTAAGTGTTACTTTATGTTGTCACAGGTACACAGACTGAAGCAAGATACCATGGCCTCAACAAACTCTTTTCTACGGTACATAAAGAGTGCAAGTCTGTTTAATTAATCCCTGAAGCTGGATGTTGTGCTGGGGATGTGGAAGATGGCTACTGCATTATTTCTCTGCAGATAAGGGAATAAGTCTATGCCATCAATTTTTCACCCAATAAACCTGACATTAAAAGCAGGTGAACTATTGGAAAAATAATAATAATAATAATAATAATAATAATAATAATAATAATAATAATAATAATAATAATAATAATAATAATAATATTAATAATATAATAATAATAATAATGCCACTTTTATAAGTATAATTAATAAGTCTCAACAGGAGTTAACAAAGGACCGTTCTATTTCTATCGTTTTTACTGATTTTCAGTTAAGTATTTGATAGAATTTCCTGCAGAAGACTATTGAAGAAAGTGTCAGCACATGACACTGGCTGACCATTAACAAGCAGACAGTTTGCTTAAATGGGGTGAAATAAAAATATGGACCAGTCACAAGTGGCTTTCCAAAGGAACAGCTTTGAGCCGCCTCTTCATAAATTATACTAATGACCTTTACGAGGGAATAAAAAGCCACACGCGTAAATTGGCCGGTGACACAGACTGAATAACACATTCATAGGACGATATCAGGGAACTTCAGGAAGGTGTCGACAATCTGATGTTAAGGCCTAAAAAGTGGCAGATGCAACTTAGTATGGAAAAGTGCCATGGAACTGTCCCTGACACTAACAAACTTGATGATGTAGAGTTTGATCATTTGGAATGTGAAAAAGACTTGGGATTCATGGTAAGCGGAAATCAGAAGCCAAGACAACAGTGCATAAACGTGAGTAATAAGTCTAATAGATTAGTTGTATTTACATCAGGAAGTATAATTAACGAGAGTCCAAAGGTCATTCTACACCTCTTATACACTAGTAAGGCTTCGGTTAGATTATGCATCTCAGTTCTCATCTCCTTAATATATCATGGATATAAATTCATTGCAGAATACACATAGATTTATATAGTAGATGGAATGGCAATACTGACGTGTTGTAGTTGATAAAGACACACAAGCAACACCTGGAAACTATTTAATGTTGAGAATGGTATAAAATACCGACAAGATGATGAGGAAGATACATGTGTAACAGTTGGGATTTTTAATGTTGGAACGTTTCGATTACGCGGTGGTCTTCTTCAGTCAAATACAGATACAGTAGGTGTAGTAGTAAAGATGATGTAACTGAGTCCATCAGCCTTAGAGAAGATGTATTTAATGTGGTCAGTCCTTCAGCCTGGAGAAGAGCTCAGCTGCGCGGAGCTGACGATGTCCTCATCACCCTCCTGACGTCTCCCAGCTCAGGTTGACAGCTGTCAACACTATGAAATTCACTCACTGTGATGGAATATGAGAGGAAACATAGATAGCTTTAGTTCCCGCTGTATAACTGTCTTATTGAGCTGGGCAGCAGCACACTGCTGAGCTGGGCAGCAGCACACTGCTGAGCTGGGCAGTTATGATAAAAAAAATTATTCTCTCCTTCTACCTCCCTCTCTCCCTCCCTTCTTCCCTCCCTCTCTCCCTCTCTCCCTCCCTCTCTCCCTCCCTTCTTCCCTCAATCTGTCACCCTGTCATACTCACCTACCCCCCCTCCTACCCTCCATCATGCTCTCACTGTCTCACTCTCCTTCCCTTATGCTTTCCCCTCTCCCTCTTACCCCTCATTCTCTCCCTCTCCCTCCCTCTCTTCCTTTCTCCCTCCCTCCCTCTCAGGACAACTTTTTTTTTTAGCACCCTGGCCGTCTCCCACCGAGGCAGGGTAACCCCAAAAAAAAGAAGACACGTTTTTGTGATTACAATAGCATCAGTAAAGTCTTGAAGGAAGATCTATGTGGCCTCTCCACATAACTAGTGATCAAGTCATTCAAGTTCCCCTTCCTCTCATACGAGTCACCCATTGCCGCGTCTCATACGAGTCACTCACTGTTTTGTCTCATACGAGTCACTCACTGTTTTTTCTCATACAAGTCACTCACTGTTTTATCTCATACGAGTCACTCACTGTCTTGTCTCATGCGAGTCACTTACTGTCTTGTCTCATACGAGTCACTCACTGTCTTGTCTCATACGAGTCACTCACTGTCTTGTCTCATACGAGTCACTCACTGTCTTGTCTCATACGAGTCACTCACTGTCTTGTCTCATACGAGTCACTCACTGTCTCATACAATCTTTTTGTTTGTCTGTCACTTGACAATTCTAAATCACGATAGATAATAATACCAATCAATGGTTTTGCGAAGATCACTGCATGTTGGTGGACACATAATCTATATTAATATTAATGCTATAAATATTACAGCTACAGGGAAGTGCCAAACCCTTAAGGGTTATGCAGCACCTAGGAAATGACAGGAAATCAAGGTTAAGTCAAGGGAAATGTTTTAGAAGCTACAGTCCTTGATGCACCGCACAAGAATATTAATGTTGCAGCGCAAACTGCAGAAGTTGCATTTTTGTGTAATTCAGGTTAAGTTCTAAATCTATTTGGATCATTCAGCGCAAGACGTAGTGGAGGCTTGATCCTCCGTCTGATGAGTGCGAGACAGACGCGCTACCTGTTTGTACTCACCTGCTGGAAGTGTTGAGGTGACAGGTGTTCGTGAGAGGCTGTATATTAAATGATGTTTCAAAGAATATGAGGAGAGACGCAAGTGTTATCACTTGTCAACAATGTTACAGTTCTGGGGGAAGCGAGTTTTCATTATGGAAGTTTGTGAAGATCCTCAGCTTCTCTTCACTCTTCTTCTTCCTCTGAAGGTATGTATAAACACCTGCAAGCACTCGGGTATTCCTGCTTCTTTTTCACCGGTGTTTTCTTCATGTTTGCAGACACGTATTTTATGGTAATTTCGTATTACATATACAATGTACGTCATGCCTCATAAGTTGAATTGGTCAGTATGACGCAACTGCCTTGAAATTAAACTTTTTCCAAAATTTTGTATTATGGATTAATAGATATGTATTTTTATCAATGAAAATGGTGTAATTTTTTTATTTTTTTTTAGTTTTGCACGAAACCTAATTAAAAAAACCTCACCTAACCTAACCTAACAATGTACTTAAGCCTAATTTTACTAAATAAATCATAAGCCTTTTATATATATATATATATATATATTATATATATATATATATATATATAAAATATATATATATATATAATATATATATATATATATATATATATATATATATATATATATATATATAAATATATATATATATACCCTCTTGGGGGCACCGCTGGGTCACCAGGCCATCGACACTGTCCTCAGGGACAAATTGAATGACCTGATGAAATGGAGGAGAGAATAAGCGATCTTGATGCCCATGATGTCTGTATCTCCTCACAAGGTGCCTTACTATGCCAAGACTCACTCACTTCCTGAGGTGTGCACCCTCTTTTGACAACCCAACACTCGACGAATAGACGCACACCTGAGATCAGTTTTTAAGAAGGCATTAAAACCTGTCACTAGAGGATCACAAGGGGATCGGGAAACCCCTCCCAGTGCGACTGGGAGGTATAGGTGCGCAAAGCAACGCATGTTGCCTTACCTGTTTTTCTGTCTTCGTGTTTGGCTTCCAGTGCATTAGCCCAAGAAGAAGTACCCGAACGCTTGAGAGACGGGGTAGGAGCTCAAGACCCCAGGTTTACTAAAAGGGCAGCGATTGGGTGGGACACCCTTACAGACTCCTCCAGTAGACCAGCTCCTCCCAAACAGCCAAACAGTCCCACTGGGACAAACCGATCATGGAAAAATCGCCAACACAATGCTCTCCAATGCTTCAGGAAAGGACAAAGCTCGTCTCCTGGCAGTGAAGGCACCACACTCAGGAGATTTCCTGTTAGCTGTTCCCAATTCCTCCCTGGGCACCCGTCTCGACCCACAGGCCATTCGGATTGGTGTTGCTCTTCGCCTAGCCGCCCCCATCCTCACCGAACATAGGTGTATTTGCGGCAGGGCGACAGCTGATAAATTGGGACTTCATGGTCTCGTGTGTCACACAGCAGAAGGGAAGTATGCCAGACATGAGGAGGTCAATGACATCATAAAGAGAAGCCTCGGTGGCCCGGTGGTCTGGTGGCTAAAACTCCCGCTTCACACACGGAGGGCCCGGGTTCGATTCCCGGCGGGTGGAAATTCCGACACGTTTCCTTACACCTATTGTCCTGTTCACCTAGCAGCAAATAGGTACCTGGGTGTTAGTCGACTGGTGTGGGTCGCATCCTGGGGGACAAGATTAAGGACCCCAATGGAAATAAGTTAGACAGTCCTCGATGACGCACTGACTTTCTTGGGTTATCCTGGGTGGCTAACCCTCCGGGGTTAAAAATCCGAACGAAATCTTATCTTATCTTATCTTATCTTGCCACAGCCCGTTGCCTAGCTCAACGGGAACCCCAAGTACAGAGGTCTGATGGAAGTCAAAAGCGTCCTGATGGAGCCACTATGCTACCCTGGAAGGATGGAAAGCAGATTGCCTGGGACTACATCTGTGCTGCCACATTAGCAGACACCTACTTGCCATAATCCGTAGTGGAAGGGGGTGGAGCTGCCAGCCACAGGGAGACCCAGAAGATCTGAAAATATGAAGACCTTCCCCCTTGCTATAACTTCATTCCAATAGGGTCGGGGAGACCCTTGGAGCATGGGGCAAGTGTGCTCAAAGTTCCTCAAAGAGCTGGGTGAAAAGCTCATCATAGAAACCAAGGACCACAGGGCGACCAGCTTTCTCTTTCAGAGACTCAGTGTTGCGATCCAGAGAGGAAATACCTGCAGCATTCTGGGCACGCGGCCCACCGCAGGGGAGCTGGACGAAGTAGTCGAGATGTAGCTCTGAGTTACCTGTGTTTGTTTTACTTTCTGTTGTATTTTTGTGAATGTTTTGGCCAATGTATTTTGTCTTTAAATAAAACATACTTGAAATATAGGGGGGGGTAGAGAAAATTATCAAACAGCTTCAGGAGAACCTTGAGTTTTCCCTGAAGCAAGTTTATTCTTTTCTCTGGGGATGAGGGTCCCTAGACAGTTCTATCTATATATATATATATAAATATATATATATATATAAATAAAATTTTATATATAAATATATAATATATAATATATATATATATATATATATAATATATATAAATATAATATATATAAAATATAGGGAGGTACCACCTCTAGAACTGTCATAGGGACCCTCATCCTCAGAGAAAAGAATAAATATAAAATATATATATATAAAATATATAAAATATATGGGGGAGAGAGAGAGATTTTGGGAGATGTTAAGTGAATGTAAAGGAGCCTTTGAACCAAGTGAGAGAGTAATTGTGTAGGGGACTTGAAATGCTAAAGTAGGAGAAACTTTTAGAGAGGGTGTGGAAAGGTAATTTTTGGGGTCCAGGTGTAAATGATAATGGGACCCTTTGATTGAACTTTGTATAAAAAGGGGGTTTAGTTATAGGTAATACATATTTTTAAAGAAAAAGAGGATAAATAGTAAAACACGATATATGTAGGGCGAAATGACAGTATTTGTTGGATTATGTATTGGTAGATAAAAGACTGTTGAGTAGACTTCAGGGTGTACATGTTTATAGAGGGGGCCCCAGATATATCAGATCACTTCTAGTTGTAGCTACACTGAGAGTAAAAGGTAGATGGGATACAAGGAGAATAGAACATCAGGGAAGAGAGAGGGGAAGGTTTATAAACTAAAAGAGGAGGCAGTTACGGTAAGATATAAACAGCTATTGGAGGATAGATGGGCTAATAGAGCATAGGCAATGGGGTCGAAGAGGTAGGGGTAGGTTTAAAAATGTAGTGTTTTGAGTGTTCAGCAGAAGTTTGTGGTTACAGGGAAAATGGGTGCAGGAGGGAAGAGGAGCGATTGGTGGAATGATGATGGGAAAGAGAGTAGTAAGGGAGAAAAAGTTACCATTAGAAGTTTTTACAAAGTAGAAGTGATGCAAGGAGGGAAGAGTATATGGAGAAAAAAGAGAGAAGTTAAGAGAGTGGTGAAGCAATGTAAAAAGAGAGCAAATGAGAGAGTTGGTGAGATGTTATCAACAAATTTTGTTGAAAATAAAAAAAGTTTTGGAGTGAGATTAACAAGTTAAGAAAGCCTAGGGAAAAAATGGATTTGTCAGTTAAAAATAGGAGAGGAGAGTTATTAAATGGAGATTAGAGGTGTTGGGAAGATGGAAGGAATATTTGAGGAATTGTTAAATGTTGATGAAGATAGGGAAGCTGTGATTCCGTGTAAGGGCAAGGAGGAATAACATCTTTTTAGGATGAGGAAGAGCCAGTTGTGAGTGTGGGGGAAGTTCGTGAGGCAGTAGGGAAAATGAAAGGGGGGAAGGGAGCCGGATTGATGGGGTTTAAAGATAGAAATGTTAAAAGCAGGTGGGGATATAGTTTTGGAGTGGTTGGTGCAATTATTTAATAAATGTTTTGGAAGAGGGTAAGGTACCTAGGGATTGCAAGAGCATGCATAGTTCCTTTGTATAAAGACAAAGGGGGTAAAAGAGAGGCAAAAATTATAGGGGGATAAGTCTGTTGAGTGTACCTGGTAAAGTGTATGGTAGAGTTATAATTGAAAGAATTAAGAGTAAGACGGAGAATAGGATAGCAGATGAAACAAGGAGCTTAGGAAAGGTAGGGGGTGTGTGGACCAGGTGTTTACAGTGAAACATATAAGTGAACAGTATTTAGATAAGGCTAAAGAGGTCTTTGGGGGCATTTTTGGATTTGGAAAAGGCGTATGACAGGTGGATAGGGGGGCAATGTGGCAGATGTTGCAAGTGTATGGTGTAGGAGGTAGGTTTTTCTGAAAGCAGTGAAGAGTTTTTACCCAGGATAGTGAGGCTCAAGTTAGAGTATGTAGGAAAGAGGGGAAATTTTTTCCCAGTAAAAGTAGGCCCCTTTGACAAGGATGTGTGATGTCACCCTGGTTGTTTAATATATTATAGATGGGGTTGTAAGAAAGTAAATGCGAGGTCTTGGCAAGAGGCGTGGAGTTAAAAGATAAAGAATCACACACAAAGTGGGAGTTGTCACAGCTGCTCTTTGCTGATGACACTGTGCTCTTGGGAGATTCTGAAGAGAAGCTGCAGAGATTGGTGGGTGAATTTGGTAGGGGGTGCAAAAGAAGAAAATTAAAGGTGAATACAGGGAAAAAGTAAGGTTATGAGGATAACAAAAAGATTAGATATGAAAGATTGAATAATCAGATTGGAGGAGAGAGTATGGAGGGGGTTAACGTATTCAATATTTGGGAGTGGACGTGTCAGCGGATGGGGCAAAGAAAGATGAAGTGAATCATAGAAAAGATGAGGGAAAAAGAGTGAGTTTGGGGCAC
>NC_069402.1:42808760-42813402 GCF_026875155.1 Cherax quadricarinatus
GCAGCATAATCTAAATGAGGCCTAACCAAGGATGTATAGAGTTGAAGAACAACCTGAGGACTCCTATTATTTATGCTTCTTGATATGAAGCCAAGGATTCTATTAGCTTTATTGCGAACACTTATGCACTGTTGTCTTGGTTTCAGATTACTGCTAACCAGAACTCCTAAATCTTTTTCGCAATCCGTAATATTAAGATCTACATTATTTAGTTTATATGTGGCATGGTTATTGTCCTGTCCAACATTTAGAACTTTGCATTTGTCTATATAAACTGCATCTGCCACTTCTCCGACCACTGCATCAGTCTATTCAAATCTTCCTGGAGTGCGCTCGAATGTCCTCGTCAGAATGAATTCGACGGCCTATTTTGGTGTCATCGGCAAACTTGCCGATGTCGCTCTTTATGCCCTCATCTATGTCGTTTATGTAGATTGTGAACAGCAGGGGGCCCAACACTGACCCCTGTGGAACACCTCTCGTGACGCTTCCCCACTCTGATTTCTCCCCATTTATGCAAACTCTCTGCTGCCTATTTGTCAACCATGCCTCTATCCAGGAAAAAATTTCTCCTCCTATTCCATGTGCTTTAATTTTCCTCAACAGAAACAGCAAACAGACTCAATGATTTCTTCTCCTCTATAGGACAAAACCTTGCCCATAAAATCCCAAGCTCAGATACCCCACCAAATAACTACCTCACCGGCAACTACCCGAACACACTGTTCCTAGCTCCGACTAACCCATACGAAGTCTCCCTTATTATCAATGCACTAAAAAACAAGGCAGGAGATTTAAGTACCTTACCACCCTTTATATATAAAAAAGTGTCACAAGTGCTATCTCCAATCATTGCAACACTCTTTAACAAATCCATTGAATCCTCCACCTTCCCTACAGTACTCAAAATAGCAAGGTCACCCCGATCCACAAAGGAGGAGACCAAACAGAGTTGAATAACTATAGGCCAATATCCAACTTACACCCTCTCTCAAAAATCTTTGAAAAACTAATTCATAAACGAATCTACTCCTACCTTATCTCCCAGAACCATACTCAACCCCTGCCAATTTGGATTCAGGCCTAATAAAAATACTAATGATGCTATTATACACATGCTAGAACATATATAACACTGCAATAGAGAAAAAGAAGTCCCACTGGGGATCTTCATTGACTTACGTAAAGCTTTTGATACAGTTAAACCATGACTTGCCCACGAAAAAATTGTCACACTATGGTATAAGAGGGGCACCCCCTCAATTACCTCAAGTCATACCTCAGCAACAGAAGCCAATATGTGTACGCAAATGGGCAAACTCTTCTGCGAAAACCAATTACAGTTGGTGTCCCACAGGGAAGTGCCCTTTGGGCCCTCTTCTCTTTCTCCTATACATAAATGACCTTCCAAATCCCTTCGCAATTACTCAAACCCACACTATTTGCAAGATGACACTACATACGTCTTCTCTCACCCGAGCCCAGTCACACTACCAATACTGTAAATACCAAATTTACAGAAAATATCTACCTGGATGAGGACTAACAAACTTACACTAAACATTGACAAAACCTACTTCATTCAGTTTTGGTTTAACAGAGCTACAGATGTCCCTCTTAACATAATGATAAACGGATCACCTATCACAAAGCTAACAGAGGGAAAATTCTTAGGAATCCACCTTGATAATAACTAAAAATTTCATACACATATACAACAAATTTCTAAGAAAATTTCCAAGACTGTAGGCATACTATCGAAGATACGGTACTATGTTCCACAGTCAGCCCTCCTGGCCCTATATCACTCTCTTTTTTACCCCTATCTCACCTATGGAATTTGTGCATGGGGCTCAACAACAGTTAACCATCTCAACCACTAATTACCCAACAAAAGGCTGCAGTTAGAATGATAACAAATTCTCACTACAGCAGCACACTCCACCAATATTCAATACACTAAACCTACTCACCATACAAAACATCCATACTTATTACTGCACCTATTACATACATAAACATTTTAACTCTGATATTAACCCTCCCCTCAAACATCCCTTGCCAACCTCAACAGAACACATGACCATAACACAAGGCACAGATCACTCTTTGATGTTCCTCGTGTTCATCTCACACTATGCAAAAACTCAATGCACATAAAAGGCCCTAAAATCTGGAATTCATTACCTGTAAAATAAAAGAAACACTACCTGTTTAAAATTCAAGTCTCTACTCCCAAAGATCACTTACTCCCCCCAAAACCAAATAATACTGAATAACTGAACCTTATAAATTGTATATCTTAAATGTTTTTTCACAATTATATCACATAAATGTTAAACCTAAAACCCAATCTAACTTTATTATTTTTTAAATACACTACCTAACAGAATCCTTCATATGACCTGTCTTTGTAATACTCACTTGTGCTTTATAGTAATCTGTTTACATTAATGTTTTATCACTGACTTCATCATTGCTTAATTAATCTTAAGTTAATTTTAAGCCAGCCCGTAATGCTATGCATAGTATAAGTGGCTTTGGCATACTGCTCTTATCTGTATTTTTTTGTACCTCTGTATGTGTGCACAAATTTATAATAAATAAATAAATAAATAAATAAATAAATAAATAGTCTCTGATGTGGGACCCTGTCAAAAGCCTTACTGAAGTCCATATACACAATATCATATTCATTACCATGATCTACCTCTTCAAATGCTAAGGCTTAGTGAAAAAAGTTAATAAATTCGTAAGGCAGGAACGCCCCTTTGTAAAACCACGCTGAGATTCGTTGATTAATTTATGCTTTTCAAGGTGGCTACGAACTGCCTCGGCAATTATTGATTCCATAAATTTTCCCACTATGAAGGTTAGGCTTATTGGTCTATAGTTCGAAGCTAAGGACCTGTCACCTGCTATGAAAATAGGTATCACATTTGCCATTTTCCACTTATATCGCACTATGCCAGTTTGTAGTGATATGTTGAAAAGATTATCCAAAGGTTTGCTAAGCTCCTCTTTACATTCCTTTAGAACCCTTGCATACAGTTCATCAGGGCCTGGGGATTTGTTAGGTTTTAATTTATCTATTTGCCTAAGGACCATGTCACTTGTGACCCTAATAGTGCACAGTTTATTATCGTCCTGTTCTACATAATTTATCATTTCTGGAATATCGCTGGTATCCTCCTGTGTAAAAACTGAGAGGAAGTATGTATTAAAAATTCTACACATTTCCTTATCACTGTCAGTGAGCTGACCCGAGGAACTTTTGAGTGGGCCTATCTTGTCCCTGATCTTACTTCTGTATACCTGAAAGAATCCTTTTGGGTTAGTCTTCGATTCTATATATAATATATATATATAATATATAATATATATATATATATATATATATATATATATATATATATATATATATATAATATATATATATATATATATATATATAAAATATATGTATGTATATAAAATATATATATAATATATAATATATATAATATATATATATATATATATATATAATATATATATATATATATATATATTAACACATCGGCCGTTTCCCACCGAGGCAGGGTGACCCAAAAAGAAAGAAAAAACTTTTATTATCATTCAACACTTTCACCATCACTCATACATTATCAGTGTCTTTGCAGAGGAGCTCAGATACGACAGTTCATACATCCCACCAAACTGCCAATATTCTAAACCCATCCTTTAAAGTGCAGGCATTGTACTTCCTATATCCAGGACTCAAGTCCGGCTAACCAGTTTCCTTGAATCCTTTCATAAAATATTACCCTGCTCACACTCCAACAGCTCGTCAGGTCCCCATTCGTCTCCATTCACTCCTATTTAACACGCTCACACACTCTTGCTGGAAGTCCAAGCACCTGGCCCAAAAAAAACCTCCTTTACCCCATCCCTCCAATCTTTTCGGGGCCGGCCCCTACCCCGCCTTCCTTTCCCAATAGATTTATACGCTCTCCAAGTCATTCTACTTTGTTCCATTCTCTCTAAATGACCAAACGACCTCAATATCCCCTCTTCAGCCTTCTAGCTAATACTTTTAGTAACTCCACACCTCCTCTTAATTTCCACACTACGAATTCTCTGCATAATGTTTACACCACACATTGCACTTAAACACATCACTGCCTCCAGCCGCCTCCTCGGTGCAGCATTTACAACCCAAGCTTCACTCTCATATAAGAGTGTTGGTACCACTATACTCTCTTACATTCCCTTCTTTGCCTCCATGGATAACGTTCTTTGTCTCCACAGATACCTCAATGCACCACTCACCTTTTCTCCTTCGTCAATTCTATGGTTTACCTCATCCTTCATAAACCCATCCACTGACAAATTAACTCCCAAGTATCTGGAAACAGTCACTTCTTCTATACTCCCCCCCCTCCCAATTTTGCTTTATCTAAATCGTTTGATACCCTCATCACCTTACTCTTATCTATATTCACTTTCAGCTTTCTACCTGTACACACCCTCCCAAACTCGTCCACTAATCTTTGAAACTTTTCTTTAGAATCTCCCAAAAGCACAGTATCATCAGCAAAAAGTAAGTGTCAATTCCCATTTTGTATTTGATATATTTACATATATATATATAAATATATAA
>NC_069402.1:42813902-42881402 GCF_026875155.1 Cherax quadricarinatus
AGGGTTTTTTTGGGTTTTCACGAACCGGGTTGTTATGTTGATCACGAACCCGGGGTTTTTTATGTTTGATAAACCCGGTTGTTTAGTTGATCCAACCCGGGGTTGTTTATTTGATGAAAGGGATTGTTTTTTGTCACGAAAAAGGTTGTTTAGTGTTGTCCACCCCGGGTTTTTTATTTGTGAAACCGGGAAGGGTTTTTTTTTGATAGAACCGGATTGTTTATGTTTATCCAACCCGGGATTTTTATTTGATCACGAACCCCGGGGTTTGTTTATGTTGATCACGACCCGGGTTGTTTATTTGATGAACCCGGGATTGTTTATGTTATCAGAAGGGGTTGTTTAGTGTTGATCCAACCCCCGGGTTGTTTATGTTGATCCGAACCCCGGGTTGTTTTTTGTTGTCCGAACCCGGGAAATTTTTAGTGTTGTTCCCCGAACCGGGTTGTTTATGTGTCCCACCCGGGGTTGTTTTTTTGATGAACCCCGGGGTTGTTTTGTTTGATAAAGAACCGGGATTGTTTATTTTTTTTTCCAAACCCGGGGTTGTTTATTGATCACGAACCGGGTTTTTTATGTTGTCACGAACCGGGATTTTAATTTGATAAAAAGGGATTTTTTATTTGATGAACCGGGATTTTTTATGTTTATCCGAACCCGGGGTTTTTTTAGTGTTGATCCAAACCCGGGGTTGTTTAGTGTTGATCACGAACCCGGGATTGTTTTTGTTTAGGGGTTTTTTTATTTGGCAACCCGGGTTGTTTAGTGTTGATCAAACCCCGGGGTTTTTTATGTTATCCGAACCCGGGGTTGTTTTGTTGATCCGAAACCCCGGGTTGTTTTTGTTGATCCGATCCGGGATTGTTTATGTTGATCACGAACCCGGGATTGTTTTTGTTGATCACGAACCCGGGATTTTTTGTTGGCTGGGGTAAAGAAACCCCAACCGGGATTGTTTAATGTTGAACACGAACCCGGGATGTTTAGTTTGATACGAACCGGGATTGTTTATGTTGATCACGAACCCGGGATTGTTTTGTTGATCACGAACCCGGGATTGTTTAGTGTTGATCACGAACCCGGGATTGTTTAGTGTTGATCACGAACCCGGGATTGTTTAGTGTTGATCACGAACCCGGGATTGTTTAATTTGATCCGAACCCGGATTGTTTAATGTTGATCACGAACCGGGATTGTTTATGTTTTATACGAACCCGGGATTGTTTAGTGTGATCACGAAACCCGGGATTGTTTAATGTTGATCACGAACCCCGGGGTTGTTTAATGTTGAAACACGAACCCGGGATTGTTTAGTGTTGTCCGAAACCCGGATTTTTTTAATGTTGATGAACCCGGGATTGTTTAATGTTGATCACGAACCCGGGATTGTTTAGTGTTGTCACGACCCGGATTGTTTAATGTTGATCAAAAACCGGATTTAGTGTTGATCCAACCGGGAATTGGGTTAATGTTGATCACGAACCCGGATTGTTTAGTTGATCCCAACCGGGATTTTAATGTTGATCACGACCGGGATTGTTTAATGTGATCACGAACCCGGGATTTTTAGTGTTGATCACAACCGGGATTGTTTAATGTTGATCACGAACCGGATTGTTTAATGTTGATTCACGAACCGGGATTGTTTAAGGTTTGTTCCACGGAACCCGGGATTGTTTATGTTGATCAAACCGGGATTGTTTAGTGTTGATCACGAACCCGGGATTGTTTAGGTTTTAAGAACCCGGGATTGGGTTTTTGTTGAAACACGAACCCCGGGATTGTTTATGTTGTGCACAACCCGGGATTGTTTATGTTATCACGAACCCGGGATTTTTTAATGTTTACACGAAACCGGGGTTGTTTGTGTTGATCCAACCCGGGTTGTTTATGTTGAATCACGAACCCCGGGGTTTTTTATGTTTATCCGAACCCGGGATTTTTTAATGTTTACACGAAAACCCCGGGTTGTTTATGTTGATCACGAACCGGGATTTTTATGTTGATCCGAACCCCGGGGTTGTTTTTATGTTGTCCGAACCGGGATTTTTATGTTGATCCGAACCCGGGTTGTTTAAATGTTTATCCGAACCCGGGGTTGTTTAGTGTTGATCACGAACCCGGGATTTTTTATGTGATCCGAAAACCCCGGGGGTTTTTTAATGTTTTTACACGAAAGGGAGTTTTATGTTGATCCCAACCGGATTGTTTTGTGTTGATCCGAACCCCCGGGTTTTTTTATGTTTATCACGAACCGGGATTTTTTTGAAAGAACCCCGGGGTTTTTTATGTTGATCACGACCCCGGGGGTTGTTTTTTGATGAAACCCGGGGTTGTTTGTTGAAAAACCCGGGGTTGTTTTTGTTTATCCGAAACCGGATTTTTTAATTTATAAAGAACCCCGGGGTTGTTTGTTTATAGAACCCCGGGATTGTTTTTTTTGACCGAACCCGGGTTTTTAATTTTTTAAAACCCCGGGTTGTTTAGTTTGTAGAACCCGGGATTGTTTATGTTTATCCGAACCCGGGGGTTGTTAGTGTTGTCACGAACCCGGGGTTGTTTAGTGTTGATCCGAACCCCGGGAAATTTTTTAGTGTTTTATCCGAACCCGGGATTGTTTAGTGTTGACCGAACCCGGATTGTTTGTTTGATCCGAACCCCCGGTTTTTTATGTTGATCCGAACCCGGATTGTTTTAATTTGATCCGAAACCCCCGGGTTGTTTAGTGTTGATCACGAAACCCGGGATTTTTAATGTATACAACCCGGGGGTTGTTTAATGTTTATCCGAAGGGTTTTTTAGGTTGATCCAACCCGGTTTTTTATGCCCTTTTTATTTCACGAACGGGGTTGTTTTAAAGTTGATCAGAAACCCGGGGTTTTTTAAAATGTTGACCAACCCCGGGGGTTTTTTAATTGATCCGAACCCGGAGTTTAAATGTTGATCCAACCCGGGGGTTTTTAATGTTTACCAAAAACCTTTTTAATTTACAAACAACCCGGGTTTTTAATTTATCACAACCCGGGGTTTTTTTAGTTTGATCCCCAACCGGGTTGTTTATTTGATCCCCCCCCCCCCGGTTTTTAAGTTTATCCGAACCCGGGATTGTTTAAGTTGTTTTACAACCGGGATTTTTAATTTGACACGAACCCGGGATTTTTTTGTTTGATCGCCCAACCCGGGATTTTTTTTAATGTTGATCCGAACCCGGGATTGTTTATTTGATCCGAACCCGGATTGTTTATTTGATCCAACCCGGGATTGTTTTTTTTGATCCAACCGGGGGTTGTTTTATGTTATCCAAACCCGGAAACCAACCCCGGGATTGTTTATTTGATCCCCAACCGGGGTTGTTTTTTTTGACCAACCCCGGGGTTGTTTAGTTGACCAACCCGGGGTTTTTTATTTGATCCGAACCCGGGTTTTTATGTTGATCACGAACCCGGGGTTTTTTAAAGTTATCCCAACCGGATTTTTTAAAAGTTGATCACGAACCCGGGGTTTTTATTTGATCCGAACCGGGGTTTTTATTTGATCCGAACCGGGTTTTTAATGTTGATCCAACCCGGGGTTGTTTAATTTGATCCAACCGGGGTTTTTAATGTTTATCACGAACCCGGGATTTTTTAGTTTGAACGAACCCCGGTTTTTGTTTTTGAAAACCGGGATTGTTTATTTGATCCAAACCGGATTGTTTATTTTGGGTCCGAACCCGGGATTGTTTTATTTGACAGAACCCCGGGGTTTTTAGTTTATCCGAAACCCCGGGTTGTTTGGGGGTTTTATGAAACCCGGGGTTGTTTAATTTGATGAACCCGGGGGGTTTTGTTTGCCGAAACCCGGGGTTGGTTTAGTCTTGATCGCGAACCCCCATTTTTTAGTGTTGACACGAACCCCGGGATTTTTTAGGTTTTATCCAACCCGGGGTTGTTTAAACTTGATAAAAACCCGGGATTGCTTAGTCTTACTAAAGAACCCGGGATTGTTTAGTCTTACTAAAGAACCCGGGATTGTTTAGTCTTGATAAAGAACCCGGGGTTGTTTATGTTGAGGCGCTAAACCCGCAAGGCAGCACCAGGGGGATAAGAGGTTATGAGGTTTGATCCCAGTAAGTAGAGGATAGCCCTAGTTTCTTGGATCAAGAGCCCGCCAGTATCCACGTACTCCATCTGATCGGTGAAGCTCAACCTTCCTGCTTGACAGCTTTTCTTTTGACAACCTGCTTGACTGCATTTCTGCTGGACAGATTTTTCTCCTTGACAGCCTTCCTGCTCCAAAAGTATTCCTCCGTGACAGTCTTTCTACTTGACAAGGTTCCTTCTTGACTGCCTTCCTGCTTGTCAGCCATCCTGCTAGACTGCCTTCCTGCTTGTCAGCCATCCTGCTTGACTGCCTTCCTGCTTGTCAGCCATCCTGCTTGACTGCCTTCCTGCTTGTCAGCCAATCTGCTTGACAGTCATCCTGGTTCACAGCCTGGCTGAATTATTTCATGCTTGACAGTCCGTCAGTCTGCCTGCCTTCTGTCAGCCTTCCTGCATGTTTGTCAGTCTCACGGCTTGGCAGTCTGCCTGCATGTTTGTCAGTCCCCATGCGTGACAGCTTGCCTGCTTGACAACAGGCTTTCCATATCTCCGCCTTCCTACTTGAGAGCCTGCCTGTCTTCCTGCTTGACAGAATATATGTCTGTCAGGCTCCCTGGCTGTCAGCCTCCCTGCCTGTTAGATTTTCTGCTTGACAGACTACCAGTCTGTTAACCTTCCTTGTTGACGGTATGCCTGTCTATTGAGCTCTCTGCTTGATAGCCTACCTGCTTGTCTGTCAACATCCCTGACTGACAGCCTGCCTGCTTCCTGTAAATCATCCGGCTTGACAGATTGCTTGCCTGCCTGACTATCAGTCTGTCTTCTTGTTTGGCAGCCTGCGTGTTTGTCGGTCTTTTCCTACTTGACAGCTTACTTATCTACCTGTCAGCCTTCCTGTTTGACAGCCTGTCTGCTTGTCAGCCTTCCAGGCTGACAGTGAATCTGCCTACCTGTCAGACTTCCTGCTTAAATACCTGTCTGCCCACCTGTCAGCTTTCCTGCTTGACAACCTGCCTGTCTGCCAGTTTTCCAACTTGACAACCTGCCTGCCTGTCTACCTATCAACCTTCCAGATTGACAGCCTACCTGTCAGCCTTCCACCTTGACAGCCTGCCTATCTATCATCCTTTCAGCTTGACAGCTTGCCTGCATGTCTGCCTTTCTCACAGCTTATTTACTTGACAATGTGCCTGTTTTCCTCCATCCTGCCTGTCAATCTGCCTGTCTACGCCAGCCTGCCTGTCAACCTGCCTGTCAACCTCCCTGTCTGCCCCAGCCTGCCTGTCAACCTGCCTGTCTACGCCAGCATGTCTGTGAACCGGCCTCTCAAACTGCCTGTCTACGCCAGCCTGCCTATCAACCTGCCTGTCTACGCCAGCCTGTCTGTCAACCTGTCTGTCAACCTGTCTGTCTGCCCCAGCCTGCCTGTCAACCTGTCTGCCCTAGGCTGCCTGTCAAGTTGCCTGTCTGCCCCAGCATGCCTGTCAAGCTGCCTGTCTGCCCCAGCCTGCCTGTCAACCTGCCTGTCTGCCCCAGCCCGCCTGTCAACCTACCTGTCTGTCCCAGCCCGCCTGTCAAGCTGCCTGTCTGCCCCAGCCTGCCTGTCAAGCTGCCTGTCTGCCCCAGCCTGCTTGTCAACCTGCCTGTCTGCCCCAACCTCCCTGTCTGCCCCAGCCTGACTGGCAACCTGCCTGTCTGCTCCAGCCCGCCTGTCAAGCTGCCTGTCTGCCCCAGCCTGCCTGTCAACCTACCTGTCTGGCCCCAGCCCGCCTGTCAACCTACCTGTCTGCCCCAGCCTGCTTGTCAACCTGCCTATCTGCCCCAACCTCCCTGTCTGCCTCAGCCTGACTGTCAACCTGCCTGTCTGCTCCAGCCCGCCTGTCAAGCTGCCTGTCTGCTCAAGCCTGCCTGCCCCAGCCTGTCTGTCAAACTGAATGTCTGCCCCAGCCTGCCTGTCAATTTGCCTATCTGCCCCTGCCTGCCAGTCAACCTCCCTGTCTGCCCCAGCCTGCCCGTCAACCTGCCTGTCTGTCCCAGCCTGCCTGTCAACCTGCCTGTCTGCCCCAGCCTGCTTGTCAAGCTGCCTGTCAACCTGCCTGTCTGCCTCAGCCTCCCTGTCAACGTGCGTGTCTGCCCCAGCCTGCCTGTCAATCTGCCTGTCTGCCCCAGCCTGCCTGTCAAGCTGCCTGTCTGCCCCAGCCTGCCAGTCAACGTGCCTGTCTGCCCCAGCCTGCCTGTCAACCTGCCTGTCTGCCCCAGCCTGCCTGTCAACCTGCCTGTCTGCCCCAGCCTGCCTGTCAACCTGCCTGTCTGCCCCAGCCTGCCTGTCAAGCTGCCTGTCTGCCCCAGCCTGCCAGTCAACGTGCCTGTCTGCCCCAGCCTGCCTGTCAACCTGCCTGTCGCCCCAGCCTGCCTGTCAACCTGCCTGTCTGCCCCAGCCTGCCTGTCAACCTGCCTGTCTGCCCCAGCCTGCCTGTCAACCTGCCTGTCTGCCCCAGCCTGCCTGTCAACTGCCTGTCTGCCCCAGCCTGCCTGTCAATCTGCCTGTCTGCCCCAGCCTGCCTGTCAACCTGCCTGTCTGCCCCGGCCTGCCTGTCAACCTGCCTGTCTGCCCATCCTGCCTGTCAACCTGCCTGTCTGCCCCAGCCTGCCTGTCATTCTGCCTGTCTGCCCATCCTGCCTGTCAACCTGTCTGTCTGCCCCAGCCTGCCTGTCAACCTGCCTGTCTGCCCCAGCCTGCCTGTCAACCTGCCTGTCTGCCCCAGCCTGCCTGTCAACCTGCCTGTCTGCCCCAGCCTGCTTGTCAACCTGCCTGTCTGCCCCAGCCTGCCTGTCAACCTGCCTGTCTGCCCCAGCCATGCCTTCAACCTGCCTGTCTGCCCCAGCCTGCTTGTCAACTTGCCTGTCTGCCCCAGCCTGCCTGTCAACCTGCCTGTCTGCCCCATCCTGCCTGTAAACCTGCCTGTCTGCCCCATCCTGCCTGTCAACCTGCCTGTCTGCCCCAGCCTGCCTTTCAACCTGCCTGTCTGCCCCATCCTGCCTGTCAACCTGCCTGTTTGCCCCAGCCTGCCTGTCAACCTGCCTGTCTGCCCCATCCTGCCTGTCAACCTGCCTGTCTGCCCCAGCCTGCCTGTCAACCTGCCTGTCTGCCCATCCTGCCTGTCAACCTGCCTGTCTGCCCCAGCCTGCCTGTCAACTGCCTGTCTGCCCCACCTGCCTGTCAACCTGCCTGTCTGCCCCATCCTGCCTGTCAACCTGCCTGTCTGCCCCAGCCTGCCTGTCAACCTGCCTGTCTGCCCCAGCCTGCCTGTCAACCTGCCTGTCTGCCCCATCCTGCCTGTCAACCTGCCTGTCTGCCCCAGCCTGCCTGTCAACCTGCCTGTCTGCCCCATCTTGCCTGTCTGCCCCAGCCTGCCAGTCAACCTGCCTGTCTGCCCCACCTTCCTGTCTGCCCCAGCCTGCCTGTCTGCCCCAGCCTGCCTGTCAACCTGCCTGTCTGCCCCAGCCTGCCTGTCAACCTGCCTGTCTGCCCCAGCCTGCCTGTCAACCTGCCTGTCTGCCACAGCCTGCCTGTCAACCTGCCTGTCTGCCCCAGCCTGCCTGTCAACCTGCCTGTCTGCCCCAGCCTGCCTGTCAACCTGCCTGTCTGCCCCAGCCTGCCTGTCAACCTGCCTGTCTGCCACAGCCTGCCTGTCAACCTGCTGTCTGCCCCAGCCAGCCTGTCAACGTGCCTGTCTGCCCAGCCTGCCTGTCAACCTGCCTGTCTGCCCCAGCCTGCCTGTCAATCTGCCTGTCTACCCCATCCTGCCTGTCAACCTGCCTGTCTGCCCCAGCCTGCCTGTCAACCTGCCTGTCTGCCCCAGCCTGCCTGTCAACCTGCCTGTCTGCCCCAGCCTGCCTGTCAACCTGCCTGTCTGCACCAGCCTGCTTGTCAACCTGCCTGTCTGCCCCAGCCTGCCTGTCAACCTGCCTGTCTGCCCCAGCCTGCCTGTCAACCTTCCCGTCTGCCCCATCCTGCCTGTCAACCTGCCTGTCTGCCCCAGCCTGCTGTCAACCTGCCCTGTCTGCCCAGCCTGCCTGTCAACCTGCCAGTCTGCCCCAGCCTGCTTGTCAACCTGCCTGTCTGCCCCAGCCTGCTTGTCAACCTGCCTGTCTGCCCCAGCCTGCCTGTCAACCTGCCTGTCTGCCCCATCCTGCCTGTCAACCTGCCTGTCGCCCCAGCCTGCCTGTCAACATGCCTGTCTGCCACAGCCTGCCTGTCAACCTGCCTGTCTGCCCCAGCCTGCCTGTCAACGTGCCTGTCTGCCCCAGCCTGCCTGTCAACCTGCCTGTCTGCCCCAGCCTGCCTGTCAACCTGCCTGTCTGCCCCAGCCTGCCTGTCAACCTGCCTGTCTGCCCCCAGCCTGCCTGTCAACCTGCCTGTCTGCCTCAGCCTGCCTGTCAACCTGCCTGTCTGCCCCAGCCTGTTTGTCAACCTGCCTGTCTGCCCCAGCCTGCCTGTCAACCTGCCTGTCTGCCCCAGCCTGCCTGTCAACCTTCCTGTCTGCCCCATCCTGCCTGTCAACCCGCCTGTCTGTCCCAGCCTGCCTGTCAGCTTGCCTGTCTGCCCCAGCCTGCCTGTCAACCTGACTGTCTGCCCCAGCCTGCCTGTCAACCTGCCTGTCTGCCCCAGCCTGCCTGTCAACCTGCCTGTCTGCCTCAGCCTGCCTGTCAACCTGCCTGTCTGCCCCCGCCTGCCTGTCAACCTCCTGTCTGCCCATCCTGCCTGTCAACGTGCCTGTCTGCCCAGCCTGCCAGTCCCAAAGTGCCTGTGTGCCCCCAGCCTGCCTGTCAATCTGCTTTTCCCCAGCCGCCTGTCAAGCTGCCTGTCTGCCCCAGCCGCCTGTCAACGGCCTGTCTGCCCCACCTCCTGTCAAATGCCTGTGTGCCCCAGCCTGCCGTAAATCTGCCTGTGGGCCCCACCTGCCTGTCAAGCTGCCTGCGCCCCCCCGCCGTAAACGGCCTGTCTGCCCCACCTCCCGTCAACCTGCCTGTCTCCCCACCTCCTGTCAACCTGCCTGTCTCCCCCACCTGCCTGTCAATCTTCCTGTCTGCCCCAGCCTGCCTGTCAACCTGCCTTCTCCCCCACCCCTTCAACCCCCTGTCTGCCCCAGCCTCCCTGTCAACCTCCTGTCTGCCCCACCTGCCTTCAACCTGCCTATCTCCCCCAGTCTGCTTCAACCTGCCTGTCAACCTATCTGCTGCATGAGTTTATACATTTCCAATATGAAGTCTAAACATTTTGACGATATTTTATAATTGTATATACATAATTTTATACAATCATACTGTAAAGATTTTTTTAAAACTTTTTCAAAATGGTTCGTTGAACGACAGAACCTTCCTGGTTTCATTATTTTGAAGGGCGACTCGAAGGTCTTTTGAACCCCAGGTCTGTTAACCCCCCAGTCTGTTGAACACCAATCTGTTGAACACCAGGTCGTTGAACCCCAAACGTTAAACTCCGGTTGTTGAACATCAGGTCTATTAACCCCAGGCGTTGAACCCCGGTTGTTGAACCCCGGGTTTGTTGAACCCCAATTTGTTGAACCCCGGGTTTTTTTGAACCCCAGATTTGTTGAACCCCGGGTTTTGTTAACCCCAATTTTTTAAAACCCCAGGTCTGTTAAAACTCCGGGTCTTTTAAACCCCCGGGTTTGTTAAACCCCCGGGTTTGTTGAACCCCAGATCGTTGAAACCGGGTCTTTTTGAACCCCAATTCTTTGAACCCCAGTCTGTTGAACCCCAGGTTTTTTAACCACAGGTCCTTAACCCCGGGTCTGTTGACCCCCAGGTCTTTGAGCCCCGGGCTGTTGAACCCCAGTTCGTTGAACCCCAGGCTGTTAAAAAACCCGGGTCTTTTAACTCCAGGTCTGTTAAACCCCCGGGTTTGTTGACCCCAGGTCTGTTGAACCCCGGGTTTTGTTAAACCCCCCAGGTCTGTGAACCCAAAGGCTGTTGAACCCCAGTTCTGTTAAACCCCCAGGTCTTTGAACCCCAGGTCTGTTAAAACCCAGGTTTGTTAAACCCCCATGGTTTTGAACCCCGGGTGTTTAACCCCAGGGTGTTGAACCCCAGATCTTTTTAAACCCAAGTCGTTAAACCCCGGGTCTGTTGAACCCCGGTCTGATGAACCCGGGTCTGTTGAACCCCAGTCTGTTGAGCCCCGGGTCTTGTGAGCCTCGGGTCTGTTAAAACCCCGGGTCTGTTGAACCCAGGCTGAGAACCCCAGGTCTGTGACCCCAGTCTGTTGCCCCCGGGTCTTGTGACCCCGGTCGTTAAACCCCCAGGTCTGTTGCCCCCCAATCTGTTGAACCCCGGGTTTTTTAAAACCCCAGGTCTGTTAAACCCCACGTTGTTAAACCCCCCGGGCCGATAAACCCCAGGTCTGTTGAACCCCGGGTCTGTTAACCCACGGGTCTTTGGACCCCAGTCTGTTGAACCCCGGGTCTGTTAAACCCCCAGGTCGTTGAACTCCAGGTTTTTGAATCCCAGTCGTTGAACCCCGGGTCTGTTGAACCCCGGGGTCTTTTTGAACCCCGGGTCGGTTGAACCCCGGTCTGTTGAACACCAGGTCTGTTGAACACCGGGCTTAACCCCAGGTCTTTTAACCCGGGTCTTTTTGAACACCAGGTCGTTGAACACCGGGTCGTTGAACCCCGGGTCTGTTAAACACCAGGTCTGTTGAACCCCGGGTTGTTGAACCCCGGGTTTTTGTTGAACACCGGGTCGTTAACCCGGGTCTGTTGAACCCCAGTCTGTTGAACCCCAGCCCTGTTAAAACCCCCAGTCTGTTAAAACCCCGGGTCTTTTAAACCCCCTCCGTTCAAATACGTTACCTCACAAAACAAAAAAAACTTTTTTTATTTTTTCCAAAATTTTGGGGGTTTTTGTTATGTTGTATTTGTTGTGATGTAAAGGTGTTGTTATATACTTCATGACATATTAACGTTTTGCGTGGAAAGTAAGTTCATTCGGGTGTCTTTTCCCAGTTTTTTTTAAGTCAAAATAAAAAACAATTGTCTTTTGGCAGGTAAACAAGTCAGGATGTCCCTTCAACGGACCCAGACATCACATAATAATAATACCCTTGAGCAACCACTCTGTTGTTTCGGTTTTTTTGGGCCGGGGTTAGGGGTTCCTGGCCCTTAGGCGATGCAGGGGGGGGAGGCCCCTTGAGCCCCGGCGCTGGAGCAGCTGCTCCCCCCCCTCATCCCTTCCCCCCCCCTCGTCGGAATTTTTTATGGCCTCCCATACCGCTGGAGAGTGGTGACCCCCCTTTCGCGTTTAGCGCTTCCTCATGAATTCGTTGCTCTTAGAGAATGGATCTGTTTCCACCCCCTTTAAACCCAGTCTGTTCCCGGCCACTTTTTGGCTGAAAAAACACTCCTGACATCCATGGAGTCGTATGTTTCTTTTTCTGTCAACCTTTCTCCTTGTACTCATTTTTTTTCTCTTTAACAATCTATCCCATACATCCTTTCGAAAATTTCCCTTTATCGGTATGTGTGTTGAGTGTGTGCGTGTGCGTGTGCGTTGTGTGTGTGCGTATGCGGGGTGTGCGTGTGCGTTTGCGTGTGTGTATGTGTGTGTGTGGGGTGGTGCGTGCTGTGCGTGGCGGTGCGTGGGGCGTGTGGGGGTGTGCGGTGCGGTGCGGTGTGTGTGTGCGTGTACCACCTAGGAGGTTGCGGGGGGTCGGTCCGAGCCCGGCCCCCCCTCTTCACTGACGCACAGCATCCCCCTGAGCCGTGGCTTTTTCATACCTTGCTTAAAAGCTTGTATGGGCCTGCCTCCACTACATCGCTTCCCAAAAATATTCCACTATGACTATCTTTGGCTGAAGAAATACTTCCTAACACCCTGTGATTCATCTTTTTTTCAACTTCCAACGTGTCCCCCCGTTACTGGGTTTCCCAAACTCGGGAACATCCTGTCTTTGTCCACCTTTTCAAACCCTCTCAGTATTTTGTATGTCGTTATCATGTCTCCCCTATCTCTCCTGTCCTCCAGTGTAGTCAGGTTGATTTCCCTTAACCTCTCCTCGTAGGGCATACCTCTTAGCTCTGGGACTAGTCTTGTTGCAAACCTTTGCACTTTCTCTAGTTTCTTTACGTGCTTGGCTAAGTGTGGGTTCCAAACTGGTGCCGCATACTCCAATATGGGCCTAACGTACACGGTGTACAGGGTCCTGAACGATTCCTTATTAAGATGTCGGAATGCTGTTCTGAGGTATGCTAGGCGCCCATATGCTGCAGCAGTTATTTGGTTGATGTGCGCTTCAGGAGATGTGCCTGGTGTTATACTCACCCCAAGATCTTTTCCTTGAGTGAGGTTGTAGTCTCTGGCCCCCTAGACTGTACTCCGTCTGCGGTCTTCTTTGCCCTTCCCCAATCTTCATGACTTTGCACTTGGTGGGATTGAACTCCAGGAGCCAATTGCTGGACCAGGTCTGCATCCTGTCCAGATCCCTTTGTAGTTCTGCCAGGTCTTCGATCGAGTGAATTCTTCTCATCAACTTCACGTCATCTGCAAACAGGGACACCTCAGAGTCTATTCCTTCCGTCATGTCGTTCACAAATACCAGAAACAGCACTGGTCCTAGGACTGACCCGTGGGACCCCGCTGGTCACAGGTGCCCACTCTGACACCTCGCCACGTACCATGACTCGCTGCTGTCTCCTGACAAGTATTCCCTGATCCATTGTAGTGCCTTCCCTGTTACCCTGCTTGGTCCTCCAGTTTTTGCACCAATCTCTTGTGTGGAACTGTGTCAAACGCCTTCTTGCAGTCCAAGAATATGCAGTCCACCCACCCTCTCTCTCTGTCTTACTGCTGTCACCATGTCATAGAACTCCAGTAGGTTTGTGACACAGGATTTCCCGTCCCTGAAACCATGTTGGCTGCTGTTGATGAGATCATTCCCCTTTCTAGGGGGTTCCACCACCTTCTCCTGATAATCTTCCCCAAAGATTTTGCATACTATACATGTCATTGACACGGTCTGTATTTTAATGCTTCATGTCAAACCCCTTTTTTTAAAGATTGGGACTACTTTTTGCTGTCTTCCATTTCCAAGAAAATCCCCTTTTTTCCCATAAAATGTATTAATATTTTTGTTAGGGGTACACATAGCGCCTCGCTCCCTCCCCTCAAACCCAGGGGGAGATTTTTTTCGGGCCCCATTGCCTTTTTGAAGGAATTTTAGTTTTTCATTTCCAGAAACCCCCTTTTTGGGCCCCTTCTTCCCTCGGTTCTTTGAACTTTTTTTGTCCCACATTTGGTTTTTTTGCCCCCCTTCCCCCCTTTCCGGGAAAGGCCCCTTCTTTTTTTCCCCCGTGAAAAACTTTTGGAATCTTTTTTTGGTTTGTTTTTTCCTTTTTTTCCCCCCTCTTACGTCCATTTTTTTTGTTGGGTTCCCCTTTTCCCCCCTTCCCTTTCCCTTTTATACCCTTTCCCCTTGCCCCTTTGGGTTTTTCCCCCCTGATGTTTGGGTAAAACCTTTTGGGGTAAATTGGTTTTTTCCTTTTTTCCCCTTTTAATTTGGGGCCCCTTTGGGCCTCCTTCAATTTTTTGACATTTTCCCTTTTTCTGGCCCCCTCCGCTCCCCCTCCCCATTTTTTCCTTCCTGGGCCCCCTTTCCTTTAAATTTTTTTCCATTCCCCTGGCCCCGGGTTTTTCCCCCCTTTGACCTTTGGGTTAAAACCAAGGGAGGCCCCCAAATCCTTGGTTTTTCATTACCCCTGTTAACCCACCCTTTGGGTTAAAAACCCTCCTCCCTCCTTGATTTTTTTGGGCACATAATTTTCCATTCCACCCCCTTTAATTTTGCCCTCCATTTTTTTGGCCCCAGGGGGAACCCCTTTCCCCGGTTTTAAATTTCCCCTTTCCCTTTTGGGCCCCTTTTTCTTGATTTTGGCCCTTCCATTGTCCCTGGCTTTTCCCTTCCCCCCACTTTGTTGGCCTCCTGTGTTTTGGTTTAAAACCACGGGTTCCCCCTTGGGCCCCAGGGGTTTTCCCCTATGTAATTTTCCCCCGGTTCTCCCCCCCGGGTAAAAATTCCACCCTTTTTGATAAAACCCCTTCTCCTCCCCCCCCCCGGGTTCCCTTTCCCTTTTCCCAGGTTTTTGGTACCACCAAAAATTCATCTTTACCCTCCCGGGTTTCTTCCCCCCCAATGTGGGTCCAAGTTCCCCCCAAATTTTTGTTTTTCCTCCTTTGGGGTTAAATCCCCCAATTAAATTTTCCTTTTCCAAAAAGGTTTTGGGGGCCCTTAGGGTGGGGGTAAACCCGGGGTTCATAGCTTTTTGGGTAAACTTTTGTTGGTTGTTTTTGGGGGTGGTGGGTTTTTTAAATACCCCCACGCTTTTCCCAACCGGGGACCTCTGAAGGTTCCCCTTGTCCTTTTTTCCTCCCCCGTTTTTGTCCCCTCTCCCAGCTCCTTCCCAGTTTTTTGTCGGGAACCCCCCCCTTTCCCCCCCCCTTCCCCCTCGTTTTTCCCCTCGGAAAGGACCCCTTGTTACACTTTTTTCCCTTCCTGAAAAGCTTTGGTTTTCTTTGAGCCCCCCTTTTTAAAATTCCTTGGTCCTCTTTCCCCCTTTTTCCAGGGGAACCCTTCCCCTTTTTTTTCCTCCCCTTTTGTGTTTTTTTCCTTCTTTCCCCTTTTCCCAAAAACTTTTTTTTTTGGGGGGGGGATTTTGGGGGGGGGGCAAAGGGGGATTCTTTTACCCCCTTTGGGGGACTGGGGGGGGGGGGGGGGGGGGGGGGGGGGGGGGGGGGGGGGGGGGGGTTCCTGCCTGTATTGGGTTCCAGTTTTTCTCCCCTTTTTTTTTTCCCATTGGCTCTGTCGTTCGGATTTTGTTCTGTCTCTGTCTAGGAACACCCTCTTTTTACTCTTCCCCGAGTTTTTCAATCGTGGTTTCTCTTGGGGGAAATCCTTTTTCCACCCTGTTTCCGCCCCTGAAATCAGTTTTGTTTTGGGGCGGTTTCTCCCCTTCGATTACCCCCCAAATTCTCTGAAAATTTAAAATCTCGTCCACCCTTTTCCCACCTATTTCCTGATGATTTTTCTCATCTCCTTTCTTTCTTCCTGCGGGCCTTTCAGGGGGTTCCCTTTCCTCTCCCCCTCCTACCCCAGGGATAAACACGTTTTTTCCCCTTTTCTTCCCCCATTCCCTCACCCTCTGTAAACTCGGGACCCCCTGCCTGTAGGGGTCATTTTCCCCCTTAATTTTTTCCAGTGGCCCCTTGAAACCTGGTTGTCCCCTAAAGCATTCGCCCTATCACCCTCTCCCATCGCAACCCCGGGTTCCCTTCCCTTTTACCCTTTGGGTCCTCCTTGGCAGGCTAAAAGACCTTAGCATAATTCATAATTTTTTCCTTTCCTTTTTCGCCTCGCAGCTTCATATGTGTGCCCTTCCCCTCTTCCCTCCCCCCTGTAACTCGCTTCAGCCTTTTTTCCCTAAACTTCTGGGGAACCCTTATCTTGGCACTGCAGTTTTCGACTTGTGCCCCCCAAATTTCCTTTGTCCCCTTCTCCAACCCTTTTCCAATTTCACAGGACTCTTTCTCCATTTTTTTCAAAAAAGCCCCCTAATTTTCTCTTTCCCCCTTGTTTCCCTCCCTTTTTCCCCTGCCCCTCCATCCACTCCTCCCTACCCCCCAAAACCCTTCTCATCTGATCCTTGGGTTCCCCGCGGGTCCCCACCATTTTTTTTTTTTTTTTTTTTTTTTTTTTTTTTTTTTTTTTTTTTTTTTTTTGTGAAAGAAGAGAGAAGGGGAAAGGGAGAAGGAGAGAGAGAGGGGAAAAGTGGGGAAAAGGGGAAAAAAGGGGGAAAAGAGTGTGAGAGGGAAAGAGAGAGAAGGGGAAAGGGGAAAGGGGAGGGGAGAGGAAAGGGAAAAAGGGGAAGAGATGGAGAGAGAGCAGAGAGAAGCGAGAGAGAGAGAGAGAGAGAGGGGTGTGGGGTGTGTGTTGTGTGTGTGTGTGTTTTTGGGGTGGGTTGTGGGGTGTGAGGGGTGTGTGGGGTTTGTGTGGTGTGTTTTGTGTGGTGTTTGGTGTGTGGGGTGTGTGTGTGTTGCGTGTGTTGTGCGTTGGTGTGCTGGCGTGTGGGGTTTCGTGTCTGTGGGGTGTGTGTGTGCGTTTTTTTTTGGTTTTGTGTGTGTGTGTGTGTGTTTGTGTGTGGGGTGGGGGTTGGGGTGGTGTGTGGGTGTGTGTGGGGTTTTGTGTGTACAAGTTTTTTTAAAAAAAAGTAAGACAAAACCCAAAAATTAAAGCATTACGAATAAGTAGGAGGGGAACGATGATAAAGAAAAGAGGAAAGAAGGGAAAAGGGAAAAAGAGAGGAAGGGAATAACACTGGAATTAAGAGAGAAAAAAACTGAGGGAATAAGAGATTAAATTTGTAAAATATAAACATGGGGAAATGTGAAAAGCAAAATAAGGGCGTAGATGAAAGAGGTAGAGGTAATGACGAGGGGAGAGGTAGATACGAGGGTAGAGTTAAAATGACGAGGGTAAGGTAGATGACGAGGGGGAAAATTTGATGACGAGAGTAGAAGTAGAAGACAGGGTAAAGGGAAAAATGAGAGGGGAAACTAGATTTAAAAAGAGTAAAGGGAGATACGAGGGTAAAAGGGAGATGAGGAGGGGGAAGGGAGATGAAAGAGGGGGAGAGGTAAATGACGAAGGGGAAAGGTAAAATGACGAGGGGAAACGAAATGACGAGGGTAGAGGGGAGAAACGAAGTAAAGGGAGATTTACGAAGTAAGGTAGATGACGGGGGGTAAAGGGAATGACGAGAGAAAAGTGATGACAGGGGAAGAGGGAGATGACGAGGTAGACGAAAGACGAGGGGGAAAGGTAAGACAGGTAAAGGTAAATGACGAGGGGAAAAGGGAATTTAAAGAGAGTAAGGTAGAAAGAAAGAGGGTAAAGGTAGATGACGAGGGTAAAAAATTGATGAGGGGGAAGAGGTAGATGAAAGAGGGTAAAGGAGATGAAAGGAAGGGGAGAGGTAAAATGACGAGAAATAAAGGTAAATGAAAGCGAGTAGAGGTAATGACGAGGATAAAATAATGACGAGAGTAAAGGTAATACGAGAGTAAGGTAATTTAAAAGGGTAAAGTTAAAAACAGAGTAGAGGTAGATACGAGGGGAAAGGTAATGACGAGGGTAAAGGTAGATGACGGGGGGAAAATTTAAAGACAAAGTAAAGGTGATACGAGAGTAGAGGTAGATGGCGAGGGTAAAGGTAAATGACGAGGTAAAGGGAATAAAGAGGGTAAAGGTAGATGACGAGGGTAAAGGGAGATGACGAGGGGAAAGGTAGATGACGAGGTTAAAAAAAAGATACGAGGGTTTAAAAGGGAGATGAAGAGGTTTAAAGGGGAGATTACGAGGGTAAAGGGGAGATGACGAGGTTAAAGGTGATACGAGGTTAAAGGTAGAAAGACGAGGGTAAAGGTAGATGACGAAGGGTTTAAAAGGGAGATACCCAGGGGGGGAAAAGGGAGATGACGAGGGAAAAGGAAAATGACGAGGGTAAAAAGGGAGATGACGAGGGTAAAAAGGAGTGAGGAGGGAGAAGTAGATGACGGGGAAAGTAGAAGGGGGAGGGGAAAGTAGATGACGAGGGTAAAGGAGAGACGAGGAAAAAAGGTAGATGACGAGGATAAAGGTAGATGACAGGATAAAGGTAAAAATGACAAGGGTAAAGGTAGATGACGAGGATAAAGGGAGATGAGAGGATAAAGGGAGATGACGGGGTAAAGGTAGATGACGAGGGTAAAGGGAATGACGAGGGTAAAAAAGGGGATGAGGAGGGTAGAAGTAATGAAGAGGGTAAAGGTAGAAGACGAAGATAAAAGGGGAAAAACGGGGGTGGAATAATGAGGGAGGGTAGAAGTAGATGACGAGGGTAAAAGGGAATGAAAAGAGGAAAAAAGGTAGAAGACGAGGGGAAGTGTGATGGGGTTTGAATAAAATGACGAGGTAAAGGTAGATGACGAGGATAAAGGGGAATGACGGGTGGAAGTAGATTGGGTGAGGTAGAAGTAGATGAGGGGGGTAGAGGAAAAAGGGCCGGGGGAAAGGTAGATGGGAGGGTAGAGGGAATGAAAAGAAGAAAAGGTAATGAAAAGGGTGGAAGTGATGATGAGGTAGAAAATTGTTTGAGGGGGGTAAGGTAAAAGACGAGGGGTAAAGGAGATGAGGGGGTAGAGGTAGATACGAAGGGAAAAAGGGAGATGACGAGGGGGAAGTTTGATGAGAGGGTAGAGTAGATGAGGGGGGAAAAGGTAGATGACGAAGGGTAAAAGGGAGATGACAAAGGGTAAAGGTAGATGACGAGGGTTGAAGTAGAAAGATGAGGGTAGAAGAAGAAAGACGAGAGTAGAGGGAAAATACCCAAGGTAAAGAAAAGATTTTACGAGGGGGAGAGGTAAATGACGAGGGGAGAGGTATATACAGGGAAAAATTTTAAAGACGAGGGGAGAAGGGACAAGACCCAGGGGGAGAGGGAGAAGACGAGGGGGGAGGTAGAAAGACCGGGGGAGAGGTGGATGACGAGAGGGAAAGGGAAAAAGACGAGGGTAAAGTAATGAATAGGGGAAAGGAGATTTAGAGGGTAAAGGTAAATTTAGGAAAGGGAGAGGTAGATACAGGGGAAAGGGAGATGAAGGGGGGGTAGAGGTAGATGACGAGGATTTAAAGGGAAAATGACGAGGGTAGGTAATGACGAGGGAAGAGGGAGATGCGAGGGTTGAGGGGGATACGAGGTATAGGTAGATGACAGGGTAGAAGGGAGATGACGAGGGTAGAGGTAGATTGACGAGATAAAGGGAAAAATTACGAGGGGAGAGGGAATGACGAGGGTAGAGGGAGATGACGAGGGAGAGGGGAGAAAGAGGTAGAGGTGGATACGAAGAAAAAGGGAAAACCAAAGAGGGTAAAAAGTAGATGACTAGGGTAAAGGGAGATGACGAGGAAAAGGTAGATGAGGAGGGTAGAGGTAGATGACGAGGGGGAAAGGTAATGACGAGGGAAAAGGTGGATGACGGGAAATAAAGGTAGACGAAAGAGGGTAGAAGTAATTGGGCTAGGTAAAGGTAATGACGAGGATAAAGGGAGATGAGGGGGGTAAAAGGTAGATGACGAGGTAAAAGGTAGATGACAAAGGGGGGAATAGATTTATAGGGGAGAAGTAGAGAACGAGGGGAAAAGGGACAAACGAGGATAAAAAAGATAAGAGGGTAAGGTAGATGACGAGGGTTTGAGGTACAAGACGAGGGGAAAAGTAGATGACGAGGGGGAAGAGAGACGAGGTAAAGGTAGATTTACGAGGGGAGAGGTGATGAAAGAGGGAAAAGGGAGAAAGACGGGGGGGTAAAAAATAGATGAAAGAGGGTTTGAATAATGACGAGGGGAAAAAAGGGAGATGACGAAAGGGGAGAGGTAGATACGAGGGGGAAAAGGGGAAAGACGAAGGGGAAAGTAGATGATGGGGGGTAGAAGTGATGACGAGGGGAAAGGGAATGACGAGGGGAAAGGGAGATGACGAGGGGAAAGAACACCAACACATCTATCTGTGGTAACTACAAACACTGCAGACAATACACCCCCCTCACATCTCGCTGAGTAAACTACAAACACTGCAGACCCAAAACTCCACCAACACATCTCTGCGAGTAACTACAAACACTGCCCGACAATAAATCCACCAAAACATCTATGCTGAGGTAACAAAAAACACTTCAGACAATACACCACCAACACATTTTCTTTCCCGTGGTAAAATAAAAAAACACTGCAACAAAACACAACCCTCACGTCCTGCTGTGGGTAAATACAAAACCCTTTCAGAAAAAACAAACCCGCAACACAAACCTGCTTGGTTTAAATACAAACATTACAGCAATACACCAGTAACACATCTCTGCTGTGGTAAACTACAAACACTGCAGACAATACACCCCCAACACATCCCATGCTGTGTTAAAATAAAACTTGCAGACAATACACCACCAAACACCCTCTGCTGTGGGGAACTACAAACACTGCAAAAATCAACATCAAAAATCCTGCTGTGGTAACTACAAAAAATTTAGACAATACAACCCCCAAAACCTCCTTTCTGTGTAACACAAACACTGGCCCAAAAACCACCACCAACACATCTCGCTGTGGTAACTACAAACACTGGGAGACTTACACCACCAAAAAAAATCTCTGCTGTGGAAAATACAAACATTGGGAACAATACCCACCAATAAATCCCGCTGTGGTAACCCCCAAAAACTCCCGGGCAATAAAACCAACAACACGTCTATTTTGTGGTAACTTCAAACACTGCAGACTAACCAAACCCCCAAAACATCTCTGCTGTGGTAAAATACAAACCCTTGCAGACAATAAACCACCAACACGTCTATTCTGTGGTAAATACAAACACTGAGACAATAAAACCAAACCCAACCCAACTCTTTCTGAGGTAACTACAAACACTGCAGACAAACACCACCAACACTTTTCTTTCTGTGGAAATACAAAAACTGCAGAAAAATACAACACCAACCCATCCCCTGCTTGGTAACTACAAACATTGCAGACAAACACACCAAAACGTCCCTTCGGTGGTAACTACAAAAAAATGCAGACAATACACCACCAACAAAACTCTGCGGGGAAACTACAAACCCCTGCAACAATACAACAAACCAAAAAACATCTCTGATGTGGTAACTAAAAACAATGCAGAAAATACAAACCAAACCAAAACATTTTCTCCTTGGTAACTACAAACACTGCAGACTAACACCACCAACACGTCCTTTTGCTGTGGTAACTACAAACATTTTCAACAATACAACACCACCAAAAATCTCTGCTGGGTAAATACAAAACACTGCAGACAAAACACCCAAAAACACATTCTGCTGTGGTAACTACAAACACTGCAGACAATAAAAACACCAACACAACTCTGCTGTTTTAATTTTCAAACGCTGCAGACAAAACAAGACAAACCCCCATCTCGCTGTGGTAACACAAACACTGCAGACAAAACAACACCAACAAATCTCTTTCTTTTGGAAAAACAAAACAATTTCAGACAAACACCACCAAGACGTATCTGCTGTGGAAACTACAAACCCCTGCAGACAAACACCAAACCCAAAACATCTCTGCTGTGGTAACAAAAAAACACTGCAGACAATAAAACCACCAACCCCATCTTTTGCGTGGTAAATACAAACCCCTGCAGACAAAACAACACCAAAACATCCTGCTGTGGTAACTACAAACACGCAAACAATACAACACACACACATCTCTGCGTGGTAACTAAAAACACGCAGACAATATAAAAACCAAAACATTTTCCCTGGGTGTTAAATTTCAAACCCCTTGGGAGAAAATACAACACCAACTCATCTCGATTGGTAAATACAAAAACTGCAGACAAAACAACCCCAACACATTTCCCGTTTTGGTAACAACAAAAACTGCAGCAATAGAACCCCCAACCCATCCATTTTGTTTAAATACAAACACTGCAGGGCAAAACAACACCAACACATCTCTGCTGTGGTAACTACAAACACTGCAGACAATACAACACCAACACATCTCTGCTGTGGTAACTACAAACACTGCAGACAATACAACAAACCCAAAACATTTTTTTGTTGGGAACCAACAAACACTGCAGACAATACAACACCAACACATCTCTGCTGTGGTAACTACAAACACTGCAGACAATACAACACCAACACATCTCTGCTGTGGTAACTACAAACACTGCAGACAATACAACACCAACAAAATCTTCCTTTTCTGTGGGAACTACAAACACTGCAACAAAACAACAAAAACACATTTTCTGCTGTGGTTAAAATACAAACATTTGGGAGACAATACACCACCAACACATCTCTGCTGTGGTAACTACAAACATTGCAGACAATACACAACCAACACATCTCTGCTGTGGTAACTACAAACACTGCAGACAATACAACACCAACACATCTCTGCTGTGGTAACTACAAATATTGCAGGCAATACACAACCAACACATCTCTGCTGTGGTAACTACAAACACTGCAGACAATACACCAACAACACATCTCTGCTGTGGTAACTACAAACACTGCAGACAATACAACACCAACACATCTCTGCTGTGGTAATTACAAACGCTGCAGACAATACAACACCAACACATCTCTGCTGTGGTAACTACAAACACTGCAGACAATGCAACACCAAAAATCCTCTGTGGTAAATACAAACATTTCCCGACAAAACACCACCAAAAAAGTATCTGCTTTTGGTAACTACAAACACTTCAGACAATTTCAAAAACCAACACATCTCTGCTTTGGTAAATTTCAAACACTGCAAAACAATACAACAAACCAAATCATCTCTGAGTGGTAAATACAAACATTGGGAGACAATACCCCACCAACACATCTCTGCGGTGGTAACTACAAACAATGCAGACAACACAAAACCCCCAAACATTCCCCTGCTGTGGTAACACAACACTGCAAAAACAAAACACCACCAACCCCAACAACGTGGTAACTACAAACACTGCAGAAATACACCACCCCCAAAACTCCCGTTGTGGTAACAAAAAACACTGCAGCAATACAAAAAAAACCCAAAACATCCCCCCGCTGTGGGAATACAAAAACTGCAGACAATACAACACCAACACATCTCTGCGGGGGGAACTACAAACACTGCAACAAAACAAAACCAACCATCCTTCTGTGGTAAAAAAAAACATTGCAGACAATACACAAACCCAAAACGTCTCTGCGGGGGAAACTACAAACACTGCAGAGAAAAACAACACCAACACATCTCAGCTTTTGGGAACTAAAAACACTACAGACAATACACCACCAACACATGTATGCTAAGGTAACTACAAACACTGCGACAATATCCACCAAAACATCCTGCTGTGGGAACTACAAACACCCGCAAAAACACCACAACACATCCTGCTGTGGGGAACAACCCAAAAACTGAAGACAATACACCACCCAAAACCCTCTATGCTGTGGTAACTACCAAAAACTGGGGACCCAAAACCCACCAACACATCTCTGCTGTGGTTTAAATACAAACACGCAGACAAGCCAACCAACACATCCTTCTGTGGGGAACTACAAACACTGCAGACAATACACCACCAACACATCTCTGCTGTGGTAAAATACAAAACTCTGAAAATGCACCACCCCAAACATCTATGCTGTGGTAACTACAAACCCCTGCAGACAATTTCACCACCAACCCCTCTGCGTGGTAACTACAAACACTGCAGACAATACAACACCAAACAAACCCCTGCTGTGGGGAAAACAAACAATGCAACAATTTCAAAACCAACGCAAAATCCCGCTGTGGTTAAAATACAAACACGCAGACAATACAACACCAACCCAAACCGGGTGTGGAAAATAAAAACACTGCAGACAAAACAACACACAAAAACCTTTTCGGGGGTAACTACAAACAAATGCAGACAATACCCAAAACCAACACATTATGCTGGGGGTTTAAATTTCAAACACTGCAGACAAAACAACACCAAAAACATCCTCCCTGTGGTAACTACAAACAAGCAGACAATACAAAAACCAAAAACATCTCTGGGTGTGGGAACCCAAAAAAACCCCGGGAGACAAGCACCACCAACACATCTCTGATGTGGGAACTAAAACATTGCAGGGCAAAAACACAACCAACACATCTCTGCTTTTGGTAAATACAAAAACGCAACAATACAACACCAACCCATCTCTGCTTGGTAACTAAAAACACTGCAACAATACACCCCCAACACATGTATGCTAATTTTAAGTACAAAAAACTGCAGACAAAATACCACCAACACATCTCTGCTGGGGGTAATAAAAAAACCCCTGCAGACAATACCCACCAACCATCTCTGCTGTGGTAATACAAAAAACTGCAGACAATTTCACCACGAACACAACTATTCGGGGGTAACTAAAAAAAACCCCTGCAGAAAAATACACCACCAACACATCTCTGGGTGTGTTTAAAAAAACAAACACTCAACAATGCACCAAAACCCAACCCCATTTTATGCTGTGGTAACTACAAAAAACTCAGACAATAACCACCCCAAACCCCATCTCCCGCTGTGGTAACACAAACACTGCAGACAAAACAACACCAACACATCTAAACGTTTGGGAACTACAAACCTGCAGACAATACACCAAAACACATCTTTTCTGAAGGGGAAAACAAAAACTGCAACAATACAACCCCCCAAAACATCTCTGCCCGTGGTAAATTTCAAACACGCAGACAATTCAACCCAACACCCTCTCTGCTTTGGGAAAAAACAAACATTGGGAGACAATACAAACCCCCAAAAACATTAAGCGGGGGTAACACAAAAACGCAAAAAAACACCAAACCCAAAACATGTATTCTGTGGTAACTACAAAACACGCAGACAATACACCACCAACACATCTCTCCTGTGGTAACTAAAAACCTGCAGACAATACAACACCAAAAACATCTTGCTGTGGTAAAAAAAACACTGCAAAACAATTTAAAACACCAAAACAAACTCTGTCTGGTAACCCCCCAAAAAATTTTTCAGACAAAACACCCCAAAACATCCCTGCTGTGGGAAAATACAAAAAAAACTGCAGAAAAATACACCACCAACACAAACCCCTTCGTGATAAACCCACCAAAAACTGCAGACAATACACCACCAACCCCGTCCTGCTGTGGTAACTACAAACCCCTGCAGACAATAAAACCCCCCAACACATCCCTGCTGTTAATTACAAACACTTTCAAAACAATAAAACACCAACACATCTCTGCTTTGGTAACTACAAACATTGCAGACAAAACACCCCCAAAACCCTCTCGCTGTTTGGGAACTACAAAATCCCGCAGACAAAACACCCAAACCCAAAACATGAAAGCTGTGGTAACTACAAACCTGCAGACAATACACCACCAACACATCTCACCTGTTAACTACAAACACTGCAGACAATACAAAACCAACACAATCCTGCGTGGGAACTACAAACACTGCAAAACAAAAAAGCACCAAAACATCTCGCTCCCGGTAAAATACAAACATTGCCCAAAATACAAACCCCAAAACCCTCTCGCTGTGGGGAAATACAAACATTGCAGACAATACCCCACCAACACACCCCTTCTGGAAAATACAAACACTGCAGACAATACAACCCCCAACACGTCCCATGCTGTGGGAACTAAAAAAACATTTCGACAAAAACCACCAACACATCTCTGCTGTGGAAAATACAAAACGCAGACAATATACCCCCAACACATCCTGCTGTGGTAACTACAAAAACTGCAGACAATAAAACCACCAAAACATCTTTTTCTGGGGGTTTTAAAACAAACACTGCAGACAATACACCACCAACACGTCTATGCTGCGGTAACTACAAACATTGCAGACAATATACCACCAACACATCTCTGCTGTGGTAACTACAAATACTGCAGACAATATACCACCAACACATCTCTGCTGTGGTAACTACAAAAACTGCAGACAAAAACCCACCAACACCTCTATTCTGTGGTAACTACAAACACTCAACAATACACCACCAACCCCCCTCTCTGCTGGGGGAAAATACAAAAACGGGAGACAATGGCACCACCAACACCCTCTCTGCTGTGGTAACTACAAAAACTGCAGACAAGCACCCCCAACACATCATGCTGTGGGAACCCACAAAAACTGCAGACAATACACCACCAAAAACCTCCTGCTGGGGTAACAAAAAACACGCAGACCCAAGCACCCCAACACTCTAAAGCTGTGGTAACCCACAAACACCGGGAGACAATAAAACCACCAACCCCATCTCTTTCCCGTGGTAACTACAAACCTGCAGCCCAAAACACCACCAACACAAACCTCTGCTGTGGTAACTACAAACACCGCAGACAATCACCACCCAAAACATCTATGCGTGGTAACTAAAACCCCTGCAGACATACACCACCCAAAAACATCTCTCTGTGGTAACTACAAACAGCAAAAATGCACCACCAACACATCTCGCGTGGTAACCCACAAACACTGCAGACAATCACCACCAAAACATCTCTGCGTGGGAACTACAAACACTCAGACAATGCAACCCCCAACCCCATCTTGCTGTGGTAACTAAAAAACACTGCAGACAATACAACACCAACACATCTCTGAGGGGGTAACTACAAACACTGAAACATACACCCCCCCAAAACCCTCTTGCTGGGTAACTACAAACACTGCAGACAATACACCACCAACACATCTCTGCTGTGGTAACTACAAACACTGCAGACAATACACCACCAACACATCTCTGCTGTGGTAACTACAAACACTGCAGACAATACACCACCAACCCTCCCTGCGTTGGGAACTTTCAAACACTGCAGACAATACACCCCCAACACATCTCTTGGTGTTGGGAACTACAAACACTGCAGACAATTACAAACCCCAACCCAAAACCCTCCTTTCTGTGGTAACTACAAACACTGCAGACAATACACCACCAACACATCTCTGCTGTGGTAACTACAAACACTGCAGACAATACACCACCAACACATCTCTGCTGTGGTAACCAAACACGCAAAAAATACACCACCAACACAAACTTGCCCGTGGGGGAACAAAAAACACTGGGAGACAAAACACCCCAACACATCTCTCGGGTTAAATACAAACACTGCAGACAATACACCCCCAAAACCCTCCTCTGTGAAAATACAAACACTGGCAAAAACAATACACCCCCCAACACATCTCTGCCCGCTTTGGGAACTACAAACACGCAGACAATACACCCCCCCAACACATCTCTTTCTGTGGTAACTACAAACAAATTTGGGAACAATAAAACCAAACCAAAACACTCTCTGGGTAACTACAAAAAACTGCAGACAATTTCAACCCCAACACATCTCTGCTGTGGTAACTACAAACAATTCAAAACAAAACACCACCAACACATCTCGCGTGGTAACTCAAACATTTCAGACAATTTCACCCCCAACACATCTCTGCCCGTTAACTACAAAACCCGCAGACAAAACAACCCCCAACACAACTCTGCTGTTGGGTTTTTTAAATACAAAATTGGGAGGCAATACACCCCAACACATCTCGCTTTTGGGTAACTACAAACACTGCAGACAATACAACACCAACACATCTCTGCTGTGGTAACTACAAACACTGCAGACAATACAACACCAACACATCTCTGCTGTGGGGAAATTTCAAACCTCAACAATACAACCCCCAAAACATCTCTGCTGTGGTAAAATACAAAAAAACTGGGAGACAATAAAAAAATCCAACCCCATCTCTGCGTTTTAAAATACAAACATTTCAGACAATACACCCCAAAAAATTTCTGCTGTGGTAACTACAAACACTGCAGACAATACAAAACCAAAAACATCTCTGGGTGTGGGGAATTTCAAACACTGCAGACAATAAAAACCCCCAACCATTCCCTGTGGGAAATACAAACATTTCAGACAATAAAAACCCACAAAAACAAACTCGCGGGGGTTTAAATACAAACCCCGCAACAAACACCCCAAACATCTCTGCTGTGGAAACCCACAAACACTGCAAAATAAACCCCCAACACAACTTGCTGTGGGAACTACAAACACCCGCAGACAATACAAACCCCAAAACATTTTCTGGTGGGAACTACAAAAACGCAGACAATACAACCCCCAAAAACTCCCTGCTGTGGTAACTACAAACACTGCAGACAATACCCCACCAACACATCTCTCCCTTTGGGAACTACCCAACACTGCAGACAATACAAAAACCCCCAAAACATCCTCGTGGGAACTACAAAAATTTCAGACAATTTAACCCCCAACCCCTCTCTGCTGGGAACTACAAACACTTTCGGGGAATACAACCCCAACACAACTCGCTTGGTAAAATAAAAACACCCAGACAAATTTTTCAAAACCCCCAACACATCTGCTGGTAACTACAAACACTGCAGACAATACACCACCAACACATCTCTGCTGTGGTAACTACAAACACTGCAGACAATACACCACCAACACATCTCTGCTGTGGTAACTACAAACACTGCAGACAATACACCACCAACACATCTCTGCTGTGGTAACTAAAAAAACTGCAAAACAAACAACCCCAACACATCTTTTTCTGTGGAAAATACAAAAACTTCAACAATCACCCCAACACATCTCTGCTTGGGAACTACAAACACTGCAGACAATACACCCCCAACACATCCTGCTGTGGGAAATACAAAAAACTGCAGACAATCACCCCAACACACCTTTCTGTGGTAACTACAAACCTGGGAGACAAAAACACCACCAAAACCCTTTTCTGCTGGGTAACAAAAAACACTGCAGAAATCAACCCCCAACACATCTCTGCCTGTGGGAACTAAAAAACACTGGCAGACAAAACAAAACCCCCAAAACCCCTCTGCTGTGGTAACTACAAAAACCGGGAGACAATACAACCCCAACACTCTTTTCTGGGTAACTACAAACACGCAGACATACAACACCAAAACATCTTTGCAGGGTAACCCACAAAAAAACCCGCAGACAATACAACCCCAAAAACATCTTTGCTTGGTAAATACAACACGCCCGACAATACAACACCAACACATCTCCCCCTGTGGTAACTACAAACACGCAGACAAAAACAAACCAAAAACATCTCTGTGTGGTAACTAAAAACACTGCAGAAATCACCCCCCAACACAATCTTTTTGGGGGGGGTAAACTACAAACATTCAGACAAACAAACCAACACATCTCTGCTGTGGTAACTACAAACACTGCAACAAAACCCAAAACCAACACATCTCTTGCTGTGGGTAACTAAAACACGCAGACAAAAACAAACCCCAAAACATTTTGCTTGGGAATACAAAACTGCAGACAATAAACCCCCAACACATCTCGCTGTGGTAACTACAAACACTGCAGACAATACAAAACCAACACATTCCCCCTTGTGGAAAACCTCAAACATTTAACCCCAGAAAAATTTCGGGGAAAAAAATTCGAAAATTTAATTTAAAAATTTCTGCTTTTTCTTCAAAAGGAAAAATTAAAAAATTATTGTGGGGGAAAACAAAAAACTCAACAATCACCACCCAACAATCTTGGTGTGGTAAATAAAAGGATGAGAAATAAAAAAAAATTATGTGTGGTATAAAAATGAGAAATTAAAAAAATTTTTGAGGTAATAAAAAATGAGAAATTAAAAAAAATTTTTTTAAATAAAAATGAGAAATTAAAAAATTTGAGGAATAAAAAGAAAATAAAAAAAATTATGTTGGTAATAAAAAATGAGAAAAAAAGAGTTAAAAAATGATGTGTGGTAATAAAAATGAGAAATAAAAATTTTGTGGAATTTAAAAAATGAAAATAAAAAAAATTTGGTTGGTAATAAAAGGGGAAAAAACAAAAATTTTTTTAAAAAAAAAAATGAAAATAAACCCAAAACCGGGGATAAAAAAGAGAAATTTTAAAACAACCCTTTGTGAAAATAAAATGCAGACAATAAAAAAAGTTTGGGGGGTGGAAATAAAAAACGAGGGCAATAAAAAAATTTGTGGGGGAATTACAAAAATGGAGAAATAAAAAAAATTTTTTGGGGGGAAAAAAAATTGGAGAAAACAACCAAAAGGGGAATTACAAATTGGGGGAGGGTAAAAAAAAATGAGCTTTTAAATCCCTCCTCCCCCCACTCTCCCTTTTGGTTTAAAAAAAAAAATAAATTTTAAAAATTTTTTAATAAAAAAAAATAAACAAAAATTTTTTAATAAAAATTTAAAATTTTAAAAAAAAAATTTTTAAAATAAAATTAGGGGTAAACCCCAAACATTTTGGATAATAAATATTTAAAAATAAAAAAGTCTTGCCCTTGGTAAAAATCCAAAATTGCAAAAAATATTTAAAAATTTTGCCCTTTCTAAAATTTTTTCAAATTTTTAAAAAATTTTTTCTTTGGGTTTAAAAAAAGGAAAAAAAATTTTAAATTTTGGCACCGAAAAAAAAAAGGGAAAAAAACCAAATAACAAAACAATTTATTTTAACCAAAAACCCCAAAAAATATAAAAAATTTTTGTTTAAAAAAAATACTAAACAAAACCAAAAAATTTTTTCTTTGGTTTCAGAATAAAAAAATTATTTGGCAAAAATTTCAAATACACCCCCAAACCCCCCTTTTCTTTATCCCAAATGAACTTTTCAAAACCATTTTCTGCCCGTGAAAACAAAATAAAAAAAAAAATTTATCTTTAAAAAAAATAAAATAAAAACACATTTTGGGAAAAACAAACACTGCCAATTGGGCCCCAAAACTCAGTTTTAAAAAAACTGCAAAAAATTTCCCCCCCCCCCCTTCGGTGCCGGAACTTTCCCTAACTCCAAAAAAAAAAAAACCCCTGCGGGGTTTTTTCCCTGGAAAAACCCCCATTTTGTGGGGGTTTTCCCACCAAAAACTCCAAACACCCCCATCAATTTTCCTTTTTAAAAAACATTGGCCAAAGGGATGAGTAGTTTATAATTGAGCTGATTCTCTCTCTCTCTCTCTCTCTCTCTCTCGCTTTCACGTGTTTATATATATATATATATAATATATATATATATAAATATATATATATATATATTATAATATATATATGATATATAAATATATGTTTGTATATAATATATAAATATAAATTAAAATATATATATATTTATATAATTATGATATATTATATTATTTCTCTTTATTTAGTGTTTATATATATATATATATATATATATATATATTATATATATATATATATATATAATATATACATATATATATATATATATATATATATATATATATATATATATATATATATATATATATATATATATACAAACATATGAATATATATATATATATATATATATATATATATGTCTCGTGCCTAATAGGTAAAACTGGCCAAATAGCAAGAACTCATTTAAATTTATGTCCTTTCTAAAATTTTCTCTTATAAGTTTAAAGATATATTTTTTCATTAATGTTAATGTAAAAATTTTTAATTTTGCACCAAAAGAATCTTAGAAAACTTACCTAACCTTATTATAACAAGAACAATTTATTTTAGCCTAACCCAACTAAATATATTTTAGATTTGTTTACAGTAATTTAATACTAAACAAACACAGTGAAATATGTTTTTTTCGTTTGGTTCAGAATGATTTTGGCGAAATTATTGCATACACAAATTTTCGCTTGTCTTATATGGCAAGATGAGCATTGCTATTTAAGCCATGTTCTGCCTATTCGGCACGACATAATATATATATATATATATATATATATATATATATATATATATATAATATTATATATATATATATACACATATATGTATATACATGCCCTGCCATTGGTGCGCTTACACTACAGTTATAAAACTGCAACATTAACACCCTCCCCCCTTCAGAGTGCCGGCACTGTACTTCCTATCTCCAAGAATCAAGTCCGGCCTGCCGGTTTCCCTGAATCCCTTCATAAGTGTTACCTTGCTCACACTCCAACAGCACATCAAGTCCTAAAAATCATTAGTGTCCATTCACTCCTATCAAAAATGCTCACTCATGCTTGCTGGAAGTCCAAGACCCTCGCACACGAAACCTCCTTTAACCCCTCCCTCCAACCTTTCCTAGGCGGATTTTTACTCCACCTTCCCTCTGCTAAAGATTTATTCACTCTCGAAGTCATTCTTTTTCGTTCCATCCTCTCTACATGTCCAAACTATCTCAATAATTTCTCCTCAGCCCTCTGGATAATAGTTTTGGTAATCCCACACCTCTTAATCTCCAAACTACGGATTCTCTGCATTACATTCAAACCACACATTGCCCTCAGACATGACATCTCCACTGCCTCCAGCCTTCTCCTTGTTTCAACATTCAACACCCATGCTTCACACCCATACATAAGCGTTGGTATAACTATACTCTCATGCATTCGCCTCTTTGCTTTCATAGATAAAGTTCTTTGTCTCCTCAGACTCCTCAGTGCCTCACTCACATTTTCCCCCTCGTCAGTTCTATGATTTACCTCATCTTTCATAGAGCCATCTGCTTACACGTCCACTTCCAATACTCTCGTTCTCCAGTCTGATATCCAATCTTCCGTTACCTATTTTTTTTGTTATCCTCATCACCTTACTCTTTCCTATATTTACTTTCAGTTTCCTTCTTTTACATGCCCAACCAAACTCATCAACCAACCTCTGCAACTTGTCTTCAGAATCTCCCAAAAGCACAGTGTCATCAACGAAAAGCAACTGTGACAACTCCCAGTTTGTATAAGTTTATCTTTTAACCCCACACCTCTTGCCAACACCCGAGCATTCACTTCTCTTACAACTCCATCTATAAATATATTGAACAACCATGGTAAAATCACACATCCCTGTCTAAGGCCTAATTTTACTTGGAAATAATCTCCCTCTCGAATACGTACTTTAACCTGAGCCTAACTATCGTCGTAAAGACTCTTCACTGCTTTCAACAACCTACCTCCTATTTCGTACATTTGCAACAATTGCCACATTGCCCCCCCCCCCTATCCACCCTATCATACGCCTTTTTCAGATCCATAAATGCCACATAAACCTCTTTACCCTTATATAAATACTGTTCACCTATATGTTTCTCTGCAAACACTTGGTCTACACATCCCCTACTCTTCCTAAAGTCTCCCTGTTCATCTGCTATCTTGCTCTGTCTTACTCTTAATTCTTTCAATAATAACTCTACCATACACTACCAGGTATACTCAACAGACTTATTCCCCTATAATTTTTACACTCATTTGTCCCCTTTGCCTTTATACAAAGGAACTATGCATGTTCTCTGCCAATCCCTAGGTACCTTACCCTCATCCATACATTTATTAAATAATTGCACCAACCACTCCAAAACTATATCCCCACCTGCTTTTAACATTTCTACCTTTATCCCATCAATCCCAGCTGCTTTACCCCTTTTCATTCTACTCACTGTCCCACACACTTCCCCCACACTCACAACTGGTTCTTCTTTACTCCTGTAAGATGTTATTCCTCCTTGCCCTATACACGAAATCGCAGTAGAGAAATCACACCCACACACCCACACACCCCACACACCCACACACCAATATATATATATTATATATATAATATTATATATAATATAATATATATATATATATAATATATATATATATATATATATATATATATATATGTCGTGCCGAATATGTAAAACCGGTCAGTTAGCAAAAACTCATTTAAAATTAAGTCCTTTCTAAATTTTTCTCTTATACGTTTAAAGATATATTTTTTTCATTAATGTTAATGTAAAAATTTTTAATTTTGCACCAAAAGAGTCTTAGAAAACTTACCTAACCTTATTATAACAAGAACAATTTATTTTAGCCTAACCCAACTAAATATATTTTAGATTTGTTTACAATAATTTAATACTAAACAAACACATTGAAATATATATTTTTCGTTAGGTTCAGAATGATTTTGGTAAAATTATTGCATACACAAATTTTCACTTGTCCTATATGGCAAGATGAACGTTGCTATTTAAGCCAAGATAGCAAGTTCTGCCTATTCGGCACGACATATATATATATATATATATATATATATATATATATATATATATATATATATATATATAATATATATATATATATATATATATATATATATATATTATATATATATATATATATACAGAGAGAGAGAGAGAGAGAGTTTCTCTGCCTTTCCCTCACTGCTGGATTTTATATTAGAATTTCTGAATGTTTTTAAATTCGTTTATACTGGTATTGATAGCAAGTGTTTGACCTGATCTAAGGGATGAGACTGAGGGGAGGGAAAGGGGAGAGAGAGAGAGAGAGAGAGAGCGAGGAAGAGAGAGAGAGAGAGAGAGAGAGAGAGAGAGAGAGAGAGAGAGAGAGAGAGAGAGAGAGAGAGAGAGAGAGAGAGAGAGAGAGAGGTAAAGGAGGGAGAGGACGTGAGAGAAAGAGGTGAAGAGAGAGCGATAAAGGAATCAGAGTAGAGGAGAATTAGGAAGGCAGAGAAATGATGAAGAGAGGGAGAGAGAACGAGGGAAGGGAGAGGGACGGAGAAAGAGGGAAGGGAAAAAGGGGAAGGTATAGAAATGGAACTATATGAGAGTACATGGGAAAGACAGGTGGCAGACGACGTGGGAGTCCACACCCAGGCTATCAGCTGAGATAAACTTATCTCTTTCTGTCGAGATTAAAGGCTGTCGTGTATTATATACGTGTTTATAAAAAAAGGAGGATAGTAAAGCAGAGGGCTCTCTTCCCACCCTCCACTCCCTCCGTCCACTGCCGGTATTAAAACAAAGCGAAACATATACCATAACATATTGGGAAAGTAATGGAATGATATTTTGAAGGTAAAAAAAAGAAAGTGGATGTAAAACCTGAGTTACAACTATATCTATTTAATACCTTTTTTTTTTTTTTTTTTTTTTTTGTTTACGCAGGATTTGACAAGGTTTGACAAGATTTGACAAGGTTTGACAAGATTTGACAAGGTTTGACAAGATTTGACAAGGTTTGACAAGATTTGACAAGGTTGACAGATTTGACAGGTTTGACAGATTGACAAGGTTGACAAGGTTCGGTTAAGAATCAATAGCTTTATTGACACGCTATTTACGGGTTAAGGATTGACAAGCTAAGAGCTATTACCTACATCAGCTCATTTGAAAAGCATTTCTTTCTCTCTCTCTCTCTCTCTCTCTCTCTCTCTCTCTCTCTCTCTCTCTCTCTCTCTCTCTCTCTCTCTCTCTCTCTCTCTCTCTCTCTCTCTCTCTTTCTCTCTCTTACACAGATCAGTTTTACAAGGTAAGAGATGTTATCCTACCTTAGTTGATCTCAAAGTTCAGCCCTGTCTAAGGTATTCTACCACCCCCAGGATGCCACCCACAACAGTCGCCTAACAGCCAGACGACTGTGTGTAAGATGACTAACACCAAGGTGCCTACTTACTGCTAGGTGAACAAGGGCAGCAGGTGTAAGGTGACTAACATCCAGGTACCTACTTACTGCTGGTGAAACAGGAGCAGCAGCAGATATAAGGCAACATGACCAAAGTTGCCACCCGTGCCGGTGATCGAACCACTTCTAGTGTTAGCCTCACTAGTGGTTCTATTTTTTTTTTTTTTACACAGGGTTTGACAAGGTTAGGTTAAGGATCCCTAGCTAGTTAGTACTAGTTCAACCTCTATACTGTATGCACGCACTATCATGACTTCCACTATTACTATTATTGATAACGTAGTTGGTTCGTTGTCTACGAATAGTCATGACGTATTTGCTCAGCTAGCAGTAGGTAGGTACTTGAGTGTTAATCGACTGGTGTGGGTTGCATCCCGGGACAAAATTTACCTAATTCGCCTGAAACTCTCTGCATAACAAGGGACTTTCTATATAATAGTATGTCATTGATGTCCATATACTAGTAGAAGTACTAGTAGAAGTAAGGATTATTATTATTATTATTATTATTATTATTATTATTATTATTATTATTATTATTATTATTATTATTATCATTATTATTATTATTATTATTATTATTATTATTATTATTATTATTATTATTATTATTATTATTATTAACGGCAGGAGCCTGCTGATTTCAATCTGGCTCCTCGTACTTCCTAGCTGACACCTAGACTTGCAAAGTGCTTGTCCAGCTGGTTCTTAAATGACTGAATTCTCCTGGCATTAACAACTTCAGTAGGTAACTTGCTTCGTACTGCTATATTTCTGTGAAAAAAAGTACATTTGTATTGCATCTTCTGCTTCGAAGTTTTTATTCCACTGTCCCAAGTTGTAGACTCTTTTTGCATTTCAAGCAGAGGGAAGGAGGGAGAGGGAGAGGGAAAGAAGGGAGAGGAGAAGGGAAGGAAAGAAACGAAGGAAGAGAAGGAAGGGAATAAAAGGAAGGAAGGGAGGGAGGGGAAGGGAGAGAGGGAGAGAACAAGGGTACAGTAAAACAAGCAACAGGAAAGTTACCAAAGTCGTGTAAGGGTTCTCACGTTAGGGGATCCTTTACGAGGGGTTAAGGGCAGGTTAAGGGGAAGAAATGCATCAAGGGGAGGTGCGTCGTGATTGTTAAGCGAGGGGGGGAGGGGGGTAAGTAACGTAGACCCACGAAGTGTCGTCAATGTCTAATAATAATAATAATAACAACAATAATAATAATAATAATAATAATAATAATAATAATAATAATAATAATAATAATAATAATAATAATCAGCTAGCTGGCCCTGTGGTTAACGCGACGGTGTGGAGTTTTGAGACTCTCTGATCGCGGGTTCAAACCCCACCCGTGGTATGGCTCATATTATTATCGGGACATACAGCGCTTGAGGTATCATCCGATGAAGGAGAGTTTAGATCCAGTTCCTCAGATCAAGAGCCTTTCACCAACATCACGGCACCTCTCTTGAAGGACCCTAATGGACAAATGTTGTTGCTCAATAGACAGAATAATAGACTGATAGATGGATAAACAAGCCTTGATTAATGACACAGACATACACAACACACACACACACACACACACACACACACACACACACCACACATACATAACACACACACACACACCTAAAATGTGTGTGTGTGTGTGTGTGTGTGTGTGTGTGTGTGTGTGTGCTTCAACACAGTTTTATAGAGATGAGTGACGCGCCCTTTGATGTAATCCACCAACCAGTGCTCTCTGCAAAAACACGCACATTCGGAAAGCTGAAAACACGATGGCCTTTCAGCGTGCATCCTCTATTACGTGCGTTCACCCTCTAACACGTGCAGCTTCAGGCTTCACGTGCAGTGTATGAACCAGCCGAAGCACTGCGGGATTGCATATGCTCAGGGTGACCTGCAAGAAGTTCGCCAGACGGGAGAAATGGTCTGATACCATGGCCGCAAGAGACCATGGCCGCCTGCGACCATCCACAAGTGTTGTTGATAGTTGCTTGTAGGGCCATCACATCTTACGCCGTATCGAGTCGTGCTTCCCGGTATTTGTCGAAGATCTATATACTCAGCTGAGTCAGTGACAGGACTCTCTTTCGGCCCCTTTTCATGTCTCCAACGGTACTGGTGGAGAACTGGTCGAAACGTCGGCCATCTTTCGGTTCCAGTTTGTGGGTTTGTTGGTAAATTGCTCCAACCACTGTACTATGGTTCTTCCAGTTGCGGAATTGGAAATGTTCCAGTTACAGGACTGTGATTGTTGCAACCCCCGGTATTGTGATTGTTGCAACCACGGTATTGTGATTGTTGCAGCCCCGGTATTGTGATTGTTTCAGCCCCGGTGTTGCTATTGTCCCAATTACGGTACTGTTAGTGTCCCAGCCCCGGTGTTGTTGGTGTCCCAGCCCTGGTACTGTGATTGTTGCAGTCCACTTTTTGTGATTTTTTTCAGCCCCGATATTGTGACGATTGCACCAGGGAAAATGAAGGAGGAGAGACAAAAAGAAAAAAAAAGGTAAAGGGAAAAGATCTAACATATTAGAGAAAAAGAGACAAATAAGAGCAAGCAAGACTTTCATCCCCGCCCGGACTCACCGGAAGATCTTTCATTTCAGCAGACCTTCAAAACCCGGAGGGATTAATGGGCTTATGTTATGTAAAGGCCAATATTGTAGGGACCCAGTTGGGTCCACTTCGAGGACCGTGAAAAAAGCTTTTTTTCCACAAACGGGCAAAAACGCAACTTCACCTGTCTTACCCTTCTCCCGGACTCACTCCATTGGACAATTTTACCCCGGGTGACTCGATATGGAAAACATTGTACAGCATAATATGTAAAGAATAAAGTCTTGACCAAAGAAAAAGCTGGCCAAAGATGGCTCCAACTTCATCCCTTTCCCACTTGTATGTCCCCAAACAATAAAAAAGCTTTCAAATACTGAGTAGGTAAAAGCTCTTGCTTGCCAAAAAAGTTAGAATCCCTTTAACTTAAAAAAGCTGTCAATAAAGCAGGGGTGTATGAATGGTTTTTAAAAACCGACAAGTTGAAGATGAGACACTTGCAGCATATGGGAATCTTTATTCCCATATGCGCATAATGCTCAATCTTCAACTTTTTCGGTTTTTTCAAACCATTCTACAACGTCAACCCTGCACATCATGGATCTTGTTACAAAAATTCTTTAAAACCCTTTTTCAACCTTTGGGGCAAGAAACCACTTCGACTAGTGGATGGGACCACTATGACCCCCCCCGCCTGCTTACCTCACCTCACTAAGTATATAACACGCTACGGCCCCCTTTTCTGACATTCAAAGATTGATGGGGTGAACCATCGACGACTCCAGGCGGGGACTGATTACCTCATACTCCTCCTCTCCTTACGCCTTCCTCTTTGTATTGGACTGATGAAGCCACTGTGTGGCGAAACGTTTCCTGAATAAAGATTCCCATATGCTGCATAAGTGTCTCAATCTTCAAAGCTAGGGATCCTTAACCTTGTCAAACCCTGTGTAAAAAAAAAAAAAAAAAAAAAAAAAAAAAGAGAAATGAGAGACAGGAGACACTCAAGGAACACATATGTATGTTTGTATATACTTCGTAGTGTGTGTGTGTGTGTGTGTATGCGTGTATGTGTGTGTGTGTGTGTGTGTGTGTATTTGCGTGTGTGTATTTGTGTGTGTGTGTGTATTTCCCTATTAGTAGTTAGAGACATTAACTTTATATTCTTGATATCTTGTCTTCCATAATGGCTTTATTTAGGATATTTTATAGTCTACAATAGATGTAGTATACTGTTGTATCCCCGAACAGCTATCAGCTTCTTTAATATATATAGCATGTCTTGTATCAACTTACAGCTATCAGCTTCTTTAATATATATAGCATGTCTTGTATCAACTTACAGCTATCAGCTTCTTTAATATATATAGCACGTCTTGTATCAACTTACAGCTATCATCTTCTTTAATATATATAGCACGTCTTGTATCAACTTACAGCTATCATCTTCTTTAATATATATAGCATGTCTTGTATCAACTTACAGCTATCAGCTTCTTTAATATATATAGCACGTCTTGTATCAACTTACAGCTATCAGCTTCTTTATATATAATAGCATGTCTTGTATCAACTTACAGCTATCAGCTTCTTTAATATATATAGCACGTCTTGTATCAACTTACAGCTATCAGCTTTTTTAAAATATATATAGCATGTCTTGTATCAACTTACAGCTATCAGCTTCTTTAATATATATAGCATGTCTTGTATCAACTTACAGCTATCAGCTTCTTTAATATATATAGCATGTCTTGTATCAACTTACAGCTATCAGCTTCTTTAATATATATAGCATGTCTTGTATCAACTTACAGCTATCAGCTTCTTTAATATATATAGCATGTCTTGTATCAACTTACAGCTATCAGCTTCTTGACTATATATATAACATGTCTTGGGTCGACCCGTAAGTATTAGCCTCTCGAATTAGCAGCCAGTTTTCATGTGGTTCTTCCTGGTTTGCATTTTCAGAAATTTAAAAAATATGGCCTCGTGATCTCTCTCTGGCCAGTGCAAAAAAAATTCTTTGCTTTCTTGTATCATTTTAAGAACTTGTGCTCTCTCTTTATCGTGTCTTCCAAGACAGGCGCTTCCGGTGCTTGCAGAGATCCTTTGTGTAAGAGAAAAGGGAACAAGAGTATGTAAAAATTATAGGAGGATAAATCTGTTGTGGGTAAAGTGTACGAAAGAATAGCTAGTGAAAGAGTTAAGGGAAAGACAGAGAAAGTTAAGGGAAAGACAATGAAAGTTAAGGGAAAAACAGAAAGTTAAGGGAAAGACAGAAAGTTAAGGGAAAGATAGAGAAAGTTAAGGGAAAGCCAGAGAAAGTTAAGAGAAAGACAGAGAAAGTTAAGGGAAAGACAGAAAGTTAAGGGAAAGATAGAGAAAGTTAAGGGAAAGACAGAGAAAGTTAAGGGAAAGACAGAGAAAGTTAAGAGAAAGACAGAGAAAGTTAAGGGAAAGACAGAAAGTTAAGGGAAAGATAGAGAAAGTTAAGGGAAAGACAGAGAAAGTTAAAAGAAAGACAGAGAAAGTTAAGGGAAAGATAGAGAAAGTTAAGGGAAAGGCAGACAAAATTAAGGGAAAGACAGATAAAATTAAAGGAAAGAGAAAGTTAGGGAAAGACAGATAAAGTTAATGGGAAGACAAGGAAAATTAAGGGAAAAGACAGAGAAAGTTAAGGAAAAAAAAAGAGATAGTTAAGGGAAAGTTAGAGAAAGTTAAAGGAAAGACAGAAAAAAATAAGGGAAAGGCAAATTTAAGGTAAAAAAAATGAGAAATCAGTATTACGGAGAAAGAAGAATGAATTAGAAAGGCAGGGGATGTGATGCTCCAGTGACTGTGCTGTGATATAAGTGAGCAAAAGATAGACGAGGGACAGACGCTGTTTGCTGCATGTATGGATATTAAAACAACACATCATGAGTGTAGAACTGGCAGAGATGTGATGTGACTGGTGTTGCAGATACACGGAGAACTTGTTGAAAGATGTGAAAAGTTTTATTCGGAAAGTGAAGTTGACATCTGGCAACGTTGAAGAGTGATGTAGTGATTTAGCAAAACCGACAAGTTGAAGACAGAGCCCCTTGTGCAACGTTTGGAATTCTTTATTGAGGAAACGTTTCGCCAGGCAGAGGCTTCCTCTTCTCCGTGGTTGGTAGGTAAGATACATAAGCAACAGTTAGGTAACTTTATTCCATAACGTTTCGCCTACACAGTAGGCTTCTTCAGTCGCGTACAGGAAGTAGGCAGGAGCAGTAGAGTTCTAACCCCACCCATACCTTGGTTTATAAAGTGAAGGTGTTTGGAAGACTACGGAAAACAAGGAAACTGAAAGTTAAAATAAAAACGAAGATTATTCTTACTATTATTACATTGATGTGGAAGTGATCAGGAAGGAGAAGAGAGTAAGTCCTAGCTAGTTATTCTAACATTAGATACTAGACCGCAGGGAAAGTGTATAAAGGAGGTTAGGATATTTAAATGAGAGAGGACGTCCTGGCAGATGGCTCTACGAGAGTCGAGGCGAATCACAAGACAGAGCAGATAAGATAATGACAATGGAGATTACCAAAGAGGATGCAACAGTCTTACCAACACTCTTACAAAAGCTCTGTTTATGTTGCAGTGAACGAGGAAGCTGGAGGCAGTGTAGGTGTGTTTGAGATCACTGTGGAAAGATGAATTTTACGGGTTAGAAAACACTAGACCCTCGTATTACTCAGCGCTTTTAACGTAAACATTTCTTAATATGCAATCTTAATATGCAATCATTACTGATTCTCAGTGAAGGTAACACTTGGTTACTCTCTGCACCAGTGGTAGTTATCCTGATACTTATTATCGTACTGAAGGAATCAAAACAACAGTATAAATATTTATTCACAACGAGGTTAAATTCGTTAGTCACAGTTCACACCATATAATTCATCCCAAGTGACAGAACATATGCGTTAGCGGCGGCAGCGGCGGAAGCGGCGGAAGCGGCGGCAGAGGCAACACAGCGGCAGCAGCAGCATCAGTGTAATTAGTGGTGACGGCTCCTCTCCATATATCAATATTCCACTCCAAGTCTCAGAAATCATTAACGAATTGCAAAATCTCTTTGCTACTAGGGAACGAAGATTAGTACAGTGGGTCTACCGTGAAGCCAGCACGATAAAGCGACCATTCCTTTCATAATATACACCACAGTCGATAATATTACTGACAGACTAAATAGGGGAAAAAATCAACAGTAGGTTGGAGGTATGAAGACCATAATTCAGGGAGACGAAGATAGATTGTTGAGGTGATTTGTTGTCTTGGAAACAAGAGAACAAGACGGGTTTATCAAGGTCTATAAATACGGTGTAGGAGACGTTCCAGGCAGAGATGAAGGGAGGGTGTGAAGGAGGTTTTGAGAATTTAGGGGCTTGAGCATCAGCATGTGTGAGTTTGTTGGACTGGAGTGTTGATGTCGACTGTGTAGTTGCTTAACATCGAAAACAATCGTTATTTTTTGTTTATTTTCACGTATCAATGCACAGGCTAAGGCGTTTTTTCTACACCGCAAGCTTACTGCAGAGCTTAACTACGCTTCTGCCAGAGCTAGCTATGCTTAATGAAGAGCTTAGCTAAGCTCACTGCCGGATGTTAGCTAAGCTTAATGCAGAGCTCTAGCCTAAGCTTACTGCAGGCTTAGCTAAGCTTACTGCAGAGCTTAGCTAAGCTTACTGCAGACGCTTAGGCTACGCTACTGCAGGCTTAGCATAAGCTTACTGCGAACTTAGATAAGCTTATGCCAGAGCTTAGCTACGACTTACTGCAGAGCTTAGTTAGCTCACTCCAGAGTTACCTTAAGTTTTACTGCAGAGATTTGCTACTGCTTACTGCAGAGATTATCTAGCTTACTGCAGAGCACTAGATAAGCTTACTGCAGTGCTTAGCTCTGTTTACGCAAAGCTTAGCTAAGCTGACCTGCAGAGCTTAGCTCAACTTATTGCAATGCTTAGCTAAACTGACTTGAAGTGCTTAGCTAACTTATTGCCAAAGCTTAGCTAAGTTATGCACAGAGCCCTTAGCTAATTTACTGCGAGTTGCTCAGCTTTCTGCAAAGCTTAGGTAGTCTAAGGTACTCTAAGACAGGTACAGACGAAAACATTGGTAAACACAGCTTGAATTTTGGCAAATTGGCAGAGTATGTTGTCTGCACTCTGAATGATGAGTGGGGAGTATGTTGTCTGCTCTTGAAGGCATGAGTAGGGAGTATGTTGTCTGTTACACTCGAAGGATGAGTGGGGAGTATGTTGTCTGCAATCTGAAGGTTGAGTGGTCGGAGTATTGTTAGTATGCACTCTGAGGATGAGTTGGGAGTATGTAGTCTGCTCTATGTCAGGATGAGTGGGGAGTCCTTGTTGTCTGCACTCTGAAGGATGAGTGGGGTAGTATGTTGTCTGCACTTCTGTAGAGCATGAGTGGTGAGTAGTTGTCTGCTCACTCTGAAGGATGAGTGGGGTGTATGTTGTCTGCACTCTGAAGATGAGTGGGGAGTATGTTGGTCTGCACTCTGAGGATGAGTGGGGAGTATTTTGTCTGCACTTGAAGGATGAGTGGGGAGTATGTTGTCTGCACTCTGAAGGATGAGTGGCGGAGTATGTTGTCTGCACTCTGATTGATGGAGTGGGGGGTATGTTTTCTGCACTTGGAAGATGAGTGGGGAGTATGTTGTCATGCACTTGAAGGACTGATGGGGGTCAGTATGTTGCTCTTGCACTCTGAAGGAATGTGTGGGGAGTTACTGTTGTCTGCTACTATGAAGGATGAGTGGGGGACGTATGTTGTCTGCACTATGATGGATGTGTGGGGAGTATGTTGTCTGCACTCTGAAGGATGAGTGGGGTGTATGTTGTCTGCACTCTGAAGGATGAGTTGGGGAGTATGTTTTGTCCCTGCACTATGTTGGAAAAGATGCTCAGTGCAGGGAGTATGTTTTGTCTGAACTCTGAAGGATGAGTGGGGAGTGGGAGAATGTTGTATGGCACTTGAGGATGATGTGGGGAGTATGTTGTCTGCACTCTGAAGGATGAGTGTGGGAGTATGTTGTCTGCACTTGAAGGATGAGTGGGGAGTATGTTGTCTGCACTATGAAGGATGAGTGGGGAGTATGTTTGTCTGACACTATGAAGGATGACGTGGGGAGTATGTTGTCTGCACTCTGAAGGATGAGTGGGGAGTATGTTGTCTGCACTCTGGAAGGATGAGTGGGGAGTATGTTGTCTGCACTCTGAAGGATGAGATGGGGTAGTATGTTGTCTGCATCTGAAGGATGAGTGGGGAGTATGTTGTCTGCAAACTCTGAAGGATGAGTGGGGTGGAAGTATGTTGTTCCTGCAAATCTGAAGGATGAGTGGAGGAGTATGTTGTCTGCACTCTGAAGGATGAGTGGGGAGTATGTGTCTGCCCTGAAGGGATAGTGGGGAGTTGTTGTTGCACTCCTGAAGGAATGAGTGGGGACGGTATGTTGTCTGCACTCTCTGAAGGATGGAGTGGGGGTATGTTTTGTCTGCATCTGAAGGATGAGTGGGGAGTATGTTGTCTGCCACTTGAAGGATGAGTGGGGAGTATGTTGTCTGCACTTGAAGGATTGAGTGGGGAAGTATGTTGTCTGCACTCTGGAAGGATGGGAGCGTGGGGAGTAAGTATGTTTGTCTGCACACTCTGAAGGTTGAGTGGGGTTATGTTGTCTGACACTATCTGAAGGATGATGGCGGGGAGTTGAGTACGAAAACGGGAGTAGAGAGTGAATGAGATATGTTGTCTGCACTCTGAAGGATGAGTGGGGAGATGTTTGTCTGCACTATGAAGGATGAGTGGGGTCGTATGTTGTCTGCACTCTGATGGATGTGTGGGGAGCTATGTTTGTCGACTCTGAAGGATGATTGGGGAGTTGTTGTCTTGCTCTCTGAAGGACTGAGGTGGGAGTATGTTGTCTGCACTATGAAGATGCAGTGGGGAGTAGTTTGTCTGCACTCTGAAGGATGTGTGGGAGGTATGTTGTCAGCTTCTGAAGGATGGAGTGGGCGAGTATGTTGTCTGCACCTCTGAAGGATGAGTGGGGAGTATGTTGTCTGGCACCTCTGAAGGATGACGGTGGGGTGTATGTTGTTGCCACTCAAAAGGATGAGTGGGGCAGTATGTTTGTCTGCGCTCTGAAGGGAATGAGGGGGAGGGTATGTTGTGCACTCTGAAAGGATGTAGTGGGGTGTAGTTTGTCTGAACTCTGGAAGGATGATTGGGGAGTATGTTGTCTGCACTATGAAAAAGGATGAGTGGGGAGTATGTTGTTGTATGCACACTCTGAAGGATGAGTGGGGAGTTTGTTGTCTGAACTCTGAAGGCATGTGTGGAGTATGTTGTCTGCTCACTCTGAAGGGATGAGTGGGGATTATGTTGTCTGCACTCTTGATGAGGAGTGGGGAGTTATGTTGTCTGCAATCTGAAGGGATGAGTGGGGAGTATGTTGTCTGCACTCTGGAAGGATGTGTGGGGAGTATGTTGTCTGCACTCTGAATGATGAGTGGGGAGTATGGTCTGCACTCATGAAGGATGAGTGGGGAGTATGTTGTCTGCACTATGGACAGGATGATGGGGAGTATGTTGTCTGCACTCTGAAGGATGAGTGGGGAGTGAGTATGTTGTCTGCAACTCTGTAGGATGAGTGGGGAGTTTGTGGTCTGCACTCTGACGGATGATGTGGGGGCAGTTGTTAGTCTGCACTCTGACAGGATGAGTGGGGAGTATGTTGTCTGCACCTCTGATGGATGTGTGGGAGTTTGGTTGTTCTGCTCATCTGAAGGATGAGTGAGGGAGTATGTTTTCTGCACTCTGAAAAGGATGAGTGGGGGAGTATGTTGTTCTGCACTATGAAGAATGAGGGGGATTATGTTGTCTGCACTCTGAAGGATTGAGTGGGGAGTATGTTGTCTGCACTCGAGGATGAGTGGGAGTATGTGGTCTGCACTCTTAAGGATGAGTGGGGAGTATGTTGTATGCACTCTGAAGGATGAGTGGGGTGCGGGAGTATGTTGTCTGACACTCTGAAGGTAGGTGTGGGAACTTGGTGACTGGACTCCATGAAGAATGAGTGGGGTTATGTTGTCTGCACTCTGTAAGGATAGTGGGGAACATTGGTTGACTGGACTCTGAAAAGAATGAGTGGGGAGTATGTTGTCTGGCACTCTGAAGGAGAGTGGGGAGTATGTTGTCGCACTATGAAGAATGAGTGGGGAGTAAGTTGTCTGCACTCTGAAGATGAGTGGGGTGTTTGTTGTCATGCACTCTTGAAGGAATGGTGGGAGTATGTTGTCTGCACTCTGAAGGATGATGGGGGAGTATGTTGTCTGCACTCTGAAGGATGGAGTGGGGGTATGGTTGTCTGCACTCGAAGGATGAGGTGGGGAGTTTGTTTCTGCACTCCTGAAGGGATGAGTGGGGAGTAGTTGTTGCCTCAACTATGAAGGATGAGTGGGGGAGTATGTTGTCTTGCTACTCTGAAGGATGTGTGGGGAGTATGTTGTCTGCACTCTGGAAGATTGAAGTGGGGAGCAGTATGTTGTCTTGCACTCGAAGGATGAGTGGGGAGTTATGGTTGTAATGCCACTCTGAAGGATGAGTGGGGTGTTTGTTGTCTGCAATCTGAAGGGATGTAGTGGGGAGTATGTTTGTCTGCACCTCTGTAGGATGACGTGGGGAGTTATGTTGGTCTGCATCTGAAGGAATATGAGTGGGGAGGGTGTATGTTGTCTGCACTCTGAAGGCATGAGTGGGGAGTATGTTGTCTGCACTCTGAAGGATGAGTGGGGAGTATGTTGTCTGCACTCTGAAAGGATGAGTGGGGGGTATGTTGTCTCACTCTGAAGTATGAGTGGGGGAGTTATGTTTGTCTGCACTCTGAAGGATGAGGGGGGGAGTATGTTGTCTGCACTCTGAAGATGAAGTGGGGAGTATGTTGTCTGCACTATGAAGGTGAAGTGGGGAGTATGTTTGTCTGCACTCCTGAAGGATGAGTGGGGAGTATGTTGTCATGCAACTTGAAGGATGAGGGGGGAGTATGTTGTCTGCACTTGAAGGATTGAGTGTGGAACATGGTGATCTGGACTCTGAAGAATGAGTGGGAGTATGTTGTCTGAATCTGAAGGATGAGTGGGGAACTTGGCTTTGACTGGGACTCTGAAGAATGAGTGGGGTGTTTTGTTGTCTACACTCTGAAGGAGAGTGGGTGGTGGTATGTTGTTGCACTCTGAAGGATGAGGTGGGGAAGTATGTTTGTCTGCATATCTGTTGGATGAGTGTGGAACATGGTGATGGACTCTGAAGAATGAGTGGGGAGTATGTTGTCTGCTCTCTGAAGGGATGAGTTGGTGGAACATGGGGACTGGACTCTGAAGATTGAGTGGGGAGTAATGTTGTCTACACTCTGAAGGATGAGTGGGGAGTTATGTTGTTCTGCACTCTGAAGGATGAGTGGCGGAGTTGTTGTCTTGCACTCTGAAGGATGTGTGGGGAGTATGCGTGGTCTGCATACTGAAGCATGAGTGGTGGAGTATGTTGTCTGCACTTGAAGGATGGTGTGGGGTGTTTGTTTTCTGCACTCTGAAGTATGTGTGGGGAGGTTTGTGTCTGCTCTCTGAAAGGATGAGGGGGGAGTTTGTTGTTCACTCTGAGATGCAGTGGTGTAGGGAGTATGTTGTCTGCACTCTGAAGGATGACGTGGGGTTATGTTCGTCTTGCACTCTGAAGGATGAGTGGGGAGTGGAGTATGTTGTCTGCTCTTGAAGGATGAGTGGGGAGTATGTTGTCTGCACTCTAGATAGGATGAGTGGGGAGTATGTTGTTCTGCACTATGAAGGATGAGTGGGGAGCTATGTTGTCTGCACTCTGAAGGATGAGTGGGAGGGAGTATGTTGTCTGCACTCGAAGGATGAGTGGGGAGTATGTTGTATGCACTATGAAGGTTGTGTGGGGAGTATGTTGTTGTACACTTCTGAGGATGAGTGGAGGAGTATGGTTGTCTGCACTCTGAAGGATGGAGTGGGGAGTATGTCGTCTGCACTCTGAAGGATGAGTGAGGGGAGTTTGTAGTCCTGCACTTCTGAAGGTATGAGTGGGGGAGTATGTTGTCTGCACTCTGAAGGATGAGTGGGGAGTATGTTGTCTGCACTCTGAAGTATGAGTGGGGAGTAGTATGTTGTTTCACTTGAAGGATGAAGTGGGGAGTATGTTGTCTGACTCTGAAGGTTGAGTGGGGAACATGGTGACGGGACTGAAGAAATGAGTGGGGAGTCATGTTGTCGCACTCTGAAGGACTTGAGTGCGGGGAACATGGTGACTGGAATCTGAAGAATGAGTGGTGAGTATGTTGGTCTCACTCTGAAGGATGAGTGCGGGAGTATGTGTCTGCACTCTGAAGGATGAGTGGGGGGAGTATGTTGTTCCTGCACTCTGAAGGTGTGTGGGGAGTATGTTGTCCTGGCACTCTGAAGGATGTGTGGGGAGTATGTTTGTCTGCCACCTGAGGTGAGTGGGGAGTATGTTTTCTGCACTTGAAGTAGGAGTGGGGAGTATGTTGTCTGCACCTCTGAAGGTGAGTGGGGAGTATGTGGTCTGCACTCTGAAGGATGAGTGTGAGTGGCGGAGTATGTTGTCTGCACGCTGAGGATGAGTGGGGGTATGTTTGTCTGCACTCTGAACGATGGTGGGGAGTATGTTGTCTGCACTCTTGAAGGTTGAGTGCGGGAGTATTGTAGTCTGCACTCATGAAGGATGAGTGGGTGAGAAGTATGTTGTCTGCACTCTGAAGGATGTGTTGGGGTGTATGGCTTGTATGCGCTCTGAAGGATGACGTGGGGGGGAGTTGTATGTTGTCTGCACTCTGAAGATGAGTGGGGGTATGTTGTCTGCACTCTGAAGGTATGAGTGGGGGTATGTTGTCTGCCACTCTGAAGGGATGAGTGGGGAGTATGTTGTCATGCACTCTGAGGAATCGAGTGGGGAGAGTATGTGTCAGATCACTCTGAAGGTTGATGTGGGGAGTATGTTGTCTGCACTCTGTTGGATGTGTGGGGAGTATGTCTGATCTGCACCTGAAGGGATGATTGGGGAGTATGTTGTCTGCACTCTGAAGGATGAGTGGGGAGTATGTTGTCTGCACTATGAAGGTGAGGGGGTGTATGTTGTCGCACTCTGAAGGATGAGTGGGAGTTGTTGTCTGCACTCTGAAGGATGATCAGTGGGGAGTATGTTGTCTGCACTCTGAAGGATGAGTGGGGGGCGAGTGAGTATGTTGCTCTGCACTCTGAAGGATGAGTGGGGAGTATTGTGTCTGCAATCTGAAGGATGGTTTGGGGGAGTATGTTGTCTGCACTCTGAAGGTTGAGTGGGGAGTATGTTGTCTGCACTTCTGAAGGATTGAGGGGGAGTATGTTGTCTGCTACTTGAAGGATGATGGGGAGCTATGTTGTCTGCACTCTGATAGGATGGAAGTGCGGAGTATGTTGTCAGACACTTGAAGGATGAGTGGGGAGTATGTTGTCTGCACTCTGAAGGATGAGTGGGGAGTACTGTTGTCTGCACTATGAAGGAATGATGTGGGGTGTTGTTGTCTGCACTCTGAAAGTATGAGGGGGGAGTATGTTGTCTGCTACTCTGATGGATGAGTGGGGTGTATGGTTGTCTCTGCACTCTGAAGATGAGTGGGGAGTTTGTTGGTCTGCACTCTGAAGAATGAGTGGGGAGTATGTTGTCCTGCACTCTGTAGGATGAGTGGGGAGTATGTTGTCTTGCACTCTGTAGGATGAGTGGGGAGAGTATGTTGTCTTGCACTCTGAAGGATGAGTGGGGAGTATGTTGTCTGCACTCTGAAGGATGTGTGGGGAGTAGTTGTCCTGCCACTTGAAGGATGAGTGGAGGACATTGGGTGATGGACTCTGAAGAATGAGTGGGGAGAGTTCATGTTGTCTGCACTCTGAAGGTTGTGTGGGGATCTGGTGACTGGACTCTGAAAGAATGAGTGGGGGAGAGTATGTTGTTTACACTCTGAAGGATGTGTGGGGAGTTATGTTGTCTGCACTCTGAAGGTATGAGTGGGGATTATGTTGTCTGCACTCTGAAGGATGAGTGGCGGGGAGTATGTTGTCTGCACTCTGAAGGATGAGCGTGGGGGTATGTTGTCTGCACTCTGAAGGTTGAGTGGGCGGAGCAATGTCTGTCTGCACTCGGAAGTATGAGTGGGGAGTATGTCTGTCTGTACTCTGAAGGATGGTGGGGAGCATGTTGTCTGCACTCTGAAGTATGTGTGGGGAGTTGTTGTCTGCACTCTGAAGTTGAGTGGGGTGTATGTTGTTCTGCACTCGGTCAGGATGTGTGGGGAGTTATGTTGTCTGACTCTGATGGATGAGTGGGGGAGTATGTTGTCTGCACATCTGCAAGGCATGATGTGGGGGGAGTATGTTGTCTGCACTCTGACGGATGAGTGGGGAGTAGTATGTTGTCTGCACTCTGAAGGATGAGTGGGGAGTATGTTGATGCAATTCTGAAGGATGCAGTGGGGTGTATGTTTTTCTCGACACTCTGTCACGATGAGTGGGGAGTATGTGGTCTGCACTCTGAAGGTATGAGTGGGGAGTATGTTGTCTTGCACTCTGAGGTGTGTCGGGGAGTATGTTGTCTGCTACTCTGAAGGTATGAAGGTGGGGGAGTATGTGTCTCACTCTGAAGGTTGCCCCAGTGGGGAGTATGTTGTCACACTCTAAGGTTGGAGTGGGAGTATGTTGCTGCACTCTGAAGGAGGGTGGGGAGAGTATGTTGTCCTTGCACTCTGAAAGATGAGTGGGGATGTATGTTGTCTGCACATCTGAAGGATGACGTGGGGGAGTATGTTGTCTGCACTCTGAAGGATGATGTGGGGTACATGGTTGACTGGATCTGAAGAATGAGGGGAGACTATGTTGTCTGCACTTGAAGTTGTGTGGGAACATGGTGTCTGGAGACTCTGAAGAATGAGTGGGGAGTATGTTGTCTCACTCTGAAGGATTGAGTGGGGATTAGTATGTTCGTCGGCACTCTTGAAGGAAATGTAGTGGGGGAGTTATGTTGTCTGCACTCTGAAGGATGTGGGGGGAGTATGTTGTCTGCAATCTGATAGGATGTGGGGGGAGTATGTTGTCTGCACTCTAAGGATGTGTGGGGAGTTTGAGGGAGTATTTGTTTGTCTGCACTCTGAAGGATGAGTGGGAGTGTATGTTGTCTGCACTATGTAGGAATGAGTGGGGAGTATGTTTTCTGCACTCTGTAGTATGAGTGGGAGGTATGGTGTCACTGCACTCTGAAGGATGACGGGGGGGGTGGGGGGAGTAAGGTTGTCTGCAACTCTGAGGATGAGTGGGGGTATGTTGTCTCACTTGAAGGATGAGTGGGGGAGTATGTTGTTCTGCATCTGAAGGATGAGTGGGGAGTATGTTGTCGCACTCTGAAAGGATGAGTGAGGGGAGTATGTTGTCTGCACTCTGAGGATGCAAGTGGGGTGTATGTTTTGTCTGCAACTCTGTCGAAGGATGAGTGGGGAGTATGTTGTCTGCCAATCTGAAGGATGTGTGGGGAGTATGTTGTCTGCACTCTGAAGGATGAGTGGGAGGAGTATGTTGCTGCACTTGAAGGATGTTTGGGGAGTATGTTGTCTTGCACTGAGGATGAGTGGGGAGTTGTGTATATGTTGTCTCGCATCTGATAAAAGTATGAGTGAGGTAGTTTGTTGTTGCATCTGAACAGGATGAGTGGGGGAGTAGTTGTCTGCACTCCTGAAGTATGGAGTGGGGAGTATGTTGTCTGCTCACTATGAAGAATGAGTGGGGAGTATGTTGTCCGCACTTATGTAGGGCTGAGTGGGGGAGGTATGTTGTCTGCATCTGAAGGATGAGTGGGGAGTATGTTGTTGGCACTCTGAAGGATGGTGGGGGAGTATGTTGTGGACACTCTGAAGGATGATGGTGAGTAGGTTGTTGCACTTGAAGGATGAGTGGGAGTATTGTTGTCTGCCACTCTGAAGGCATGAGTGGGGAGTATGTTTTACTGCACTCTGAAGGATGAGGGGGAGTATGTTGTCTGCACTCTGAAAGGATGAAGTGGGCGAGTTGTTGTCTGCACTTGAAGGTGATGTGGGGAGTATGTTTGTCTGCACTTGAAGGATAGTGGGGAGTATTGTTGTCTGCACTCTGAAGGATGAGTGGGAGTTTGTTGTTCTGCACTCTGGAAGGATGAGTGGGGAGTATCGTTGTCGCACTTTTCTGAAGGATGAGTGGGGAGTATGTTGTCTGACTTGAAGGATGAGTGGGGAGTATGTTGTCTGCAACTGAGGCATGAGTGGGGGTGTTGTCTGCAACTATGAAGGCTGAGTGGGGTACATGGTGGATGGACTTGAAGAATGAGTGGGGCAAGTATGTTGTCTGCAATCTGAAGGATGAGTGGGGACACATGGTGACTGGCTTCTGAAGATGAGTGGGGAGTATGTTGTCTACACTCTGAAGGATGAGTCGGGGTGGGGAGTATGTTGTCTGCACTTGAAGGATGAGTGGAGTATGTTGTCTGCACTCTGAAGGATGAGTTGGGGAGTATGTTGTCTGCACTTGAAGGATGAGTGGGGAGTATGTTTCTGCCCATCTGAAGGATGAGTGGGGAGTATGTTTGTCTGCACTTCTGAAGGATGAGTGGGGGTATGTTGTCTGCACTCTGAAGGAATCGAGTGGGGAGAGCAGATTTTTTTCTGCACTCGTGGAAGTATGTGTGGGGAGTATGTTTGTCTGCACTCTGAAGGATGAGTGGGGAGTATTTGTCTGCACTCTTAAGGGGGGGATGAGTGGGGTGTATGTAGTCTGCACTCTGAAGGATGTGTGCGACGAGTATGTCTGTCTGCCACTCTGAAGGTTGAGTGCCAGTTGGGGAGTATGTTGTCTGACACTCTGAAGGATGAGTGGGGTGTATGTGTCTGCACTCTGAAGGGATGAGTGGGGGGAGTTCTGTTGCTCTGCACTCTTGAAAGGATGAGTGGGGAGTATGTTGTCCTGCACTCTGATGGATGAGTGGGGGAGTATGTTGTCTGCACTCTGATGGGATGAGTGGGGATTATGTTGTCTGCTCTATGAAGATGAGTGGGGTGTATGTTGTCTGCACTTGAAAGGCTGAAGTGGGGAAGTATGTTGTCTGACACTCTGAGTATGAGTGGGTAGTATGTTGTCTGCTATCTGAAAGGATGAGTGGGAGAGTATGTTTGTCTGCACTCTGAAGGATGAAGTGGGGAACTTGGTGTTGGGCTCTGAAGAATGTGTGGGGAGTATGTTGTCTGCACTCTGAAGGATGAGTGGAGAGTATGTTGTCTGCACTCTGAAGGATTGAGTGGGAGGAGTATGTTGTCTGCACTCTGAAGGATGAGTGGGGAACATGGTGATGGCACTCTGAAGAATGTAGTGGGGAGTTGGGTTTCAACACACAATAGGATGAGTGGGCTGGAGTGGGGATACCGTGTTTGAGTGGGTCGTCGACCACGTTCGTCATAGGGGAAGACAACTGGAAGTTGAGTTAACTTGTCTTATACTATTTATCATAATTTTATTTTCTTCATGCAAAATTTTTCTATGTATTTAAAACTTATCTTTTTAAACTTTCTAGTGTACTTTCTTTCAGTTATATTTTGTTAGTAATAATAAGAGTAGACTCGATAGCTATTTTTTGTGTTCTTCATACCCGTACATGTAAGGTTTATTAGTGACCTTATACCCTACTGTGAGAGGTTTTAGTGGACCTTTATACCCATTCTGAGTTGTATTAGTGGACTTCTATGCCGATACTGTGAATGGTTAGTGACCTTACACCCATACTGTAAGTTGTTAGTGGACCTTTTTACCCATAATGTAAAATGATTAGTGGACCTATCCGATTACTGTGAGTTGTTAGTGGACCATATACCATACTGTAAGTTGTTAGTGACCTCTATACCCCATACTGTATGTTGTTAGTGTCCTTATACGATACTGTGAGTTGTTTTGTGACACCATTATTACCCTATACTGTAAGTTGTTAGTGTCCTTATACCCATACTGTAAGTTGTTAGTGGTCTTATACCGATACTATGAGTTGTTAGTGTCCTTATTACATACTGTAATGTTAGTTAGAGACTTTTACCCCATACTGTAAGGTTGTTTGTTAGTGACAATTTTACCCCAATAATACTGTTGTTGTATTAGTGACCTTATAACCTTAATGCTAAGTTGTTGAGCTGACCTTATTACCGATACTGTGAGTTGTGTTAGTGACCTTTTACCCACATAATGATAAGTTGTTTGTGACCTTATTCCCATACTCGTAAGTTGTTAGTGACCTCCTATACCGATACTTGTGGTTGTCAGTGACCTTATACCAATTACTGTAGTTGTTAGTGACCTTTTACAACATACTGTTAGTTGTTAGTGACCTTATTTACCCATACTGTAAGTTGTTAGTGACTTATTCGCATTACTGTGAGTTGTTAGTGACCTTATACCACCATACTGTAAGTTGTTAGTGACCTGATTCCCATACTGGAGGGAAGTTGTTATTGACCTTATACCCATACTGTAAGTTTGTCGTGGACCTTATACCCATACTGTAAAGTGTGTTAGTGTACTTATACCCATACCTGTAAGTTGTGTTAGTTCCTATACCGTTACTGTGAGTTGTTTGTGTACCTTATACCCATTACTGTGAGTTGTTAGTGACCTTATACCCATACATGTGAGTTGTTAGTGACCTTTATTACCCTTATCTGTAAGTTGTTAGATGTCCTTATACTCACATCTGTAAGTTGTTTAGTGGAACTTATTCCGATACTGTGAATTGGTAGTGACCCTATACCCATACTGTTATGTTGTTAGGTGAACCTTATACCCATTCTGTAAGTTGTTAGTGACCTTTTACACCATCATACTGTAAGTTGTTAGTGACCTTATTACCAATACTTGTGTGATGTTAGTGACCTTATACCCATACGTAAGTTGTTAGTGACCTTATCCGATACTGTGAATTGTTAGTGCGACTCCTTTATACCCATTCAGTAAGTTGTTAGAGGACATTATTACACACATTTACTGTAAAGTTGTTAGTGGGACCTTATACCGTTCTTTGAGTTGTTAGTGACCTTATAACCATTACTGTAAGTTGTTAGTGACCTTATTAACCTACTGTATGTTGTTAGTGACCTCTATACCGATACTGTTGTGTTGTTAGTGACTTATACCCATACTGTAAGTTGTTTAGTGAACGTATACCATACTATAGTTGTCTAGTCGACTATATTACCGATACTTGTGAGTTGTAGTGACCTCTATACCCATTACTGTAAGTTATGTAAGAGACCTTATACGATACTGTAAGTTGTCTAGTGACCTTATACCCATACTGTAAGTTGTTAGTGACTATATACCCACATACTGTAAGTGTTAGTGCCTTATACCCGCATACTGTGAGTGTTAGTGTCTCTTATACCATACTGTAAAGTTGTTAGTGACCCCTTATACCATATGTAAGTGTTAGTGACCTTTATTACCGATTACTGTGTCGTTTTCAGTGACCTTATACCCATACTGTAGTTGTTAGTGGACCTTATACACATCTGTGAGTTGTTAGTGACCTTATACCCTTACTGTAAGTTGTTAGTGCACATTATACCCATACTGTAAGTTGTTAGTTTCCTTATTACCGATACTGTGAGCGTGTTACGTGACCTTTATACCCCATACTGAGAGTGTTAAGTGGATCCTTATACACTTACTGTGAGTTGTTAGTGACTTTTACCCATACTGTAAGTTGTAAGTGACCTATGTTCCATACTGTAAGTTGTTTAGTGTCATTATACCCCATATGTGAGCATGTTAAGTGACCTATTACCCATACTGTAGTTTGCTAAGTGACCTTTTACACCATACTTGTAAGTTGTTAGTGCCTTATACCCTACTGTGAGATGTTAGTGACCTTATTTAACCCAATACTGTAAGTTGTAGAGACCTCTATACCCATTACTGTAAGTTGTTAGTGACCTATATCCCTTACTGTAAGTTGTTAGTGACCCTCTATTACCATACTGTGAGATGTTAGTGACCTTATACCCATTACTGTGAGTTGTAGTGTCCTTTTACCCTTACTGTCAAGTTGTTAGTGACCTTTTACCCTACTGTAAGTTGTTAGTGATCTTATTCCCATACCTGTGTGTTGTTTATGTGAACCTTATAACCCATACTGTAGATGTTAGTGACCTTATACCCATACTGTGAGATGGTAGTGACCTTTTATACCCATGCTGTAAGTTGTTAGTGACCTTATACCCTTTACTGTAAGTTGTTAGTGACCGTTATTCCCATACTGTGAGTTGATAGTGACCTTATACCCATTACTGTAAAGTTGTTAGTGACCTTATACCTAATACTGTGAGATGTTTGTGACCTTATACCAATTATGTAAAGTTGGTAGTGACTTTTACCGATACTGTAAGTTTTTAGTGACCCCTACATATACCGATACTGTGAGTTGTTAGTGACCTTATACCGATCTTGAGTTGTTAGTGCCCTTTTTACCCTTTCTGTGGGGTTGTGCCCTTATCCCCATATGTGGGGTTTTTGGCCCTTATAAAATACCCCTTGATTAAGGGGTGGCGGGAAGGTCTCACCCATTTTTGCGTAGTGGGTGACCCTTTTTTAAATGGGGGTATGAACTATAATATAATATAATATATATATATATATTATATATATATTATAAAAATTTAATATATATATATATATATATATATATATATAAAAATTTTATTTTATATATTATATATATATATATATATATATATTATATATCCTTCCCTTTCCCCAATTCCCCCCCCCCTCCTTCCCCCCCCCTCCCCCTTCCCCTTTGCCAGGTAGTTAGGTCGAGGAGTCGTTACTTAAGGCCCAAATTTTATCGCACCGAGGAGATATTTAGCAGGGGGGTAACAAGCACGGAAACGAGGAAGTTAGGACCCGACACGGACTCAGGTTTTTCCCTTAAAGAAAAACACGGACACACGCGGCCCTTCCTTAAGACCAGACAGGGGACACACGCGTGTCCTTCCTTAAGCTCTGCGAAAAAAGTGAGATGTTTTATTTTTTTTTTAATTTTTTTTTCCACACACACACACATACACACACCCCACACACCACACCAACACAACACACCACACATACAACACACACACACACACCAACACACCACACACAACAACACATATGCACACCACACACACACACACACAGGGGGGCCCCACACCCAAGTGCTGGATAGGAATAAAAACCAAGGGGAGGTGAAGAACTGCTAGGGAAATTGACACCTCAAGGCGGTGGGCCCAACAACATCTTCCAGGGGTCTTAAAGAGGGAGCAAGAAAAGTGTGACCCATTACAAAGATTTTCAACACATCATTTGAAATGGGCAACTCCCTGAGGTATGGAAAAAGCCAAAAGTAGTCCCAATTTTTAAAAAGGGAGACAGACATGAGGCACTAAACTACAGACCTGTATCTCTAACGTGTATAGTATGCAAGGTCATGGAGAAGATCATCAGGAGGAGAGTGGTGGGGCACCTGGAAAGAAACAAGTGTATAATTGACAACCAGCATGGTTTCAGGGAAGGAAAATCCTGTGTCACAAACCTACTAGAGTTTTATGACAAGGTGACAGAAGTAAGACAAGAGAGAGAGGGGTGGATCGACTGCGTATTTTTGGACTGCAAGAAGGCTTTCGACACAGTTCCTCACAAGAGTTACTGCAAAATCTAGAGGACCAGGCACACATAACAGGAAAGGCACTGCAATGGATCAGAGAATATCTGACAGGGAGGAAACAACGAGTCATGGTACGCGACGAGGTGTCAGAGTGGGCGCCTGTGACAAGCGGGGTTCCACAGGGGTCAGTCCTAGGACCTGTGCTGTTCTTGGTATACGTGAACGACATAACGGAAGGGATAGACTCAGAAGTGTCCTTGTTTGCAGACGATGTGAAGTTAATGAGAAGAATCGAATCGGACGAGGATCAGGCAGGACTACAAAGAGATCTGGACAGGCTACAAGCCTGGTCCAGCAACTGGCTCCTAGAATTTAACCCTGCCAAATGCAAAGTCATGAAGATTGGGGAAGGGCAAAGAAGACCGCAGACACAATATAGTTTAGATGGCCAAAGACTGCAAACCTCACTAAAGGAAAAAGATCTGGGGTGTGAGTATAACACCGAGCATATCTCCTGAGGCGCACATCAATCAGATAACTGCTGCAGCATACGGGCGCCTGGCAAACCTACGGATAGCGTTCCGATACCTCAGTAAGGATTCGTTTAAGACTCTGTACACCATCTATGTCAGGCCCATACTGGAGTATGCAGCACCAGTTTGGAATCCACACCTAGTCAAGCACGTCAAGAAATTAGAGAAAGTGCAAAGGTTTGCAACAAGACTAGTCCCAGAGCTACGGGGATTGTCCTATGAAGAAAGGTTGAGGGAAATCGGCCTGACGACACTGGAGGCCAGGAGGGTCAGGGGAGACATGATAACGACATATAAAATACTGCGCGGAATAGACGAGGTGGACAAAGACGGGATGTTCCAGAGATGGGACACAGACACAAGAGGTCACAATTGGAAGTTGAAGACTCAGATGAATCACAGGGATGTTAGGAAGTATTTCTTCAGTCATAGAGTAGTCAGGCCATGGAATAGCCTAGAAAGTGATGTGGTGGAGGCAGGAACCATACATAGTTTTAAGGCGAGGTATGATAGAGCTCATGGGGCAGGGAGAGAGAGGACCTAGTAGCAATCAGCGAAGAGGCGGGGCCAGGAGCTGTGACTCGACCCCTGCAACCACAAATAGGTGAGTACAAATAGGTGAGTACACACACACACACACACACACACACACACACACACACACACCCACACACACACACACACACACACATGCACACACACACACACACACACACACACCACACACACACACACACATATGCACGCACACACACACACACACACACACAACACACACACACACCACACACACACACACACACACCCACACACACACACACATATGCACGCACACACACACACACACACACACACACACACACACACACACACACACACACACACACACACACACACACCACACACACACACACACACACACACACACACACACACCACACACACACACACACACACACACACACACACACACACACACACACACACACACACACACACACACACACAACACACACACACACACACACACACACCACACACACACATATGCACGCACACACACACACACAACACACACACACACACACACACACACACACACACACCACACACACACACACACACAACACACACACACACACACACACACACACACACACACACACACACACACACACACACACATATGCACGCACACACACACACACACACACACACACACACACACACACACACACACACACACACACACACACACACACACAACACACACACACACACACACACACACACACACACACACACACACACACCACACACACACACACACACACACACATATGCACGCACACACACACACAACACACACACACACACACACACACACACACACACACACACACACACACACACACACACACACACACAGGGCATCAGAGTTGTTAATATGGCGAGTCTGTCAGTCTGTCTCGGTGTGTCATCACCTTACTCTCTTCAAGGGGGTCGACACCCCCCCCCCCCCTCCGCTTCTGATATGTCTGCTTCTTGATTCTCTTCTCTCAAGACAATAACGTGCTTGGTCATCCATCAGGGAGATCCATGGATCCCCCTCATGGGATCCATGGATCCCTTGTTTACCATGAATGCTTTTACTCTGTACTTTGATCAGTGTTTTAGCCATTTCACTGTTATTATTATAATTATATAAGATGGCTCAGTTATTATAAAGAAAAATAATGTACATTTATATATTCGTTGAGTACCGAGAATTTCGCAAGAATTTGTTGGGAATTAATTACGGACTGAATACATACGGACAACAGGTGCAATATATTTTTTTAATGTTAATGTTAAGCGTCAATCTCACGCGTCACTCAGCGTAAGAGGTAGTGGAGGCTCAATCCTCCGTCTGCTAAGCGCCATAAGATGCTCTTCAGATTAGCACTCATCTAAAAGAGTTTTACTCTCCCGTGATGTGTTAAACTTGAGAAAAAATCTACAGTGTGAATTTTCTGTGTCTGATTATGAATTGGGAAGGACGGGAAAACACGGCTTCTGACTTATGAACCGTCAGAGACTTTGTATTACACGGGAAGTTATGACCATAAGAAAACAAAGACTTTGTACGCATTTTTATGGCGGCTGTTATGAACTTCTGCAAATTCTGCAAAATAGTTAATGGTGCCATGTAACGTTGCATCAGGGAGCTGCAGTGGTAACAGATTTACAACAATCATTACAGTATTATCAGTTCCAGGTTTATTAGTAAACTGACAAGATGGCGGCTGGTCTACTTCCTTTAGTATCCTTTACAGTTGTTTTTATTATTATGTGGCTATGAAATAGTTTTGGTTCTTCCTTATTACGTCTTTTTCAATTTGCGTCTCTGCTATCCTTCTTACCAGTTCATACACTCTCATACATCTTCATCTTCCTTCCTTGTTTTCTTCTACCTTCTGTGCTCTGTATTTCTCTCACATTCGTGTGATCTTCACTCTGACCTCGCTACACGACTGTCTCAACCCCGGGTTTATACTTGATATCTTGTCTGGTATAAATATCTTCGTTGCCTCTCTAAACAGTTCGTCAAATATGTCCATCACTTCTTGGATCGTCTTGCCTTCCTCTTCCCTTTCCCAGTAAACCTCTCTCTCTCTCTCTCTCTCTCTCTCTCTCTCTCTCTCTCTCTCTCTCTCTCTCTCTCTCTCTCTCTCTCTCTCTCTCTCTCTTCCTCTTCTCTCACTCTCTCTCTCTCACTCTCTCACTCTCTCTCTCTCTCTCTCTCTCTCTCTCTCTCTCATACTCTCGTTGTCTCATCTTCTATAGTCTGATTTCCCGTATTTTCATCAATTTCTTTTTCACCAGTCCCACTTTTGCTAAGTAATCAAATCTTGGTACAGAGTCATCACTTGCACCTAGTTGTAGTCCATAGTTAATTTTGCTCTAAATGATCTGCATATAAAGGAGCTTTTGGCATGTACACCCAATTGTTATATTCCTTTGTACAAACATGTATCAAGCTGATATAAAATTATTATTTTTATTATTATATCCATTTCGTTTAGAGTGAATACAAAATCTAATCTTGCCGACTAATGATTGCCTTTCATTCCTGTAGTTTTCCTCACATCTTTGCTCAAAGCTTCCCATTGCTGCCTCCATTAACTTTGATCTCCGTGTTTCTGGTTCTCTCCATACGGCTCAGTTGTCCTAGTCAATTTCTCTGTGATTGAACTCAGTAGTTTGACTGCTGACCTTCTTGCTCTCTGTGCTCTAATATTTTAATTATTGTCTTATTATTGTTCTCATATTCTGTTTTAGGCCTCCTGCTGTTCAGTGGAGGGTTATATATTTCTGTTATTACCACCTTGAGTCTTCCTGTTCATTCTGTTTCCACTATTTTGTCTTTAAAATCTCAGGTATGTAAGTTTGTCATCTCCTGAAAGCTCCAATCATTTTCTTTTATCATGGAAGCCACCCCTTCTCCCTTCTTTTCTCTTTCTTTTCTCACATGTGATACTCACTTGGGAAAATTGCATTTGTTATTGTCCCAGTAAGCTTCATCTCTGTGAGAGCTACGAATTCTGGTTGATTAATTAATATTTTGTCTTTTATCTCTCAGCTTTGTGTACTCACCTAATTTGTGGTTACAGGGGTTGAGTCATTTGTGTGCACATGTATGTGTGTGTGTGTGTGAGAGAGAGAGAGAGAGAGAGAGAGAGAGAGAGAGAGAGAGAGAGAGAGAGAGAGAGAGAGAGAGAGAGAGAGAGAGAGAGAGAGAGAGAGAGAAAGGAGATGAGAGATACTCCATATAATCAGCACTCTCGACCTCCACACTAAGACCTCCTCATGAGACATTAGTAGGGATCACTGAGTCAAGTGTATTACCGCCAGTTATGAGTAGTCACGCCTCTTACCTCTCCCTCGCTCCCTCCCTCCCTCCCTCCCTCCCTCATCCTATCAACACTCCACCTCACCTCCACACTCCTCTCTCCCCCTCTAGCACTCCACTCACCCCTCCACGACCCTTTCACCTTCGCTACCCCATCTGTTCCTCTCTCCTCACATCTCCCTTTCCCTTTCCGGGTCTCCCTTTATCCCCCTCCCTTCTTCTCTCCCTACATCTCCCTCTCCCCGTGCTCTCTCCCTCACCCCTAACTCGTTGATGCAGCACAAATACGTGAAAATTCGAGTGTGATTTTCCTAGGATTCCATTTTTTTTGTTGGCAGTGAAAATACAAACCTGCTTTAATATACGACTCTCTCTCTCTCTCTCTCTCTCTCTCTCTCTCTTCTCTCTCTCTCTCTCTCACACTCTTTCTTTTGGGAGGACCTCGGCAACAAGACGAGACCTCGGGTTACCACAGGATTCTGTCTGGGGGCCTCAGGCATGTATAGTCCTCAGTATCTTCAGGAGGCAGGGAGGGTGTTGGCATACGACTGTGATGGAGGATGCTGTTATCTTATATTAGGAAGCATCATGACTGGTAATAGGAACAACTTGTTGTCTTAGATTAGGGAGCATCATGGTTTGTATCAGGAAGCACTTGTTCTCTTCCTCAACACTGGAAGGAATATTAGGGCACATAGGAGAGAGAAGACCTGCTTACCAGTATAACACTGTTAAAAATAACATAATTAGAAAGAACTTAGGGACCCCTGTCATATGTGACATGTTGCAGCGGAGAAGTGATGGCAGTGAATTGTTGTTCACAGCAATTGGTATCAATTGCTGTGGACAAGAGCAGTTGATATCAACTGCTGTGGGCAACTGGTATCAACTGGCAGCTGGACGAGCACTGTAAGGCACTGCTGTACCAGTGATTTATAATTGGGACAATTTCTTTTGGGGCAGGAATAACATACATAGGACTAAGGTTCAGTTTTATCTAGGATAGAGTCAGTAGAAGTGCGAGTTAATTCACTCAAGGGGCTGTTGCTGCAGTGCATCAGACGACTTTTAATTAAAAATAGTTAGAGGTGCGGGTGTCCGTACGAGCAGAAGAGACTGTGGCACTGTGGATTTAGGCGAAAATAAATTAACGAAGATTGTGATACTTTGGATCTTAGAAACAACAGTTATCTAGTTATAGTTAAAGTGATGTCTCAGTTAATATGAAGGAAGGCGATGAAGAAGAAACCCAGGGCAGCAACAGAAGGTGATGATACAAAAGAAACCCAGGGGAGCAACAGAAGGTGATGATCAAAAAGAAAACCCCGGGGACAACAGAAGGGGATGATACAACAGAAACCCGGGCAGAAAAGAAGGTGAATGACAAAAGAAACCCCGGCACAAAGAAGGTGATGTGACAAAGAAACCCAGGGGAGGGAACAAAGGGGAGAACAACAGAAACCCAGGGCAGCACGAAGGTGATGTACAACAAAACCCCGGGCAGCAACGAGGGGATTACAACAGAAACCCAGGGCAGCAACAGAAGGTGATGTCCAAAAGAAAACCCCGGGGAGCAACAAAAATGTGATGAAACAAAACCCGGGCAGCAAAAGAAGGGTGTGCAAAGAAACCCGGGGAGCAAAAGAAGGGTGAGACAACAGAAACCCAGGGCAGCAACAGAAGGTGATGATGACAACAGAAACCCAGGGCAGCAACAGAAGGTGATGATGACAACAGAAACCCAGGGCAGCAACAGAAGGTGATGATGACAACAGAAACCCAGGGCGGCAACAGAAGGTTGATGCAACAGAAACCCCGGGGAGCAAAAGAAGGTGATGATGACAACAAAACCCCGGGCGCAAAAGAAGGTGTATACAACAGAAACCCGGGGAGCAACAGAAAGGGGATGATACACAGAAACCCAGGGCAGCAAAAGAAGGTGAGATGACACAGAAACCCCGGGCAACAAAGAAGGTATGATGACCAGAAACCCAGGGCAGCAACGAAGGGGATGATGACACAGAAACCCAGGGGGACAACGAAAGGGATGATGACAACAGAAAACCCCGGCAGCAACAGAAGGTGATGATGACAACAGAACCGGGGCAACAGAAAGGGGAGTTTACAACAGAAACCAGGAGCAACAGAAGGTGTATACAAAAAAAACCCAGGGCCAACAGAGGTGATGATCACAAAGAAACCCCGGGCAGCAACAGAATGATAAACACAACAGAAACCCAGGGGAGCAAAGGAGGTGATGCCAACAGAAAAACCCCGGGCGAAAGAAGGGGATATCAAACAGAAAAAACCCGGGCAGCAACAAAAGGGGATGTCACAACAAAACCCGGGCGCAAAAAAGGTTATCACAACAGAAACCCCGGGCAGCAAAGAAGGGTTTCACAACAGAAAAACCCGGGGAGCAACGAAGTGATGATCCAACAAAACCCCGGGGGAGCAACGGAAAGGTGATAAACACAAAAAAAACCCGGGCAGCAACAAAGGTGATGATCCAACAGAAACCCCGGGCAGAAAAAGAAGGTGTATACAACAAAACCCCGGGCAGCAACAGAAGGTGAGAACAACAAAACCCCGGGCAGCAAAGAAGGTGATGTACAACAGAAACCAGGGCGCAACAGAAGGGGATATACAACAAAACCCAGGGCAGCAAAAAAAGGTGTGTGACAAAAAAGAAACCCGGGGGCAAAAGAAGGTGATGTGAAACAGAAACCCAGGGGCGCAAAAAGAAGGTGTGATACAACAGAACCCCGGGACACAGAAGGTGATGATAAACAGAAACCCCGGGGGAGCAAAGAAAGGGGTGATACAACAGAAACCCAGGGCGCAAAGAAGGTGATAACAACAGAAACCCCGGGCAAAACAGAAGGTGATGTACAAAAGAAAACCCCGGGGACAACAGAAGGTGATGACACAAAAAAACCCAGGGCAGCAAAAAGAGGGGTGATACAAAGAAACCCCGGGCAGCAACAGAAGGGGATGATACACAAAAAACCGGCAAAAAAAAAAGAAGGGGTTAAACAACAGAAACCAGGGCAGCAACAAAAGGTGATGATACAACAGAAACCCAGGGCAGCAACGAATGATATACAAAAAGAAACCCCCGGGGGGCAAAGAAGGTTTTGATGACAAAAGAAACCCAGGCACAACAGAAGGGATGATACAAAGAAAACCCCGGGCAGCAACAGAAGGTGATGATCACAACAGAAACCCAGGGCAGCAACAGGAGGTGATGATCACAACAGAAACCCAGGGCAGCAACAGAAGGTGATAATCACAACAGAAACCCAGGGCAGCAACAGGAGGTGATGATCACAACAGAAACCCAGGGCAGCAACAGAAGGTGATGATCACAACAGAAACCCAGGGCAGCAACAAAGGTGATGACCAACAGAAACCCCGGGCGCAACAGAAGGGGATGATCACAAAAGAAACCCGGGGGGCAACAGAGGGAATCACAACAGAAACCCAGGGCCAACAAAGGGGTGATCACAACAGAAACCCAGGGGAGCAACGAAGGTGATAAACACAAAAGAAACCCCCGGGGAGCAACGAAAGGGATAACAACAGAAACCCGGGGGCAACAGAAAGGGGATTTATACAACAGAAACCCCGGGCAGCAACAGAAGGGATAAACACAAAAGAAAAAACCCGGGCAGCAACAAAAGGGGATGATAAACGAAACCCAGGGCAGCAAAAGAAAGGTGATGATACAACAGAAACCCGGGCAGCAACGAAGGTGTGTACAACAGAAACCCGGGCCAACAAAGGGATGAACAAAGAAACCCAGGGCAGCAAAAAGGTGTGATCACAACAGAAACCCCGGGGGAGCAACAGGAAAAGGGGATGATCACAACGAAAAACCCCGGGCAGCAAAAAGAAGGTATAAACACAAAAGAAACCCCGGGAGCAACAGAAGGTGTGGAAAAAACAGAAACCCCGGGCACAACGAAGGTGATGATCACAACAGAAACCCAGGGAGCAACAGAAGGGGATAACCAAAAAAGAAACCAGGGGGAGCAAAGGGGTGATGACAAAAGAAAAACCCGGGGAGCAACGAAGGGATGTCCAACAGAAACCCAGGGCAGCAAAGAAGGTGATGATCACAAAAAAAACCCAGGGGAGCAAAAGAAGGTGTGATAAAAACAGAAAAAAAAGGCAGAAAGAAGGTGAGACACAAAGAAACCCGGGGAAACAAAGAAGGGGAGTCCACAAAACCCAGGGGAGCAACGAGGTGTGATCACAAAAAACCCCGGGGAGCAAAAGGTGATGACAACAACGAAACCCAGGGGAGCAAAAGAAAGGGGTATCACAACGAAACCCAAGGGGAGCAACAAAAGGTGATGATCACAACAGAAACCCAGGGCAGCAACAGAAGGTGATGATCACAACAGAAACCCAGGGCAGCAACAGAAGGTGATAAACACAACAAAACCCGGGAAACAAAAGGGGGTATGTCACAAACAGAAACCGGGCAGCAACGAAAGGGGTGATCAAACAGAAACCCAGGGCACAAAAAGGTGTGTCAAACAAAACCAGGGGAGAACAGGTGATGATCAAACAGAAAAACCCGGCAGCAAAAAGAAAGGTGATATACAAAAGAACCCAGGGCAGAAAAAGGTGAATTTACAAAAGAAACCCAGGGGAGCCCAAAGGGTGATATCACAAAGAAACCCAGGGGGCAACAGGTGATGTCACAACGAAACCCGGGGACAAAAAGGTGTTGATCACAAAAGAAACCCCCGGGCACAACAGAGGTGATGATACAACAGAAACCCGTGCAGAACGGAGGTGATGCACAAAAGGGAAACCCGGGCGAACAGAAGTGATGATCACAACAGAAACCCAGGGCAGCAAAAAGGTAGTTTACAAAGAAACCCCCGGGGGACAACAAAGGTGATGACACAAAAGAAACCCAGGGAAACAGGGGTTTATCACAACAGAAAAACCCCGGGCAGCAACGGGGGTGATGATACAAAGAAAACCCAGGCAGCAACAGAAGGGGTGATCACAACAGAAAACCCGGAGCAACGAGGTGAATCAAACGAAAAACCCCGGGGAAAAGAAGGGGATGTACAAAAAACCCAGGGAGCAAAAGGGGTTTTCCAAAAGAAACCCCCGAAAAAGAAGGTGAGATCACCGCCCCGGGGAAAGGGTATGTAAGCAGAAAAGGGGGAAAATGGATAAAGAAGGGGGAAATGAATAAAGCAGAAAGGGCAGAAAGAAGGTTATCCAAAAAACCCCGGGCGACAGGAAGGTTTTTGTACAAAAAAACCCTCGAACAAAGGGGGGACACAATGAAACCCAGGCGAACGGGGGATATCCAAAAACGAAACCCAGGGGGAGCAAAAAGGTTGAAAAAACAGGAAACCCAGGGC
>NC_069402.1:42886402-42891402 GCF_026875155.1 Cherax quadricarinatus
TAATATAGTTGTCACAGAGTACATGGACTCTAATATAGTTGTCACAGAGTATATGTACTCCAATATAGTTGTCACAGAGTACATGGACTCTAATATAGCTGTCACAGAGTACATGGACTCTAATATAGTTTTCACAGAGTACATGCACTCCAATGTAGTTGTCACAGAGTACATGCACTCTAATATAGTTGTCACAGAGTACATGCACTCTAATATAGTTGTCACAGAGTACATGGATTTTAAATTACTTGTCACAGAGTACATGCACTCTAATATAGTTGTCACAGAGTACATGCACTCTAATATAGTTGTCACAGAGTACATGTTCTCTAATATAGTTGTCACAGAGTACATGCACTCTAATATAGTTGTCACAGAGTACATGTTCTCTAATATAGTTGTCACAGAGTACATGGACTCTAATATAGTTGTTACAGAGTACATGTACTTCAATATAGTTGCCACAGAGTACATGGACTCTAATATAGCTGTCACAGAGTACATGGACTCTAATATAGCTGTCACAGAGTACATGGACTCTAATATAGTTTTCACAGAGTACATGCACTCGAATGTAGTTGTCACAGAGTACATGCACTTCAATATAGTTGTCACAGAGTACATGGACTCTAATATAGCTGTCAGAGCGTACATGAACTCTACTATAGCTGTCACAGAGCACATGCACTCTAATATAGTTGTCACAGAGTACATACACTCCAATATAGTTATCACAGAGTATATGGACTCTAATACAACTGGGTACAAACAACGTACTGCAGACTATAGCGAACACATAATATCCACACCAAGCTTACATATACAGAAAAAAAAAAAAACTTTATCAGCTCCTGGCAAAGTTCTAACCAGAGCGAAACGTTGTTAGTGTCAAAGTTCCTTTCCTCAAAACTGCTTTCAGTTCCAGCACAGAAAAAAAAAACTTACCTTCAGCTGTACCGGTGTCTAACTTGGCTGTTTTGCTGCTGAGTTCTTTCACACACAAAAAAGTAATAACAACAGTTGCGAGATGCTTTTGTTTTTGGGTGTCGAGTAACGTCAGCTCAGTCTGGTGATCGACCTTAATGGTGATCGACCATAAGTTCCAAGCAGCGGTTCCCTCGGCTTTACACAGACACAGCAATGTGAATGCACGTCCATGTGAACTAGAAAGGATATCCAATAGCTCTGTTTCACATTGGTGCTATGGAAAGTAGTATTGGTGCTATGGAAAGTAGCACTGGTGCTATGGAAAGTAGTATTGGTGCTATGGAAAGTAGCACTGGTGCTATGGAAAGTAGTATTGGTGCTATGGAAAGTAGCACTGGTGCTATGGAAAGTAGAACTGGTGCTATGGAAAGTAGAACTGGTGCTATGGAAAGTAGCACTGGTGCTATGGAAAGTAGAACTGGTGCTATGGAAAGTAGCACTGGTGCTATGGAAAGTAGAACTGGTGCTATGGAAAGTAGCACTGGTGCTATGGAAAGTAGCACTGGTGCTATGGAAAGTAGAACTGGTGCTATGGAAAGTAGTACTGGTGCTATGGAAAGTAGTACTGGTGCTATGGAAAGTAGCACTGGTGCTATGGAAAGTAGCACTGTTGCTATGGAAAGTAGCACTGGTGCTATGGAAGGTAGCACTGGTGCTATGGAAAGTAGAACTGGAGCTATGGAAAGTAGCACTGGTGCTATGGAAAGTAGAACTGGTGCTATGGAAAGTAGCACTGGTGCTATGGAAAGTAGAACTGGTGCTATGGAAAGTAGCACTGGTGCTATGGAAAGTAGCACTGGTGCTATGGAAAGTAGCACTGGTGCTATGGAAAGTAGCACTGGTGCTATGGAAGGTAGCACTGGTGCTATGGAAAGTTAGAACTGAAGCTCATGGAAAGTAGCACTGGTGCTATGGAAATAGAAACTGGTGCTATGGAAAGTACACTGGTGCTATGGAAAGTAGAACTGGAGCTATGGAAAGTAGCACTGGTGCTATGGAAAGTAGAACTGGTGCTATGGAAAGTAGCACTGGTGCTATGGAAAGTAGCCCTATGGATAACATTAGTTACATCAAAGCTTGTTCATGGATAACTTCCGTTGGCAGATATTAAAATCTTTCGTTAGCGGATGTAAAAATAAAGGAACACGGAACACTAGTGAATTATTGTAGTAGCTTGGCGTGGTCCATGCAAGCAGGATGAGGCCGATTTATGCTTGCAGTTTAATTCGTCATGACGCATGTGAGCGCATGACACATGCGTCTGTGTGTGTGTCAGACTGCGAGGCATGTGTGTGCTCTTTCAACCAGTCTGTAACGCATGTGTTCTATCTGTGGTCCTCCTTAAAGACAGGGGGATATCTGGTCAATTAATTTATCTCCTGCTGGCGGGGGTCCCGAGGGCAGCGATACGTGAGCAATACTTCCGATATATCCCTGACGAAGGCGCGGAAGACTCAGGGTTTTCATACCTCCATGAAGTCTTCTCCGGGAAATTACACAGGGACTTGTTAAAACCATCACCGTAGGTCTTGTTTGGCATTCGCCAGTGGCAGGCCTGGTAGCCCAATTTCTGTTACAGACATATATACTATGTAGTCCCCTTCATAACGTATATATAGATACTAATACAACGTATATCTATACTACTGCTGATGCACACTCGTTCATCATCTTCTCTTAAGGCATAAATCGCGAGGAGCAAATCTATGAAACACTGGCCGAGGTGTATAAGTTCCTTCCAACACTGTGAGAATAAGAGAAAGAAGGAAGAGGCGGAGGAAAACATATGAGCATCGTTGGCGTTGATCTAATTGAGTCGATCTGGAGGACTCCCGTGGGATCTGAGTCGCCGAACATAATCGAATTCCCTCTGAATTGTTGAGGATACCGAGGGTGTTGTTCTCTGGGTCCCGCCACAGTTTTCACACACACACACACACACACACACCTCCGGGAGAAAAGGGATATCAGTGATAAAACAGCGACAACTCGGGAATAATGTTAATAGAAGCGGAAACTACCTCCGGGGAGGAGGGAGAGGGAAAAGCGGGGAGGTAAATCCCCGGAGGTGAGACACTGAAGGAAAGGTTTTCGTCTGAGCCGCGATGTCCTCAGAGACAGATACTTTATTAAATCTCTTTTTATTACTCGTCGTATAATCAAGAATTTTTCCCCTTCCCTCGCTCCCCCCGGCTCCTTCAAAATGTTTATTTTCTATTTTGACTCTCATACTGCAAGTCAAAATAGAAAATAAGTGTTTTACATATCTTACAACAACATCTCAAACACTGGATTACAGTGTCGCACTGTCTACAGTGTCGCACTGTCTACAGTGTCCCACTGTTTTGATGGGACTGCATTTCGCTATGGTTTTATATCCCTCAAGGAAGGTTCCTTGACACTGGTGAGGGGCTCTTGATCTAGGGAATTGGATCTGTGCTCCAGTTCCCTGAATTGAGTGTGAATACCTTCCATCCCCTCCCCCCCCTACATGCGCTGTATAATCCTACGGGTTTAGCGCTCCCAATTATTATAATAATAATCTGGTTTAATAAAACCCGTGACTTGATACAGACACACACACACAGAGCAAAACGTTGTTCCGACGAGAAACGTGTTCAGCAATTTGGTTATTCCTCACATCTTCTACACACAGTGTAGCTTGACAACACCTGTGTCTGTCAGGCACTTGAGAGACCTCATGCATGTATCCTGCATGCAACCTGCATGTATCCTGCACACACATTCTTATTGTAATATGCAGTGGAAGCGCTAGGTGTCACAGTAATGTATCAGGATACCGAGTTTCGTGACACAGTCTTGTGGCACAGTATCTCGTGATACAGTCTCCTGCATAGTGTCTCGTGATACAGTGTCTCGTGACACAGTGTCTTGTGGCACAGTATCTCGTGATACAGTTCCTGCATAGTGTCTCGTGATACAGTGTGTCGTAACACAGTGTCTTGTGGCACAGTATCTCGTGATACAGTCGCCTGACACAGTGTCTGGTGACACAGTTCTGCCATGTACCTAGCCCTGTATACATGGCAGAACTAGGTTCAAATTCTGCATGCACAAACCACGACAAAACGCATGTAAATAACCCCCTGGCTTACGTATTTACATACAGGGTACACGTACGCACGTACCGGCTACAAATACGCACATACTCCCACTTACATCGTCACCCATTCTTACATACCAGGCACACAAAAAAATGCACATAGAGCCACACATACGCACATACCAGCCACAACTACGCACATGAACAGAACCCGTCAAACACAAACACAACAACGCAGATAACGGGGTTACCAGCTGGACAAATTGTTCCAAAGTGGATTAACTGACTGTACTGGAGGATTTTCCCCCCCTTTGCTCTCTCCCCTACCCGTCAACCAGGGTGGGGGAGGGAGGGAGGGGAGGATGGAAGGAAGAGAGGGAAGGATGGAGGGGAGAGTAGGGGGGAGGGGGGAAGGAAGGGGGGGGAAGGAAGGGAGAGGATGGGAGGAAGAGGAGAGGAGGAAGGGGGGAAGGGAGGAAAGAAGGGAGGAAGGAAAGAAAGTGGGGGGAGGGGAGGAAGTATAAGAAGGATTGAAAGAAGGGATGGAAAGGAGGGAGGAAAGGAAGGAAGAAGGGAAAGGAAGAGGGAGGAAAGGGGAGGGAGGGAAGGAAGGGGGGGAGGGGAGGAGGGAGGATGGGGATTTTCCTGGAGTAAAGAAGATTATTGAGGTTTTAGGTTGGGTGTTGTTGGTTGTAGTTGTAAGGATTGCAGTCTTTTACTGTTCTCTGGGCGTGGTAGAGGATGTCTCGTCTGCTCTGTCTCGGTTCTGCTGTCGTCTCTGTGAGTCTCTGCGGACTCTATGTGATGCCTCGTCTCCTCTCTATGTGCTCTCGTGTGCTCTCGTGTCTGACTGCTACTGAGTCGCCTCTGCTCGTCTGTCGTGGGGTCTCAGTCTGCTAGGTAGTCTCTGCGAGTGATGCTCTCAGCGTCAGGAGGGAGGGTATCGTGT
>NC_069402.1:42896402-42901402 GCF_026875155.1 Cherax quadricarinatus
GCAGCAGCAGACACAAGCAGTCACACAGCTGCAGCAGCAGACACAAGCAGTCACACAGCTGCAGCAGCAGACACAAGCAGTCACACAGCTGCAGAAGCAGCAGACACAAGCAGTCACACAGCTGCAGCAGCAGGCACAAGCAGTCACACAGCTGCAGCAGCAAAACAAAAAGCAGTCACACAGCTGCAGCAGCAGACACAAGCAGTCACACAGCTGCAGCAGCAGACACAAGCAGTCACACAGCTGCAGCAGCAGACACAAGCAGTCACACAGCTGCAGCAGCAGACACAAGCAGTCACACAGCTGCAGCAGCAGACACAAGCAGTCACACAGCTGCACAACAGACACAAAGCAGTTTACACACTGCAGCAACAGACACAAGCAGTCACACGCTGCAGCAACAACACAAGCAGTCCCCACAGCTGCAGCGCAGACACAAGCAGTCACACAGCTGCAAACAGCAGATTCGAGCAGTCACACAGCTGCACAGCAGACACAACAGTCACACAGCTGCAGCAGCAATTCGAGCAGCCACACAGCTGCAGCAGCAGACACAAGCAGTCACACACAGCTGCAGCACAGATTCGAGCAGTCACACAGCTGCAGCAGCAGACACAAGCAGTCACACAGCTGCAGCAGCACACACAAGCAGTCACACAGCTGCAGCAGCAGACACAAGCAGTCACACAGCTGCAGCAGCAGATTCGAGCAGTCACACAGCTGCAGCAGCAGACACAAGCAGTCACACAGCTGCAGTAGCAGATTCGAGCAGTCACACAGCTGCAGCAGCAGACACAAGCAGTCCACACAGCTGCAGCAGCAACACAAGCAGTCACACAGCTGCAGCAGCAGACACAAGCAGTCACACAGCTGCAGCAGCAGACACAAGCAGTCACACAGCTGCACGCAGCACAGAACAAGCAGTCACACAACTACAGCAGCAGACACAAGCAGTCACACAGCTGCAGCAGCAGACACAAGCAGTCACACAGCTGCAGCAGCAGACACAAGCAGTCACACAGCTGCAGCAGCAGGCACAAGCAGTCACACAGCTGCAGCAGCAGACACAAGCAGTCACACAGCTGCAGCAGCAGACACAAGCAGTCACACAGCTGCAGCAGCAGACACAAGCAGTCACACAGCTGCAGCAGCAGATTCGAGCAGCCACACAGCTGCAACAGCATACACAAGCAGTCACACAGCTGCAGCAGCAGATTTGAGCAGTCACACAGCTGCAGCAGCAGACACAAGCAGTCACACAGCTGCAGCAGCAGATTCGAGCAGTCACACAGCTGCAGCAGCAGACACAAGCAGTCACACAGCTGCAGCAGCAGACACAAGCAGTCACACAGCTGCAGCAGCAGACACAAGCATTCACACAGCTGCAGCAGCAGACACAAGCAGTCACACAGCTGCAGCAGCAGACACAAGCAGTCACATATCTGCAGCAGCAGACACAAGCAGTCACACAGCTTCAGCAGCAGACACAAGCAGTCACACAGCTGCAGCAGCAGACACAGGCAGTCACACAGCTGCAGCAGCAGGCACAAGCAGTCACACAGCTGCAGCAGCACACACAAGCAGTCACACACCTGCAGCAGCAGACACAAGCAGTCACACAGCGCAAACAGCAGACACAAGCAGTCACACAGTGCAGCAGCAGACAAAAAGCAGGGCACACAGCTGCAGCAAGGGAGACACAAGCAGTCACACAGCTGCAGCAGCAACACAAGCATCACACAGCTGCAGCAGCAGACAAAAAGCCCGTCACACAGCTGCAGCAGCAGACACAAGCAGTCACACAGCTGCAGCAGCAGACACAAGCAGTCACACAGCTGCAGCAGCAGACACAAGCAGTCACACAGCTGCAGCAGCAGACACAAACAGTCACACAGCTGCAGCAGCAGATTCGAGCAGCCACACAGCTGCAGCAGCAGCCACAAGCAGTCACACAGCTGCAGCCCGCAGATTTGAGCGTCACACAGCTGGGAGCAGCAGACACAAGCAGTCACGCAGCTGCAGCAGCAGACACAAAGCAGTCACGCAGCTGCAGCAGGCAGACACAAGCAGTCACACAGCTGCAGCAGCAGACACAAGCAGTCACACAGCTGCAGCAGCAGACACAAGCAGTCACACAGCTGCAGCAGCAGACACAAGCAGTCCACAGCTGGGAGCAGCAGACACAAGCAGTCACACAGCTGCAGCACAGACACAAGCAGTCACACAGCTGCAGCAGCAGACACAAGCAGTCACACAGCTCCAGAAGCAGTCACACAGCTGCAGCAGCAGACACAAGCAGTCACACAGCTGCAGCAGCAGACACAAGCAGTCACACAGCTGCAGCAGCAGACACAAGCAGTCACACAGCTCCAGAAGCAGTCACACAGCTGCAGCAGCAGACACAAGCAGTCACACAGCTGCAGCAGCAGACACAAGCATCACAACAGCTGCAGCAGCAGACAAAAAGCAGGGCACACAGCTGCAGCAGCAGACACAAGCAGTCACACAGCTGCAGCAGCAAACACAAGATCACACAGCTGCAGCAGCAGACACAAGCAGTCACACAGCTGCAGCAGCAGACAAAAAGCAGTCACACAGCTGCAAACAGCAGACACAAGCAGTCACACAGCTGCAGCAGCAGACACAAGCAGTCACACAGCTGCAGCAGCAGATACAAGCAGTCACACAGCTGCAAGGGAGCAGGCATAAGCCCTCAACAAGCTGCAACAGCAGACACAAGCATCACACAGCTGCAGCAGCAGACACAAGCAGTCACACAGCTGCAGCAGCAGATACAAGCAGTCACCCAGCTGCAGCAGCAGACACAAGCAGTCACACAGCTGCAGCAGCAGACACAAGCAGTCACATCAACAAGTCTCAAGACAACGTAAAAAGTCTTTATTTCAGAAGATATTTGGGAGAGGACCAGAGCCTGTCTCAACTCTCCTGCTGTTGTTGCTGCTGTTGTTGCTGCTGTTGTTGCTGCTGTTGTTACTGTTGTTGTTGCTGTTTCTGCTGTTGTTATTGCTAATGCTGCTGCTGCTGCTGTTGCTGTTGTTGCTTCTGTTGTTGCTGTTGTTGCTGCTGTTGTTTCTGCTGCGGTTACTGTTGTTGCTGCTGTTGTTGTTATTGCTGCTGATGCTGCTGTTGTTGCTGCTGCTGTTGTTATTGCTGCAGCAGCTGCTGCTGCTGCTGCTATCTATCACCCATCTGCTCCCCCAACACAATCTATCACCCACCTAGCCCTCCAGCACCATCTATCATTCACCTGGCCCTTCTGTCTTCCAGCACCAGCTATCATTTACTTTGTCCTCCAGCACCATCTATCATTCACCTGGTCCTCCAGCACCATCTGTCATCCACCTGGTCCTTCAACACCATCCATCATCCACCTGGTCCTCGAGCACCATCTATCATCCACCTGGTCCTCCAGCACCATCTATCATTCACCTGGTCCTCCAGCACCATCTATCACACACCTGGTCCTCCAACACCATCCATCATCCACCTGGTCCTCGAGCACCATCTATCATCCACCTGGTCCTCCAGCACCATCTATCATTCACCTGGTCCTCCAGCACCATCGATCATCCAAATGGTCCTCCAGCACCATCTATTATCCACCTGGACCTCTAGCACCATCTATCATTCACCTGGTCCTCCAGCACCATCTATCATCCACCTGGTCCTCCAGCATCATCTATCATTCACCTGGTCCTCCAGCACCAGCTATCATCCACCTGGTCCTCCAGCACCATCTATCATTCACCTGGTCCTCCAGCACCATCTATCATCCAGCTGGTCCTCCAGCACCATCTATCATCCAGCTGGTCCTCCAGCACCATCTATCATCCAGCTGGTCCTCCAGCACCATCTATCATCCAGCTGGTCCTCCAGCACCATCTATCATCCAGCTGGTCCTCCAGCACCATCTATCATCCAGCACCATCTATCATCCAGCTGGTCCTCCAGCACCATCTATCATCCAGCTGGTCCTCCAGCACCATCTATCATCCAGCTGGTCCTCCAGCACCATCTATCACCAGTAATGTAACACATTTTGCAAACATTAACAAAATATATAGATTTTGTTATAATAATGTGTATTTATGAATACATTTGTGCTCCTTTCTGGGCAATTAAAATTAATAATTAACTTAACGTGTCTATGTAAATAAAAAAGAAATTAATAAATTTTTATAAATTATATTTCGAACATTAAATTATATTTTTATTTTTATATATATATATATATATATATTTTATATATTATATTATATATATATATAAAATAAAATATATATATGTATAATATATATATATATATATATATATAAAATATATATATGTATATAATTATTATATATAATATATAATATATATATATTATTAAAATATATATATATATATTATAATATATATAAATATATATATGTATAATGTATATAATATATAATATATATATATATAAAATATTATATATTTTATATATATATATATATATATATATTATATATATATATATATATATTTTGTGAGGGAAAGGCCCTTGAAAAGTGGGGGGTTATGGTTGTTCAGAGACCAAGGAACCATTAATTTCTACCACTGGTGCGGGTTGAAGTTTGGAGAACCACTTCACCTCCAGTCTTCTCCTGCATCAGGCGATCTACCAGGAGTATTTCGGTTCATTGTTTCTGGTTTTCCTGGACACCAATAATGACAATGAAGTACCACCTTTTGTTTTCCTTCGATGTTATACTTATTTAACTCTTATGTAACCAGTGCTGTTGTCTTTATTATCAGCTGCGCTGCTGGCCTGGTCAACCAACGTAGACGCTAGTTAACTGGAGCAAAATCCCTCTCACCGGGACATGTTGGAGCATAACGACTCCTCATCTCCTCGAAATCTGAAGTGTGATAATTTCTACATTAACATAAACGAAAAAATATGTATCTTTAAACGTATAAGAGATTTTAGAATGGATTTAATTTTAAATGAG
>NC_069402.1:42906402-42908752 GCF_026875155.1 Cherax quadricarinatus
CTCCTGTCTGCCCTTGTCATTCCCATTCTAGAGCTGGTTGAGCACGGTCTGCTATCTTGTGGCTTCTATTTCTGCCTTGCTTACCGTGACGTGCACTATACTTATTACTGTACATAGTGTACATATTGCTGTTCTAAATTGGTGAAGGATAATATAAGTCTAAACTTTTTCTACTGTGTTTATTTGCTCCCATTACACCTGGGATAACAGGCCATTTGGAATCCTAGGATGTAATAGTCCCAAAAAACCTCCTTGTCTCCATTAGGCCTCATTACTCTTGCTGAAATCCGGCATCTAGACAGAGGGAAAAGAGATTGTTGTCAGTCCCGTTTTAAATTAGCTTCCACTGGTATTAGTGCAGTGGTAGTGTCGCTCCACCTAATGGAAAGTTAATCATCTTAGGGTATGTCAGGTGACCCTGCGGTGAGACTTGGGTTGGCCAATTGGCATGTGCTTTGAGGGTGGCAGCACTACTGGAGGTCGCCTGCGGTTCCAAGAGTGCCACCTGAAGGGGGTATGACTCTCGGTGTTCTTTTCAGTTCGCTTACTGCCATTTTTAGCTGAAAGATGATTGTACAAAAAGTTTTTTCGCTAAGCCTAGCTCTGTCAATTCTGGAGGTGCCCTCCAGGTGTTGCTCACCAGGCATAGAAAGAGGTGGTTTCCAGGAAACAACAGCACTGTCCTTCACAGCGGAGACAACCGTGGTTTAGGGTTGCTGTGTATATGCCTTTCTGTTTATTCTTGGAGATGCTCTACATTTTTCTGTCTAATGATAACTGAGAAACAAGCTCACTGTTGTTCCCGAGTAACTGCGACACTCACTTCTCACCCTGGGACTGTCGCAAAATTTCCTCAAGATCCGGAATCGCTTTCGGGCAATCAGTTGTTACCCGATTATAGTACCCAGCATTCTACCTCCCCCTCTAGTACCTCTGACCTCTTCATGGCCTTGACAGTGGAACCTGCTTCATCCTCGACATCGTCCTCGTGCCTAAGGGCACAGTGACTCCAAGCTAGCTGCGATGCTTACGCAGTGCGCACACACAGATCGCACTGTAAACAACGAATCCCGTCGCATTCCTGAATACTAGCACAAGAGCTCACACATGCATTGGACAAGACATCATTTTCCATCCTCTAAAATGTGGGATGCGCATAGTTAGAGTCAATGATGGAGATTAATCCTATAGTCAACTGCGTCTCCACGCCATGGTCAGGGCCCCAGTGACTGTCCACCATCACTCCATCGTCTGTTCATCCTGAACAACTTTTGTCATCCCTCAAACGGTTGTACAAGTCTTCACAAACTGTACTTTTTATATACAAAGCAATTACAACACATCACAATCACCAGAATCGAGACTTTTGTTCGCCCTCGTCACGGACGGAAACAACACCTCTTTAATATACCGAAACTAACGTTTGGTGGTCATCAACTTGTTCCCTCAGTATACATAATAGATTATTGCTTGCCGATGATGACGTTCAAACCAACACCACAACAATGCCGTAAATACTGGTGCTACGGCCACCCGGCAAAATACTGCAAGTTACAAGAAGAATGTCCAGTCATATCCAGTCTGTTGAGAAGCGGAGCTTGATGGACCAAACTGTGACCGCTCTTCTTCCTTCATAAACTTCAACGACGCCCATCCCTCGTACTCTCGCTGGTGCTTCGCTATCCTTCGGAAAATCGAAGTGGAAAGAGTTTTTTTTTGCTTGTGTAACCAGGCGGTTACCTAATTCTGACCCAGAGAAGAACGCCCTCCATCGCCTACTCTAGACTCTCCTGGCATCCTCAAGGGCCAGCAGTGCTCTCCCGTATTATTATGCCTGATGTTATGACGTTCTGAAATGTGATCCAGTTACTTCTCCATCTGTCACCTACACTCGTCTTCAGAGATTTCCAGTTGATCCTTAGAAGGTTATCATTGCAAGAGTGATGAAGATCAGCAGGTAAGTCAACAGGTGAGAGTCAACATGAGAAAGAATATATGTTGTTTTTGTGTGTACTCACCTAGTTGTCATTGCAGGGGTCGATTCAAAGCTCCTCTGTGTGTGTGTGCGTGTGTGTGTGTGTGTGTGTTGTGTGTGTGCGTGTGTGTGTGTGTGTGTGTGTGTGTGTGTGTATGTGTGTGTGTGTACGCTGGTAGTAAAGTAGAATTTTTTTTCACGACAACTACAACACCAGTGATATATAATTTGAGCAAACAAGATATACGAACTTGCACTGAATAAATATATAGTCTTTTTTCTTCCTTCTTCTTGTTCTTCTTCTTCTTCTTCTTCTTCTTCTTCTTCTTATTTATTATTATTATTATATTATTATTATTATTATTATTATTATTT
>NC_069402.1:42909252-43015725 GCF_026875155.1 Cherax quadricarinatus
AATTGGTAGGGGTTAAGTCCTCTCTGTCCCCAGGGGGGCTTTTGGGTGCTTTTCGGGTGATGGGTGTATCTCTGGAGGCTCCCTTTTTGGATTCCAGGGGGTGGTGGCTAAAGGAGGTATGCTTTGTGGCAGGTGGCTGGCTGCCCTCTCTTTTATCCACCTGGTGGCTTGGTGAATGTGAGGTTGCTATCCTGGATTGCTGGTTTACTAGCATGAAGGGTAGGGTATGGCATGGTTCCATGCCGCATCTGCACTACTTGCATGCTGAGGTCCTCTTGGGCACAGAGGGGATTTATACGCCTTTTTTACTTCCTGTGAGCTATTCTTCCATGTTCCCCCCTCCTGTCCAACAGGATTTCCAGATGTGGCAATTACATTCTGGAACAACTGGAACTCAAAGACCTCCCCATCCTCAAAGTAGACACTTACATTCTCCCTTCCTGCAGCGAGACGTTACCCTTGCAATGTAGCTCACAAATTTTGACTGTGGTGACTTCTGTCCTCCTGTATATATAGCAGCTCACCATTTACAAGTTTGCAAAGATGATCCTTACACCACAGCAGTGTAGAAATTGCTGATGTTTAGGTCATACAGCAAAATATTGCAGATCCATTGCCGTATGCCCAGTATGTGGTGCAGACGACCATTATAGTCCATCTTGTGGTCTCCCTCTTGCCTTAATTGTCATGAGGATCACAAATCATACTCAAGCCAGTGCCAAGTTTACTTAAATGAACATGAAATCTGTTGTCTCAAAGAGGCAGAAGGCCTCCCATGTGCTATGGCAGTCTTTCATCTACACCTCCAAGGAACACTCCCCAGTATTTCTTATTCTCAAGTTGCTAAATGCGTCCCCTCCTCTGGGGTCCCAACTTAAGCCTTCTCTGTGGTCACCCCTTCCACAGTCACCCCTGTCTAACTCTTTTGCTGTTCTGGACACTGAGGTCCATACCTCAGCACCTCCTTCTATTCTCACCTCTTTCTCTTCTCACTCACAAGTTTCTGTGTCTACACAGAAACTTATAACACCTACTCCCCATCGCCCCTCTCCTTCTATGAAGTCCAAACCATCCCTATTGGTCAAATCTCCTTTCACCCCTCCTTCCCTTTTGCACTCTGCTTATTTTTCCTTCCCAGTTTCTGTACCTGGTTCTTCACCTCTAACTGGCTCTGTTATGAGTGTGGAGGTTCATCCACCTCGTATGGCACCTCACTCTGTCCCCTCCCAAGTTTCTTCCTCTTCTGCCCCCTCCCAGGTCACTTCCTCTCCCAATGCCCCCTCCCAAACTTCCCAAGTTCCCTCTACTCTTTCATCCCCACCAACTTTGGTACAGTCCACTGTTTCTCTGATCTTTGCTCACCCTCCTCCTATCCACCTCCATTATTGTACCACATATAACATCCTTATCCTAAGAAACACTTGAAAAGCCAGCTCAGAATTATATTGAGAGGACAAAAACCATTGATGGGCACTGATCCACCTCCATGTTCCTCCACTTCCCTCTTCCCCAATCTGAAGCATCTCCTTTCTTCAACAACGTCCCCCCGATCCTTCGCTGTTTATACAGCCTTCTGCTACCTCCAATTCAGACCTTTCCTATAACGATTTAGTCTGTAGATACCTCCACCTTCGCTTTCTTGTTATCTTTCTCTTCACAAATAATGGCTTATTTACATGGAAATATCCATGGCCTCAGAGGAATCGTTGTGAGATCCAGGTGTTTACCTGAGAGATATCTGGGGGTCAATGCCCCCACAGCACCGGTCCTGTGACAGGCATCCCTGGATCAGAGAGCCTGTTCAACCAGGCATGTAACTGGCTGGCTGCATGCAAACCAATGTACGAGCCACAGCCCGTCGTCAGGAACTCGTCTTTAAGGTGCTTGTCCAGTACCAATGAAGGACTGCCAGTGGTGTTGGTGTTCTCCCAAGTTTCCTCTGTATTGTTTACAAGAACCCAAATCGCGCACACTTCACTCTATCCATCCCATCTTGGGCATGATTATTTTATATTCACCAGACCTTATCCTAGGAACACCCTTTAATGAAAGTGCACTTCTTATATGCTCCATATTCCCTTACCCATCAGCTCTGTTCATACTTTTGACCATAAACACTGCACCACCGTATCTACTTGACATTAAGTGGGTATACAGTCTGTCTTTGTATCTCCTCCGGAGCCATTAACTAGCCCTGTCTGTTGTTTGCAATTCTGGTTTCTTCCTAACTGCGGCACATTCTGCTCCTTGCGACTGTAATGCTCACATCATTTCCCTGGGAGGGGGTCCTCACTGTGACTCTTGTGGAATTTCCGTAAGAAGCTTTTTTCTCACTTCTTATTCACCCTCCAAAGTTTTTACAATACCTGGTTCTCCAACCCCCATTTAATAATTTTTATTTTATTATTTATTTTATTTTATTTAATATTTGGAAACATACATAAGAGTGTACCAAAAAAAAATACAGGTAAAGCAGCATGCCCAAAAGCCACTTGTACATGTATAGCATTACGGGCAGGCTAAAATTAGATCTAAGATGAACTAATCAAATGATGTAAATCAAAGATAAAACATTTATTGTTAAACAAATAACAATAAGAGCACAAATGATATTACAAAGACAGTCCTAGGTTGCATTCATTGCTGTACATTCACGTAGAATGGAGTAACGTGCTAGTAGTGCGTATTTAAAAAAAAATAATTAAGATAGATTGCGGGTTTAGGTCTTAACATTTATGTGATATAATTTGAGAATCATTTAAGATTACAATTTATAAGGGTCAGTTATTCCATATTTATTTTGGGTTTTGGTGGATAAGTGATTTTTGAGAAGATAATTTATTATAAACAGGTAGCAATTTCTTTTATATTACGTAATGAATTCCAGATATTAGGGCCTTTTATTGCATTGAATTTTTTGCATAGCAAGAATGGACACGATGAACATAAAGAGTGCTCTTGTGCCTTGTGTTATGGTCATAATGTTCGTTGAGGATTTGCGAGGAATGTTGAGGGGAGGTAATATCAGAGTTTAACGTGTTCTATTAATTAATTGGTGCTGTACATAAGTATGGATGTTTTGTATGTTTGAGTAGTTTACGTGTTTTAATATTGGGATGTGCTGCCTGAAGTGGGAATTGTTTATCATTCTTACCACCCTTTTGTTTTTTTTGTTGGTAATTAGTGCTGAGATAGGATACCTTGTTGACCCCCATCACAAATTCCCATAGGTGAGATAGGGGGTAAATAAGTGAAGTGATATAGGGCCAGAGGGCTGACTGTGGAACATAAGTAACGTATCTTGCGATAGTATCCTACAGTCTTGGAATTGTCTTAAAATTATGTTGTATATGTGTATGAAATTGAGTCTGATTATCAAGGTGGAATTCCTAAGAATTTCCCTCAGTGACTTTGTGATAGGTGATCCACTATCAATTTATGTTTCAGAGGAGGGAGGGACAATAATCTGTGGCCTCTGTTTACCCAAAGCTGAATGAAGAAGGTTTGTCAATTTTTAGTGGTAACTTGTTAGATCCTCATCCAGGTAGATTAGTTTCAGTAATTCCGGTATTACTAAGTATTAGCTAGCATGATTGGCTCGGTGAGATGTTACAGATGCATGAGATAGTGAAATCTCTGCAAATAGCGAGGTTTGAGTAATTGGCGCGGGGTATATATGACCCGTGCCGTCGATACTTCTGAAGGTCATATATGTATAGGATACACAAACGAAGAGGCACAAGGACACACTCCCTGTGGGACAACCACATCAAATTGAGCTATGTGCAGAAGAGTTTGCCTCCATTTGTGAACACATATTGCTTTCGTTGCTGAGGTATGACTTGAGGTAAGTTTGAGAGTTCCCTGCTTAAACCATAGTGTGACAATTTTACGTGGGAGCATATACACTGGTCACTGTATCAAAAGCTTTACGTTAATCAATGAAGATCCCCAAGTGGGACTTCTTTTATCTCATATTGCAGTGTATAATAAGTCTAGAGCATGATGTTTATAGCATCATTAGTATTTTTATTGCGGCCATGAATCCAAATTTGCAGGGTTGAGTATGTTTGGATAAAGAGAGGATAATGTTTACAGAATTAATTTTCGAAGATTTGAGAGAGGGTGTAAGCGTTTGATATTGGCCCTATAGTTATTCAACTCTGTTGGTCTCCCTCCTTTAGTGGACGTGGTGACCCTTAGCATTTTGAGTACTGTAGGAAGGTGAGGATTCATTGGATTTGTTAAAGAGTGTTGCAATGGATTCTCTGGTGATAGCCACTTGTGACACTTTTATGTATAGTAAAGGGTGGTAGGTATTTACAATCTCCTGAGCCTTGTTTTTTAGTGCGTTGATAATAAGTGAGACTTCGTAAGGGTTAGTCGTAGCTAGGCACAGTGTGTTCGTGAAGTTGCCATTGAGGTATTCATTTGAGGGGGTATCTGAGCTGGGATTTTAATGCAAGGTTTGATCCTATAGTGGAGAAGAAATCATTGAGTCTGTTTTGCTGTCTGTGGTGGGAGTTGGGGTTCTCTGATTTTGCCTACATTTTATTTTCCGCTATATTCGTGGATATCTTTTTTGTTCCCAGAAATTTCTGATCTGAGGTTTTCCCAGGTCTTTTTTATATATCACCTTTCGTAAGTTTTATAATCTGTTCTCAGAATACAATTTTTTTGTTGCCCTTCTTATCAGGCTGGTTATCATTGGCGAGTAATGTTTTGTTTGGTCTCGTTAGTGACCCATTCTGTACTTATTCCATAGTGGTGTTTTGTATTTAGTATTTGAGAATGCTTGGGGAGTTAGCCAGTGGACTGTTCAGATCATCTTAGCTTGTCATCTGTTTAGTTTTTTTCGGGCAGATGCTTGTTATAAGCGTATTGGTATTTTTTTTAGCAAAATTATTATTAGCAGTCGTCAAAAATCTGTATAGATTTGCTAGCTCAGCTGGAGCCATTCAAAAGTTTGCTATTGGCTGTTGTGAAGTTATTAATTCTGCCTCATTTGTGAAGGTCTGAAGGTTACTTTTATTAGTGTCTTGGGTATTTTACCAAGATTGTTATGAGGAAAGTAGGGTAGTGGTATGTGGTATATCTGTAATTATGCCTGATTTTAAAGGGGATATGGTGTTGTCCAATGTTCAAGTAGAGGGAAACACTAGTCTCTTGTAACTCTTGTAGGTTTTGTTTACAGTTGCGTAGTAACATACAGTTCATCATTAGTGTTTGTGAATTCCAGTAACGTGTGGGTCCCTGGTCGTGCAGGAGTTTTAAGATTGAAGTCACCTGAAGAATAGTAAGTGATCATTTTGTCATACAGCGTCGCATCAGGTATCATACATCCTAGGCTTTTATGAACTAAATTGGCTAATGTTTGACTGATAGGCGAACTCTGACGATGTTTATCAATGTGAAGGTTTTTGTAGGTTTTTGGATTTGGAATTTAGCTATTATATATTCCCCATGTTTCATCCTTGTCAAGTATTAGTGATACCATTCAAGTTTGGTCTGAGTAGTATATTGGCTGTGCCACCCCCTTGCATGGTCTGGCCTACAGTTGTGTATGGCGAGTAACCAGGAATGGCATAGACCCCTGTACTATCAGGCTATACTCTACACATCTCTACTGCTCCTGTCGACTTTTGTATTCGACTGAAGAAGCCAACTGTCAGGTTATACATTTTCGGAATAAATTGCGTAACTGTTGCCTGTGTCTAACCTACCAACCTGTTTAATATTTAAAGATTATATGTATGTGTAAGACAATCAGAAACCTTAAGGCAACATTTGTTACATCAGCGGAATTCCAGAGTCTTGAGTTAGTGTCGAGAGAATATTTTTCAATATTGTGCTAATATCGACTCAACGGCTTATTATCTAACAATTGATATATATTTATGACATAATAAAACACTATAAAATAAAGCAACAGAATCATGTTATATACTCTAGAACATTAAAATAGGGCCATAATATGGGCGAGTGCCCACCAATCATATCACACATAAAATTCATTTTCCCCCCTTCCTATAACGTCTTTTGTGTCTTCACAACTTCCAATTGTGGCTCTTGTTTCCTGTGTCCCCTCCCTGAAACATCCTGTCTTTGTCCACCTTGTCTATTCCACCGCAGATTTTATATGGCGTTATCATGTGAGTGTGCGAGTGTGTGTGTGTGGTGTGGTGTGTGAGTGTGTGTGAGTGTGTGTGCGTGTGGTGTGTGGGGTGTTGTACTCACCTATTAGTCACTCACCTATTGTGTTGCAGGGTCGAGGTCCTAGCTACTGGCCCCGCCTCTCACCGGTTGCTCACTAGACCCTCATCACTCCCTCGCCTTCCCTGATCTTTAACAAACCACGACTTAAAACTGTGTATGGTTCCTGCCGTCCACTACGTCATTATTCTAGGCTATTCCACTGCCTTACAACTCTACTGACTGAAAGAAATACTCTCCAACTTATCTCTCTGACTCTTTGTGACATCAACTTTCCAATTGTGCCTCTTGTTTCTGTGTCCCCTCCCTGGAACATCCTGTACTTTTCCACCTTGTCTATTCCACGCAGTATTTTAATATGTCATATCCTGTCTCCCTGACACTCTGCCTTCCTCCAGTTCGTCAGGCGGCCGATTTTCCCTTAATCTTGCTTCATCAGTACATCCCCTTACTCTGGAACTATCCTTATTGCAAACCCTTTGTACATTCTCTAGTTTCTTCTTGACGTGCTTTATCAAGTTCGGTTCCCAAAACAGGTCTGCATACTCCATATTGGGCCTGACATACACGGTGTAGCAGTGTCTTGAATGATACCTTATTAAGTTGTCGAATCTGTTCTCAGATTGCCAGGCGCCCATATGCTGGCAGCATTATCTGATTGATGTGTGCATCCGGATCATTGCTGCGTATGTTATACTCACCCCAGATCTTCTCCTTGAGTGAGGTTTGCAGTCTTTGGCCACCTGCCTATACTCTGTCTGGGTCTTTTCTGTGCCCTTCCCCTATTCTTCATTACCTTGCATCTTTGGCAGGATTAAATTCAGAAGCCATTTGCCTGGACAGGTGTCCAGTCAGTCCAGGTCTCATTTGAAAGTCCTGCCTGGTCCTCATCAGATTTAATTCTCCTCATTAACTTCACATCATCTGACAAACAGGGACACTTCGAGCTCAACCCTTCCGTCATGTCGTTCACATATATAACCAAAATAGCACGTCCTAGGACCGACCCCGTGGGACCCCCGCTCGATCACAGGTGCCCACTGTGAAACATACAATTACGGTAGGCCCATTGACTCGTTGATGCCTCCCTGTCAGGTAATCTCTATCCAATTGCAGTGCCCTTCCTGTTATATGCCCTGAAGCTCCTAAGCTTATGCACTATCTCTTGTGAGGAACTGTGTCAAAGGCCTTCTTGCAGTCCAAGAAGAATGCTATCACCCCCCCTTCCCTCTCTTGTCTTACTTCTGTTATTGTATCATAAAACTCCAGAAGGTTTTGTGGACACAGGATTTGGCTTCCGAGAATCCGTTGCTGGATGCCATTTATCTCCTGTTCCGTTTCCAGGTGCTCCACCACACTCCTCCTGAATAATCTTCTCCATAATTTTGCATAACTATAGCACGCAATGAAACAGGTCTATATCTAAGTGCCTCTTTTTTCTGTCTCCTTTTTAGAATATGGGAACTACATTTGCTGTCGTTCCATACCTCAGGTAGGTTTGCCCCATTTCCAGGATGTGTTGAAGATTGTGGTAAGAATGTTGGGTACGCACAACATATCTGCCCTCACTAAGGACCCAATGGGAGAGATGTTGTCCGTTCCCTTGCCTTTGAGGTATCGATGTCCCTTAGCAGTTTCTTTCACCTCCTCCTCATCTGTATGTATGTCGTCCAACACTTGTGGTTGTAATTCCTTGTTGGTGTCCCATCTGGTCTGTCCCCCCAGAGTCCCTTCTTCTTCTACTGTAGATACACTTTCCTTAAATCTCCGTGTTGAGCACCCTCAACATATACCTCTGATCGTTTCGTCTAGTGAGTTTCCTCCACCTTCTTTCCCTCATCTTATCACCTGGTCCTTGACTGTTGTCTTTCTTCCTAATTGTGGCGCTATAACAGCCGTTTCGGGTCAGATTTGACTTTCGATCTATGTCTTTTTCATACTGTCTCTCGAGCCTTCCCTCCTTATCAGCGCATACTCGTTCTGGCTCTTCTACAAATCTCCATGTATCCTAGTGTCCCTATGCCTTCTCTTACCATTTTCCATTCTCTGTTGCACTTAGCATTTTCCTCCTACCTACACCTTCGGTAAACCAAGGACTCGTCTTTGTCTTCCTATTATTTCTGTTTCCCTTGGGAACAAAACTTTTCCTCTGCCGCCTTGCACTTTTTGCCACATATTCCCATCATCCTCGTTTACTGACATTTTCCTACCATTTCTCTGTCCCCACTGAACCTCCTGCATGAAGTCTCATACCTGTGTAGTCCCCCCTTTTATAGTTTGGCCTGTCCCCTTCAGTTCCTGTTACCTTCTCCACTGTAACTCTCCTATATAGTCAAAAACTCAGAACCACATGATTCGCTAGCTCCAAGGGGCCTCTCCGTAATTGATGTCCTCGTATGTCTGAACTGCTCAGGACGAACACAAAAGATCCAGTCCCTTGCTGGCTCATCCTCCCCTCTCTCCTGTTGTGTCCCTGACATGTTGATGCATGAGGTTTTTCAAGTACCACAATCCATCATCTTTGTCTCCATGTTTTGGACCCCCATGTGCACCAGGTTTTTCCCAGTTCGATCTCCCTGTGGGGTTGAATCGCCCGATGTACCAGTAACTTTGCTCTGCTCGAGTGACTCTTCCTTGCCACCATCAGACCAAGCGAGTCCACCAATCACTCCTGTAGTTTATCTTTCGTACTCCGCTCTTGGCCTCCTCAGTCTCTGTGGTGGTTATACATACATCTCCAATGACTACTTTATGTTTCTCACGACTTGAATTGTACCGTACAAGGTTGTCTCTTTTCTTCCTCCAATCATGTCCAAGCCTTCCATTTACCTCAAATCCCCATTGGTGTTTTATGAGCAGTGCAACCCCTACCTCCCCCTCTACGTTTCTTCTAAATTCTTTCCTCAGGATCTGATATCCTTTTGGAAGATTGTGTCTGTTTATTATCTCAGCGAGTTTTGTTCTGTGACTGCTATGAGTCTTGGGATTTTTTCACCTGATTCTTTCATTCCTCTCCTCATGTTTATTCATTATTCCATCCGCATTTGTGTACCAAACCTTTAGTTTCTTTTCTATCATTGTGGTCATGCAAGTGTTTTTGGGGTTGGGGGAGGGAGAGCCTTGGTGGGGGCCTATATGGGGCTGTGGTGTAGGTGGGGTATGTGCTGATGGGGGTGGGGTCAGAATGCCCATAAGGGACAGCTGTTGGGGTGAGGTTTGTGATAAGGGGGTTGGGGGCAGAGGGAACAGTGAGTGGGTTGGAGTATAGGTTGCTCAGTTGCGTTGGGAATGTCGTGTGTGTGTGTGTGTGTATGTGTGTGTGTGTGTGTGTATGTGTGTTTGTGTGTGTGTGTGTGTGTGTGTGTGTGTGTGTGTGTGTGTGTGTGTGTGTGTGTGTGTGTGTGTGTGTGTGTGTGTGTGTGTGTGTGTGTATGTGTGTGTGTGTGTGTGTGTGTGTGTGTGTGTGTGTGTATGTGTGTGTGTGTGTGTGTGTGTGTGTGTATGTGTGTGTGTGTGTGTGTGTGTGTGTGTGTGTGTGTGTGTGTGTGTGTGAACCTCAGTTACAGTGTTGGGTGACCTGAGTAACAATGAATAAAACATAGTGATTAATATTATTCAACATTACGGAGGACGAACAAGCTGGCCAGTATTTAGCCTTTTGTAAAACATAGTCAATATTTAATATTGCATCATAAAATAACCAGCAACTGCAACACTACAGCTGTATCGCCGTAAAGGGTACATATAACCATCTATATATATATATATATGTCGTGCCGAATATGTAAAACTGGTCAATTAGCAAGAACTCATTTAAAATTAAGTCCTTTCTGAAATTTTCTTTTTTAGGTTTAAAGATATATATTTTTCATTAATGTTAATGTAAAAAAATTTAATTTTGCTCCAAAAGAATCTTAGAAAACTTACCTAACCTTATTATAACAAGAGCAATTTATTTTAGCCTAACCCAACTAAATATATTTTAGATTTGTTTACAGTAATTTAATACTAAACAAATACAGTGAAATATATTTTTTTCGTTAGGTTCAGAATGATTTTGGCGAAATTATTGCATACACAAATTTTCACTTGTCCTATATGGCAAGATGAGTGTTGCTGTTTAAGCCAAGATCGGAAGTTCTGCCTATTCGGCACGACATATGTATATTATATATATATATATATATATAATATATATATATATATATATATATATATATATATATATATATATATATATATATATATATATATATATATATATATGTATATATATATATATATATATATATATATATATATATATATATATATATATATATATATATATATTATATATATATATATGTATGTATATATACACACTTATGTTTGGTTTTCTCCCTGTATTAATTAAAGATTAAAGTGCTCTATTTTCCTGGTGTACATGCGATATGCAACCTTACTGACCGTCGTGCAGTAGATGGATTTTAAACTCTTAACTAGTTAGGTGACTTTCACTTAGTGGGGTCGTTAAGTGCTCCCACACCGTGAATGGCCTTTAACTCCCATCCATCGTAATTGTAGAGGTTAACTAGCATTCACACCGTGATTCACAACCACCACTTAACTAGCGTAACCTTGATGTTATCTCGGTGACCTTAGGTTGATTCAGACACTGCGGATATGACTGCAGACAGCTGTCTTTAATACCTTGTGGGTATGACTGCAGACAGCTGTCTTTAATACCTTGTGGGTATGACTGCAGACAGCTGTCTTTAATACTTTGTGGGTATGACTGCAGACAGCTGTCTTTAATACCTTGTGGGTATGACTGCAGACAGCTGTCTTTAATACCTTGTGGGTATGACTGCAGACAGCTGTCTTTAATACCTTGTGGGTATGACTGCAGACAGCTGTCTTTAATACCTTGTGGGTATGACTGCAGACAGCTGTCTTTAATACCTTGTGGGTATGACTGCAGACAACTGTCTTCAACAGCTTGTGGACATGACTGCAGACAACTGTCTTCAACAGCTTGTGGACATGACTGCAGACAACTGTCTTCAACAGCTTGTGGACATGACTGCAGACAACTGTCTTCAACAACTTGTGGACATGACTGCAGACAGCTGTCTTCAACAGCTTGTGGACATGACTGCAGACAGTTGTCTTCAACAACTTGTGGACATGACTGCAGACAGTTGTCTTCAACAGCTTGTGGACATGACTGCAGACAGTTGTCTTCAACAGCTTGTGGACATGACTGCAGACAGTTGTCTTCAACAACTTGTGGACATGACTGCAGACAGTTGTCTTCAACAACTTGTGGACATGACTGCAGACAGTTGTCTTCAACAGCTTGTGGACATGACTGCAGACAGTTGTCTTCAACAGCTTGTGGACATGACTGCAGACAGTTGTCTTCAACAACTTGTGGACATGACTGCAGACAGTTGTCTTCAACAACTTGTGGACATGACTGCAGACAGTTGTCTTCAACAACTTGTGGACATGATTGCAGACAGTTGTCTTCAACAACTTGTGGACATGACTGCAGACAGTTGTCGTCAACAACTTGTGGACATGACTGCAGACAGTTGTCTTCAACAGTTTGTGGACATGACTGCAGACAGTTGTCGTCAACAACTTGTGGACATGACTGCAGACAGTTGTCTTCAACAAGTTGTGGACATGACTGCAGACAGTTGTCGTCAACAACTTGTGGACATGACTGCAGACAGTTGTCTTCAACAACTTGTGGACATGACTGCAGACAGTTGTCGTCAACAACTTGTGGACATGACTGCAGACAGTTGTCTTCAACAACTTGTGGACATGACTGCAGACAGTTGTCTTCAACAACTTGTGGACATGACTGCAGACAGTTGTCTTCAACAACTTGTGGACATGATTGCAGACAGTTGTCTTCAACAACTTGTGGACATGACTGCAGGCAGTTGTCGTCAACAACTTGTGGACATGACTGCAGACAGTTGTCTTCAACAGCTTGTGGACATGACTGCAGACAGTTGTCGTCAACAACTTGTGGACATGACTGCAGACAGTTGTCTTCAACAAGTTGTGGACATGACTGCAGACAGTTGTCGTCAACAACTTGTGGACATGACTGCAGACAGTTGTCTTCAACAACTTGTGGACATGACTGCAGACAGTTGTCTTCAACAAGTTGTGGACATGACTGCAGACAGTTGTCGTCAACAACTTGTGGACATGACTGCAGACAGTTGTCTTCAACAACTTGTGGACATGACTGCAGACAGTTGTCTTCAACAAGTTGTGGACATGACTGCAGACAGTTGTCGTCAACAACTTGTGGACATGACTGCAGACAGTTGTCGTCAACAACTTGTGGACATGACTGCAGACAGTTGTCTTCAACAACTTGTGGACATGACTGCAGACAGTTGTCTTCAACAAGTTGTGGACATGACTGCAGACAGTTGTCGTCAACAACTTGTGGACATGACTGCAGACAGCTGTCTTCAACAACTTGTGGACATGACTGCAGACAGCTGCCTCGCCCAGCCTGCGCCCTGATATGCTCCCAAACCAATCTTTAATATTTCTGCGCTATTTACTTACTTCCTTTAATCTTCTGCTGCCCCTGCCCGTGCTCAGGTGGTAGGGGAAGAGTAGGAGAAGATGTAGGAGAGGAGGAAGGGTAAGGTGGGGGGTAGGAGATAATTTGCCTGTACCCATGAATAGGGAGTAAGGACTCTGAATGTGAGTTGAGAAGGAGAGGAAATTTAATACCCAGGCAGTGAGAGGGATGAGGGTAGGTAATAATAATAATAATAATAATAATAGTAATTTTATTTACTACAAGTATATGTACAAGGTATACAGGCCTAGCTGACATCAATGACATACATGTAATACTATATAGAAAGCCGCTTGTTATACAGAGCATTTCGAGCAAATTAGGTCAGTTTTGTCCCAGGATGCGACCCACACCAGTTCACTAAATCCCAGATACCCACTTTACTGATGGGTGAACATAGACAGCCGGTGTAAATAAACACGCCCAATGTTTCTACCCTCGCTGCGAATCGAACCCAGACGCTCGCCGTGTAAAGCGAGAGCTTTAGCCACCAGGCCACGGGGCAGCATGGGAGCACATGGGTGAGGTAGCCATCAAAAGATATTTTGAAGATTGAGACGCTTGTCCAATAATTGGGAGTCTTTATTGAGGAAACGTTTCGCCAGCCAGTTGAGTCCTACGCTTGCCTAACCTACAGTCATGACCTACTTACACTAGTAGGTTTGCCCGTCGGTGACTCCGCTTCCTAGTGCTCCCGTGACTACAGTATATAAGACACTTCTCCGAGCACCGTGCTGTAGTAGTCTCAACACTGATGGACTGAACACATCGACGTCAGGCTGGGGGACTGATTACTTCATTCTCCTCCTCATCTTCCACCGTTCTTCTCTGTGTTGGACTGAAGAAGCTACTGGCTGGCGAAACGTCTCCTTAATAAAGATTCCCAAATGTTGCACACGTGTCTCATTCTTCAACTTGTCGGTTTTTCAAACCATTTACATCACAAAAGATATTTTAACCTGTATCACTGTTATTTGTTACTATTAACTACAGTAGCACTACTTCTATGTTCTAGAGTTATAGACTAGGTTAGTATAGCGCATGGCTCTCTCCCCATATTGTTCCAGACCATGGAACTGAACTCTTCTCCAGGTTGATGGACTGATTACATTACTGCTGCGTCCTTTGTATTTGACTGGAGAAGTCTACTTATGTGGGCGAAACGTTTCGTCAGTGGAGATACCCAGCTGTTGCACATGTGTCTTAATCTTCAACTTGTCGGTATTTTATACCATTTTCAACAGTACCTCTCCGCATCCTGCATTTCTGTGCTGCTCCCTCAAATTTATCAAGTGGGAGGAGTAATTACTATAGTGACTCCGATAAAAAAATATATGGACATTTAATAGAAATGTTGGAACCAGAGTGTCAACTAACTCTTCTAAAACTAAGATTTTTGTCACTGCCACTTGTACTATTACCAGTATCATTACTTCATGGGTAGTCCGTGATCAGCTGGTCGCCCTGGGAAGTCCGTGATCAGCTGGTCGCCCTGGGAAGTCCGTGATCAGCTGGTCGCCCTGGGAAGTCCGTGATCAGCTGGTCGCCCTGGGAAGTCCGTGATCAGCTGGTCGCCCTGGGAAGTCCGTGATCAGCTGGTCGCCCTGGGAAGTCCGTGATCAGCTGGTCGCCCTGGGAAGTTCAAGAAACAGTGTCAGTCTTCTTGTAGTTTAAACCATAAATTTTAAATTAATTAGATCCACCATATAAAGAAAGTGTTTGTCTAAATTAATATTTAAAAGTCTGTGCTGTTTATATTTACAGGTTCAGATGGAAATCTTTGCTGTTAATTTACAACTCTTGAAAAAAATATCCAGATTTGTGTTGCGCCTCTTGTCTCGTAGTTTCATGCTGTTGTTTCAGGTTATGATTTTTTTGCACTTCATTAGTTCTCCGTGTAAGAATGTCACATATAATTTTTACCTAAGATGTCTGAATGAAATCTTTGTTTCCTAAGAAGGAACAGAGTCAGTTTGAACTAAGGTTGGACACGAAATAGTCGTAGTGATTAAACCCAAACGAAACATGTGGCTGTTATTTAGATCCACACTATACAGATTTCTAATGTCTTGAAATGAAACTGGTGGAAGAAGTTTCCACTTTGTTGCTTTACCTGGCAGAACATCGTCTTGCTCAACCTGGAAATTCTTGTAGTTATTACACAGCTGACACTCGAAAGAAACTCGCAAAGTTACCCATAAACGCCACATTGTAAGATGTATGTCAAAACTAAAGCCTACCCCTGAAGAGTCTTGATAACGTGAGGATGAAGGATGAGAGTCAACATAGTCGGAATTGGTAGAAGAGTCTGATAGCCTGAGGGAGAAAAAATTAAGGATCTGAGTCAACATGCTGGGGATGAGACACCTGCCAGCGACCCTCAGATGAATACAGCCGCTCAACACCAACCCGAATCCCGTTTCTTTTTTTTTTTCGTCTTGGTGAAGAAGACACACTAGTAGAAAGTTTCAGTATAAATTGGCTTTATCGAAGACATTGTTGTACCAGTGAATGCTCTTCTGCTGTCAGTGTTTGGGTCACCATACTTTCGGAGCTAAGTCGTTCTTCTGGAAACATAAAATTTATAAAGCGGCCAGGAAGCAGGTAGATACAGTACTGTACACCGACAACATGGTTACGCAATCTGGCATAGGTCCACGCTCCTGCAACTCCATAGTCATCAAAAATTTCAATAAACCACTGTATAGGGCTTTCAGTGTTTTGTGGAAGAGACCTGTGTTATTCCGCAGTCATAAAAACCACCAATATTGCAAAACAATCGCGGAAAACTATAGACCAGTAGCGCTAACTTCACACATTATCATCAAAATCTTTAAAAATAGATCTTGAAAAGATTATCAGCGATGTGTAATCACAACAGTTGCAGAATCCTGGGCAACTTGGGTTTGTTGTTGTTGTTGTTGATGTGGTTGTTGTTGTAGTTATTGTTGATGTGGTTGATGAGGTTATTGTTGATGTAGTTGTTGTGACTATGGTTGTTGGTGTTCGTGTTGCTAGGGGGGAAATCCCCTGACACGAGCCTGTGTCATGTAATGTCACGATAAGAGACGCCATGTTGGCGGGAGCGCCGCCCCAAGCAACCATTAGTGTGTAGCCCCACACACTAGTGGCTGGTGTTACACACAGTGGTGTGTGTGTGCGTGCGTGTGTGTGTGTGTGTGTGGACTCATTTAATTGTGATGGCAGGGCTCCTGTGTTGTAACTAACTCTCTTTCCTCATTATTTACTGTAAATAACCTGAGACCTGAATGTAGCATACTTGTGTATGAAGCTACACACAGATGTACACAAATTATTAAGAGAGAAAGATTACAGTTAAGTTTGTATGGATTCCCTCTTACTTAAGCCTCCAGCAGCGTGATAAAGTTGATAACCGAACAAGCGAACAAGCATTACACAAACAGAAAGTCAAATACACTTTTAGTTTCTCAAAAAGAATTTTAAAAAAATATTGTCAGAAAAGAACCAGATAATGAGTTTGAAGAAAGTAAAGCAGTACAGACAGGAACTAGAACATCAGTTGTGTCTCATAATAAAATGTGTCAGGTTAAACATATCTACTGAGACAGTAACAAGGTCATTAGACTGCCCGATGTTAGTGTTAACAGTGGAGTCTAAGTGTAGTGTTGGTAGTGTGGTCTCAGTGTAGTGTTAACAGTGTGGTCTCAGTGTAGTGTTGGCAGTGTGGTCTCAGTATAGTGTTGGCAGTGTGGTCTCAGTGTAGTGTTGGTAGTGTGGTCTCAGTGTAGTGTTGGTAGTGTGGTCTCAGTGTAGTGTTGGTAGTGTGGTCTAAGTGTAGTGTTGGCAGTGTGGTCTCAGTGTAGTGTTGGCAGTGTTGTCTAAGTGTAGTGTTGGTAGTGTGGTCTCAGTGTAGTGTTGGTAGTGTGGTCTAAGTGTAGTGTTGGCAGTGTGGTCTCAGTGTAGTGTTGGCAGTGTTGTCTAAGTGTAGTGTTGGTAGTGTGGTCTCAGTGTAGTGTTGGTAGTGTGGTCTCAGTGTAGTGTTGGTAGTGTGGTCTCAGTGTAGTGTTGGTAGTGTGGTCTCAGTGTAGTGTTGGTAGTGTGGTCTCAGTGTAGTGTTGGTAGTGTGGTCTCAGTGTAGTGTTGGTAGTGTGGTCTCAGTGTAGTGTTGGTAGTGTGGTCTCAGTGTAGTGTTGGTAGTGTGGTCTCAGTGTAGTGTTGGTAGTGTGGTCTCATGTAGTGTTGGTAGTGTGGTCTCAGTGTAGTGTTGGTAGTGTGGTCTCAGTGTAGTGTTGGTAGTGTGGTCTCAGTGTAGTGTTGGTAGTGTGGTCTAAGTGTAGTGTTTGGCAGTGTGGTCTCAGTGTAGTGTTGGCAGTGTTGTCTAAGTGTAGTGTTGGTAGTGTGGTCTCAGTGTAGTGTTGGTAGTGTGGTCTCAGTGTAGTGTTGGTAGTGTGGTCTCAGTGTAGTGTTGGTAGTGTGGTCTCAGTGTAGTGTTGGTAGTGTGGTCTCAGTGTAAATGTTGGTAGTGTGGTCTCAGTGTAGTGTTGGTAGGTGGTCTCAATGTACTGTTGGCAGTGTGGTCTCAGTGTAGTGTTGGTAGTGTGGTCTAAGTGTAAGTGTTGGCAGTGTGGTCTCAGTGTAGTGTTGGCAGTGTTGTCTAAGTGTATGTGTTGGCAGTGTGGTCTCAGTGTAGTATTAACAGTGTGGTCTCAGTGTAGTGTTGGCAGTGTGGTCTCAGTGTAGTGTTGGCAGTGTGGTCTCAGTGTAGTGTTAACAGTGTGGTCTCAGTGTAGTGTTGGTAGTGTGGTCTTAATGTAGTGTTGGCAGTGTGGTCTCAATGTAGTGTTGGCAGTGTGGTTTCAATGTAGTGTTGGCAGTGTGGTCTCAGTGTAGTGTTGGCAGTGTGGTCTCAATGTAGTGTTCGCAGTGTGGTTTCAATGTAGTGTTGGCAGTGTGGTCTCAATGTAGTGTTTGGCAGTGTGGTCTCAGTGTAGTGTTGGCAGTGTGGTCTCAGTGTAGTGTTCGCAGTGTGGTTTCAATGTAGTGTTGGCAGTGTGGTCTCAATGTAGTGTTGGCAGTGTGGTCTCAGTATAGTGTTGGCAGTGTGGTCTCAGTGTAGTGTTGGTAGTGTGGTCTCAGTGTAGTGTTGGCAGTGTGGTCTTAGTGTAGTGTTGGCAGTGTGGTTTCAATGTAGTGTTGGCAGTGTGGTCTCAGTGTAGTGTTGGCAGTGTGGTCTTAGTGTAGTGTTGGCAGTGTGGTCTCAATGTAGTATTGACAGTGTGGTCTCAGTGTAGTGTTGGTAGTGTGGTCTTAGTGTAGTGTTGGCAGTGTGGTTTCAATGTAGTGTTGGCAGTGTGGTCTCAGTGTAGTGTTGGCAGTGTGGTTTCAATGTAGTGTTGGCAGTGTGGTCTCAGTGTAGCGTTGGCAGTGTGGTCCAGTGTAGTGTTGGCAGTGTGGTTTCAATGTAGTATTGGCAGTGTAGTCTCAGTGTAGTGTTGGCAGTGTGGTCCAGTGTAGTGTTGGCAGTGTGGTTTCAATGTAGTGTTGGCAGTGTGGTCTCAATGTAGTGTTGGCAGTGTGGTCCAGTGTAGTGTTGGCAGTGTGGTCTCAATGTAGTGTTGGCAGTGTGGTCTCAGTGTAGTGTTGGCAGTGTGGTCTCAATGTAATGTTGGCATTGTGGTCTCAGTGTAGTGTTGGCAGTGTGGTCTCATTGTAGTGTTGGCAGTGTGGTCTCAGTGTAGTGTTGGCAGTGTGGTCTCAGTGTAGTGTTGGCAGTGTGGTCTCAGTGTAGTGTTAACAGCGTGGTCTCATTGTAGTGTTGGCAGTGTGGTCTCAGTGTAGTGTTGGAAGTGTGGTTTCAGTATAGTGTTGGCAGTGTGGTCTCAGTGTGGTGTTGGCAGTCTGGTCTCAGTGTAGTGTTGGCAGTGTGGTCTCAGTGTAGTGCTGGTAGTGTGGTCTCAGTATAGTGTTGGCAGTGTGGTCTCAGTATAGTGTTGGCAGTGTGGTCTCAGTGTAGTGTTGGCAGTGTGGTCTCATTGTAGTGTTGGCAGTGTGGTCTCAGTGTAGTGTTGGCAGTGTGGTCTCAGTGTAGTGTTGGCAGTGTGGTCCCAGTATAGTGTTGGCAGTGTGGTCTCATTGTAGTGTTGGCAGTGTGGTCTCAGTGTGGTGTTGGCAGTGTGGTCTCAGTGTAGTGTTGGCAGTGTGGTCTCAGTGTAGTGCTGGTAGTGTGGTCTCAGTATAGTGTTGGCAGTGTGGTCTCAGTATAGTGTTGGTAGTGTGGTCTCAGTGTAGTGTTGGCAGTGTGGTCTCATTGTAGTGTTGGCAGTGTGGTCTCAGTGTAGTGTTGGCAGTGTGGTCTCAGTGTAGTGTTGGCAGTGTGGTCTCAGTGTAGTGTTGGCAGTGTGGTCTCAGTATATAATTAACGTCAGGGTAAACTTGGACATTAGTGGAGGAACAAAAATATTGGGTCAGGGAAAATGTTTTAAAAATGTTCAGATTTTTTTAGATTTTTTTTTTTCATTACCAGAACTGTAAATAATTGTCGTGAGATTAGCGAGATTAGGATTATTAATGAAGCAGTTGACACTCTTGTGAGTTAAGATGGCGACCCACGACACACTGTAAACTACTAAGATGGCGAGCCACGACACACTGAAAACAACTAAGATGGCGAGCCACGACACACTGAAAACAACTAAGATGGCGAGCCACGACACACTGTAAACTACTAAGATGGCGAGCCACGACACACTGAAAACTACTAAGATGGCGAGCCAGGACACACTGAAAACAACTAAGATGGCGAGCCACGACACACTGAAAACAACTAAGATGGCGAGCCACGACACACTGAAAGCAACTAAGATGGTGAGCCACGACACACTGAAAACAACTAAGATGGGGAGCCACGACACACTGAAGACAACTAAGATGGCGAGCCACGACACACTGAAAACAACTAAGATGGTGAGCCACGACACACTGAAAACAACTAAGATGGCGAGCCACGACACACTGTAAACTACTAAGATGGCGAGCCACGACACACTGAAAACACTAAGATGGCGAGCCACGACACACTGAAAACAACTAAGATGGCGAGCCACGACACACTGTAAACTACTAAGATGGCGAGCCACGACACACTGAAAACAACTAAGATGGCGAGCCACGACACACTGAAAACAACTAAGATGGCGAGCCACGACTCACTGTAAACAACTAAGATGGCGAGCCACGGCACTGTAAATAACTAAGATGGCGAGCCACGACACACTGTAAACAACTAAGATGGCGAGCCACGACACACTGTAAACAACTAAGTTACGATAGCGAGTCACGAAACACTATAAACAACTAAGCTATACGTCGAGGCGAGACACACTAAACAACTATGCTAAGATGGCGAGTAACGATACACTGTAAACAAGTAAGAGGGCGAGCAACACGGTAAAAAACTAAGTGGGCGAACCACAACACACTGTAAACAGTAGACAAATACAGTATTTCCAGACAGGAAGATGAAGCTAGGAAATGCTAAAAAAAAAATATAATAGAGGGAGAGAAATAATAACAGGAGACTGGAGGAAGACAAACTGAGATCTGATAACTAACAGTGTGAGAATAACAAATCTGGTATAGAACACCACCATAACTGTGCTATAAATTATATATGTGAAACATAAATGACTGTAATTGACACACACACACACACACACACACACACACACACAATGATTCCATATACGTTGAAATATTAGAATGTTAATTAATATTACCCATCGTGCTCTAAGACGATGTGTGAGCGCCTGCTTGAGCACATAAGCTTCATTTAATGGTCCTACGTCTTGAAATTTGTTTAGCGGTGTTGGGTGTGCCCAGTAACTGGACGAGTGACTGCGTCGACCGTAAACTGTGACCAGAGTAGTTTACGGCATCATTGCCAGCATCCTGGGATGGCTGAGATAATTTAAAATATCCTCAGTGGCGGAGCTTCAAACGTTGAGCTAAAGAGGCAGCTTCAGAAGTGACTGGAGAAACGTATGAGGGACTGACCACCTGAGAAACTGACCACCTGAGAGACTGACCACCTGAGAGACTGACCACCTGAGAGACTGACCACCTGAGAGACTGACCACCTGAGGGACTGACCACCTGAGAGACTGACCACCTGAGACACTGACCACCTGAGGGACTGACCACCTGAGAGACTGACCACCTGAGAGACTGACCACCTGAGAGACTGACCACCTGAGAGACTGACCACCTGAGACACTGACCACCTGAGACACTGACCACCTGAGAGACTGACCACCTGAGACACTGACCACCTGAGGGACTGACCACCTGAGAGACTGACCACCTGAGAGACTGACCACCTGAGGGACTGACCACCTGAGAGACTGAACCACCTGAGAGACTGACCACCTGAGAGACTGACCACCTGAGACACTGACCACCTGAGAAAAATGACCACCTGAGAAAACTGACCACCTGAGAGACTGACCACCTGAGAGACTGACCACCTGAGAGACTGACCACCTGAGAGACTGACCACCTGAGACACTGACCACCTGAGACACTGACCACCTGAGAAACTGACCACCTGAGAGACTGACTACCTGAGACACTGACCACCTGAGAAACTGACCACCTGAGAAACTGACCACCTGAGACACTGACCACCTGAGACACTGACCACCTGAGAGACTGACCACCTGAGAGACTGACCACCTGAGAGACTGACCACCTGAGAGACTAACCACCTGAGAGACTGACCACCTGAGAAACTGACCACCTGAGAGACTGACCACCTGAGAGACTGACCACCTGAGAAACTGACCACCTGAGAAACTGACCACCTGAGAGATTGACCACCTGAGAGACTAACCACCTGAGAGACTAACCACCTGAGAGACTGACCACCTGAGAGACTGACCACCTGAGAGACTGACCACCTGAGAGACTGACAACCTGAGAGACTGACCACCTGAGAGACTAGCCACCTGAGAGACTGACCACCTGAGAAACTGACCACCTGAGAGAGACTGACCACCTAAGAGACTAACCACCTGAGGGACTGACCACCTGAAAGACTGACCACCTGAGAGACTGACCACCTGAGAAACTGACCACCTGAGAGACTGACCACCTGAGAGACTGACCACCTGAGAGACTGACCACCTGAGAGACTGACCACCTGAGAGACTGACAACCTGAGAGACTGACCACCTGATAGACTGACCACCTAAGAGACTGACCACCTGAGGGACTGACCACCTGAGGGACTGACCACCTGAGAGACTAGCCACCTGAGAGACTGACCACCTGAGAGACTGACCACCTGAGAGACTGACCACCTGAGAGACTGACCACCTGAGAGACTAACCACCTGAGAGACTGACCACCTGAGAGACTTACCGTCTGAGGGACTGACCACCTGAGGGACTGACCACCTGTGAGACTAACCACCTGAGAGACTGACCACCTGAGAAACTGACCACCTGAGAAACTGACCACCTGAGGGACTGACCACCTGAGAGACTGACCACCCGAGAGACTAACCACCTGAGAAACTGACCATCTGAGAGACTGACCACCTGAGGGACTGACCACCTGAGAGACTAACCACCTGAGGGACTGACCACCTGAGAGACTAACCACCTGAGGGACTGACCACCTGAGAGACTAACCACCTGAGACACTGACCACCTGAGAGACTGACCACCTGAGGGACTGACCACCTGAGAGACTAACCACCTGAGGGACTAACCACCTGAGGGACTGACCACCTGAGAGACTAACCACCTGAGAAACTGACCATCTGAGAGACTGACCACCTGAGGGACTGACCACCTGAGAGACTAACCACCTGAGGGACTGACCACCTGAGAGACTAACCACCTGAGACACTGACCACCTGAGAGACTGACCACCTGAGGGACTGACCACCTGAGAGACTAACCACCTGAGGGACTGACCACCTGAGAGACTAACCACCTGAGACACGACCACCTAAAAGGGCTAACCACCTGAGGGACTGACCACCCGAGAGACTAACCACCTGAGACACTGACCACCTGAGAGACTGACCACCTGAGGGACTTACCATCTCAAATACTATTTCTCCAAGATTGATGGACTGATTACATCATCTTTTCACTGCTACACTTGCTGCATCTGTAATTGACTGAAGAAACCTACTGTGTAGACGAAACGCTTCAACGATAACGATACTAAACTGTTGCACTTGTTGCTTAATCATCAACTTATCGGTATTTTATACCATTTTCAATATAATCTTTGGAATCCTCACCATAACTGGAGAATGCCTCTTCTGATCGGCCTCAAACTTTCAGCACTGGTGTGGTTTTCTCAGATGTATAACTGGCACTCTTATTGTCATAACTGGCACTCTTATTGTCATAACTGGCACGCTTATTGGCTCTCAAACAGTAAGTCCCAATTTGCTAACTGTGTTTAATTTTGCTGTTTACATTCAGTGACTGAAGAAGGTTTCTTATGATTGGTTTATAGTTCAGTCAACATAGCTTATAGCTCAGTCAACATAGCTTATAGCTCAGTCAACATAGCTTATAACTCAGTCAACATAGCTTATAGCTCAGTCAACATAGCTTATAGCTCAGTCAACATAGCTTATAGTTCAGTCAACATAGCTTATAACTCAGTCAACATAGCTTATAGCTCAGTCAACATAGCTTATAGCTCAGTCAACATAGCTTATAGTTCAGTCAACATAGCTTATAGCTCAGTCAACATAGCTTATAGCTCAGTCAACATAGCTTATAGCTCAGTCAACATAGCTTATTTGTTCAGTCAACATAGCTTTAAACTCAGTCAACATGCTTATAACTCAGTCAACATAGCTTTTTAGCTCAGTCAACATAGCTTATAGCTCAGTCAACATAGCTTATAGCTCAGTCAACATAGCTTATAGCTCAGTCAACATAGCTTATAACTCAGTCAACATAGCTTATAGCTCAGTCAACATAGCTTATAGTTCAGTCAACAAAAGCTTTTAACTCAGTCAACATAGCTTATAACTCAGTCAACATAGCTTATAGCTCAGTCAACATAGCTTATAGTTCAGTCAACATAGCTTATAGTTCAGTCAACATAGGGTATAGCTCAGTAAATAGCTTTTAGCTCAGTCAACATAGCTTTATAGCTCAGTCAACATAGCTTATAGCTCAGTCAACATAGCTTATAGCTCAGTCAACATAGCTTATAGCTCAGTCAACATAGCTTATAGCTCAGTCAACATAGCTTATAGCTCAGTCAACATAGCTTATAACTCAGTCAACATAGCTTATAACTCAGTCAACATAGCTTATAACTTAGTCAACATAGCTTATAACTCAGCCAACATAGCTTATAACTCAGTCAACATAGCTTATAGCTCAGTCAACATAGCTTATTAGCTCAGTCAACATAGCTTATAGCTCAGTCAACATAGCTTATAGCTCAGTCCCAAAATAGCTTATAGCTCAGTCAACTTAGCTATAGCTCAGTCAACATAGCTTATAGCTCAGTCAACATAGCTTATAACTCAGTCAACATAGCTTATTTAACTCAGTCAACATAGCTTATAATCAGTCAACATAGCTTTATAACTCAGCCCAACATAGCTTAAACTCAGTCAACATAGCTTTATAGTCAGTAACATAGCTTATTTGCTCAGTCAACATAGCTTATAGCTCAGTCAACATAGCTTATAGCTCAGTCAACATAGCTTATAGCTCAGCCAACATAGCTTATAGCTCAGTCAACATAGCTTATAGCTCAGTCAACATAGCTTATAGCTCAGTCAACATAGCTTATAGCTCAGTCAACATAGCTTATAGCTCAGTCAACATAGCTTATAGCTCAGTCAACATAGCTTAGAGCTCAGTCAACATAGCTTATAGCTCAGTCAACATAGCTTAGAGCTCAGTCAACCTAGCTTATAGCTCAGTCAACATAGCGTATACTTTATTCAATACAGTTTGTACTTCATTCAACATAGCGTATAATTCAGTCAACACAGCTTGTAAAGCTTATTATGGTAAGCTTGACAAAGTTTACCACAACAAAATGTCACCTTAGTTGCAGATGTTCTTCTTCCTGACACATTATCAGTAATGTTACCAACATACTACAACCTGGTGTCTGCGTGGACCGGTAGGTCTGCTGTATACAACCATCCTGGTGTTGTCTGCTTGGACCAGTAGGTCTGTTGTATACAACCATCCTGGTATTGTCTGCTTGGACCAGTAGGTTCTGTTGTATACAACCATCCTGGTATTGTTGCTTGGACCAGTAGGTCGTTGTATACAACCATCCTGGTATTGTCTGCTTGGACCAGTAGGTCTGTTGTATACAACCATCCTGGTATTGTCTGCTTGGACCAGTAGGTCTGCTGTATACAACCATCCTGGTATTGTCTGCTTGGACCAGTAGGTCTGTTTTTATACAAACATCCTGGTATTGTCTGCTTGGACCAGTAGGTCTGTTGTATACAAACATCCTGGTATTGTCTGCTTGGACCCGTAGGTCTGTTGTATACAAACATCCTGGTATTGTCTGCTTGGACCCGTAGGTCTGCTGTATACAACCATCCTGGTATTGTCTGCTTGGACCATTAGGTCTGTTGTATACAACCATCCCGGTATTGTCTGCTTGGACCAGTAGGTTCTGGGTGTATACAAACATCCTGGTATTGTCTGCTTGGACCAGTAGGTCTTTTTGTATACAACCATCCTTGTGTTGTCTGCTTGGACCAGTAGGTCTTTCTTATACAACCATCCTGGTGTTGTCTGCTTGGACCGGGTAGGTCTGTTGTATACAAACATCCTGGTATTGTCTGCTTGGACCAGTAGGTCTGTTGTATACAAACATCCTGGGATTGTCTGCTTGGACCAGTAAAGGGTTTCTGTATACAAAACCCTCCTGGTTTTTGTCTGCTTGGACCAGTAGGTCTGCTGTATACAAACCCTCCTGGTGTTGTCTGCTTGGACCAGTAGGGCTGCTGTATACAACCATCCTGGTATTGTCTGCTTGGACCCGTAGGTCTGTTTGTATACAAACATCCTGGTATTGTCTGCTTGGACCAGTAGGTCTGTTGTATACAAACATCCTGGTATTGTCTGCTTGGACCAGTAGGTCTGTTGTATACAACCATCCTGGTATTGTCTGCTTGGACCAGTAGGTCTGTTGTATACAACCATCCTGGTATTGTCTGCTTGGACCAGTAGGTCTGTTGTATACAAACATCCTGGTATTGTCTGCTTGGACCAGTAGGTCTGTTGTATACAAACATCCTGGTATTGTCTGCTTGGACCAGTAGGTCTGTTGTATACAACCATCCTGGTATTGTCTGCTTGGACCAGTAGGTCTGCTGTATACAAAACATCCCCGGGATTGTCTGCTTGGACCAGTAGGTCTGTTGTATACAAACATCCTGGTATTGTCTGCTTGGACCAGTAGGTCTGCTGTATACAACCATCCTGGTATTGTCTGCTTGGACCATTAGGTCTGTTGTATACAACCATCCTGGTATTGTCTGCTTGGACCAGTAGGTCTGCTGTATACAAACATCCTGGTATTGTCTGCTTGGACCAGTAGGTCTGTTGTATACAACCATCCTGGTGTTGTCTGCTTGGACCAGTAGGTCTGTTGTATACAACCATCCTGGTGTTGTCTGCTTGGACCAGTAGGTCTGCTGTATACAACCATCCTGGTGTTGTCTGCTTGGACCGGTAGGTCTGTTGTATACAAACATCCTGGTATTGTCTGCTTGGACCAGTAGGTCTGTTGTATACAAACATCCTGGTATTGTCTGCTTGGACCAGTAGGTCTGCTGTATACAACCATCCTGGTGTTGTCTGCTTGGACCCGTAGGTCTGCCCGTATACAACCATCCTGGTGTTGTCTGCTTGGACCAGTAGGTCTGCTGTATACAACCATCCTGGTATTGTCTGCTTGGACCAGTAGGTCTGTTGTATACAAACATCCTGGTATTGTCTGCTTGGCCAGTAGGGCTGTTTTATACAAACATCCTGGTATTTTCTGCTTGGACCAGTAGTTCTGTTGTAAAACAACCATCCTGGTATTGTCTGCTTGGACCAGTAGGTCTGTTGTATACAACCATCCTGGTATTGTCTGCTTGGACCAGTAGGTCTGTTGTATACAAAATCCTGGTATTGTCTGCTTGGACCAGTAGGTCTGTTGTATACAAACATCCTGGTATTGTCTCTTGGACCAGTTAGGTTTTGTTTGTATACAACCATCCTGTATTGTCTGCTTGGGCAGTAGGTCTGCTGTATACAAACATCCTGGTATTGTTGCTTGGACCCTTAGGTCTGTTGTTACAACCATCCTGGTTTGTCTGCTTGGACCAGTAGGTCTGCTGTATACAAACATCCTGGGATTGTCTGCTTGGACCAGTAGGTCTTTTGTATACACATCCTGGTGTTGTCTGCTTGGACCAGTAGGTCTGCTGTATAAACCATTTCCCGGTGTTGTCTGCTTGGACCGGTAGGTCTGTTGTATACAAACATCCTGGTTTTTGTCTGCTTGGCCAGTAGGTCTGTTGTATACAAACATCCTGGTATTGTCTGCTTGGACCAGTAGGTCTGCTGTATACAACCATCCTGGTGTTGTCTGCTTGGACCAGTAGGTCTGCTGTATACAACCATCCTGGTGTTGTCTGCTTGGCCCAGTAGGTCTGCTGTATACAACCATCCTGGTATTGTCTGCTTGGACCAGTAGGTCTGTTGTATACAAACATCCTGGTATTGTCTGCTTGGACCAGTAGGTCTGTTGTATACAACCATCCTGGTATTGTCTGCTTGGACCAGTAGGTCTGTTGTATACAACCATCCTGGTATTGTCCCGCTTGGACCAGTAGGTCTGTTGTATACAACCCTCCTGGTATTTTCTGCTTGGACCAGTAGGTCTGTTGTATACAAACATCCTGGTATTGTCTGCTTGGACCAGTAGGTCTGTTGTATACAACATCCTGGTATTTTCTGCTTGGGCCAGTAGGTCTGTTGTATACAACCATCCTGGTATTGTCTGCTTGGACCAGTAGGTCTGCTGTATACAAACATCCTGGTATTGTCTTCTTGGACCAGTAGGTCTGTTGTTTTACAACCATTCTGGTATTGTCTGCTTGGGGCCCGTAGGTCTGTTTTTATACAACCATCCTGGTATTGTCTGCTTGGACCAGTAGGTCTGTTGTATACAAACATCCTGGTATTGTCTGCTTGGACCAGTAGGTCTGTTGTATACAACCATCCTGGTATTGTCTGCTTGGACCAGTAGGTCTGTTGTATACAACCATCCTGGTATTGTCTGCTTGGACCAGTAGGTCTGTTGTATACAACCATCCTGGTATTGTCTGCTTGGACCAGTAGGTCTGTTGTATACAAAAAAAACCTGGTATTGTCTGCTTGGACCAGTAGGTCTGTTGTATACAACCATCCTGGTATTGTCTGCTTGGACCAGTAGGTCTGTTGATACAACCATCCTGGTATTGTCTGCTTGGACCAGTAGGTCTGTTGTATACAACCATCCTGGTATTGTCTGCTTGGACCAGTAGGTCTGCTCCAACCATCCCAGTACCGTGTCAACGTGTGCCAGTGTTGTGTCAGTGTTAAGCTCGTCAGAGCAACAGAGAAAACGGAGAGAATGAGACACTAGTAAGAGAAAATGAGACAGGTGATGTAATTGAGACAGGTAATGTAAGTGAGACAAGTAATGTAAGTGAGACTGGTAATGTGAGACAGGTAATGTAAGTGAGACAGGTAATATAAACGAGACAGGTAATGTAAGCGAGACAAGTAATGTAAGTGAGACTGGTAATGTGAGACAGGTAATGTAAGTGAGACAGGTAATATAAATGAGACAGGTAATGTGAGACAGGTAATGTAAGCGAGACAAGTAATGTAAGTGAGACTGGTAATGTGAGACAGGTAATGTAAGTGTGACAGGTAATATAAACGAGACAGGTAATGTAAATGAGACAGGTAATGTAAGCGAGACGGGTGACGTAAACAGGTTAGAGTTCCTGTAAGCTGAGCTTATGTCTCATGTAAGCTTACTTAAGCTGAGCTCTGTTGTGTTATTCTCAATAAATTATTTTTGCCGTGTCCGTGCCCGAGCTGCGTCACTCTTGTAATTCTCCTCTCAAACTTAATATATCACTAAATTTTACAGTGAAAAAACAATGTAAATGTTATATTCTGTGTACATGTTTTATGTACGTACTCACCTATTTGTACTCACCTATTTGTAGTTGCAGGGGTCGAGTCTTAGCTCCTGGCCCCGCCTCTTCACCGGTTGCTACTGGGTCCTCTCTCTCCCCGCTCCATGAGCTTTATCAAACCTCGTCTTAAAACTGTGTATTGTTCCCGCCTCCACTACGTCATTTTCTAGGCTATTCCACTGCCTTACAACTCTATGACTGAAGAAATACTTCCTAATATCTCTCTGATATATGTGTGTATGTATGTGTGTATATATGTATGTGTATGTATGTGTATGTATGTGTATGCATGTATATATGTATATGCATGTATGTATGTATGTATATGTATGTATGTATATGTTTGCCTGTATGTATTTGTATGTATATATGTGATAGTGTATGTATGTATGTATGGGATAGAAGGAAAGGGGGACGGGATAAGAGGGAACGGGGACGGAAAAGAAGGGAAGGGGATAGAGAAAGCGCCACTGTTGTAAAGGGGAGGTAAACGAAGGGAAGTAGGGGAGGAGGGAAGTTCCCACTGTAATTGAAGGGGTGTAACCCAGGGGGATAATAGGCTATGTATTGTTTTCAGCACGACTGACACCCATATTTTATATTATATATGGAACACGAGTGCAACATTTGGGTATCTTTACTCTGGAAACGTTTCGTCAATCAGAGGCTTCTTCAGTCCAGTGCAGAGAAAGGTGGAAGACGAGGAGTGTGAGGTGATTAGTCGTGGGTCGCCATTGATACCTTCTGCCTTGTCTCGGAGAATTTACCCTCCTATTTGTTGCTGTCTTGCAACATTGCACGGCTCCTGACGACGCAGGAGAGCGTGAAAGATACCAAAGGGAAGAAGTGTGATGGAAACACAGGAAATAACAGTGAAAAAATGGCGTGGATCACCTTCTGTCTCACTAGCAAGGAAGAATTGGTCTCCAAGGTTCGTGATGAGGCCTATGGTGGGGTACATGGTACTGTTCATGGTGGGGTCCATGGTGGGGTTCATGGTGAGGTCCATGGTGCTGTTCATGATGTGGTCCATGGCGCTGTTCATGGAGTGGTTCATGGTGGGGTCCATGGTACTGTTCATGGAGGGGTTCATGGTGGGGTCCATGGTGCTGTTCATGGTGGGGTCCATGGTGGGGTTCATGGTGGGGTCCATGGTGGGGTCCATGGTTCTGTTCATGGTGGGGTCCATGATGCTGTTCATGGTGGGGTTCATGGTCTGTTCATGGTGGGGTTCATGGTGAGATTGGTGTTCATGGTGGGGTCCATGGTTGTGTTCATAGTGGGGTCCATAGTGCTGTTCATGGTGGGGTCCATGGTGCTGCTCATGGTGGGGTCCATTGTGCTGTTCCTGGTGAGGTCCATGGTGGGGTTCATGGTGGAGTCCATGGTGCTGTTCTTGGTGGGGTCCATGCTGTTCATGGTGGGGTTCATGGTGCTGTTCATGGTGGGGTCCATGGTGCTGTTTATGGTGGGGGTCCATGGTGGGGTTCATGGTGGGGTCCATGGTGCTGTTCCTGGTGGGGTCCATGGTGGGGTCCATGCTGTTCATGGTAAGGTCCATGGTGCTGTTCATGGTGGGGTCCATGGTGGGGTTCATGGTGGGTTCCATGCTGTTCATGGTGGGGTCCATGGTGCTGTTCATGGTGGGGTCCATCGTGGGGTCCTTGGATGGTTCGCAAAGATTTCGGATTAATGGAAATTTCCATTATCCGCGTCCCGTTGATTTATTGCCTCACCTCAGCTATTTTAAAGTTATTCTTCCCAGACACTGTGTGTGTGTGTGTGTGTGTGTGTGTGTGTGTGTGTACGTGTGTGTGTGTGTGTGTGTGTGTGTGTGTGTGTGTACGTGTGTGTGTGTGTGTGTGTGTGTGTGGTGTACGTGTGTGTGTGTGTACGTGTGTGTGTGTGTACGTGGTGTGTGTGTACGTGTGTGTGTGTGTGTGTGTGTGTGTACGTGTGTGTGTGTTGTGTGTGTGTGTGTACTGTGTGTGTGTGTACGTGTGTGTGTGTGTACGTGTGTGTGTGTGTACGTGTGGTGTGTGTGTGTTGGTGTGTACGTGTGTGTGTGTGTGTGTGTGTGTGTACGTGTGTGTGTGTGTGTGTGTGTGTGTGTGTGTGTGTGTGTGTGTGTACGTGTGTGTGTGTGTGTGTGTGTGTGTGTGTGGTGTGTACTCACCTAGTTGTACTCACCTAGTTGAGGTTGCGGGGTCGAGTCCGAGCTCCTGGCCCCGCCTCTTCACTGATCGCTACTAGGTCACTCTCCCTGAGCCGTGAGCTTTGTCGTACCTCTGCTTAAAGCTATGTATGGATCCTGCCTCCACTACATCGCTTCCCAAACTATTCCACTTACTGACTACTCTGTGGCTGAAGAAATACTTCCTAACATCCCTGTGATTCATCTGTGTCTTTAGCTTCCAACTGTGTCCCCTGTTACTGTGTCCAATCTCTGGAACATCCTGTTTTTGTCCACCTTGTCAATTCCTCTCAGTATTTTGTATGTCGTTATCATGTCCCCCCTATCTCTCCTGTCCTCCAGTGTCGTCAGGTTGATTTCCTTAACCTCTCCCTCGTAGGACATACCTCTTAGCTCTGGGACTAGTCTTGTTGCAAACCTTTGCACTTTCTCTAGTTTCTTTACGTGCTTGGCTAGGTGTGGGTTCCAAACTGGTGCCGCATACTCCAATATGGGCCTAACGTATACGGTGTACAGGGTCCTGAACGATTCCTTATTAAGATGTCGAATGCTGTTCTGAGGTTTGCTAGGCGCCCATATGCTGCAGCAGTTATTTGGTTGATGTGCGCTTCAGGAGATGTGCCTGGTGTTATACTCACCCCAAGATCTTTTTCCTTGAGTGAGGTTGTAGTCTCTGACCCCCTAGACTGTACTCCGTCTGCGGCCTTCTTTGCCCTTCCCCAATCTTCATGACTTTGCACTTGGTGGGATTGAACTCCAGGAGCCAATTGCTGGACCAGTTCTGCAGCCTGTCCAGATCCCTTTGTAGTTCTGCCTGGTCTTCGATCGAGTGTATTCTTCTCATCAACTTCACGTCATCTGCAAACAGGGACACCTCAGAGTCTATTCCTTCCGTCATGTCGTTCACAAATACCAGAAACAGCACTGGTCCTAGGACTGACCCCTGCGGGACCCCGCTGGTCACAGGTGCCCACTCTGACACCTCGCCACGTACCATGACTCGCTGCTGTCTTCCTGACAAGTATTCCCTGATCCATTGTAGTGCCTTCCCTGTTTATCCCTGCTTGTCCTCCAGTTTTTGCACCAATCTCTTGTGTGGAACTGTGTCAAACGCCTTCTTGCAGTCCAAGAAAATGCAATCCACCCACCCCTACTCTCTTTGTCTTACTGCTGTCACCATGTCATAGAACTCCAGTAGGTTTGTGTGACACAGGATTTCCCGTCCCTGAAACCATGCTGGCTGCTGTTGATGAGATCATTCCTTTCTAGGTGTTCCACCACCTCTTCTCCTGATAATCTTCTCCATGATTTTGCATACTATACATGTCAGTGACACTGGTCTGTAGTTTAATGCTTCATGTCCTGTCTCCTTTTTTAAAGATTGGGACACATTTGCTGTCTTCCATGCCTCAGGCAATCTCCCTGTTTCGATAGATGTATTGAATATTGTTGTTAGGGGTACACATAGCGCCTCTGCTCCCTCTCTCAATACCCATGGGGAGATGTTATCTGGCCCCATTGCCTTTGAGGTATCTAGCTCACTCAGAAGCCTCTTCACTTCTTCCTCGGTTGGTGGCACTGTGTCCAGCACTTGGTGGTGTGCCCCACCTCTCCGTCTTTCTGGAGTCCCTTCTGTCTCCTCTGTGAACACTTCTTTGAATCTCTTGTTGAGTTCTTCACATACTTCCCGGTCATTTCCTGTTGTCCTCTCCTCCTTCCTTCCTTAGCCTGATTACCTGGTCCTTGACTGTTGTTTTCCTCCTGATGTGGCTGTACAACAGTTTCGGGTCAGATTTGGCTTTCGCTGCTATGTCATTTTCATATTGTCTTTGGCCTCCCTTCTTATCTGTGCATATTCATTTCTGGCTCTACGACTGTTCTCCTTATTCTCCTGGGTCCTTTGCCTTCTATATTTCTTCCATTCCCTAGCACACTTGGTTTTTGCCTCCCTGCACCTTTGGGTAAACCATGGGCTCATCCTGGCTTTTCATTACTCCTGTTACCCTTGGTACAAACCTCTCCTCAGCCTCCTTGCATTTTATTGCTACATATTCCATCATCTCATTAACTGTTTCCCTGCCAGTTCTCTGTCCCACTGACCCCATTCAAGTAGTTCCTCATTCCTGTGTAGTCCCCCTTTCTTGTAGTTTGGCTTCATTCGTCCTGGCCTTCCTGCTTTCTCCCTCCACTTGTAGCTCTACTGTGTATTCGAAGCTTACAACCACATGGTCACTGGCCCCAAGGGGTCTTTCATATGTGATGTCCTCGATATCTGCACTACTGAAGTGAATACTAAGTCCAGCCTTGCGGTTCATCCTCTCCTCTCTCTCTTGTAGTGTCCCTTACGTGTTGGTACATGAGTTCTCCAGTACCACCTCCATCATCTTAGCCCTCCAAGTAATCTTGGCCCCCATGTGGGTCCAAGTTCTCCCAATCTATCTCCTTGTGGTTAAAATCACCCATGATCAGGAGCTTTGCCCTGCATGCATGAGCTCTTCTGGCCACTCTAGCCAGTGTGTCAACCATCGCTCTATTGCTCTCGTCGTACTCTGCCTTGGCCTCCTGCTGTTCTGTGGTGGTTATACATCACTGCTATTACCACCTTGGGACCTCCAGAGTGAAGTGTTCCCACTATGTAATCACTTTCTTCTCCGCTATCTTCTCTCTCCAGCTCATCAAAATTCCAGCGATTTTTGATCAGCAACGCCACTCCTCCACCCCCCCTGTTCCCTCTGTCTTTCCTCAGGATTTGGTATCCCGTTGGAAAGATGGCATCTGTTATCATACCTGTAAGCTTGGTTTCTGTGAGAGCTATGATGTCCGGTGATGCTTCTTTGACTCTTTTCTTGCCCTCCTCCCTTATTTGTTATTCCCATCGCTTTGTGTACCTACCTTATTTCCCTTCCCAACACTGGGTTTGGGGGGCCGTGAGGGGGGAGACCGGGTGCATATTTGGGGGTTTATAGCTTGGTGTTTGGGTGGAGGTGTGGTATGGTTGTGGGGGGTGGTTTGTGTGTGTTGGTGTTGTGTGTGTGGTGTACGTGGTGGTGTGTATATATATTCCCTTATGGGGTTTCAGGGGGCGATTCAAGCTCCTGGGCCCCCGCTTCTTCACTGATTGCTATAGGCCTCTTTTCCCCTGCTCGAGACTTTATCAAAATCGTCTTAAAACATGTAGGTTCCCCCCCCACTACGCACTTCTAGGCTGTTCCACTTCCAGACAACTCTATGACTGAAGAAATACTTCCTAACATCCCTTTGACTCATAGGAGTCTTGAACTTCCAATTGTGACCCCTTGTTTCTGTGTCCCATCTCTGGAACATCCTGTCTTTGTCCACTTTGTTAATGCCTCGCAGCATTTTATATGTCGTTATCATGTCTCCCCTGACCCTCCTGTCCTCCAGTGTCATCAGGCCGATTTCCCTTAGCCTTTCTTCGTAGGACTATACTCTCTCTGCGGTCTTCTTTACCCTTCTCCGATCTTCATGACTTTGCATTTGGCGGAGTTAAATTCAAGGAGCCAGTTGCTGGATCAGGCTTGCAACCTTTCCAGGTCTCTTTGTAGTCCTCCCTGATCCTCATCCGAATTAATTCTCCTCATTAACTTCACATCATCTGCAAACAAGGACACTTCTGAGTCTGTCCCTTCTGTTTTGTCATTCACTTATACCAAGAACAGCACAGGTCCTAGGACTGACCCCTGTGGAATCCCGCTCGTCACAGGCGCCCACTCTGACACCTCGTCACGTACCATAACTCGTTGTTGCCTCCCTGTCAGATATTCTCTGATCCATTGCAGTGCCTTTCCTGTTATGTGTTACTGATCCTCTAGCTTTTTCATTAACCTCTTGTGAGGAACTGTGTCGAAGGCCTTCTTGCAGTGCAATGTGTGTGTGCACTAGTCAGGGTTCGCGTCTTGCCTTAACCTTAACTTTCACTCCATCAGCTACAAAGGTTTCTGGCCTCCTGGGTCCACTTTTACCTTTGATATACCTTTAATGGTTTTTCTAGAATTTTCCTACTCTCATAGCTCAGCCCTGGGCCAGGCTTGTCTAGTGTTTACTGGGTTAACCAGACCGTTGCTGCTGGCGGCACACTGGACAAATTAAATACGTATGGAGTACGCATCCCTCCTTGCTAACTCATTCCACTCCTACCTTGAAGACTAAAGGAGGTTTTCCTATTGTCTCTGTGGTTCATCTGTGTGTTCAACTTTAATCTGTGTCCCCGCTGTGTCGTCCAATAAATAAATAAGTTTATCTAGGCACAGGTACACGTAAATGCAATTATCGTACATAGTCTAAATTACCTATGATAACCCCCACCAAAAAACATAGACAGAGTAACTTATTTCCACTTGTTTGTCGTGATGCATCATGTTAAATCTTATCTTGTACATTGTAAACATGTCTTCACTGGTCTTTGTGTCTTGTAAGTTCGTCAGGCTAAATTAGTCCTTGCTGTTGCCTAGTCCTATCAACCCCAGGACTGTCCTTATTGCCTGAACCTTCTCGACTTTCTGATCCTGCGTCACCAAGTGTGAACTTTATGCAGCTCTGTACTTCATAATTTGAAGGACATGCGGTGCGTAGTGTTGTTGAAGGAGGTCCTAGCATCGTGCCGCCGCCTCAGTGAATATCTCCTTGCATCTTGAAGACCACTTCTTAGCATTCAGCTGACTTTCGCTCTCATCTTTCTTCTCGTGAGGCTGTGAGAGACGAAGATTTTGATTCTCTTTATTTTCTTTTCTTAATTTCTGCTCCCTCTGCATATACAGTGGTATCTCGCATGTGCTTGCTTCATTGTCCTTTGTTGTTCTTGTATGTACCTTACTCATGTTCCTGCGGTAATCACTTCAGCCCTGGGTTACTGAAGCCAAAGCTTCCTTGGCAATATACACTCTATATTGGTATGAACCTTGCTGAAGCTTCCTGACACACACTGGCTAATCCTTCCATCTTGTGGAATTCCTCGTCATTCAGTTTCCTTCTTTCAGTATTTTATTATTTACTTAAGAAACCATATTGGACACTTGTCAATTTAATGCTTTGGTGTGAGCGCCAGTGTGGAGCCTCCACCCAGCCTGTACTCACCTAGTTGTACTCACCTAGTTGAGGTTGCGGGGGTCGAGTCCGAGCTCCTGGCCCCGCCTCTTCACTGATCGCTACTAGGTCACTCTCCCTGAGCCGTGAGCTTTATCATACCTCTGCTTAAAGCTATGTATGGATCCTGCCTCCACTACATCGCTTCCCAAACTATTCCACTTACTGACTACTCTTGTGGCTGAAGAAATAACTTCCTAACATCCCTGTGATTCATCTGTGTCTTCAGCTTCCAACTGTGTCCCCTTGTTACTGTGTCCAATCTCTGGAACATCCTGTCTTTGTCCACCTTGTCAATTCCTCTCAGTATTTTGTATGTCGTTATCATGTCCCCCTATCTCTCCTGTCCTCCAGTGTCGTCAGGTTGATTTCCCTTAACCTCTCCTCGTAGGACATACCTCTTAGCTCTGGGACTAGTCTTGTTGCAAACCTTTGCACTTTCTCTAGTTTCTTTACGTGCTTGGCTAGGTGTGGGTTCCAAACTGGTGCCGCATACTCCAATATGGGCCTAACGTATACGGTGTACAGGGTCCTGAACGATTCCTTATTAAGATGTCGGAATGCTGTTCTGAGGTTTGCTAGGCGCCCATATGCTGCAGCAGTTATTTGGTTGATGTGCGCTTCAGGAGATGTGCCTGGTGTTATACTCACCCCAAGATCACACCTGTGCTTGTGTGTGTGTGTGTGTGTGTGTGTGTGTGTGTGTGTGTGTGTGTGTGTGTGTGTGTGTGTGTGTGTGTGTGTGTGTGTACTCACCTATTTGTGGTTGCAGGGGTCGAGTCACAGCTCCTGGCCCCGCCTCTTCGCTGATTGCTACTAGGTCCTCTCTCTCCCTGCCCCATGAGCTCTATCATACCTCGCCTTAAAACTATGTATGGTTCCTGCCTCCACCACATCACTTTCTAGGCTATTCCATGGCCTGACTACTCTATGACTGAAGAAATACTTCCTAACATCCCTTTGATTCATCTGAGTCTTCAACTTCCAATTGTGACCTCTTGTGTCTGTGTCCCATCTCTGGAACATCCCGTCTTTGTCCACCTCGTCTATTCCGCGCAGTATTTTATATGTCGTTATCATGTCTCCCCTGACCCTCCTGGCCTCCAGTGTCGTCAGGCCGATTTCCCTCAACCTTTCTTCATAGGACAATCCCCGTAGCTCTGGGACTAGTCTTGTTGCAAACCTTTGCACTTTCTCTTAATTTCTTGACGTGCTGACTAGGTGTGGATTCCAAACTGGTGCTGCATACTCCAGTATGGGCCTGACGTAGATGGTGTACAGAGTCTTAAACGAATCCTTACTGAGGTATCGGAACGCTATCCGTAGGTTTGCCAGGCGCCCGTATGCTGCAGCAGTTATCTGATTGATGTGCGCCTCAGGAGATATGCTCGGTGTTATACCACCCCCAGATCTTTTTCCTTTAGTGGGTTTGCAGTCTTTGGCCATCTAAACTATATTGTGTCTGCGGTCTTCTTTGCCCTTCCCAATCTTCATGACTTTGCATTTGGCAGGGTTAAATTCTAGGAGCCAGTTGCTGGACCAGGCTTGTAGCCTGTCCAGATCTCTTTGTAGTCCTGCCTGATCCTCGTCCGATTCGATTCTTCTCATTAACTTCACATCGTCTGCAAACAAGGACACTTCTGAGTCTATCCCTTCCGTTATGTCGTTCACGTATACCAAGAACAGCACAGGTCCTAGGACTGACCCTGTGGAACCCCGCTTGTCACAGGCGCCCACTCTGACACCTCGTCGCGTACCATGACTCGTTGTTTCCTCCCTGTCAGATATTCTCTGATCCATTGCAGTGCCTTTCCTGTTATGTGTGCCTGTCCTCTAGCTTTTTGCAGTAACCTCTTGTGAGGAACTGTGTCGAAAGCCTTCTTGCAGTCCAAAAATACGCAGTCGATCCACCCCTCTCTCTCTTGTCTTACTTCTGTCACCTTGTCATAAAACTCTTAGTAGGTTTGTGACACAGGATTTTTCCTTCCCTGAAACCGTGCTGGTTGTCAATTATACACTTGTTTCTTTCCAGGTGCCCCACCACTCTCCTCCTGATGATCTTCTCCATGACCTTGCATACTATACACGTTAGAGATACAGGTCTGTAGTTTAGTGCCTCATGTCTGTCTCCCTTTTTAAAATTGGGACTACATTTGCCATTTTCCATACCTCAGGGAGTTGCCCAGTTTCAAATGATGTGTTGAAGATCTTTGTTAATGGCTCACACAATATCTCTGCTCCCTCTTTAAGGACCCATGGAGAGATGTTGTCTGGTCCCACCGCCTTTGAGGTGTCAAGTTCGCATAGCAGCTTCTTCACCTCCTCCTTGGTTATATGTACCTCATCCAGCACTTGCTGGTGTGCCCCTCTGTTCTGATTTCTTGGAGTCCTACTGGTTTCCACTGTAAATACCTCTTTAAATCTTGTGTTGAGCTCCTGACATACCTCTCGGTCGTTTCTTGTGAATTCCCCATCACCCTTCCTCAGTCTGATTACCTGGTCCTTGACTGTTGTTTTTCCTCCTGATGTGGCTGTACAACAGCTTCGGGTCAGTCTTTACTTTTGATGCTATGTCATTTTCATATTGTCTCTGAGCCTCCCTTCTTATCTGTGCATATTCGTTTCTGGCTCTTCGGCTGATTTCTTTATTTTCCTGAGTTCTCTGTCTTCTGTACCTTTTCCATTCTCTATTACACCTAGTTTTTGCCTCCCTACACCTTTGGGTGAACCAAGGACTCGTTCTGTTCTTCCCATTATTTCTGTTTCCCTTGGGAACAAACCTCTCCTCTGCCTCCTTGCATTTTGTTGCTACAATAGTCATCATTTCTTGTACTGGTTTTCCTGTCATTCCCTCTCCCACTGAATGTCTTGAAGGAAGTTCCTCATGCCTGAGTAGTTCCCCCTTTTGTAGTTGGTTTTTTCCCAGCCTATTCCTGCTACTCTCTCCACTTGGAGCTCAACTATGTGTCGAAGCACAGAACCACATGATCACTAGCTCCCAGGGGCCTTTCATACATGATACCTCGATGTCCGAACTACTCATGGTGAAATACAAGGTCCAACCTTGCTGGTTCATCCTCTCCTCTCTCTCTGGTAGTGTCTCTAACATGTTGATGCATGAGGTTCTCCAGTACCACATCCATCATCTTGGCTCTCCATGTTTCGGGACCCCCATGGGGCTCCAGGTTTTCCCAGTCAATCTCCTTGTGATTGAAATCACCCATAACTAGTAACTTTGCTCCCCCCATGTGTGCTCTCCTGGCCACCTCGGCTAGTGTGTTGATCATTGCTCTGTTGCTCTCATCGTATTCCTTCTCTTGGCCTCCTGCAGTTCTGTGGTGGGTTGTACATTACTGCAATTATCACCTTATGTCCCTCAGACTGGATTGTTTCCTACTAAGTAGTCCCTTTCGCCCATGCCATCCATTCCTTCCATTTTCTCAAAACCCCACTGGTTTTTAATGAGCAGTGCAACTCCTCCCCCTCTCCTCCTCTGTCTTTCCTGAAGATTTGATATCCGGATGGAAAGATTGAATCTGTTATTATTCTGGTGAGTTTTGTTTCTGTGAGTGCTATTATGTCTGGGGATGTCTCTTTGATTCTTTCGTGCCACTCCTCATACTTGTTTTTTATTCCATCTGCATTTGTATACCACACCTTCAACTTTTTTCTAAGACTGTGGTCTGGGAAGTATATTGGGGCTGGGGAAGTGGGAGACCTGGTAAGGAACTATGGGTTGTTGCTGTGGGGTGTGAAGTTTGTAATGTAGTGGGTGGGGGGATTGGATGTGGCATGGGTGTTTTGATTTAGAGTGTTTGGTTGCACTGGGGTTGACCTGGTTGGGAGGCTTCTATAGAAAGTTGTGAGGGAGGCTGTATTAGATCTTCTTCCTGGGTCTGGGATCTCCTGTCTGTCTTCTCCATCCCCCTCTCTTTCCTCCTTTCGCCTTTGTACCATCCTCTCAGTTTCTTCCTTTCTTCTTGTGTTCTGTGTGTGTGTGTGTGTGTGTGTGTGTGTATGGTGTGTATGTGTGTGTGTGTGTGTGTGTATGTGTGTGTATGTGTGTGTGTTGTGTGTGTGTATGTGGTGTATGTGTGTGTGTATGTGTGTGTATGTGTGTGTGTGTGGTGTGTGTGTGGTGTGTGTGTGTGTATGTGTGTGTGTATGTGTGTGTGTGTGGTGTGTGTGTGTGTGTGTGTGTTGTGTGTGGTGTGTGTGTTGTGTGTATTTGTGTGTGTGTGTGTGTGTGACCTGCTGATGCCACACTTGTGTTTGGTGATCTGCAGCCACATTTATGCTTGGTGACCTGAAGCCACACCTGTGCCTGGTGACCTGAAGCCACACCTGTGCTTGGTGACCTGAAGCCACACCTCTGCCTGGTGACTTTCTGAATCTGTAGTTTTCCTTTCGTCTTCTAGATATTCTTTATTCTCTCTCTCTCCCTCCCTCCCTCATTCATGTGTTTCTATTTTCTTTTATCTTTCACTGCACCTTTCATCGCCTCGTCATTGATCGTCTCACACTCTTCCCACTCTACCTCCCTGAGTCTCTGTGCCCGTCTCCGTCTCCTCCCTTACCTGGAGTCTACTTGGAGGGTGTTCCGGGGGTCGACGCCCCCGCGGCCCACTTCTTGACCAAGCCTCTCGGTGGATCAGGGCCTGATCAACCAGGCTGTTACTGCTGGCCGCACGTAGTCCAACGTACGACCCACAGCCTGGATGATCATCTGTCCAGCTCCCTCTTGAAGGCAGCCAGGAGTCTATTGGTAATTCCCTTTATGCCTAGTGGGAGGCTGCTGGACAGTCTTGGGCCCTGGACACTTATTGTGTTTTCCTTTAGTGTACTAATGGCGCCCCTACTTTTCACTTGGGGTATATTGCACCGTCTGTCCAGTCTGTTGCTTTCGTAAAGAGTGATTTCTGTGTGCAGATTTGGGACCAGTCCCTCTAGGATTTTCCAGATGTAGATTATGATGTATCTCTCTCGCCTGCGCTCCAGTGAGTACAAGTCAAGTGACTCCAAGCGTTCCCAGTAATTAAGGTATTTGACGAAACTTATATGCGCAGTAAAGGTTCTCTGTATATTCTCTAGACCTGCAATATCACATGCCTTGAATGGGGCTGTTACTGTAGAGCAGAATTCCAGCCTAGAGAGAACAAGTGATTTACAAAGGATCATCATTGACTTGGCATCTCTTGTCTTGAATGTTCTCATTATCCATCCTATCATTTTCCTCACGGATGTGATAGTGACGCTATTGTGATCCTTCAAGGTGAGATCTTCTGACATTATCACTTCTAAGTTCTTCACACTACTTTTCTGGTTTATTGTGTTAATAAAGTTTGTAATATACTCAATTCTAAGGGGTTATTTCTTTAGTTTTTCATAACTGAGTAGTTGAAATTTGTCCTCATTGAACATTATCATCTCCCCCTGTTTCTCCCCCTTTCTCCCTCTCTCTCCTTATATATATTATATTATATATATATATATATATATATATATATATATATATATATATATATATATATATATCTCCTATTTTCATCTTTCCTTGTCTTGTCTCTCCGTTTCTTATATTTCACTCTTTCATGTCTGCCTCTCTCACTCTCCCTCTCTTATCTCTCCCTCTCCTATCTCTCTCTTTCTTATCTTTCCCTCTCTTTTTCTCCCTCTCTCACTCTGCTTCTCTCACCCTCCACGCAGCAATCACTTGTCTCAATAACTCCTTTGAGATCCAAACCTACTTCACGCTTCCGTCAATTGAAAGGCGTGGTTCGTGGCACTGTAACAGAGGCGTGGTTCCTGGCACTGTAACAGAGGCGTGGTTCCTGGCACTGTAACAGGGGCGTGGTTCCTAGGACTGTAAGAGGCGTGGTTCCTGGCACTGTAACAGAGGCGTGGTCCCTAGCACTGTAAGGGGCGTGGTTCTTGGCACTGTAACAGAGGCGTGGTTCCTGGCACTGTAACAGGGGCGTGGTTCCTAGGACTGTAAGAGGCGTGGTTCCTGGCACTGTAACAGAGGCGTGGTCCCTAGCACTGTAAGGGGCGTGGTTCTTGGCACTGTAACAGAGGCGTGGTTCCTGGCACTGTAAAAGAAGCATGGTTCTTATCACTGTAATGGAAGACCTTGTTATCATATCACCCAGAGTCACCCACTCTCCCCCCACAGTCACCCACTCTCCCACACACTCACCCACTCTCCCCCCACAGTCACCCACTCTCCCACACAGTCACCCACTCTCCCCCACAGTCACCCACTCTCCCAGTCACCCACTCTCCCACACACTCACCCACTCTCCCCCACAGTCACCCACTCTCCCACACACTCACCCACTCTCCCACACAGTCACCCACTCTCCACACACTCACCACTCTCCACACAGTCACCCACTCTCCCCACAGTCACCCACTCTCCCCCACAGTCACCCACTCCCCACAGTCATCCACTTGGTTGCACAATGACCTCTTCATCTTGACCAAGTGTATAAGAGTCGGTCCTGATGTGAGATCAACACTGTACTTTCTGGCACAATCTTAAGAAATAAAGCAAACTACAAATGTTAGTAAATGTTTAAAATAAACATAGATCTTACTGGGTTGTGAACACATGCAGTTATATTAAGTTGTTTAACTTGCACGAACTGTATCACTTTAGACAGCAAGAGAATTCCAGCTTCCAGGGAAGTTGTGTTTATTTAACATCACATATCTTAAATTCTCTCCAAGAAGTTCGTCACTAGTTATCTCTTCCTTAAGTAACTTGCAAAGGCAAGTGCATTAAGAAGAAATTTCTGGCTTAACTGTTAGTAACAATATATCGCAAATTATATACAGAGATGGATCTAAGCAGGAGTGTACTGGCAGTGCTGCGTCAGCTGTTGTTGTTGTTAGGCATAAGAATTAACAACTGGGCATCTACACTGCAAGCTGAATTGTTTGCCATCCTAGTGGCACTATAGTTAAGTGATGACACTGAGCTTGACTCTGTGATGAATAGTGATTCTGTGTCACCACTGAAGGCTTGTGTGTGTGCGTGAGTGCGTGTGTGTGCGTACGTGCGCGCGCGTGGTGTGTGAGAAAAGCAGGAAGGGGAATAACACGTGCATATAATGTTTTTTCTTTCATAGACTGGACGACCTTGTGGTCCTATCACTGAGAATTTTCAGTCTTTTTTCTCTGCACGTATGTTGCCCCTCCGTTGATGTGTGATCAACGACGGACGTCAGTTGATGAGTAATCAAGGATGGACAACTCTGAAAAGGTCAATTCATTTGTCCATCTTAGTTCAGAGTTTTCAGCCAACAGCTGTTGTAGACTCTCCTGTGTCCGTAATATTGTAGTCAACACACACACCCCACACACACACACACACACACACACACACACACACACACACACAACACACACACACACACACACACACAACACACACACAACACACACACACACACACACACACACACACACACACACACACACTAGCCATCTCCCTTAAAACAAGATAACACACTCACCATAATTCGTTCAGTAGTTGTCTCACAATGAGAGCGCCGACGTGACAGTGAAAATGATTATCGAACAGCAACATCCCCCACCCTTCCTTCAGGGTGCAGGCGTTGTTCCGCCCACTTCCAGGACTCGAGTCCGGCTAACCTGTTTCCCATGAATCCCTTCATAAAAGTTACCTTGCTCATACTCCAACAGCACGTCAAGCCGTGAATACCACCTGTCTCCACTCCCACCTGACACACTCACGCAGAGAGATGGTGACTCCTCCAGCTGTGATGGATGGAAAGGTTAGAAGCTGTCGTAGTTATTAGACACACAGTGAGTGGAGAACTTGACGATATCCTCATCGCCTTACTGAAGTCTCTCATGTCATTGTTTGACGTGTGAAACTCATCTTGTGTGATGGACAGTGACAGGAAAATATGGCTAGATGTTCTTTCCGTAATGTAACTCGTGTACAGTAGAGTAGCATTACACCGTCAGCGTTCCCACCGTGTAGCTATCATGTACAGCATGGCAGCAGCACACTGTCAGTGTTCCCACCGTGTAGCTATCATGTACAGCATGGCAGCAGCACACTGTCAGTGTTCCCACCGTGTAACTATCATGTACAGCATGGCAGCAGCACACTGTCAGCGTTCTCACCGTGTAGCTATCATGTACAGCATGGCAGCAGCACACTGTCAGTGTTCCCACCGTGTAACTATCATGTACAGCATGGCAGCAGCACACTGTCAGTGTTCCCACCGTGTAACTATCACGTACAGCATGGCAGCAGCACACTGTCAGTGTTCCACCGTGTAACTATCACGTACAGCATGGCAGCAGCACACTGTCAGTGTTCCCACCGTGTAACTATCATGTACAGCATGGCAGCAGCACCACTGTCAGTGTTACCACCGTGTAACTATCACGTACAGCATGGCGCAACACACTGTCAGTGTTACCACGTGTAACTATCACGTACAGCATGGCAGCAGCACACTGTCAGTGTTCCCAACCGTGTAACTATCATGTACAGCATGGCAGCAGCACACTGTCAGTGTTCCCACCGTGTAACTATCACGTACAGCATGGCAGCAGCACACTGTCAGTGTTCCCACCGTGTAACTATCACGTACAGCATGGCAGCAGCACACTGTCAGTGTTCCCACCGTGTAACTATCATGTACAGCATGGCAGCAGCACACTGTCAGCGTTCTCACCGTGTAGCTATCATGTACAGCATGGCAGCAGCACACTGTCAGTGTTCCCACCGTGTAACTATCATGTACAGCATGCAGCAGCACACTGTCAGGTTTCCCACCGTGTAACTATCCGTACAGCATGGCAGCAGCACACTGTCAGTGTTCCACCGTGTAACTATCACGTACAGCATGGCAGCAGCACACTGTCAGTGTTCCCACCGTGTAACTATCATGTACAGCATGGCAGCAGCACACTGTCAGTGTTACCACCGTGTAACTATCACGTACAGCATGGCAGCAACACACTGTCAGTGTTACCACCGTGTAACTATCACGTACAGCATGGCAGCAGCACACTGTCAGTGTTCCCACCGTGTAACTATCATGTACAGCATGGCAGCAGCACACTGTCAGTGTTCCACCGTGTAACTATCACGTACAGCATGGCAGCAGCACACTGTCAGTGTTCCACCGTGTAACTATCACGTACAGCATGGCAGCAGCACACTGTCAGTGTTCCACCGTGTAACTATCACGTACAGCATGGCAGCAGCACACTGTCAGTGTTCCCACCGTGTAACTATCACGTACAGCATGGCAGCAGCACACTGTCAGTGTTCCCACGTGTAACTATCACGTACAGCATGGCAGCAGCACACTGTCAGTGTTCCCACCGTGTAACTATCACGTACAGCATGGCAGCAGCACACTGTCAGTGTTCCCACCGTGTAACTATCATGTACAGCATGGCAGCAGCACACTGTCAGTGTTACCACCGTGTAACTATCACGTACAGCATGGCAGCAGCACACTGTCAGTGTTACCACCGTGTAACTATCACGTACAGCATGGCAGCAGCACACTGTCAGTGTTACCACCGTGTAACTATCACGTACAGCATGGCAGCAGCACACTGCTGATGTAACCAATTTTCTTCAGTTAAAAATATTCTATCTGCCTCCCGTCCCTCTCTTCCCCTCCCCTTGGTTTCCCTCTCCTCCCTTCCCTCTCTTCCCCTTCCCTTGGTTTCCCTCTCCTCCCTTCCCCTCTTTTTCAACGAAATTTGTCGAAATTGATAGGGGAATAATTAAGCCTTTCCGTGCACTCTGAGCGTGTAAGTGGGGGGTTAGGGGGGACGACCTTGTAGCCTCTGGTCATAAGGGCGACTCTCACTGCCTCAGCTGACTTTCACATCAGTGCGACTTCGATCCTTTTTACCTTCAGTGTTGAGGTGTTTGGTCGTTCACTGAATGTAACGTTAAGATGTTTCGTCTGGAGGTTTTGGTAGGAGGGAGGGGAAAAGTGTGATGGAGAGGACTAGAAGGATGGTAGAGCTCAGCTCCAGGAGCTGAACTCTTCTCCAGGCTGAGGGACTGGCCACCTCAAATAGTCTTTCTCCAAGGCTGATGGACTGATTACATCATCTTCATTTTCGCTACTACACCTGCTGCCTCTGTATTTGACTGAAGAAGTCTACTGTGTAGGCGAAACGTTTCAACAATAAAGATACCCAACTGTTGCACATGTGTCTTAGTCATCGACCTGTCGGTATTTTATACCATTTTCAACATTTCGTTGACAAGTTAAAAACGCATTCGTTGTGAAGGTCTCCCTCGCTCTCTGCGGTACACGTTTTTCTGGTCCAGAGCGCATAAAGTGAATCCGCATAAAGCGAGCCTACATTAAGCAAATCTTATAAAACGAATTGAAATTTAGCTAGAGGAAGCTGTAAGGTCAGCTTATAGTGCAACAAAGATCATGGTGGTACAGGGATGGAAGGTTAGGTCAGATGAGCTTGAATATATACAGTAAGGTCAGCACCCACAGTGTGAAGTTCACTCGCCCTGCATGGTGAGGGTATGTTGATAGTGGCATCTTCGGGCACTGTGCCCCCATCAGTCCTTGACTCGGTGCCCTGGAGCTTGAATGTATTAGAGAGAATGTCTGACTGGTTCTTTAACTGTCACGTCAGTCATTTTTAGGCAGCAGTGCTGCCTAACAGTCCCTGTAACTGCAGGTCAGTCGTTCTTGACTACCAGTGTCTGACAACTACTGTTGTTAACTACTGACTGTTTACCATCCTCAGCGCGAAGCTTTCCAGTTTCTCGCATCATTTACACAAGTCTGTTAGAGTTAAATACCTCGTTCCATTACCTCGTTTATCCAATTCCTTGTATTTCTTCCTCCCTTTTTGTTCATTGTCTTCTTCCATCACCTCTGAATTTTCATTTGTCTTTATTCTAAGCCTGTTTATTGCCTCCCTCCACTTCATCTAACTCATTATTACCCCTTCCCTCTTTTCCTTTTACAATTTCACTGTTCAGCCGAGTGCGCTGTCCACTGCTTTACGAGGTAGCGCAGTGGATAGCGCACTCTGCTATCCACTGCTCATCAGAGCTGCCGGGAAGAAGCTCAGACGAAGTCTCACTCAAATGAACTACTGAAACTCTGTAATAAATTTCCCTTAAGCCAACAAATAGTGGAACCGACAAGAACCTTAACATTGATGAATTAGACACTTGTGCAACACTTGGGGTATCTTTATTGTGGAAACGTTTCGCCTACTAGTGGTTTCCTCAGTCTAATATCAAGAAGAATGGAGGAGTGTGAGGCAATCAGTTCCTCAGCCTGGAGACGTTGTGTTCATTTCATCAAGATTGTTGGAATATAACGGGGTCGAAGACAGTAAATTCAGATTATAATGTGATCGAAGTTCAGACCTTCATGCACACTGGTCATGAACACCAGAACACGGTAATGATGGTGTTTTCACCAAATTTATCTTCATCAAGAAGAATATCAAGTGGGACGACATAAATCATGTTCTTAGCAAAATATGCTGGGAAGTTATTATATATAACATGGATCCTAGCCAGTGTCTTGAGAAGATTAACTCTGTGGTGCTAGAAGTATGCTCAAGCCACATACCACGAAGGAAAATGAAGGAAAGATGCAGACTAGGAAGAAAGGGACGCTCCCTCTACAGACGAAGGCAAAGGATCACAGAGCATCTCAAAGGTGCCAGACTTTCTGAAGTGTAGAAAAAACACTGGCTAGAGAATTATGCAATATCGAACTCGAATGAAATTATAAAAAGTTCAGAAGAGACGGAGGGAAATAAAAGCGGCTAATGAAATTTAAATTAACCCAAAATTCTTCTTCTCGTGAAAAATCCAGGGCAGAAACCACGTCCAGTATTGAGCTTTGCTCAAACGAGAAAGAGCTTACATTAATAATAAAAAAAATGAGTGAAATACTGAAGTTTCATTATGGCTTTCGGTTCGGTGAGCTCTTAATCAGACTAAAAGTTGACAATCCAAGAGAATTTTTCATAAATGAGATTCAAAACTTTGGAGCTCGTATGTCGGACTGCGTGTGGCCAGTAGTAACGGTGTGGTTTATCAAGCCTTTATTTACCAGGAGGCTCGGTCTGGGAGCTGGTAGTGGGGCATTGACCTCCCGAAAACATGCTTCAGTATCAGATACATTTCTCGTGTACGTTCCAAGGAGTATAGGTCAGGGATTTCAAACATTCTCAGTAGTTCAGATGCTTGATTGAATTTATACGGTGAGTGAAAAACCTATGAATTTTTTAGCTCAGCAATCTCTCTTGCCCTGAAGGAGGACAGCAGTATACAGCAGTATTCCAGCCTGGAGAGAACAAATGACTTGAAGACTAACATTATTGGCTTCCTATCACTTGTTTTGAACGTTCTAGTTACCTAGCCTAGCATTTGCCTTCCGGTAGGAATATCAGTAGTGTTATGATTCTTGAATGTGACACTATCAGACATCGTCGCTCCCAAGTCTCGGAGAAGGAACTATTGTTCCATTGAATGTTTCGACTTTGCCTTGTTCTCCGTTTCAGTCTTTATTTACTCCATTCTTCCATAACGGAGCAACAGAAATTTGTCCCATTGAATATGATGTTGTTGTCTGAGACTTACTGGTGTCATCAACAAACGATGTTACGGTACTGTGATTTATTCCCTTGACTATGTCGGATACTAGAGTGAGAAACAGAAGTGGGGGCTATTCCTGTGCCTTAAGGAAAAGAGTTTTCACTGTGGCACCCTTCGACCTCACTCTCTTCACTACTGCTTTCTGGGTTTTATTTATTTAGAAGCTAAGTATCCATTTGTCTTTTTCCAGTCATGCCTTTCAACACATTTTATGCACTGTCATACTATGGTCGCGCTTGTCGAAGACTTTAGCAAACTCAGTGTACATTATATCAGCATTTAGCTTGTCGTTTGTTGTTTCCGAGACAATGTAGTAATGGTCTAGCTATTGTGAAAGACAGGAGCGACCTTCTCTAAACCCCGTGCTGCCCTGGCTTGTGCAACTGTGAATCCAGGTGACTGGTATCTTGCTTCTAAGGACTCGTTCAAATATTTTGATAATGTGCAACGTTCTGTGTGCTGTGTATAACGGGTAGTGTGTAAAGTGGATTATGCTCTATTGGGCTGTGTATGTGCTTTGTTGTGTTCTGCTCTGCTAAACTGTGGTCGGCACCATCATAATGTTTCTTGCATATGGAACTGCAAAACTTGGCTTGGCTTGGCTTGGCTTGGCTTGGCTTGACTTGTCCTGGCCTGGTTTGTTTAGACTGATAGTTTACAAAGTGTTAGGCGTCACCTCGGGGTGGTCAGTATGGCTGCCGGTGCCTCCGAGACTCAACTTCCAGCGTTTAGAAATTTTAGGCTGATGTAATGGTTTATTCCAGGTTTTACGGGATGTTAAAGTGTTCATGATGGAGCGCAGCGTGTTACCGGCGGTGGTAATTATCTCGTATTAAATAGTTATTTTGAAACACACACCACCACAACACACACACACACACACACACACACACACACACACACACACACACACCACACACACACACACACACACACACACACACACACACACACACACACACACACACACACACACACACACACATACACACAACACACACACACACACACACACACACACACAAATCTCTTTCACTGTCTTTCCACTATCTCTCTCCTATCTTCATTCTCCCTTTCTTTCACTTCCTCTCTGCTCCTCCCTCTTGACGTCTTCCTCCTGCTTCTCTTACTTATCCCTTTTCTTTTTTCTCCACATCCTTTTCCTCCTACTCTTCTTTCTTTTCGTCCTCTTCCTACTCTATCGCCTCTTCCTCCTTCCCGTTCTTCACTTTTCCCTTTTCTTCTTTCAAGTTCTTTTCCATTGTATCTGCCTTCTCTTCCTCCTATTCTCACTAGATCTGTCTCTTTTTCCTTTTTTCCCTTTCTCCGTTACCCCTTTCCACCTCCTTTGCCTCATCTTCCTTTCTCATTCTCCTCTTCCTCTGTCCTCTCGCTCTCGTCTCTTCCTCTCCCTTTCCTCTCTTATTTCCGGTGAACCTCACAACGCAGGTGACAAGCTGCCAGTAGCTCCTTCCCAGGTACCAGTCCGTGGACAGGTGTCTTCCCCAGGTACCAGTGTGGAAAGGTGTCTTCCCTAGGTACCAGTGTGGACAGGTGTCTTCCCCATGTACCAGTGTGGAAAGGTGTCTTCCCTAGGTACCAGTGTGGAAAGGTGTCTTCCCTAGGTACCAGTGTGGACAGGTGTCTTCCCCAGGTACCAGTGTGGAAAGGTGTCTTCCCTAGGTACCAGTGTGGACAGGTGTCTTCCCCAGGTACCAGTGTGGAAAGGTGTCTTCCCTAGGTACCAGTGTGGACAGGTGTCTTCCCCAGGTACCAGTGTGGAAAGGTGTCTTCCCTAGGTACCAGTGTGGACAGGTGTCTTCCCTAGGTACCAGTGTGGACAGGTGTCTTTCCCAGGTACCAATGTGGACAGGTGTCTTTCCCTGGTACCAGTGTGGACAGGTGTCTTCCCTAGGTACCAGTGTGGACAGGTGTCTTCCCCAGGTACCAATCGGTGGACAGGTGTCTTTCCCTGGTACCAGTGTGGACAGGTGTCTTCCCAGGTACCAATGTGGACAGGTGTCTTTCCCAGGTATCAGTGTGGACAGGTGTCTTCCCAGGTACCATTCCAAGGACAGGTGTCTTCCCCAGGTACCAGTCTGTGGACAGGTGTGTTCCCCAGGTACCAGTGTGGACAGGTGTCTTTCCAGGTACCAGTCCATGGACAGGTGTCTTCCCCAGGTACCAGTGTGGACAGGTGTCTTCCCAGGTACCAATGTGGACAGGTGTCTTTCCCAGGTATCAGTGTGGACAGGTGTCTTCCCAGGTACCATTCCAAGGACAGGTGTCTTCCCCAGGTACCAGTCTGTGGACAGGTGTGTTCCCCAGGTACCAGTGTGGAGAGTCTCCCCAGGTACCAATGTGGACAGGTGTCTTTTCCAGGTACCAGTGTGGACAGGTGTCTTCCCCAGGTACCAGTGTGGACAGGTGTCTTTCCAGGTACCAGTCCATGGACAGGTGTCTTCCCCAGGTACCAGTGTGGACAGGTGTCTTCCCAGGTACCAATGTGGACAGGTGTCTTTTCCAGGTACCAGTGTGGACAGGTGTCTTCCCAGGTACCATTCCAAGGACAGGTGTGTTCCCCAGGTACCAGTGTGGAGAGTCTCCCCAGGTACCAATGTGGACAGGTGTCTTTTCCAGGTACCAGTGTGGACAGGTGTCTTCCCCAGGTACCAGTGTGGACAGGTGTCTTTCCAGGTACCAGTCCATGGACAGGTGTCTTCCCCAGGTACCAATCTGTGGACAGGTGTCTTTCCCTGGTACCAGTGTGGACAGGTGTCTTCCCCAGGTACCAGTGTGGACAGGTGTCTTCCCCAGGTACCAGTAAAGACAGGTGTCATCTAACACTAAATAAGGAAGCAGATAGACTAGTGGGCAGGGAAGGTAGGGAGATAGACTAGTGGGGCAGGGAAGGTAGGGAGATAGACTAGTGAGGCAGGGAAGGTAGGGAGATAGACTAGTGGGGCAGGGAAGGTAGGGAGATAGACTAGTGGGGCAGGGAAGGTAGGGAGATAGACTAGTGGGGCAGGGAAGGTAGGGAGATAGACTAGTGGGGCAGGGAAGGTAGGGAGATAGACTAGTGGGGCAGGGAAGGTAGGGAGATAGACTAGTGGGGCAGGGAAGGTAGGGAGATAGACTAGTGGGGCAGGGAAGGTAGGGAGATAGACTAGTGGGGCAGGGAAGGTAGGGAGATAGACTAGTGGGGCAGGGAAGGTAGGGAGATAGACTAGTGGGGCAGGGAAGGTAGGGAGATAGACTAGTGGGGCAGGGAAGGTAGGGAGATAGACTAGTGGGGCAGGGAAGGTAGGGAGATAGACTAGTGAGGCAGGGAAGGTAGGGAGATAGACTAGTGGGACAGGGAAGGTAGGGAGATAGACTAGTGGGGCAGGGAAGGTAGGGAGATAGACTAGTGGGGCAGGGAAGGTAGGGAGATACGAAGGGTGTGGAAGAAGAAGGAAGAAAGGAAAGGAGGCATTAGATATAGGGAAGAATGAGGTAAGAATGAAGGTAGGGAAGAATGAAGACAGTAGATGAAAGAAAATAGGAGGCAAAGAATATAAAGAGAGGAGAGAGGAAAGGTAGGAAAATTGAGAGGTATTGAATGTCGTGAAAAGGGAGGCAGGAAAGAGGAATAAAGGGAGGCAGGAAAGAGGAATAAAGGGAGGCAGGAAAGAGGAATAAAGGGAGGCAGGAAAGAGGAATAAAGGGAGGCAGGAAAGAGGAATAAAGGGAGGCAGGAAAGAGGAATAAAGGGAGGCAGGAAAGAGTTAGTTATGCCTAATGTTGTTAACAGATAGAATACGTGAAATCAGTGTCATAACAGGACTGAAACTGCTGCTGCTGCTGCTGCTGCTGGTGGTGGTGCTGCTGCTGGTGGTGGTGGTGCTGCTGCTGCTGCTGCTGCTGCTGCTGCTGCTGCTGCTGCTGGTGGTGCTGCTGCTGGTGCTGGTGCTGCTGCTGGTGCTGGTGCTGCTGGTGCTGCTGCTGCTGCTGCTGCTGCTGCTGCTGCTGCTGCTGGTGCTGCTGCTGCTGCTGCTTCTGCTGCTGCTGCTGCTGCTGGTGCTGGTGCTGCTGCTGCTGCTGCTGCTGCTGCTGGTGCTGGTGCTGCTGCTGGTGCTGGTGCTGCTGCTGGTGCTGGTGCTGCTGGTGCTGCTGCTGCTGCTGCTGGTGCTGGTGCTGCTGCTGGTGCTGGTGCTGCTGCTGGTGCTGGTGCTGCTGCTGCTGCTGCTGCTGCTGCTGCTGCTGCTGCTGCTGCTGGTGCTGCTGCTGCTGCTGCTGCTGCTGCTGCTGGTGCTGCTGCTGCTGCTGGTGCTGGTGCTGGTGCTGCTGCTGGTGCTGGTGCTGCTGCTGGTGCTGGTGCTGCTGCTGGTGCTGCTGCTGCTGCTGCTGCTGCTGCTGCTGCTGCTGCTGCTGCTGCTGCTGGTGCTGGTGCTGCTGCTGGTGCTGCTGCTGCTGCTGCTGCTGCTGCTGCTGCTGCTGCTGCTGCTGCTGCTGCTGATGGCTCTCTTAACCCTTCAGAGGGCAAGGCAGACTAAAATGCAGATTTTGAAAGTGATTTCGTATGAGGAGATAGAGCCACTCGATGTAAGGTCACTGAGACCATCCAAACAGAGTTGTGAAAGTAACATCTCGGGCAATTGCAGATATTCGAACACCGAGTATATGCGGTCCTGCCCGTTTGGGGTATAACAATTTAGAATGTTGCAAGGTTGCAATTGTTGAAAAAAAACGAAATAAATATTTTTTAAATTTATTATAAAAGTAGACAATATAAAAAACATAAATGGAACTTGTTTCTGAACAATTTATAAGCAGTAAAAAAATAGAAGTAGGAACTACTTATCAACAATGACACATTGCAATGAGATACAACTTACAAATGAAATATTCTTGAGTTCCCTGAGAAAGAACAATCCTTTTACATCACTAATTTCTGCAATGAAACTTTATGAAACAATTTCTATCCTTCTTGATGGATAGATTTACTTTGCATGTGGCACAGGAAAATGAAGATGCGACATGATTATTCTTGTTGCTGCAATACTTGCATGTAAGCAAGTATCTTCTTCTTGTTCAATTTCTTCTTTTTGGATGGTGGCATAGCTTCCTTCTCATCTGTTGGCACCTCTGCATCTTGTGGCAAGTATTCATCATCAGTTTCCACCACTTCCAGGTCATCTGGATCTTGATCTGAGTCACTGTCATCCCAAACACAGACAAATCTCGACTTATCCTTGGAGGACTCACCGTAGAACAATTTCTTATTGATCTGGAAGGACAATAAAAACGTTCTGTACACACCCAGACCATTACTGAATTCATATATACACTACCAAATTTTATGGAAATATTTATATACCGAAACTTGAAAACTGCACCTAAAAGGGCAGGAACGACTGTGCTTGGTCATATTTTGTTGCACTTTTTTCATTTGCATGGTGCACTCGTAATATGCTTCACAACGCCTTCATATATATATCAAAATATGGCTAAACTATTCATTTACACACTAGACACACAAATCAGTACTTACCGACATTGTATTGGGTGAAATGCTTCAGTATATAAGGAGCACTATACCGAGAAACACGAGTTTTGGCGCCGGCAAGGTAGAAGTGTTTACATTCTGCTGTCTCGACCAATGGGAAGCGAGCAGCCGCCATCACCGCTCAGCCTGGGCGACTCAGGGAAGGTCTGTGATTGGTCAGAAATAGAGAATGGGAACCTAGATACGCGGCGGGAGTTGTAGGACGTGCGCAAAAAACCACGCTATGAGGACCGCCTACACTCGGGTCTGCCCAGTGAAATTACTGTTACAGTAACCCAGCCTGATGGTACTGCAATACAGAAGTGTATTAGAATTAATAACTGGACGTCCACCTTACAAACTGAACTGTTGGTCACAGTTGTTGGTCTTAATCTTGTGGAAACTACGACCTCACACAGTTTAATTGTAACTGACTCTCTTTCCTCATTATTTACTGTAAATAACCTGAGACCTGAATGTAGCATACTTGTGTATGAAGCTACACACAGATGTACACAAATTATTAAGAGAGAAAGAATACACTTAAGTTTGTATGGATTCCCTCTTACAAAAGTCTCCAGGAACATAATAATAAGACTAGACTGTAAGTATCTCTGGCAGTACAGTTTGTACAGTGATGTTGTTACTGCTAGACTTAAACTAGACTATAAGTATCTCTGGCAGTATGTACAGTGATGTCAGTGATATCAAATACAAAGTGTGTGGACAGAGATAAAGTCATACACTGGAATATTATATCTTAGTGTTCAACCATCCAATCTTTCACAGACACTTCCTGGCAAACCTCACAGTATATAACAAAACACTTCATTGTTAATGGTAAAATATCTAAAATCTTCAGACTGTATCTATATTTTAACGTCGACTACATGAATGAACTAATCTGTCATGAGACTGTAACCTACAGCAATAATGAAGAATGTTTTAGTGGTAATAAGATACGTATTTTGTTGATATTTTATCTCCATATTGTACTGTGTACAATAGGTAATTGTAATACGTATATGAAATAAATAATATTGTAGTGGTGTAACAATGCTCAGTGGCGTCTGATGAAGACCCGTTGTCACCTCTGTAATCCTGGTTTTTTGCACTATCACTCACAGGATGAACATGAAGTGCATACTAGACTAGTCGCTCAGGCGATATAAATAAAATTTAGTCGCCATGGCTGGCCATGGTCTCCCAGCCTGGCCATGGTCTCCCCGGCTGGCCATGGTCTCCCTGGCTGTCCATGGTCTCCCAGCCTAGCCATGGTTTCCCTGGCTGGCCATGGTCTCCCTGGCTGTATGTAAATTCCTGAGTCTCGCTGGATGGAACGGCGCTCTGACATCTCCAGTGTTATCTCTATTGACCCTGATGGTGGTGGTGGTGATACTGGTGGTGGGAGTGGTGATATTGGTGGTGATGGTGGTACTGGTGGTGGTACTGGTGGGGGTACTGGTGGTGGTACTGGTGGCGATGGTGTTTCCTAGGTTACTGGTGTATTGAACACTCTAGCACACACCATCAGTTTGATACTGATATAACGTCTATGATAGTTACATGGTGGGAACACCCACAGTGTGCTACTGTTCCTTTGCTGATAGCTACATATGGTAGGAACAAAGGCTAGGTATGTTTTCCTGTCTATATTCCGCTACACACCATGACTTACATACACAATGAGGGATATCGTCAAATATTCTAGTATATATTGTGACTAGTATAGGTAGAGGCTCACTTATCACTTGTTCTTCCCTGAAAGTTTTACAGATGTGGTCATCCGTTCAGGTCCTGAACTGTCTCGTCGTCTTACCAGTGTACCGAGAGAGATTTCATTCCAGCAAACCTGGTCTGTGATCGGGTCGTTGGGGGGGGGGGGGGTTCACTGACCCACGGTATCCACTCTGTTTTTAGAACGTGAATCAATCACTAAAAATTGAGACACTCCACAAGAAGCATACTCAGTACCATATCATTTTAAAAATTAAGTTGGCAGATTAGCACCTACATATACATGTACTTTTAATCCCAATCTTCTTTTAGGTATAATGCACCAGTGGTGAAAGTTTGAAGCCGATCAGAAGAGACTCTCTCAAGGGATCGCACAGAAACCAAAACTGGAAATAATCTATTAAAAATTGACCAATGGCCGCCATCACATGCCAATAGTTCCATGAACCCTTTCCTGGGTATGCTTCAACATGGATGAAAGTTTGAAGTCTATCTGATGAAGAATTTCCAAGTTATTAATAAAGAACTAGAAGGGAGAAAAGTGTGCGTACCTGCTCTGGAATAAAAGAGTTTAAAACGTGATATTTAAGCCTCATTAAACTCGCAAAACTTAAATATGCCATAACAGAACGAAGTTTCAGTATTTCTCAGTTTTATCGTCTATATTCAACTTCTAAATTCTCTACAGTCTATAATTATAAAGTAAAAAAAAATACGAACTGAAATTTGTATATCTCCTTTGATCTAGTAGACGAGTCAGCAGTAAAATTTTGCCAGTACGTTCCTCAAACAGTCCAGTAACATCCCAAAACTGCCGGATTTGCAGCTAAACTGCCCAAGATCAACTTAAACAATTCATTAATAAAGATACTTAGACGAGGCATCCCAAGTTACTCCAGGGAAACCATATTTTTTTAAATAACTTGGGAAATTACGACCTACACAGTTGAAAGTCAGTGCGAGTGATCCTTTAAATAACCCCGCCATCATTGCTGGAAGTTTAAGGTAGATCTGAAGATGCATTTTCCAGTCATTACGTGAAATTCTTTGATTTTCAGTTTTATTAAGTACGCTAAGAAAGTGGCAAAATTCCATTGGGGGAAAATAAAATCATTGTTTACATCCTTATGTAAGACTCATCAGCAACAATTAAAAACTGAAGCTACTCAGAAGAGGCAAACTGAAGGCTTGTCAGGAAAAAAATTGCTGCTAATTTTCAAAAGAAAACTGTCAAACTGTCAACAAGACAGTCCGTTAACACCACCAGTGTTGACAGGTGTCAACAAGACACTCAGTACCACCAGCAATGATAGCTGTCAACAGGACACTTTCCCAAGTTATCGCACTGAGATCAAATCAGGGAATAGCCAATACAGCATCGGGCAGACAGCGCCTGTCTACTCATTCCTATGAATCTTTCCCTGTTTACAGGACACCATCGTTGAAACACTGAAGCAGATCAGATGAAACTTATGAGATTATAAACGAAAAACATGGAGGCAAAAAACAAACATGGCTGACTCTTACGTGAGGCCTCCAGGAATACCTAATTACTGACGCCTCCAGGAATACCTAATTACTGACGCCTCCAGGAATACCTAATTACTGACGCCTCCAGGAATACCTAAATACTGACGCCTCCAGGAATACCTAATTACTGGAAATTCTTTGTATTTCAAGGAAGATTGTTTACAAATCGTGTTCGATTTTTAAGCTGCCATCCACGCTTCCTTCTTCCTCTTTCTCCTAGTTCGTCTGCTGCCTTTTTTTTCAGTTTCTTTTTAGTCTTTTCATTACCTTCTCGTCTAGACAACAGGGAAGAATCTATCACTGTGATCGTCTGCAGTAAATTGACAATCTTTTTCACCAGTCTGCAAGTTAATCGAGTGTGGGCAACCCAGCAATCTGTAGCCTCTGTCTGCACCTGCCTCAGTCTACCCTGCACCTGCCTCAGTCTACCCTGCACCTGCCTCAGTCTACCCTGCACCTGCCACAGTCTACCCTGCACCTGCCACAGTCTACCCTGCACCTGCCACAGTCCCCTGCACCTGCAACAGTCTACCCTGCACCTGCCACAGTCTACCCTGCACCTGCCTCAGTCTACCCTGCACCTGACACAGTCTACCCGGCACCTGACACAGTCTACCCTGCACCTGCCTCAGTCTACCCTGCACCTGCCACAGTCTACCCTGCACCTGCCACAGTCTACCCTGTACCTGACACAGTCTACCCTGCACCTGACACAGTCTACCCTACACCTGCCTCAGTGTAACCTGCACCTGCATCAGTCTAATTTGCACCTGCATCAGTCTACCCTGCACCTGCCTCAGTCTACCCTGCGCCTGACACAGTCTACCCTGCACCCGACACAGTCTACCCTGCACCTGACACAGTCTACCCTGCACCTGCCTCAGTCTACCCTGCACCTGACACAATCTACCCGGCACCTGACACAGTCTACCCTGCACCTGCCTCAGTCTACCCTGCACCTGCCACAGTCTACCCTGCACCTGCCACAGTCTACCCTGCACCTGACACAGTCTACCCTGCACCTGACAAAGTCTACCTTACACCTGCCTCAGTGTAACCTGCACCTGCATCAGTCTAATTTGCACCTGCATCAGTCTACCCTGCACCTGCCTCAGTCTACCCTGCGCCTGACACAGTCTACCCTGCACCCGACACAGTCTACCCTGCACCTGACACAGTCTACCCTGCACCTGCCAGTCTACCCTGTACCTGCCACTATCTACCCTGCACCTGCCACTATCTACCCTGCACCTGCCACTATCTACCCTGCACCTGCCACATTCTACCCTACATCTGGCACAGTCTACCCTGCACCTGACACAGTCTACCCTGCACCTGACACAGTCTACCCTGCACCTGACAGTCTACCCTGCACCTGACACAGTCTACCCTGCACCTGACACAGTCTACCCTGCACCTGACAGTCTACCCTGCACCTGACACAGTCTACCCTGCACCTGACACAGTCTACCCTGCACCTGACAGTCTACCCTGCACCTGACACAGTCTACCCTGCACCTGACACAGTCTACTCTGCATTCCCAGTAACTAAGGTATTTTATCGCACTGATGTGCACCGTGAAGGTTCTCTGTACACTTCTAGATCACAATTTCACCTGCCTTGAGAGGTGCTGTTAGTGTGCAGAAATATTCCAGCCTAGATAGAACAAGCGACCTTAAGAGTGTCATCACGGGCTTGGCATCCCTGGTTTTGAAGGTTCTTATTATCCATCCTGTCATTTTTCTAGCAGATGCGATTGATACAATGTTGTGGTTTTTGAAGGTGAGATCCTCCGACATTATCACTCCCAAGTAACATTTACAACACTTCAGTAATATTTACAACACAGAAACGAAGATCGTGTTTTTATTTTGTTCTGAATAAAATTAAAAAAAGAAACTCAGCATGAAGTCTTCACCAGTCAAACAATGTTACCATAACACTGCTGTATGATACAACACTGTTGTATGATACAACACTGCTGTATGATACAACACTGATGTATGATACAACATGCTGTATGATACAACACTGCTGTATGATAACAACACTGCTGTATGATACAACATCCTGTATGATACAACACTGCTGTATGATACAACACTGCTGTATGATACAACACTGCTGTATGATACAACACTCCTGTATGATGCAACACTGTTGTATGATACAACACTGCTGTATGATACAAACACTGCTGTATGATACAACACTGCTGTATGATAACAACACTGCTGTATGATACAACACTCCTGTATGATACAACACTGCTGTATGATACAACACTGCTGTATGATACAACACTCCTGTGTGATACAACACTGCTGTATGATACAACACTGCTGTATGATACAACACTGCTGTATGATACAACACTGCTGTATGATACAACACTCCTGTATGATACAACACTGCTGTATGATACAACACTGCTGTATGATACAACACTGCTGTATGATACAAACACTGCTGGTATGATACAACACTGCTGTATGATACAACACTGCTGTATGATACAACACTGCTGTATGATACAAGACTGTTGTATGATACAACACTGTTGTATGATACAACACTGCTGTATGATACAACACTGCTGTATGATACAACACTGCTGTATGATACAACACTGCTGTATGATACAACACTGCTGTATGATACAACACTGCTGTATGATACAACACTGCTGTATGATACAACACTGCTGTATGATACAACACTGCTGTATGATACAACACTGCTGTATGATACAACACTGCTGTATGATACAACACTGCTGTATGATACAACACTCCTGTATGATACAACACTGCTGTATGATACAACACTGCTGTATGATACAACACTGCTGTATGATACAACACTGTTGTATGATACAACACTGCTGTATGATAAAACACTGCTGTATGATACAACACTGCTGTATGATACAACACTGCTGTATGATACAACACTGTTGTATGATACAACACATGCTGTATGATACAACACTGCTGTATGATACAACACTGCTGTATGATACAACACTGCTGTATGATACAACACTCCTGTATGATACAACACTGCTGTATGATACAACACTGCTGTATGATACAACACTGCTGTATGATACAACACTGTTGTATGATACAACACTGCTGTATGATACAACACTGCTGTATGATACAACACTGCTGTATGATACAACACTGCTGTACGATACAACACTCCTGTATGATACAACACTGCTGTATGATACAACACTGCTGTATGATACAACACTGCTGTATGATACAACACTCCTGTATGATACAACACTGCTGTATGATACAACACTGCTGTATGATACAACACTGCTGTATGATACAACACTGCTGTATGATACAACACTGCTGTATGATACAACACTGCTGTATGATACAACACTGCTGTATGATACAACACTGTTGTATGATACAACACTGCTGTATGATACAACACTGCTGTATGATACAACACTGCTGTATGATACAACACTGCTGTATGATACAACATGCTGTATGATACAACACTGCTGTATGATACAACACTGCTGTATGATACAAACACTGTTGTATGATACAACACTGCTGTATGATACAACACTGCTGTATGATACAACACTGCTGTATGATACAACACTGCTGTATGATACAACACTGCTGTATGATACAACACTGCTGTATGATACAACACTGCTGTATGATACAACACTGTTGCATGATACAACACTGCTGTATGATACAACACTGCTGTATGATACAACACTGCTGTATGATACAACACTGTTGTATGATACAACACTGCTGTATGATACAACACTGCTGTATGATACAACACTGCTGTATGATACAACACTGCTGTATGATACAAACACTGTTGTATGATACAACACTGCTGTGTGATACAACACTGCTGTATGATACAACACTGCTGTATGATACAACACTGCTGTATGATGCAACACTGTTGTATGATACAACACTGCTGTATGATACAACACTGCTGTATGATACAACACTGTTGTAGATACAACACTGCTGTATGATACAACACTGCTGTATGATACAACACTGCTGTATGATACAACACTGCTGTATGATACAACACTGCTGTATGATTACAACACTGCTGTATGATACAACACTGCTGTATGATACAACACTGCTGTATGATACAACACTCCTGTATGATACAACACTGCTGTATGATACACACTGCTGTATGATACACACTGCTGTATGATACAACACTGTTGTATGATACAACACTGCTGTATGATACAACACTGCTGTATGATACAACACTGCTGTATGATACAACACTGCTGTATGATACAACACTGTTGTATGATACAACACTGCTGTATGATACAACACTGCTGTATGATACAACACTGCTGTATGATACAACACTGCTGTATGATACAACACTCCTGTATGATACAACACTGCTGTATGATACAACACTGCTGTATGATACAACACTGCTGTATGATACAAACACTGTTGTATGATACAACACTGCTGTATGATACAACACTGCTGTATGATACAACACTGCTGTATGATACAACACTGCTGTACGATACAACACTCCTGTATGATACAACACCTGTATGATACAACACTGCTGTATGATACAACACTGCTGTATGATACAACACTCCTGTATGATACAACACTGCTGTATGATACAACACTGCTGTATGATACAACACTGCTGTATGATACAACACTGCTGTATGATACAACACTGCTGTATGATACAACACTGCTGTATGATACAACACTGCTGTATGATACAAACACTGTTGTATGATACAACACTGCTGTATGATACAACACTGCTGTATGATACAACACTGCTGTATGATACAAACACTGCTGTATGATACAACACTGCTGTATGATACAACACTGCTGTATGATACAACACTGCTGTATGATACAACACTCCTGTATGATACAACACTGCTGTATGATACAACACTGCTGTATGATACAACACTGCTGTATGATACAACACTGCTGTATGATACAACACTGCTGTATGATACAACACTGCTGTATGATACAACACTGCTGTATGATACAACACTGTTGCATGATACAACACTGCTGTATGATACAAGACTGCTGTATGATACAACACTGCTGTATGATACAACACTGTTGTATGATACAACACTGCTGTATGATACAACACTGCTGTATGATACAACACTGCTGTATGATACAACACTGCTGTATGATACAACACTGTTGTATGATACAACACTGCTGTGTGATACAACACTGCTGTATGATACAACACTGCTGTATGATACAACACTGCTGTATGATGCAACACTGTTGTATGATACAACACTGCTGTATGATACAACACTGCTGTATGATACAACACTGTGTATGATACAACACTGCTGTATGATACAACACTGCTGTATGATACAACACTGCTGTATGATACAACACTGCTGTATGATACAACACTGCTGTACGATACAACACTGCTGTATGATACAACACTGCTGTATGATACAAGACTGCTGTATGATACAACACTGCTGTATGATACAACACTGCTGTATGATACAACACTGCTGTATGATACAACACTGCTGTATGATACAACACTGCTGTATGATACAACACTGCTGTATGATACAACACTGCTGTATGATGCAACACTGTTGTATGATACAACACTGCTGTATGATACAACACTGCTGTATGATTACAACACTGCTGTATGATACAAGACTGCTGTATGATACAACACTGCTGTATGATAACAACACTGCTGTATGATACAACACTGCTGTATGATACAAGACTGCTGTTATGATACAAGACTGCTGTATGATACAACACTGCTGTATGATACAACACTGCTGTATGATACACACTGTTGTATGATACAACACTGCTGTATGATACAACACTGCTGTATGATGCAACACTGACTGTATGATACAACACTGCTGTATGATACAACACTGCTGTATGATACAACACTGCTGTATGATACAACACTGCTGTATGATACAACACTGTTGTATGATACAACACTGCTGTATGATACAACACTGCTGTATGATACAACACTGCTGTATGATACAACACTGCTGTATGATACAACACTGCTGTATGTACAACACTCCTGTATGATACAACACTGCTGTATGATACAACACTGCTGTATGATACAACACTTTGTATGATACAACACTGCTGTATGATACAACACTGCTGTATGATACAACACTGCTGTATGATACAACACTGCTGTATGATACAACACTGCTGTATGATACAACACTGCTGTATGATACAACACTGCTGTATGATACAACACTGCTGTATGATACAACACTGCTGTATGATACAACACTGCTGTATGATACAACACTGCTGTATGATACAACACTGCTGTATGATACAACACTGCTGTATGATACAACACTGCTGTATTGATACAACACTGCTGCATGATACAACACTGCTGTATGATACAACACTGCTGTATGATACAACACTGTTGTATGATACAACGCTGCTGTATGATACAACACTGCTGTATGATACAAGACTGCTGTATGATACAACACTGCTGTATGATACATACTGCTGTATGATACAACACTGCTGTATGATACAAGACTGCTGTATGATACAACACTGCTGTATGATACAAGACTGCTGTATGATACGAGACTGCTGTATGATACAAGACTGCTGTATGATACAACACTCCTGTATGATACAACACTGCTGTATGATACAACACTGCTGTATGATACAACACTGTTGTATGATACAACACTGCTGTATGATACAACACTGCTGTATGATACAACACTGCTGTATGATACAACACTGCTGTATGATACAAGACTGCTGTATGATACAAACACTGCTGTATGATACAACACTCCTGTATGATACAACACTGCTGTATGATACAACACTGCTGTATGATACAACACTGCTGTATGATACAACACTGCTGTATGATACAACACTGCTGTATGATACAACACTGTTGTATGATGCAACACTGTTGTATGATACAACACTGCTGTATGATACAACACTGCTGTATGATACAACATGCGTTGTACCCCGTTGTATGATACAACACTGCTGTATGATACAACATTTCTGTAATACAACCTGCGTATGAACAACATCTGATGTCAACACTTTGTTGTTACAACACTGCTGTGGAACAACACTGCTGTATATACAAACTCTGTTTGATACAACATGCTGTTGTGCAACACGTTGTATGTACAACCTGCTGTTGATACAACACTGCTGTTGATACACACTTTGTAGATAAAACACTGCTGTATGATACAACATGCTGTATATACAACACGCGTATAACAACACCTGTAGATACAACAGATTATGATACAAACACTGTGTAGGGTACAACAGCTGTATTAAACCTGCTTATGAAAAACTCCGTATGTACAACACGTGTAATAAACACGCGATTACAACATGCTGTATGATACAACACTGTTGATGAACAACACTGCTGTATGTACAACACTGCTGAGATAAAACCCTGCTGTAGAACAACACTGCTGTAGATACAAAAAGTTGTATATAAACCTGTGTATGATACAACACTGCTGTAGATACAACACTGCTGTATGAAAAAACATGCTGTATGATACAACACTCCTTAGATCAACACTGCTGTATGATACAACACCTGTTGATAAAACACTCTGTATGAAAAACACTGTTTATGATACAAAAACTGCTGTAGAAACAACACTCTGTATGAACAACACTGCTGTTGATACAACACTGCTGTACGATAAAAACACTCCTTTGATACAACCTGTATATACACAGGGCTGTAAAAACAACACCTTATGAAAAACCCTCCTTATGAAAAACATGCTTTGATACAACCTGCGTTATACAACATGCGTTGATACAAAAATGCTGATATACAACATGCTGATGAACAAACTGCTGTATGATACAACACTGCTGTATGAAAACCCGTTGTATGATACAACATGCTGAGTTTCAACACGTTTTTGAACAACAGCTGATATAAAAACCTGTGTATAAACCATTTTTGTATGATCAACACTCATGATACAACACTGTGTATGATAAAACACCCCTGTTTTACAACACTGCTGTTTGATAAAACATGCTGTATATACAACACGCTGTATGATACAACACTGCTGTATATACAACATGCTGATGATACAACACTCTGTATGATACAACACTGGCTGTATGATAAAAACACTGTTGCATGATACAAACATCTTAATACAAACTGCTGTATTTTAAAACACGCTGTATGATAAACACTGTTGTATATACAACACGTTTTATGATACAACACTGTGTATGATACAACACTGCTGTATGAACAACACGCTGTATGATAAAACCTTTTGTTGATAAAAAAACCCCCTGCTTGTGAACAACACTGCGTATGAACAACACTGGTATGATAAACACTGCTGTATGAGCAACACTGTTGTTGATACAACACTCTGATGTACAAAAACTGCTGTATGATACAAAAACTTTTTGTATGAAACAACACTGCTTAGATAAAACACTGCTGTTGTACAACACTGCTGTATGTCAACATCTGTTGATACAACACGCTGTACATACAACACTGCTGTATGATACAACACTGCTGTTGATACAAGACGCTGTAGTAAACACTGCGTATGATCAACACTGCGTATGATAAACACTGCTGTATGAACAACATGCTTTTGATACAACCTGCTGATGTACAACTGCTGTATGTACAACACTGCGTATGATGAAACACTGTTGTATATACAACACTGCGTATGATACAACAAGCTTTTTAAATACAACACTGCTGTATGATACAAAAATGCTGTATGTACAACACTGCTGTATGATACCACTGCTGTATATACAACACTGCTGTATGTAAAAGACTGCTTTTTGAACAAACGCTGTATGTACAACACTGCTGTATGATAAAACATGCTGTATGTAAAACACTTTTTGTAAAAACAACACTGCTGTATGATCAACATGCTGTATGTGAAACCGGGGCTGTATAACAACACGCTGTTGATACAACCTGCGTATGTACAACATGCTGTATATAAACACGCGTATGTACAACCTGGTATGAAAACACGCTGTAGATACAACACTGCTGTATGATACAACACGCTGTATGAACAACATGCTGTATGATAAACACTGCGTATGATACAACACTCCTTTATGAACAACACTGCTGTTATACAACACTGCTGTATGATAAAACAGTTGTATAACAACACGCGTATATACAAACTGCTGTATGATAAACACTGCTGTATGATACAACACGCTGTATTACAACCTGCTTTTTGTAAAACCTGCTGTAAAAACAAAAAGCTGATGTTTCAACCGCTGTATATACAACCTGCTGAATGATAAAACCTGCGTATGATACAACACGCTGTAGATACAACACTGCTGTAATAAAAAACACTGCTTTTTGATCAACCTGCTGTATGATACAACATGCTGATGAAACAAACTGCGAGATACAACACTGCTGTATGATACAAACATGTTGTATGATACAACGCTGCTGTATGATCAACACTGCTGTATGATACAAGACTGCTGTTGATCAACACTGCGTAGAACAAAACTGCTGTATGATACAACATGCTGTATGATCAAGACTGTTTGATAAACACGCTGTTGATCAAACGTGATGAAACAAAAGCTGTATGATACAAGATGTGTTATACAACCCCTGTATGTCAACACGCTGTAGAACAACACTGCTGATATAAAAACACTGTTTATATCAACATGCTGAGTCAAACTGCTGTAAGATACAACACGGCTGTATGATACAACATCGATAAATTCAAGACTGCTTTTTGATACAACATGTGTATGTTACAACACTCCGTATGATACAACACTGCTGAAAAGATACAACAGCTGTATGATACAACACGCTGTATGTAAAACACTGCTTTTTGTTTCAAAACTGCTGTTGAAACAACACTGTTTATGATCAACAAAAGTTGTATGTACAACACTGCTTTTTGTACACACTGCTGTATGATACAACATGCTGTATTATACAACACTGCTGTAGTAAAACCGCTGTATGATACAACAGGGTTAATACAACACTGTTGTATGATCCCACATGCTGTATGATACAACCTGCGTAAATACAACACGCTGTATATACAACACGCTGTAATACAACACTGATGTAGATACAAACTGCGTATGATACAAACTGCTGTATGAAAAACCTGTGTTCTGAGGTTTGGCGGTCGCTACCAAAGGCGACTAGGTGCCAGGGTTTCCCATAACAGGAATATCCCTTAAAAAACCATTTTGGGGACAACGACTGATTTCGGGTCATGTTGAACCTGTCAACCCCCTGGTTTTAGACACGGTTTTAACCTGTGTGTTAGCCCCTGGTGTTAACCCTGTGTGTTAGACGTTGTTAACTTTGTGTGTTAGACCCTTTTGGTTAAACCGACCACCTTTTTACTCACTATTGTGGTTGGGGGGTTCGAGCCCAGCCCCTGGCCCCCCCTCTTCACCGTTGCTACTAGACCCTCTCTTCCCCGCTCCATGGCTTTATCAAACCTCGTTTTAAAAAACTTGTATTTTCCTGCCTCCACTAGTCATTTTCTAGGCTATTCCACTGCCTTACAATCATGACTAAAGAAATACTTCCTCTATCTCTCTGACTCATTTGTGTCTTCAATTTCCAATTGGGCCTTTTGTTCTGGCCCCCTCCCTGGAACTTGCCCTTTTTCCACCTTTCTTTTCCATGCAGATTTTAATGTCGTTATCAGTTCCCCTGACCCTCCTGCCTCCAGTGTCGTCAGCCGTTTTCCCTTTAATCTTTCTTCATGGGACATTCCCCTTAGCTCGGAAACAAACCCTTGTTTGCAAACCCTTTGTACTTTCTCTATTTTTTGACGTGCTTTATCAATGGGGGTTTCCAAAACAGTGCGCATACCCCAGTTGGGTGACATCCCGGGTGACAGTGTCTTGAATATTCCTTAAAAGGTGTGGGAATGCTTTTCTCAGGTTTGCCCAGCGCCCAATGCTGCAGCAGTTATCTGTTTGATGTGTGCTTCCCGGGACATCCGGTTTATACTCACCCCAAGATCTTTCTCCGGGTGGGTTTGCAGTTTTTGGCCACCTACCTATACTCTGTCTGTGGTCTTTGTGCCCTTCCCCTACCCTTTCATGTTTTTGCATTTGGCAGTTTAAATTCGAGAAGCCATTTGCTGGACCGGTTTTCCAGTCTGTCCGGGTCTCTTTGAAGTCCTCCGGTCCTCATAGATTTAATTCTCCTTTAATTTCACACATCTGAAACAGGGGCCTTCTGAGTCTAACCCTTCCGTCATGTCGTTCACTTATACCCCAAAAAAAGCACTGGTCCAGGACCGCCCTTGGGGAAACCCCGCTCGTCCCAGGGGCCCACTGTGAAACACATTACGTACCATGACTCGTTTTTGCCTCCCGTCAGGTATTCTCTGATCCATTTAGTGCCCTTTCCGTTAATGCGCCTGTGCCTAGTTTTGCACTAATTTCCTTGGAGGAACTGTGTCAAAACCTTCTTGCATCCAAGAAAATCAATCAACCCACCCCCCCTCTTGTCTTCTTCTGTTTTTTACATAAAAATCCAGAAGGTTTTGGGCCAGGGTTTTTTCCTTCCGTGAATCCGTGCGGTTTGGGATTTATACTCCTGTTCCGTTCCAGGTGCCCACCACTCCCCCCTGATAATTTTTCCTAATTTTGATACTAACACGCAATGACACAGATCTATATTTAGTGCCTCTTTTCTGTCTCCTTTTTGAAAAGGAACTAATTTGGGCCCTCTTCCTTACTGGTAGTTGCCCAGTTTCCCGGGGATGGGTTTTTAAAATTGTGGTAAGGTACGCACAAAAATATTGCTCCCCCTTTTAAGGACCCCCGGGGAAAATTTTTCCCGGGCCCATTGCCTTTGAGGTATCGATGTCCCTTACAGTTTTTCACCCTCCTCCTCATCTGAGTATGTCGTCCAAACTTGTTGGTGTATTCCCCTTTTTGGGGTCCCCACTGGTTGTCCCCCCAGAGTCCTCCGTCTCTATGAAATACTTCCTTAAATTTCGGTGGCTCCTCACATACCTCTTGATCGTTTCTTGTGAGTTCTCCCCTTCTTTCCTCCCTTATACCTGGTCCTTGACTGTTTTCTTCCTCCTAATGGGTATAAAGCAGTTTTTTGGGGCAATTTGACTTTTGATGCTTGTCTTTTTTACTCTCGCGGGACCCTCCTTATTCGCATACTCGTTTTCCGGCTCTTTACTAATTCCTTGTTTTCCTGGGGCCTATGCCTCTGTACCCTTTTTCCCTTCTCTGTTGCACTTGTTTTTGCCTCCCACAAACCTTTGGGTAAAACCCAAAGGGCCGTTTTTGGCTTCCATTATTTCGTTTCCTGGAACAAAACTTTCCTCTGCCTCCTTGCACTTGTTGCCCATATTCCATCATCTCGTTTACTGATTTTCCTACCCTTTCTTGTCCCCCGAACCCCTCAGGGAAATTTCTCATACTGTTATCCCCCCCCCTTTTTGTTTGGCCTGTCCCCTTCAGTTCCTGTTCCTTTTCCACTTGTAACTTCTATTAGTCAAAAATCAGAACCCCAAAGATCGCTAGCTCCAAGGGGCCCTCGTGTGATGTCCTCGATGTCTGAACGCTCAGGGTGAAAACCCAAAATCCAGTCTTGCTGGCTCATCCTCCCCCCTTTTCTCTGGGTTTTGGCCCTGACTGTTATGCAAGGTTTTTTAAGTACCACATCCAACATCTTGGCTCCCATGTTTTCGGGACCCCCATGTGGCTTTCCCGGTTTCCCATCGATCTCCCTGTGGTTGAAATGCCCCTTCCCGTAAATTTCCTCCGAGGGGCTCTTTGCCACCTCGCCATGTGTCCACCCTCCCCTGTTTTTTCTTTGTATCCCTTTTGGCCCCTGCAGTTCGTGGGGGGTTATACATCACTCCAAGATATTTTTGTTCTCCCGGGCTGAACTGTACCTACAATGAGTCTCTTTCCCAAACATTCCATGCCTTCCTTCCTCAAAACCCCATTGGGGTTTTTGACAGTGCAACCCCTCCCCCCCTACTCCTTCTTCTTTTCCCCAGGGGTTGATATCCTGTTGGGAAATTGTGTTTTTTATTTCTCAGCGGTTTTTTTTCTGTATGCTATGATGTTGGGGGATTTTTCACTGTTCTTTCATTTCCCCCTCCTCAGTTATTCGTTATTCCCTCCGGTTTGTGTACCAAAACCTTTAGTTTTTTTTCTATCTTGTGGGCATGCAAGTAATTGGGGGTTGGGGGGGCGAAGCCCCTTGGGGGGGGCCTATATGGGGCTGTGGTGTAGGTGGGGGATGTTTGAAAGGGGTGGGGTCAAATGCCCATAAAAGGGCAGGTTGGGGGTGAGGTTTTGATATGGGGGGTTGGTGGGAGAGGGGGAAAAGTGAGTGGGTTGAGTATAGTTGCTCTGTGTGTTAGACCCCGTGTTTAGACTCTGTGTGTTTGACTTTGTGTGTTAGACCCTGTGGTTAGACCCCGTGTGGGTTTGCCTGGTGTTAGACCCTGTGTGTTGACAAAATGTGTTAGACTCTGTGTGTTGACCCCGTGTGTTAGCTGTGTTTAGACTTTGTGTGTTATACCCCCGTTTTAGGACCCGGTGTTAACCCTGGGTTTTTGACCGTTGTCTTAGTACAAAACAAGTCACAGTGAAATGCAATGTTTACCTCAAGATCTTTACATTTTTGTGCGTTATTGTGAGCGGGGCGTTACGATTGTGCGTTATTATGGGTGTGCCTTATTAGAGGTGTGCGTTTTTATGAGGGGGAAAGTTTTTATGAGGGGTTTCCTTATTATAGGTGTAGTTATTTTGAGGGGTACGTTTTATGAGGTGGGACGTTTTTTGAGGTGAGTTATTATGAGGTGACGTTTTTATGAAGTGCGATTTGAGGTGTACGTTATTTTGGGGGTGCGTTATATGGGTGTACTTATTATGGGTGTACGTTTTTAAGGGGTACGTTATTAGAGGTGTACGTTATTATGAGGTGTGCGTTATTATGAGGGGTACGTTTTAGAGGGTGCGTTTTTTAGAGGGGTACGTTATTTAGGGGTACGTTTTTATGAGGGGTGGTTATATGAGGGTACGTTTTTTATGGGTGTACTTATTAAGGGACGTTATTATGAGGTTACGTTATTATGATGTCGTTTTATGAGGTGTACGTTTTTATAGATGTGCGTTATTATGAGGTGGCTTATTTTGGGGGTACTTTTAAAAGAGGTGTGGGGGTTTTTAGAGGTGTGCGTTATTATGAGGGGTAGTTTTTTATGAGGTTTTTCTTATTATGAGGGTTTTCTTATTATGAGATGTCGTTATTAAGGTGTGCGTTATTAGAGGTGTACGTTTTAAAGGGTTGCTTTTTATTGGGGGGGTTATTTTGAGGTGTACTTTTTAGAGGGTACGTTATTTTGAATGTGCGTTAATTTTAGGTGTGTTATTATGAGGTGTGCGTTATTTTGAGGTGTGCGTTATTATGAGGTGTCGTTTTTATGAGTGTCTTATTTTGAGGTGTCGTTTTATGGGTGCAAGGTAGGTTTACGGGACGGTTGTGGAGGCCAGTAGCGTTTGAATTGTTTATCTACCTAGAGGTTCTTTAAAAACGGAAGACCTGTGTTTAGTGCTTCGTGGCACTGCTGGATCTCCAAAGAGGCTTTTAGGGTTCTGGTGTCACGTGCCACAAAAATCAGTGACCAAACAGCTAGGTCCAAAAAAAAGTGGGGACCTTTGGTGCTGGTCCACAGTGGCCTCAAAGGTTGCTGGGGGCAAAACGGCAATGGCCTTTCCTGGGTGCGGCTTGAACAAGGAAGTCCTCTTGGGGACCCTTTCACGGCTTCCCGCGCCTTGCTGGCACTGTAAAACGTCTGGGTGCACACGGCAGTACACGGTGTTAGGTGCCACGGACTGTACACGGTGTTTTGGGGCACATGGTTGTACATGGTGTTAAGTGCACACGGGACGTAAAATAGTGTTAGGTGCACACGTGTTAGATGCACAGTGTTAGGGGCAAACGGGACTTAAAACCCGTGGAGGTGAACCCAGTAGTGTCACGTTGAGGGGTACACGGTACGGGACAAGTGAGTTTTACGCGCATGGTTTTAAACTGAGGGCACCGGCCTGGAGAGGAAAAGGCTGGAGGAAGAGAAGAGAGAGAGGGAGGAAGAGAGAGAGAGAGAGAGAGAAGAGAGACAGAAGAAGACAGCAGACCTGGGGAAACACGTCATTTAAGAATCCTTGAGAATTTCTTAAGTCAGAAATGAGAGTGAACAGAGGTGGCGGTGCCCCACGGAACCTTCACCCCATCAAACACCTCAGAACCCCCCAAAGGGAACCCGAAACCTTTGGAGGGACATGGGATGATTACTTGTACAAAACCCCAAAAAGAAATAATAGAGTAGAGAGATCGTTGGGCTTTAAACCGAAACCAATGGGAAAAGGTGGAGCTGATGGGAAGGTAGATCAGAGCGTAAATACAGGGGCTTCAAAGAAATTTTTGAGATGGATAAGACTTCTTTTGGGCCCAAGGGACAGGCTGGGGCCCCCCGGGGTCGTGAGTTTTTTCCATTATTTTTCTAGGTAAAAAAAAATTGTTGAAATTAAAAACCCAAAAAAATAAAAACAAAATAAAACCAAAACACACAAAAACCCCCACACACAAACACACCACAAAACAACACACCACACCACACACACACACACACAACCCCCCACACACAACACACACACCTAGATCTGAAGTGTCCCTGTTCGCAGTCGTAAGTTTATGAGAAAATTAAAACGACGAGGATAGGAGGACTGCAAAAGACCTGGACAGGCTGGGCAGTGGGGCCCCGTAACTGGCTTCTCAAATTCAATCCAGCCCAAATTCAAAGTCATGAAAATTGGGGAGGGGAAAAGACCGCAGACAGGTATAGGCAGGTGGCAAAGACTACAGACCTCACTCAGGGAGAAAGAAACTTGGGGTACCAAACACCGAGCCATCCCGGAGGCACAAACCAACCAAATAACCCTGCAGCAACGGGGGCCTGGCAAAACCCGAGAATGCGTTCCCATCCCCTTTAAAAAGGGAAACGTTCAAGAACTGTACACTGTGTTGTTAGGCCCATACTGGGTTGCGCAACCCGTCTGGAACCCCCACCCGGTCAAGCACGTCAGAAGTTAGAGAAAGTACAAGGTTTGCAACAAGGCTGTCCCCGACTAAGGGATGTCGTACGAGGGAAAAGGGTTTAAGGGAAATCACTGACGCATGAGGGCGAAGGGTCAGGGGAGACATGATAAGACATACAAAAACTGCGGGAATAGCAAAATGGACAGAGAAGGGTTTCCAGAGAGGGGGCACAGGACAAGGGGTCCAAAATGAAGCTGAAACTCCAAAAAGTTAAAAAATTAGGAAGTATTTCTTTAGTTTGGGGTTGTCAGAAGTGGAAAAGCCTAGCAAATGAGTATGGGGCGGAACCCTACATGTTTTGGAAAAGGTTGACAAGCCCAAGGGGAAACAGAGAAAAGAGGATCCAGTAGCGATCAGTGAAGAGGGGGCCCCGGAGCTGAGTCTCGACCCCTGCAAAACCCCAATTTGGGGAGTACCACCCCCGGGTAATTTTTAAAGTGATAATGCAAGTAAATTTTAGCGAGCAAGTTTAAAGAAATTCAGTCTTAGTGAAATTTTCAGTCTGTCATCCTCCCATTGTCATCCTTCTGTCTGTCATCCCGATGTGTTTCCCCTTTTTTCTGTCATCCTTTGATGCTGTCTCCTTTTGTACGCATCCTTTGATGCTGTTTCCTTTTTTTTCTTTCCTTCGATGCTGTTATCCTTTTTCTGCATCCTTCGATGCTGTTTTCCTTTTATGCTGTCATCCCCGATGTGGGTTTTCCTTTATCTGTCATCCTTCGATTTGGGGTTTTCCTTCTATGTGTCATCCTTCGATGTGTTACCTTATGCTGTCATCCTTCGATGTGTTATCCTTTTATCTGTCATCCTTCGATCTGTTTTCCTTTTAGCTGCATCCTTTGATCGTTATCCTTTTATGCTGTCTCCTTCTGTTTGTCATCCCTTTTATGCTGTCATCCTTCTTGCTGTCATCCTTCGATGTGTTATCCTTCTTGCTGCATACTTCTGTCTTATCCTTCTATGTTGTCACCTTCTAGCGTCATCCCTTCGATCTGTCATTATTTTGCTGTCATCCTTCTATCGTCATCCTTCGTGCGTCATATTTCTATGCGCATTCTTTTTGTGCTGTCATCCTTCGATGCGTCATCCTTCTGTGCTGTCATTTTTATGCTGCATCCTTCTGTGCTTTTCATCTTTTTTATGCTGTCATCCTTCGTGCGCCCTCCTTCGATGCTGTCATATTTTGTGCTGTCCCTTCTATGCTGTCATCCTTCTGTGCTGCATCCTTTTATGCTGTCATCCTTCTGTGCGTACCTTCTAGCTGTCATACTTTTTTGCGTCATCCTTTATGCTGCATCCTTCTGTGCTGCATCCTCCCCCTGCGTCATCCTTCATTTCTGTCATCCTTTGAATGTGTTTATTTCATCTGTCATTCTTTTGTGTGTCTCCTTCGATCTGTCATCCTTCTGTGCTGCATCTTTCTTGCTGTCACCCTTTTGTGCTGTCATCTTTCTATGCTGTCTCCTTCTGTGCTGTCATCCTTCGATGTGTCATACTTTTTGCTGTCATCCCTTTTAAAGTGTCAACCTTCTGTGCTGTCATCCTTTTATGCTGTTTCCTTCTGTGTGTCATCCCCTTTTATCTGTCTACTTCTGTGTGTCCCCCCTTCTATGCTGTCATCCTTTTGTCTTCACCTCCTGTGCTGTCATCCTTCTTGCTGTCTCCTTTCGTGCGTCATTTTTCTATGCTGTATTCTTCTGTGCTGCTCCCTTTGATGCTGCAATTTCTAGCTGTCATCCTTCCTTTGTTTCATCCTTCGATGCTGTCATATTTAATCTTCATTCTTCTGGCTGTCATCCTTCGATCTGTCATCCTTTTTATGCTGTCATCCTTTGATGCGTATATTTCATGCTGTCTTCTTCTTTCGTCTCCTTCGATGCTGTTATTCTTCTTGGGGTTCCTTCTTCTGTTTTATACCTTCATTTTGTCCATTTTTTCCCCTTCCATTTCAAAACATTTACCTGTTCCTTCCTCTTGCTATCGATATGTCGTTGTCATGTCTCCTTCCTCCAAGTTGTCTCTTTTTCTTCCCTTTGCTTCTCCTAAATATTCAAACATTTTGTTCCGGTTCAGTTTATTTACAAAAATTTCGCTTCTGAAATTTTTGAGCAAGTTTTTTTTTTTTTTAGTGTTGAGTTAATAATGTGTATGTATTGCTATGATAGGGCTGTCAGGGCGATACTCTGCAATAAAGGAATCTTTTTTAAGTGTCTGGCGTTCCCGCGAATTTCACTACCAGCTCCCTTTTTGCTTATGTTGAAACGTATCTCTCATATTCTGTCTCTGTGCCTATTTTTTTTCTTTTTTTATTTTTACTGACCTAAAACCATTTTTGGATTTGTTTTTTTATGTGTGACTACACAAATGGATCCGTAAAAGTTCCTTTTTCTTACAGGGGTCTTCAAATGTGGGCTCAGTAACCGGGTTTACTGAACTCAGATTTTACCATATTTTACTGAACTTTATAATAAGAGGTGAAATAAATAACCCCGTGTAACCACAGACAGGGTTGAAGTAAGATGGGACCCCTTTAAAGCATATAGCAGACACGCCTGGATGGGTATGCAGCACAAAAATTTCCTCAGTAAGAATAATATTTCAAGAAAAAAGTTTTTGCAAAAATATAATTTTTAATATTACATATTTAAAGGTGATACATAAAAAAATAGCCAGCTCTGTTATCTCCCTAGCATAAAGGAAATTCACAAAAAAAATTTAAAGCGTCCCAAATTTTAAAACTTTGCCTTGGAATTAGCATAAATTTGCAGTCGTGGTTTCCTGGGGCCCCCCTCCAATGGCTGCCTTTATAGAGTATTAATTATTCCCCATTCTCTCACCCGCCTTCCCCTTGACTTACCACTGCACAACTCGGGGAGCGACCCCCAGAAAAAACCAAACAATGGTCAGAAGTGTCTCTACCCCGGACACCCAAAAACTTATCTACCAAATCACCCCCTGTTTCCAACCTGTTGGGGAGAGAGAGAGAGAGGAGGATAGGGGATGCAAAGCCCAAAAAACCGTCCCCCGTTTGAATTAAAATTTTATTTTTACCTTTTAACTTTGAGTTCCGAGGTTTTTTACTCCCGGCCCGGCCTGGGCCAGGCTCGCTGGTGCTTGCCCGGTCAACCAGGTGCGTAGTGGTCGCTCAACAATATCCCTACGCCCGTTGATCTAGACCCCGGTGGAGTATTGTCTGTTTCCCCTTGAAAAATTCCAAATGTCCCAGCAGTGTTTTTTTTTTAACTTTGGTAAATGTTGGTAATGGTTCCGGATGTTGATGCAGTGTTTCCCTTTTTTTACACTGCACCCTGGGTTTTCACTGGGGTTTTTTTTACTTCCTATCCCTTTACTTCTTTTTTTTGTTAGGCAGTGTCAATTTAGAAAGGGCCCCCAGTATTTTCCGGGGGTATATATTTCTGTACCTCTCTCCTTCGCTTCAATGATACATTTGTTTTTTTTGCTATTTAAAAGTTATTTAATACTTATTTTCGCATAATATATTTTTTCATAATATTTTAATTTAAAACAACACAATTTTAATTTTATATTCAAGTTATATTACACTTCATCTTTATATATATTAAAAAAGAGCTCATTTGGCTTTGATAAAGTGTTGTATGTGGATCCCCCCTTTTTCAACACTAGTGTGTCGCTCACGCTAAGTAAACCAGGTATACCTCAGAATCCACCATATCTTAGTTTTCTCATGAAACGACTGGTAAAATTTTTAAGAAAACATGCACTGTTGAAAAATTTAAATAATTTATACCAGGGAAATTCTGCTGGTTAGTTTACAGGACCCATTAGAGGACTGAACCCAGTAATCATCGCCCCTCTCTAACTGTCAGTTTGCTCCCTAGCGTGACTCCCTCCTTCCCATTCTTAACTTTGTTGGGTTTATGTCGTCACAAACAACGACACAAAAAGGGTAAAAAATTCCTCTATTGAAAAAAGTCTGTTAAAATAAATAAATAAAGATGAGGAAATTTTTAAAAAAAATAAATGCCATTTAATCAAGGAGAGAAGGCGATAGTATCTGGGTTTCGTAAGCGTCGGGAGCAAAATTAAAAGAGGAGAGAAGGGAATATTGTCTCATGACATAAAATTTCAACGGAAAGGGCACGTTTAAAAAGTCCTAGTCTCGTATGTAAAAGACTCGGGTTTAAAAGAAACCCTCACGTGTATGGCTCGGGAAAGGCTAGAAAAAATTGTTCTCAGTGATGGGTTTATCAGAAATTTTTAATCGGGCTTGGTTGATTGTCTCTTAAAAATATGTATGAGAGACAGAATTCTGTGTGACTTGTAAAAGGTCGCACAGCGCTGCAAAATGGCTTCCAGAGACAAAATAAATTGCGACGACGTACTAAAGTGTGAATATCCTCGTTGGTTGATACGAGGAAAAGAGAAGACAAGATAACAACGTATTGTTAGGAAAAGATACACACGGTGTATAAGGAAGACTATTTAGCATCGGCTGGGAGAACCAGATGCAAAAACTGTGGTGTAGATGTATGGTTTAGAGAACCGACAAGTTGATGAGTTAGACACATGTACAACACAGTGGCTTCATCAGTCCGGTACAAAGAAGAATGGTGAAGATCAGAAGTTTGACATAATCAGTCCCTCAGCCTGAAATCGATATAATCAGTCAAGGCTGATGGACTGATGATTACATCGACTCCAGACTGAGGGACTGATTACCTCAAACTCTTTCCGATCTTCACCATTCTTCTTTGTATTGGACTAATGAAGCCACTGTGTGGTAAACATGTCCACAATATAGTTACCCAAGTGCTGCACATGTGTCTAATTGATCAAAAACGGAGGTTTTTAAAGAATGTTATTTTCAAAAATGGGACGTGATGATCAGCTCTGCTGTTGTAACTAGTAATAAATAATCACATGACATATACCTAACAAGGATCCCATACCAAGTGATGGAAGATGTCAGAAAAGGACCATTGGAACACCTGGAGAGACATAACTCCCTCGTAGAGCAGCAACACAGGCACAAGATTTGTAACTTCACAAACCTGGCCTCACAAACCTGGTGATCTACGACCTACGACCAACTGACGGAGATCAAGCAAGAAAGAGGTGAGGGAATGGTTGATTTGGGTGTCTGCTGAGTGCAGGAAGGTCGACACAGTATTGCTTAGTAGTTGATAGACAAAGTGTGGACCACCACCATCACCACCATCGTCGCCACTCCTACCACTGGTCGCTACCAAAAGAGTCCAGCTACTGGAGGTTCATTCCCGGGCGGAGGCTGTGAACAATGCCTCTGGAAATTACTTCCCTCTAACACTGGGAATTGCTTCCCTCTCTCTTCTCAAGAATTTAAGGCAGTTACGACTGCAATTTTTCTCCGTGTGACGCATTTCTGAAGACGTACTTGTGCCTCCCTCTAGCATTACCTCAAGCAGTCTTCGCTGCGTCAGAGACGAGGCAGTGAAGGAGGAGGAAGGGTGAGAGGGAGGGAAGGAGAAGTGGGTTGCAAGTGGAGGAGAGACGGGAGTCGAACCCCCACTCCCCTTGCAGCTACCAGCTAACAGGTGGATCAATACATTCTCTCTCTCTTTCTCTCTCTCTCTCTCTCTCTCTCTCTCTCTCTCTCTCTCTCTCTCTCTCTCTCCTCTCTCTCTCTCTCTCTCTCTCTCTCTCTCTCTCTCTCTCTCTCTCTCGCTCGCTCTTTCATACACACTCCCTTTTCTTTCTGTTTACATCACAGCTGTGAATCACTTTGCTCACTATCACACCAGCATGGTGAACATCCTTGACGTGGATGTTCGTCTCTGAAATCTCACAAAATGTGTTGGTGAAGGCAACAGGTGGCCTAGCACTTTTACCTCTCTTCCTTCTCCTCCTCCTCTTCCTCCTCCCACTTTACTCCATTGTCTCGCAATCTCCTCTCCCATTATTATTATAGACCATCTTATTGGTGGCGTGTATATTATCTTCTTGCCTTGTCGAATTTCCTATCTTCGCCAGCTGATGTGTCTTGTTAGACCACAGCGGTCTTGTTCGTCTTAATTGTTTCACTGGTCACACTGACTACCGTCAACACTCAGTGTGTGTATGTGTGTGTGACTACCGTCACCACTCAGTGTGACAACCGTCATTAGTCAGTGTGCGTGACTACCGTCACCACTCATGTGACAACCGTCACTAGTCAGTGTGCGTGACTACCGTCACCACTCAGTGTGACAACCGTCACTAGTCAGTGTGCGTGACTACCGTCACCACTCAGTGTGACAACCGTCACTAGTCAGTGTGCGTGACTACCGTCACCACTCAGTGTGACTACCGTCACCACTCAGTGTGTAACTAAATTAAGTATCTTATTACCACTAAAACATTCTTCATTATTGCTGTAGGTTACAGTCTCATGACAGATTAGTTCATTCATGTAGTCGACGTTAAAATATAGATACAGTCTGAAGATTTTAGATATTTTACCATTAACAATGAAGTGTTTTGTTATATACTGTGAGGTTTGCCAGGAAGTGTCTGTGAAAGATTGGATGGTTGAACACTAAGATATAATATTCCAGTGTATGACTTTATCTCTGTCCACACACTTTGTATTTGATATCACTGACATCACTGTACATACTGCCAGAGATACTTATAGTCTAGTTTAAGTCTAGCAGTAACAACATCACTGTACAAACTGTACTGCCAGAGATACTTACAGTCTAGTCTTATTATTATGTTCCTGGAGACTTTTGTAAGAGGGAATCCATACAAACTTAACTGTATTCTTTCTCTCTTAATAATTTGTGTACATCTGTGTGTAGCTTCATACACAAGTATGCTACATTCAGGTCTCAGGTTATTTACAGTAAATAATGAGGAAAGAGAGTAGTTACAATTAAACTGTGTGAGGTCGTAGTTTCCACAAGATTAAGACCAACAACTGTCACCAACAGTTCACTTTGTAAGGTTATTAATTCTAATAGAGCTCTGTATTGTAGTATCTGCTACTGGCTGGTTTAAAATAGCAGCAAATCCCACCCTCTCACTGTCACTCTTAAGACAACTATCTTACCTTCGTACCCTGCTAATGCTGCCTTTATTATTTACATTAATGCTGAAGTTCCCTAAAGACAGTCAAGTTGAGCGTCGTATCGATAGGTTCACTACTGAACAATTCTCTCACCACTCCCATGTCTCTTTATCTCTCAGGTCTTGAATACGTCAGTTGAAATGACTTGAACACTCAGACCAGTGCCGCCACTGGCAGGGCTTCCTTGCCCTCCCTCCCTCACGTGGGAAGCGAAAGGGAAGGGCTCCCCAGCCCTCCCTTCCTGACGGGGTAGGGAAGGCTATGATGGGTGTAATCTTGGACACAGCTTATGCTTCATTGTGCTCTGATGCTGTATATCTCCTCTTGTAAATCTGGTGCTGGACCAGCACTCACCTGCGGGGACCTGAGAGTATTGGTGGAGTTCAACTGACCTAGCACTTCACACATAAACCTATACAAACACAATTAGTACATAATAAGAAAATTTCAAAATATGCCACGACGCATCTGGCTTTGACCCCTTCAGAGACTACCTAGGCATTGACCATACTGTATTGCTTGAGAACCAGCCCTCAACTGCAATAGACGAGGCAATCATCTTCCTTCATAGTTGAATCTCAGATGCTACCCGAGAATGCTGCGAACTAACATCATCCAAGATATACCAGCAGTACAAATCAACCAGGGAAATTAGGATAGAATGAAAAATTACCAAGCAGAATGTGGTAGGCACTACCAGATGGGACAGCCCACACTTGCAATACTGCAGGGGATGAGGCGGGACTTAATCTAATTACCCAGTACAAAAGCGAAATATGGAAATATCTTGTCCTGCTGGCTAACCAATACTAACAACGACCTGAACAGTTCTGGATTAAGATTCGGCAGCTCCTGGGGACAAAACCCACACCTACACAGTACACTCCTTCACCAACGAAGACGATGAGGAGGCTATCAACCTTGATGACCAGCAAGACCCAGCCAATCTGATGGGTGAAGTGAAGGAGAAAATTCTCTCAGACAATGCTAGCAGAAGATTCAACAATGACCACTACCAGGAGTCAACCAGTGGAGAGATGACAATCTGGCAGACTTCCAACTACTACCATTAATTGACACATCAACTTGCGAAGCTAACCCCCTCCCCCTCCTCTTCCTTACTAAAACCATTAATAATATCCATGGGCACACATGGATATTGAATATCCACGTGTGCCCATGTAGCTAACAACAAAATTCAACATGTTACAGCTACAGAGTCCAAAACAAGGCTCTCAACTTTATCACAGACACCAGACGGAGGGACAGAATCAGAATGGAAGATCTGCACTTCAAACAGGAGATCGACGCAATAAATGTCATACTGAACAAACTAAAGAAGCCGCAACTATGTGACATGCAAGAACCCTTATATACCAGACAGAGAAAACCCACCCCAGCCAACTAACACCAGTGACTACATAATCAATACACCTCCCGATAAAACACACAGGAAGTCCCTCCAGCGAGTCTTCGATGTTTCATACACAGGGAGGAATTCCTAAGACCAAAGATTCTGAATGGTCTGCCTGAAGATGTAGAAAAATGGGTACCACCAGAGCCAACTTGTACCACCAGAGCCAACTTGTACCACCAGAGCCAACTTGGACCACCAACCATTGTACCACCAGAGCACTTGTACCACCAAAGCCAACTTGTACCACCAGAGCCAACTTGTACCACCAGAGCCAACTTATGTTTAAAGATAGATAAAGCCACCCTTACTGTTGATACCTAACATCTAACCAAGTAGCAACTGAAAACCACCTCTGGCAGGACACCTCCTCGATAACAACTACACAAACCCATCTTCGAACAACACATCTAAACTACAAAACATGCTTCGCGTTGTATAAATAAAAAATTGTTACACAGAAACTTACCACCAATTCACGTCATGTAACTAACACTTGACACCAAGGCGTCTGATTGGTTTAAAGGTATACAACCACTTCTTGATATTACACTAACAAACGCAACTGAAAAACACACTCCAACACAACACACCTCTAAATCATCAACACCACCCTCCAACACCCTACACACCTAACACCACACATCTTGCATCCTACACTTCTTTGAAAAAAAGCTGTAAAAAAGACTACCACAGAAACAGATATATCTAATGATACAAGTGTCTTTAAAGTTTTGAAACTACCACTTCTCTGCTCCCCATCTTCCCTATCCTCCTCCATCTCCTCTTCTCTCTCATCCTCCCTCTCCCACCATCTCTCCTTATAATCATCCTCTCTTCCACTTCTCTACCCTCATTCCCCCCCCCTCTTTCCCACACTTCTCTCTCTTTCTCTACTGTTCATCAAATGTAATAGTAAGTCAACATGTCTTGACCGACACGTTCTGTAAACTGTGCACAACACACTCTTGAAACACACACATCTTGAAACCAAACACACTCGAAACTCCAACCTCTTCTAAACATACACACATCTTGAAACTAACACACTCTTCAACACAACACACTCTTGAAACACAACCACTCTTGAAACACAACACACTCTTGAAACACCAACACACTCTTGAAACACACACACTCTTGAAACACAACATACTCTCTGAACACAACACTCATGAAACACAACACCTCTTGAAACACAACACACTCTTGAAACACAACCACACTCTTGAACACAACACACTCTTGAAACACAACACACTCTTGAACAAACACACTCTTGAACACAACCACTCTTTGAAACACAACACACTCTTGAAACACAACACACCTTAAACACAACACACTCTTGAAACACAACACACTCTTGAAACCAACACATTTGAAACACAACACACTCTTGAACACAACACACTCTTGAAACACACAACTCTTGAAACTAACACACTCTGAAACACAACACACTCTTGAAACACAACACACTCTTGAAACACAACACACTCTTGAAACACACACACTCTGAAACAACACACTCTTGAAACACAACACACTCTTGAAACACAACACACCTTGAAACAACACACTCTTGAAACACAACACACTCTTGAAACACACACACTCTGAAACACAACACACTCTTGAAACAAACACACTCTTGAAACCACAAACTCTTGAAACAACACACTCTTGAAACACAACACACCTTGAAACACAACACACTCTGAAACACAACACACTCTGAAAAAACACAACCACTCTGAAACACACACCTCTTGAAACACAACACACTCTTGAAACACAACACACTCTTGAAACACAACACACCCTTGAAACACAACACACTCTTGAAACACAACACACTCTTGAAACACAACACACTCTTGAAACACAACACACTCTTGAAACACAACACACTCTTGAAACCACAACACATTTTGAAAACACAACACTCTTGAAACACAACACACTCTTGAAAACACAACACACTCTTGAAACACAACACACTCTTGAAACACAACACACTCTTGAAACACAACACTCCTTGAAACACAACACCCTTTGAAACACAACACACACTCTTGAAACACAACACATCTTTGAAACAAACACACTCTTGAAACACAAACACACTCTTGAAAACACAACACACTCTGAAACACAACATACTCTTGAAACACAACACACTCTTGAAACACAACACACTCTGAAAACACAACCAACCCTTGAAACACAACACACTCTTGAAACACAACACACCCTTGAAACACAACATCTCTTGAAACACAACACACTCTTGAAACAACACACTCTTGAAACACAACACACTCTGAAACACAACACACTTTGAAACACAACCACTCTTGAAACACAACATACTCTTGAAACAAACTACTCTTGAAACACAACACACTCTTGAAACACAACACACCCTTGAAACAAACACACTCTTGAAACACAACACACCTTAAACAACACACTCTTGAAACACAACACACTCTTGAACACAACACACTCTTGAAACACAACACAACCCTTGAAACACAACACACTCTTGAAACACAACACACTCTTGAAACACAACACTCTGAAACACAACACAGCTCTTGAAACACAACACACCTTGAAACACAACACACCCTTGAAACAAACACACTCTTGAACACAACACACTCTGAAACACAACACACCTCTTGAACACAACACACTCGTGAAACACAACACACTCTTGAACACAACACACTCTTGAAACACAACCAACACTCTTGAAAACAACACACTCTTGAAACACAACACACTCTTGAAACACAAACACACTCTTAAACACAACACACCTTGAAACACAACACACCCTTGAAACACAACACACTCTTGAAACACAACACACCCCCTGAAACACAACCAAACTCTTGAAACACAACACAACCTTGAAACAACAACACACCTTGAAACACAACACCTCTTAAACACAACACTCTTGAAACACAACACTCTGAAACAAACACACTCTTAAAACAACACAACTCTTGAAACACAACACACCCTTGAAACACAACACACTCTTGAAACACAACACTCCTTGAAACAACACACTCTTGAAACACACACAACTCTTGAAACACAACACACCCTTGAAACACAACACACCTCTTGAAACAACAACACTCTTGAAACACAACACACTCTGAAACACAACACCTTGAAACACACACACCTTGAAACACAACACTAACAAACACCTTGAAACACAACACACTCTTGAAACAACACACTTAACAACCAACTCTTGAAACAACACACCTTGAAACACCAACAAACTCTTGAAACACAACACACTCTTGAAACACAACACACCTTGAAACACAACACACCTTGAAACAACACACTCTTGAAACAACAACACACTCTTGAAACACAACACACCTTGAACCAACACACTCTTGAAACAACACACCTAAACAACACACTCTGAAACACAACACACTCTTGAAAACACACACACCTTGAAACAACACACACTCTGAAACAACACACTCTTGAAACACAACACTACCCTTGAAACACAACAACTCTTGAAACACAACACACTCTTGAAAACCCAACACAACTCTTGAAACACACACACTTGAACCAAACACCTTGAAACACAACACGTCTTGAAACACAACACACTCTTGAAACACACACACTCCTTGAAACACAACACACTCTTGAAACACAACACACTCTGAAACAACAACACTCTTGAAACAACACACACTTGAAACAACACACTCTTGAAACACAACAACATCTTGAAACACAACACCCTTGAAACACAACACACCTTGAAACACAACACTCTTGAAACACAACACACTTTTGAACACAACACTCTTGAAACACAACACACCCTTGAACCAACACAACACCTCTATGAAACAAACACCTTGAAACCAACACTCTTGAAACACAACACACCTTGAAACAACACACTCTTGAAACACACACCTCTTGAAACGCAACACACTGCTTGAAACAACAACACACCTTGAAACAACACACTCTTGAAACACAACACAACCTTGAAACACAACACCTCTTGAAACACAACACACACTCTTGAAACACAACACACTCTTGAAACACAACACACTCTTGAAACACAACACACCCTTGAAACAAACACACTCTTGAAACACAACACACTCTTGAACACAACACACCCTTGAAAACAACACACTCTTGAAACACAACACCCCTTGAAACACAACACACTCTTGAAACCAACACACCTTGGAACACAACACCCTTGAAACACACACAACTCTTGAACACACCCAAACCCTCTGAACACAACACACTCTTGAAACACAACACACTCTTGAAAACACAACACACCCTTGAAACAACACACTCCTTGAACACAACACACTCTTGAAACACAACACACCCTTGAAACAACACACTCTTGAAACACAACACACTCTTGAAACACAACACAAAAACCCTTGAAACAACACACTCTTGAAACACAACACACTCTTGAACACAACACACTCTTGAAACCAACACTACCTTGAAACACAACACACTCTGAACACAACACACTCTTGAACACAACACACCCTTGAAACAACACACTCTTGAAACCAACACACTCTTGAAACACAACACACTCTTGAAACACACACACCCTGAAACACAACACACTCTTGAAACACAACACACTCTTGAACACAACCACCTTGAACAACACACTCTTGAAACACAACCCTCATGAAACACAACACACTCATTGAACACCAACACACCCTTGAAACAACACCCTCTTGAAACACAACACACTCTTGAAACACAACACACTCTTGAAACAACACACTCTTGAAACACAACACACTCTTGAACACAATCACACCTTGAAACAACCACACTCTTGAAACACAACACACTCTTGAAACACACACACTCTTGAAACAACACCCTTGAAACAACACACACTCTTGAAACACAACACACTCTTGAAACAAACACCTTGAAACAACACCTCTTGAAACACAACACACTCCTTGAAACACAACACCCTTGAAAAACACACTCTTGAAACACAACACACATCTGAAACAACACACTCTTGAAACCAACACACTCTGAAACACAACACACTCTGAAACACACTTTGAAACACCACACCTTGAAACACACACATCTTGAAACACAACACACCAAACACAACACACTCTTGAACAAACATCAGCAAACTCACTCTTGAAAACATCACACTCTTGAACAACAACACACTCTTGAAACAACACACTCTTGAACACACACACACTCTTGAAACATCACACCCTTGAAACACAACACACTCTTGAAACACAACACACTCTTGAAACACAACACACTCTTGAAACACACACACCTTGAAAACACAACACACTCTTGAAACACAACACACTCTGAAACACAACATCTAACATCACACCCTTGAACACAACACACTCTTGAAACACAACACACCTTGAAACAACACACTCTTGAAACAACACACTCTTGAAACACAACACACTCTTGAAACACAACACCCTTGAAACACACACACTCTTGAAACACACACCTTGAAACACAACACACCCTTGAAACACAACACCACTCTTGAAACACACACCCTTGAAACACAACACACTCTTGAAACACACCTTGAACACAACCTCCTTGAAACACAACACACTCTTGAAACATCACCCCTTGAAACACAACACACTCTTGAAAACACAACACACTCTTGAAACACAACACACCTTGAAACACAACCACCCTTGAAACACAACAACACTCTTGAAACACAACACACTCTGAAACACAACACACTCTTAAAACACACACACTCTTGAAACACAAGACAACACATCTTGAAACACACACACTTGAAACACAACACACCCTTGAAACACAACACACTCTGAAACACAACACATCACCTTGAAACACAACACACTCTTGAAACATCACACCCTTGAAACACAACACACTCTGAACACAACACACTCTTGAAACACAACACACTCTTGAAACAACACACTCTTGAACACAACCACACTCTTGAAACACAACACACCTTGAAACACACACTCTTGAAACACCAACACAACTCTTGAAACACAACACACTCTTGAAACAACAACACAAAAAACCCCTGTAAACAACACACTCTTGAAACACAACACACTCTTGAAACACAACACACTCTTGAAACACAACACACCCTTGAAACACAACACACTCTTGAAACACAACACACTCTTGAAACACACACACTCTTGAACACACAACACCTCTTGAAACACAACACACTCTTGAAACACAACACACTCTTGAAACACAACACACTCTTGAAACACAACACACTCTTGAAACACAACACACTCTTGAAACACAACACACTCTTGAAACAACACACTCTTGAAACACAACACACTCTTGAAACACAACACACTCTTGAAACACAAACACACCCTGAAACAACATACTCTTTGAAACACAACACACTCTTGAAACACAACATCTCTGAAAACACAACACACTCTTGAAACACAACACACTCTTGAAACACAACACACTCTTGAAACACAACACACTCTTGAAACACAACACACTCTTGAAACACAACACACTCTGAAACACAACACACTCTTGAAACACAACACACTCTTGGAAACACAACTTACCTTTGAAACACAACACACTCTTGAACACAACACACTCTTGAAACACAACACACTCTTGAAACACAACACATTCTTGAAAGCACAACACACTCTTGAAACAACACACTTGAAACACACAACACACTCTTGAAACACAACACACTCTTGAAACACAACACACTCTTGAAACAACAACACACTCTTGAAACACAACACACTCTTGAAACACAACACACTCTTGAAACACAACTCACTCTTGAAACACAACACACTCTTGAAACACAACACACTCTTGAAACACAACACACTCTTGAAACACAACACACTCTTGAAACACAACACACTCTTGAAACACAACACACTCTTGAAACACATCCGGAAAACCCAACAAAGCTCTCAACTCAAGTATTAATTATTTATTAATGTTACCTCGTAGTACGTCGGCCATTATATTTCCATTGACAACCTCAGCTGTAGTTTTGTTTTTCCAGCCTCAGTCAATATTTCATTCTACTGATTTGCATATAATTTAGTTTTGTCCAGAATAACGAAAATAAATGTGTTGCAAGAATGAACGGAAAATTAATGTGCTGGTTTATTGTGATGTGTTTATGTTGCTTTGATCTCGTTTATGTTGTTTTATTGATGGTGTAGTGACAGTGTCTCGTCTCTAACCTGTGACTACTGATGGTGTAGTGGCAGTGTATCGTCTCTAACCTGTGACTACTGATGGTGTAGTGGCAGTGTCTCGTCTCTAACCTGTGACTACTGATGGTGTAGTGGCAGTGTCTCGTCTCTAACCTGTGACTACTGATGGTGTAGTTGCAGTGTCTCGTCTCTAACCTGTGACTACTGATGGTGTAGTGACAGTGTCTCATCTCTAACCTGTGACTACTGATGGTGTAGTGACAGTGTCTCATCTCTAACCTGTGACTACTGATGGTGTAGTGGCAGTGTCTCGTCTTTAACCTGTGACTACTGATGGTGTAGTGGCAGTGTCTCGTCTCTAACCTGTGACTACTGATGGTGTAGTGACAGTGTCTCGTCTCTAACCTGTGACTACTGATGGTGTAGTGACAGTGTCTCGTCTCTAACCTGTGACTACTGATGGTGTAGTGACAGTGTCTCGTCTCTAACCTGTGACTACTGATGGTGTAGTGACAGTGTCTCGTCTCTAACCTGTGACTACTGATGGTGTAGTGATAGTGTCTGGACTCTCATATGTGACCATTGGTGATATAGTACACAGTGGTACGTGGGAGAGACAGACATCAGAGGACTCAGCAGTCCACACCGAGGCTAACTGCTGACAACTTCGTGTATTATTTATGTGTGTGTGTGTGAAGTATAGAAAAGCAGAAGACTCTCTCCCAACTCCACTGTCGGCATGAATAGAAAGAAAAAATATAATTTACTATATTGGAGAAATATCATGGTATTTACGGAGAAGTGGAAGTGGATGTAACACTTGTTACCTCGCCACTACCACTCACACAGCTGTGTGCACCTGTGGTTCTACCTGTGATTACTGCCACTCACACAGCTGTGTGTACCTGTGGTTCTACCTGTGATTACTGCCACTCACACAGCTGTGTGTACCTGTGGTTTCTTACCTGTGATTACTGCCACTCACACAGCTGTGTGTACCTGTGGTTCTACCTGTGATTACTGCCACTCACACAGCTGTGTGTACCTGTGGTTCTACCTGTGATTACTGCCACTCACACAGCTGTGTGTACCTGTGGTTCTACTGTGATTACTACCACCTCACACACTGTGTGTACTGTGGTTCTACCTGTGATTACTACCACTCACACAGTTGTTGTCCTGTGGTTCTACCTGTGATTACTACCACTCACACAGCTGTGTGTACCTGTGTTCTACCTGTGATACTACCATCACGCATTGTGTGTACCTGTGGTTCTACCGTGATTACTACCACTCACACAGTTGTGTGTACCTGTGGTTCTACCTGTGATTACTACCACTCACACAGCGTGTGTACCTGTGTTCTAACCGTGGATTACTACCACTCACACAGTTGTGTGTACCTGTGGTTCTACCTGTGATACTACCACTCACACAGCTGTGTGTACCTGTGGTTCTACCTGTGATTACTACCCACTCACACAGTTGTGTGTACCTGTGGTTCTACCTGTGATTACTACCACTCACACAGCTGTGTGTACCTGTGGTTCTACCTGTGATTACTACCACTCACACAGTTGTGTGTACCTTGGTTCTACCTGTGATTACTACCACCACAGAGCTGTGTGTACCTGTGGTTCTACCTGTGATTACTGCCACTCACACAGCTGTGTGTACCTGTGGTTCTACCTGTGATTACTGCCACTCACACAGCTGTGTGTACCTGTGGTTCTACCTGTGATTACTACCACTCACACAGCGTGTGTACCTGTGGTTCTACTGTGATTACTACCACTCACACAGCTGTGTGTACCTGTGGTTCTACCTGTGATTACTACCACTCACACAGCTGTGTGTACCTGTGGTTCTACCTGTGATTACTACCACTCACACAGCTGTGTGTACCTGTGGTTCTACCTGTGATTACTACCACTCACACAGCTGTGTGTACCTGTGGTTCTACCTGTGATTACTGCCATTCACACAGCTGTGTGTACCTGTGGTTCTACCTGTGATTACTACCACTCACACAGCTGTGTGTACCTGTGGTTCTACCTGTGATTACTGCCACTCACACAGCTGTGTGTTCCTGTGGTTCTACCTGTGATTACTACCACTCACACAGCTGTGTGTACCTGTGGTTCTACCTGTGATTACTACCACTCACACAGTTGTGTGTACCTGTGGTTCTACCTGTGATTACTACCACTCACACAGTTGTGTGTACCTGTGGTTCTACCTGTGATTACTACCACTCACACAGTTGTGTGTACCTGTGGTTCTACCTGTGATTACTGCCACTCACAGAGCTGTGTGTACCTGTGGTTCTACCTGTGATTACTGCCACTCACACAGTTGTGTGTACCTGTGTTCTACCTGTATTACGCCACTCACACAGCTGTGTGTACCTGTGGTTCTACCTGTGATTACTGCCACTCACACAGTTGTGTGTACCTGTGGTTCTACCTGTGATTACTGCCACTCACACAGCTGTGTGTACCTGTGGTTCTACCTGTGATTACTGCCACTCACACAGCTGTGTGTACCTGTGGTTCTACCTGTGATTACTGCCACTCACACAGCTGTGTGTACCTGTGGTTCTACCTGTGATTACTGCCACTCACACAGTTGTGTGTACCTGTGGTTCTACCTGTGATTACTGCCACTCACACAGCTGTTGTGTACCTGTGGTTCTAACTGTGATTACTGCCACTCACACAGCTGTGTGTACCTGTGGTTCTACCTGTGATTACTACCACTCACACAGTGTGTGTACCTGTGGTTCTACTGTGATTACTACCACTCACACAGCTGTGTGTACCTGGGTTCTACCTGTGATTACTACCACTCACAACACTGTGTGTACCTGTGGTCTACCTGTGATTACTGCCACTCACACAGCTGTTGTACCTGTGGTTCTACCTGTGATTACTACCACTCACACAGCTGTGTGTACCTGTGGTTCTACCTGTGATTACTACCACTCACACAGCTGTGTGTACCTGTGGTTCTACCTGTGATTACTACCACTCACACAGTGTGTGTACCTGTGGTTCTACCTGTGATTACTACCACCACACAGCTGTGTGTACCTGTGGTTCTACCTGTGATTACTACCACTCACACAGCTGTGTACCTGTGGTTCTACTGTGATTACTGCCACTCACACAGTTGTGTGTACCTGTGTTCTACCTGTGATTACTGCCACTCACACAGCTGTGTTACCTGTGTTCTACCTTGTGATTACTGCCACTCACAGAGCTGTGTACCTGTGGTTCTACCTGTGATTACTGCACTCACAACAGTTGTGTGTACCTGTGTTTCTACCTGTGATTACTACCACAGACAGAGCTGTGTGTACCTGTGGTTCTACCTGTGATTACTGCCACTCACACAGCTGTGTGTACCTGTGATTCTCCTACTGATTACTGCCACTCACACAGTTGTGTTACCTGTGTTCTACCTGTGATTACTGCCACTCACACAGCTGTGTGTACCTGTGATTCTACCTGTATTACTGCCACTCACACAGCTGTGTGTACCTGTGATTCTACTGTATTACTACCACTCACAACAGCTGTGTGTACTGTGGTTCTACCTGTGATTACTGCCACTCACACAGCTGTGTGTACCTGTGATTCTACCTGTGATTACTACCACGCACAGAGCTGTGTTACCTGTGGTCTACCTGTGATTACTGCCACTCACACAGCTGTGTGTACCTGTGGTTCTACCTGTGATTACTACCACTCACACAGCTGTGTGTACCTGTGGTTCTACCTGTGATTACTACCACTCACACAGCTGTGTGTACCTGTTGTTACCTGTGATTACTACCACTCACGCAGCTGTGTGTACCTGTGGTTTTACCTGTGATTACTACCACTCACACAGTCATGTGGTGTACCTGTGGTTCTAACTGTGATTACTACCACTCACACAGCTGTGTTGACCTGTGGTTCTAACCTGTGATTATACCACTCACACAGCTGTGTGTACCTGTGGTTCTACCTGTGATTACTACCACTCACGCAGCTGTGTGTACCTGTGGTTCTACCTGTGATTACTGCCACTCACACAGCTGTGTGTACCTGTGGTTCTACCTGTGATTATTACCAGTGGTATTACTATCACAACCCTCTACGTCCACCATTACTACTTTTGGCTCGGTTTTTTCGTTGTCATGTGATGGTGGCGAGGCAGCAGTGTCCACCCTGGGTGGGTTGGTCAGTATCTGCAGATATTAATGATTTATTTATTTATTTACTTCATCTGCCCAGTTAATTTTATGAGGATAGTAAGGTCATTTAATTCAAGAAAAAAATTTATTCTGATGTTTATTTGTTAACCGTAAGCAAGAAAAATAATTAGTAAGCCGAGGGGAGGAAGTGATTTCTTTTTGTCATGTCAAACTGTCTTTTCCTGCCTTTACTTCCCCCTCCTTTTCCCTATTTCCTTTCCCCTTTCCCCCCTCCCCTCCCTTTTTCCCTTCCCCTCTCTTTTTTCCCCCTCATAGCGTTCGTGTTTCCCCCCCGCTCCCCACTAACACTATTGCGTTGTGCCAAAATTTCCCGACTTTTTTTTCGACCGGGGGGGACACTGTTCCCTGAACCTTGTTTTAACCCGACACCAGAACACCCAATGTTTTTTGTATCAGGTGTATTAGGAAAACAAAACCATCTTTATGGGGGGACGGGAAATACGGGGGAAGAAAATTAATGTTTTACACATCGTGGTCAAAAATCTCTTTTAACCCTCGCTCTTTTTAACCAACAATTTCATGCTTAAACTTTTTCCTCATGCTCATTTGAAACTCGGGTTGTTGGGTCCTCATAGCTCATGTTGGGGAAATCTAGGAGTGTTGGGCCCATACTCATGTTGAAACTAGGATGTGTTGGGTCCCATGACTCATTTGAAACTCGGGATGTGTTGGGTCCCATAGTCATTTGAAAATCTAGGGTGTTTGGATCCTCACAGTCCCTGTTGGAACTCTAGGATGTGTTGGGTCCTCAAGCCATGTTGAAACTCTAGGATGTGTTGGATCCTCATAGCTCAGTTGAAACTAATGTTTTGGGTCCTCATACTCATGTTTAAACTCTGGGGTTGTTGGATCCTCACAGCTATTTGAACTCTAGATTGTTTGGGTCCTCATAGCTCATGTTGGAACTCTAGGGTGTGTTGGGTCCTCAGACTCTGTTGAAAACCAGGGTGTGTTTTGGGTCCTCATGATCAGTTTTGGGAAATCTGGGGGTTTTTGGATCCTCACAGCTCATTTGGAACTCTGGATGTTGGTCCCCCATAGCTCAGTTAAAACCCAGGATGTTTGGATCCTCATGACTCCTTGAAACCTGGGGGTGTTTTACCTCATACTCATGTTGAAACCCGGATGTTTGATCCTCACAGCTCAGTTGGGAAACCCAGGATGTGGGATCCTCAAGCTCATTTTTTGAAACTCTAGGATGTTTGGATCCTCATCTCCTGTTGAAACTCGGTGGGTTTGGGGTCCTCAGACTCTGTTGAAACTCTAGATGTTTGGGTCCTCAGACTCTTTTGAAACCTGGGGGTGTTGGATCCTCAGACTCATTTGAAACCTGGGGTGTGTTGGATCCTCATGACTCCCGTTGAAACTCGGATTTTGGATCCTCATAACTCATTTAAACTCTGGGGTGTTTGGATCCCCTGACCATGTTGAAAACTTGGATGTGTTGGTCCCATAGCCATGTTGAAACCTGGGATTGGGGGGATCCTCATGACTCATTTTAAACCTAGGATGTGTTTGGGGTCCTCACAGCTCTTTGAAACTCTGGGATGTTTGATCCTCAAGCCTTTTTTGAACTAGGATGTGTTGGGTCCTCATGATCTTTTTGAAACCAGGATGTGTTGGGGTCCCTAGCCATGTTAAAACCCAGGGTGGTTGGGTCCTCGACTCATTTGAAAAATAGGGTGGGTTTTGGGTCCTCATACTCATTTGAAACCTGGGTGTGTTGGACCTCATGACTCAGTTGAAACCAGGATTTTTTGGGTCCTCATAGCCATGTTGAAACTAATTGTTTGGATCCTCAACTCATGTTTTAAACTCTAGATTTTGGGTCCCCAGACTCAGTTTAAAATCTAGGGTTGTTTTGGGTCCTCAAGCTCATGTTTAAACCTGGGGTGTGTTGGATCCTCATGACTCAGTTGAAACCAGGATGTGTTGGATCCCATAGCTCATGTTTAAACTCTAGATGGTTGGGTCCTCACAGTCAGTTAAACAGGATGTGTTGGGGTCCTCGTACTCATTTGAAAATAGATGTTTGGGTCCCACAGCTCATGTTAAAAATCGGGGTTGTTGGGTCCCAAAACTCATTTGAAACAGGATGTGTTGGATCCTCATGACTCATGTTGAAACTCTAGGGTTGTTGATCCTCATGACTCATGTTGAAACCTAGGATTTTGGGCCCATACCATGTTGAAACTCTAGGGTGTGTTGGATCCCACACTCATGTTGAAACTAGGATGGTTGGATCCCTGACTCATGTTGAAACTCTAGGATTGTTGGATCCCCCATAGCTCATGTTGAAAATTAGGGTGTTTATCCTCACAGCCATGTTTAAACTGGATGTTTGGATCCTCAGACTCATGGGTTTAAACTCAGGTGTTTGGGTCCTCATAGCTCAGTTGAAACTAGGATGTGTTGGTCCTCGATCATGTTGAAACCTAGAATGTTTTGGGTCCCATGACTCAGTTGGGAAATCTGGGGTTGTTTTTGGCCTCAAACCATTTGAAACAGGGTTGTTTGGGTCCTCATGACTCTGTTGAAACCTAGGAGTGTTGGATCCCATCTCATGTTAAACTCTAGGATTGTTGGATCCTGTAGCTAGTTAAACTAGGATGTTTGGGTCCCATGACCCTGTTGAAACTCTAGGGTTGTTGGGTCCCATGACTCCGTTTTAAAATCTAGGGGTTTTGATCCTCAACTCATGTTGAAAATCTGGGGTGTTTGGATCCCTAGCTCATGTTGAAAATAGATGGTTGGGTCCCTACTCATGTTGAAACTCAGGATTGTTGGGTCCCAACTCTGTTGAAACTCTAGGGTTTTTTGGATCCTCATGACCATGTTTTAAACTCTAGGGGTGTTGGACCTATAGCTCTTTGAAACCTGGGGTTTTTGATCCTCCAGCTCATTTAAACTAGTGTGTTGGATCCTCATGACTCATGTTGAAACTCTAGGATTGTTGGGAACCTCATAGCTCGTTAAACCTAGGTGTTTGGATCCTCCAGCTCATTTAAACTAGGGGGTTTATCCTATGACCATTTAAACCTAGGATGTGTTGGACCCATAGCTCATGTTAAACTAGGAGGTTGGATCCTCAGACTCATGTTTAAACTCAGGGGTGTTGATCCTCATGACCAGTTGAACTCTGTATGTTTGGTCCTCACGCTCATTTTGGGAAATCTGGATGTGTTGATCCCCAAGCTCATGTTGGAACCTGGGATGTTTGGATCCCCCATACTCCGTTAAAATCTGGATGTGTTGGGTCCTCATAACTCATGTTTAAACTCTGGGGTGTGTTTGGGTCCCCCTTAGACTCATTTTTAAACTCTAGGGGTGTTGGGTCCCCAACTCATTTGAAAATCTGGAGTGTTGGTCCCATGATCTTTGAAACCTGGGGTTGTTGGGGTCCTCATGACCATGTTAAACCTAGATGTGTTTTGGATCCTCAGACTCATTTGAAATCTAGGTGTGTTGGATCCTCAACTCATGTTTAAACTCTAGGGTGTTTGGGTCCTCAACTCTGTTGAAACCTAGGGGTGTTGGATCCTCACAGCTCATTTTGAAACTCTGGAGGGGGGACCCATAGCTCATGTTGAAACTCTAGATGTGTTGACCTCAGACCATGTTGAAACCTGGGGGTGTTTGGATCCTCATAGCTCATGTTGAAAACCCAGGAGTTTGATCCCACAGCCATTTGAAACTCTGGGATGTTTGGGTCCCAAAGCCATGTTGAAACCTGGATGTGTTGGATCCTCATGACTCATGTTGAAACTCGGGGTGTTTGGTCCCATGACCATTTGAAACCTAGGATGTGTTTTATCCTCAAAGACTCATTTTAAACCTAGGATGGTTTTTGGGTCCTCATACTCATTTTAAACTCTAGGGTTTGGGTCCTCATAGCTTTATGTTGAAAATCTGATGGTTGGGTCCCCACAGCCATGTTTAAACTCGGATGTGTTGGGGTCCCATAGTCTGTTGAAATAGGGGGGGTTGTTGGATCCTCATATCATTAAACTCAAGGTTGTTGGATCCAAGCCATTTGAAACCTAGGGTGTGTTGGATCCTCAGCTCAGTTGAAACTAGGGTGTTTTGGGTCCCAGACCCTTAAACTCTGATTGTTGGATCCTCAACTCTGTTTAAAAATCTAATTGTTGGTCCTCAAGCTCCCTTTTGAAACAGGTGGTTGATCCTCAGACTCATGTTTAAACTCAGGAAAGTTGGATCCCAGACCATTTGAAACTCTAGGGTGTGTTGGATCCTCAACTCATGTTAAACTGGATGTGTTGGATCCTCATGACTCATGTTAAACTCTAGATGTGTTGGTCCTCATACTCAGTTGAAACTCTAGGATGTGTTGGGTCCTCCACTCATGTTGAAACTAGGATTTTTTGGATCCTCTGCTCATGTTGAAACCCTAGGAGTGTTGGATCCTCTAGCTCATGTTAAACTCTAGGATGTTTGGATCCTCACAGCTCATGTTGAAACAGGATGTGTTTGGGTCCTCATGCTCATGTTGAAACCGAGTTTGGATCCTCAAGCTATGTTTAAACTAATGTTTGGACCTCATGAATCATGTTGAAACTCTGATTTTGGGTTTCCCATACTCATTTGAAACTAGATGGTTTTTATCCTCAAGTCGTTGAAACTCGGGATGGTGGACCCATAGCTCAGTTTAAAAATCTGGGATTGTTGGGTCCTCATGCTCATGTTGAAACTAGGGTTGGACCTCATGACTCATGTTGAAACTCTAGGATGTGTTTTACCTCATACTCAGTTGAAACGGATGTTTGGATCCCATAGCCATGTTGAAACTAGGGGTTTTTGGATCCCATAGCTCATGTTGAAACTCTAGGATGTGTTGGATCCTCATAGCTCATGTTGAAACTAGGATGTGTTGGATCCTCATAGCTCATGTTGAAACTCTGGGATGTGTTGGATCCTCATAGCTCATGTTGAAACTCTGGGATGTGTTGGATCCTCATGACTCCTGTTGAAACTCTGGGATGTGTTGGATCCTCATGACTCCTGTTGAAACTCTGGGATGTGTTGGATCCTCATGACTCCTGCTGAAACTCTGGGATGTGTTGGATCCTCATGACTCATGTTGAAACTCTGGGATGTGTTGGATCCTCATGACTCCTGTTGAAACTCTGGGATGTGTTGGATCCTCATGACTCATGTTGAAACTCTGGGATGTGTTGGATCCTCATGACTCCTGCTGAAACTCTGGGATGTGTTGGATCCTCATGACTCCTGCTGAAACTCTGGGATGTGTCGGGGGCAAATGTGTAAAGTTGACCTGTGGGTTGTATGCTGGACTGGGTGTGGGCTCCGTGGGCGCTCAGTACTCGAGGACTGGTTTCACATAATGTCGTTGTTGTTGCATTCGCCAGTCAGTTTTGCACCTTGTGATAGTGTGTTTATGTCTAGGAAGACAGTCAGGCCGAAAGTCGGAACCGACCAGCTGTTATTACAGGAAAGTTCTAGAAATAACAAAAACGGCTGGAACGTTACTCAGATAACCCGCACATAGAAGACAGGAGCTTACGACGACGTTTCAGTCTGACAAAGTCGCAGTGTGACTTTGTAAATGATCCAAGTCGGACCGAAACGTCGTCGTAAGCTCCTCTCTTCTATGTGCGGGTTATTTGTGTAGGAAAGTTCTAGGTCACGTTTGTGTCAGTCGTGAACGATGTTGAATAATAGTCCAGGACGAACATAAAGTCGTACAATGTTTCATCTCTGAATTGTAAGTTAGTTGTGAATTGTTCCAGACACAATATTAAGATTGTGGTTCTTGTTTGGTGTATTGTGTGTCAGGTGTTGCTGCCCTCTCAGGTGATGTGTTCTTCCCACTCACCTCTCAGGTGATGTGTTCTTCCCACTCACCTCTCAGGTGATGTGTTCTTCCCACTCACCTCTCAGGTGATGTGTTCTTCCCACTCACCTCTCAGGTGATGTTTTCTTCCCACTCACCTCTCAGGTGATGTTTTCTTCCCACTCACCTCTCAGGTGATGTTTTCTTCCCACTCACCTCTCAGGTGATGTGTTCTTCCCACTCACCCCTCAGGTTTAAGTGTTTTTTTTCCCCCTTCCCTCTCAGGTTTATTTTTCTTTCCCCCCACCTCTCAGGTGATTTTGTTTGCTTCCCAACCCCCTCTCAGGTGATGTTTTTTTTTCCCACTCACCTCCAGGGGAGTGGTTTTTCCCAATCAACCCCCTCCGGGGAAAGTTGGGTTTTTCCCAAATTTACCTTAGGAGAAAAGTGTTTTTCCCCCACATTTCCCGTGATTTTTTTTTTTCCCCCCCGCCCCCCAACCCTCTCCAAAAGGGGATGTGTTTTTTTTCCCCCTCACCTTTCAAGGGTGATGTGTTCTTCCCACCCACCTCTTTAGGTGATGGTTTTTTTTCTTTTCCCCCTCAAAATCTCAGGTGATGGGTTCTCCCCCTTCTTTCCCCAAGTAATGTTGGGTTTGTTTCCCACCCCCTTCTCAGGTGATGGTTCTTCCCCCCTCACCTCTAGGGGATGGGGTCTTCCCAAATCACCCCCAAGTGATGTGTTCCCCCACTCACCCTCAAAAAGATTTTTTCTTCCCCCTCCCCCCTCTAAAGGGATTGGTTTTTCCCCACTTTAAACCCCTCAGATGAGGGGTTTTTTTTCCCCCCTCAACCCCTTTTCCCGGTATGGGTTTTCTTCCCCCTTTTCCCTTTCAAGGGGGAAAGGTTTTTCCCCTTTCTTCTCAGGTGATGTGTTTTTTCCCCCTCACTTTCCCCAGGGATGTGCCTTCCCACAAGGGGGAAAGTGTTTTCCCCCACTCCACCCTTTCCCGGTGGGTGGGGGTTTCCCCACCAGTTTCCAGGTGATGTGCCTTCCCACTCCCCTCCAGGTGAGGGGTTCCCTTTCCCCCTCAATCATAGGTGATCTTCTACTTCCCACCTTCCCCGGTGCGTGCCCTCCCCCCTCAAACCTTTTTGGTGATGGGGGTGCTAATTGGGGGGGACGTGGTATTTGGGTTGGGTCTAGTGGTTTTGTGGGGGGAATGGAGGGGTTAATAGGTAAGGGCATGGGTAAGTGGGGAGTGTGGTGTTGGTGGGGGGGTGGGGAATGGTGTTTTAGGGGGGACGTGGTGTTGTGGGTGGGACGAAGTTTCTAGTGGGTGTGTCGTGGTGCTAGTGGGGGAAAGTGGTTGTTAGTGGGTGAGACATGGTGTCCTTTGGGGGGGACGTTTGGTTTTTGGAGGGGTTGTGGTGTTTTGTGGGGGGAAAATGGTTTTTAGAAGGGGGGGGCATTTTTCAGTGGGGGGGACGTAGTGTTAGTTTGGGGGGGTTTGTGGTTTTTTAGTGGGGGGGAAAGTGAAGTTTGGGGTGGGACATGTTGTCCCGTGGGTGGGGGCGTAAATGTTGTGGAGGGGGGGTTGTGGTGTTTGGGGTGGAAAGTGGTTTTTAGTGGGTTTTGGGGCATGTTGTCCAGTGGGGGGGACTAAATGTTTTGTGGAGGGGTTTTTGGGGGTTTGTGGGTTGTACATGTTGTCCCTTTGGGGGGGCGTAGTGTTAGTGGAGGGGGTTTTGGGGGGTTAGGGGGTTTTTAACGGGTGTTAGGGGGGGGACATATTGTTCCCGTGGGTTTGGGGCCCTAGGTTATGGAGGGGGGGGTGGTGTTTTGTGGGTGGAACGTGGTGTTAGGGGGTTTGGGACATGTTGTCAGGGGGGAGGGGGGGGGCGGGGGGGGGGGGGGGGGGGGGGGGAGGGGGGTTTGGGGGGGGGGGGAGGGGGGGGGGGGGGGGGAGTGGGTTTTGGGGACGGGGTTTGTAGTGGGGGGGGAAAGTGTGTTGGGGGGGGGCCGGGGTTGGGGGGGGTGTTTTAAGGGGGGGTTTTGTGGGTGGAAAAGTGGTTTAGTGGGTGGGGCCCTGTTTTTCAGTGGGGGGAGTAAGTTTAGTGGAGGGGGGGTTTTGGTGTTGTGGGTGGTTAAAATGTTTTCGTGGGGGGGCCCTAGTTTAAATGGAGGGGGTTGGGGGTGTTTGTGGGTTGGGGCGTTTGGGTTTTTAGTGGGTTTGGGGAAAGTTTTCCGTGGGTGGGGCCCAGTGTTAGTGGAGGGGGGTGTGGTTTTTGTGGGGGAACGTGGGTTTATTTGGGTGGGACATGTTGTCGTGGGTTGGGCTAAAAATTTTTTTAGTGGGGGGGTTTGGGGGTGTTAGGGGGTGGAACGTTGTGTTTGTGGGGGGGGGACAAGTCAGTGGGGGTGGGACGTTTGTGTTAGTGGAGGGGTTGTGGTGGTTGTGGGGGGGGGAAAAGTTTGGGTTTGGTTGGGACCCCCTTGTTTGTGGGGGGGGGGTGTGTTAGTGGAGGGGGTTTTTTAGTGTTTGGGGTGGAAAAGTGGGGTTGTGGTGGGCCCTGTCAGTGGGGGGACGTAGTGTTTAGGGGTTTTTGGGGGGTTTGGGATTGGGGTGGGGGAACGTGGGTTAGGGGTGGGGACATGGCAGGGGGGGGGGCGTTTTGTGTTAAATGGAGGGTTGTGGGTTTTAGTGGGTGGGAAAGTTTGTGTTAGTGGGGGGGAACCCTTTTGTCAATGGGTGGGGGGGGGAGTGTTTGGAGGGGATGTGGTTTTTAGTGGGTTTGGGACATGTTTTAGTGGGTGGGACGTAGGGGTTTTTTTGGAGGGGTTTTTGGTGTTATTTGGTGGAACGTGGGGTTAGTGGGTTTGGGGGATGTTTTTCAGTGGGGGGGGACCCTAGTGATTAGGGGAGGGGTTGTGGTGTTTTGTGGGGGGGAACGTGGGGGGTTTTAGGGGGGGGGACATGTTGTCAGGGGTGGGACGTAGTGTTAGTGGGAGGGGGTTTTTGGGGTTAGTGGGTGGAAAGTGGGGTTTGGGGTTTTGGCCCTGTCAGTGGGTGGGACGTTTGTGTTAAATGGAGGGGTTTGGTGGGTTTTTAGTGGGTTTGGGAACCGGAAGGGGTTGGGGGGTGGTTCCCTGTCAGTGGGGGGGCCCTAGTGTTAGTGGAGGGGTTTGGCTTTGTGGTGGGAAATAGTGTTAAATGGGGGGGTTGTGGGGGTTTGTTTGGGGGAACGTGGTTTTTAAATGGGTGGACTGTCCCGTGGGGGGGACGTATTTTTAGGGAGGGGTTGGGGGTGTTTTGTGGTTTGGAAAAGTGGTGTTAGTGGGGGGGAAATGTCAGTGGGGGGGGGGACGATTTCGTGGAGTGGGGGTTTTTGGGGTTTTTGGGGGTGGGAAAGGTTGGGTTTTGGGGGTTTGGGACATTGAGTGGGTGGGGCGTAGTGTTAGTGGAGGGGGTTTTGGGGGGTTAGTGGGGGGACGTAATTTTTAGTGGAGGGGTTTTTGGGTTTGGTGGAACGTGGTTTTTAGTGGGTGGGCCATGTTGTCAGTGGGTTTGGGGCGTAGTGTTAGTGGGGGGGTTGTGGCGTTGGGGGGTGGGAAAGTGGTGTTAGTGGTTGGGGCATGTTTTCAGTGGGTGGGGGGCTTTGTGTTTTGTGGAGGGGGTTTTGGCGGGTTTGTGGGTGGAACGTTTTTGGGTTTTTTGGGGGGTGCATGTTTTCAGTGGAAGGGGGCTGGTGTTTTATGGGGGGTTTTTTGGCTTAAAGGGGGGTGGAACGTTTGGGGGTTTTTGTGGGTGGGTCAGGTTTTCAGTGGGTGGGACGCTTGGTTTTAATGGAGGGGTTTGTGGTTTTTAGGGGTGGAACGGGTTTTTAGTGGGGGGGGACATGTTGTCAGTGGGGGGGACGTAGGTTTAGTGGAGGGGTTTTTGGTGTTAGGGGGTGGTACATGTTGTCAGTGGGGGGGACGTATTGTTAGTGGAGGGGTGGGGTTGGGGGTTGAACGTGGTTTTTAGTGGGGGGGGCAAATTGGGCAGTGGGTGGGGACGTTGTGTTAGTGGAAAAAGGGGTGGGTTTTTTAAAAGGGGGGGGAAAGGGGGGTGTTATGGTTGGGACATTTTTGTCAGGGGTGGGCGGAGTGTTGTGGAGGGGTTGGGGGTTAGTGGGGGAAAGTTGGGGGTTTGTGGGTGGGGGCATGTTGGGCCGGGGGGGGGACTGTGTTAAATGGGGGGGTTTTTGGTTTTTAGGGGTTTGGGAAAGTGGGGGGTGTTGGGGTGGGACAAGTTGTCAGTGGGGGGGGCCCCCAATTTGGGGGGAGGGGGTTTTGGTGGGTTTGTGGGGGGTACATGTTGTTTAGTGGGGGGGAGTGTGTTAGTGGGGGGGGGTTGGGGTGTTAGTGGGGGGAACCCTGGTGTTAAATGGTTTTTACATTTTTGGCAGTGGGGGGGACGTATGTTAGTGGAGGGGTTGTGGTGGTTGGGGGGGGGGGGGGGGGGGGGGGGGGGGGGGTGGGGGGAAAAATGGTTTTTGTGGGTGGGACCCTGTTTTTCAGTGGGTTGGGGGCTAGTGTTTAGGGGGGGGTTGTGGTGTTAGTGGGTGGAAAAGTGGTGTTAGTGGGTGGGGCATGTCAGTGGTGGGACGTAGGTTAGTGGAGGGGGGGTTGTGGTGTTGTGGGTGGAACGGGGGTTAGGGTTGGGCCATGTTGTTTTTGGGTTTGGGGCGAGTGTTAATGGAAGGGGGGTTGTAGGGGTTTTGTGGGGGGAACGTGGTGGGAGTGGTGAAGTGGTAGTGATGATTTAAAAGCGTGTAAATGAGTGAAAACTTTTGGGAGTGAGTGGGAACGTTGTAGTGGTGATGAACGTGGTTGTGAGGGGGTGAACTGTGTAGTGAGTGGGTGAAGTGTGTATTTAGTGAAAAAACGTGGGTAGTGAGGATGAAACGTTTGTAGTTGGTGGTGAACGTTTTAGTGGGGTGTGAAGCGTGTAGTAGTGATGAACGTGTGTTTGATGGTGAACGGAACAGTGAGTGAGTGAAAGTTGTTTTGAGTGGTGAAAAGTGTTTTAAAATGAGTGATGAACGTGTGAAAATGATGATTTAACGTGGTAGTGGGGCGAACGTGTGTAGTGATGATAACGTGTTAGGGAGTGGGTGAAATGTGTAGTGAGTGGTGAACGGGTAAATGAGTGGTGAAATGTTATGGTGATGAAAAGTGGTAGTGAGTTGGGGAACGTGGTAGTGAGTGGGAAAGGTGTGGGGGAGTGGGGTGAACGTGTGTAGTGAGTGATGAACGTGTTGGGAGGGATGAACGTGGTTTAGTGGGGTGATGAAAAGTGTGTAAATGGTGGCGAACGTTGGGAGTGAGTGGGGAAGTGTGTTAAATGAAATGATGAACGTGTTTTAATGAGTGGGAAAGTGTGTTTGGGGAGTTTATGAACCGGGTTTGTGAGTGAAGAAAGTTGGGAGTGAGGGGATGAAAAAGGGTTGGGGAGTGAGGGGAACGGTGTTTGGGGAGTGATAACCCTGTGTAGTGATGATGAACGTGTTTGGGGGAGTGTTGAAAGTGTGGTAGTGAGTGGTGAACGTGTGTGGGGGAGTGATGAACGTGTGTAGGAGTGAAAAGAACGTGTGTGGGGAGGTGATCCCTGGTAGTGGGTGGTGAAAAGTGGTGGTGAGGATGAAAAGTGTTTTAGGGAGTGATTAAAGTTTTTGTTTTGATGTTTAACGTGTGTAGGAAATGGGTGAAAAGGGTGGTAGTGGGGGAAAAGTGGGGTGGTGAGTGATGAAAAATGGTGTTTGGGTGAACGGGTTTGGGGGTAGGGAAGGGTGAGAGAGGTGAACGGGTGTGGTGAGTGAATTTAAAAGGTGTAGTGAGTGATGAACTTTTGGGGAATGATGAACGTGGTATTGAGTGGTGAACGTGTGTAGTGGTGGTGAAGTGTTGTTTTTTTAGGGATGAAAATTTTGTGGTGATGATGAACGTGTGGGAGTGAGTGAAGAACGGTTTTGGTGAGTGAAGAAAGTGTGTAGTGAGTGGTTAACGGGGTTTGTTTAGTGGTTTAACGTGTTGTATGAGGATGAACGTGTTGGTGATGATGAACGGGTTTTTAGTTAGTGAAGGGAAGGGTGTGGGAGTGGAAAACGGGTATTTAGTGGGAACCCTGTTAGTTTATTGGGGAAAAGTGGTAGTGATTTATGAACGGGTATTTTTTACGGTGTTAATTTTTTAAAGTGAATTAAAAATTTTAAAGATGAACGTTTTACAGGCTGTATTAAATTTTTATTAAACTCACCCTCGGTCTGTAAGTATTAAAATATTTCATGAAAAAGAGAAAAAATGCTTGAAAATACCCCTTAATATATACATGCTCCAAAGGGAATTAGGGGCCAGATCTACAGTTTAGGTACCTGCTTCTGTGGGGTTTGCGTTGCACTTCACAACACTATGTAC
>NC_069402.1:43016225-43111225 GCF_026875155.1 Cherax quadricarinatus
AGAAATTGAGGGCGGGTGGAGGCGCAAGGTTAGTAACAGTGGGGTAGGCAGAATATGTGTCAGTGGTGGGCGCAGCAAGGTTGTGGACAGTGGTGGTAGGCAGCAAGGTTATGTGGCAGTGGTGGTAGGCAGCAAGGTTATGTGACAGTGGTGGTAGGCAGCAAGGTTATGTGACAGTGGTGGTAGGCAGCAAGGTTATGTGACAGTGGTGGTAAGCAGCAAGGTTATGTGGCAGTGGTGGTAGGCAGCAAGGTTATGTGAGTGGTGGTAGGCAGCAAGGTTATGTGACAGTGGTGGTAGGCAGCAAGGTTATGTGACAGTGGTGGTAGGCAGCAAGGTTATGTAACAGTGGTGGTAGGCAGCAAGGTTATGTGACAGTGGTGGTAGGCAGCAAGGTTTGTGCAGTGGTGAAGGCAGCAAGGTTATTGACAGTGGTGGTAGCAGCAAGGTTATGTGACAGTGGTGGTAGGCAGCAAGGTTATGTGACAGTGGTGGTAGGCAGCAAGGTTATGTGACAGTGGTGGTAGGCAGCAAGGTTATGTGACAGTGGTGGTAAGCAGCAAGGTTGTATGGCAGTGGTGGTAGGCAGCAAGGTTATGTAACAGTGGTGGTAGGCAGCAATTTTATGTGACAGTGGTGGTGCGCAGCAAGGTTACGTGACAGTGGTGGTAGGCAGCAAGGTTGTGTGACAGTGGTGGTAGGCAGCAAGGTTATGTGACAGTGGTGGTAGGCAGCAAGGTTGTGTGACAGTGGTGGTAAGCAGCGAGGTTATGTGACAGTGGTGGTAGGCAGCAAGGTTATGTGACAGTGGTGGTAGGCAGCAAGGTTATGTGACAGTGGTGGTAGGCAGCAAGGTTATGTGACAGTGGTGGTAGGCAAGCAAAGGTTTTGTTGGCAGTGGTGGTAGGCAGCAAGGTTATGTGGCAGTGGTGGTAGGCAGCTAGGTTTATGTGGCAGTGGTGGTAGGCAGCAAGGGTTATGTGGCAGTATTAGTGGTAGCCGCAAGGTTATGTGGCTGTGGGTGGTAGGCAGCAAAGGTTATGTGGCTGTGTGGTAGGCTGCAGGTTATGTGGCCGTAGTGGTAGGCAGCCAAGGTTTATGTGGCAGTGGTGGTAGGCTGCAAGGTTTATGTTGCAGTTGTGGTAGCGCAGCAAGGTTATGTGGCAGTGGGTGGTAGGGCCTGCAAGTTATGTGGCAGTGGTGGTGGGCAACAAGGTTATGTGGCAGTAGTAGTGGTTAGGCAGCAAGGTTATGTGACATTGGTGGGTAGGAAGCAAGGTTATGTGGCAGTGGTGGTAGGCAGCACAAGGGTATGAGGCAGTGGTGGTAGGCAGCAAGGTTATGTGGACAGTTGGTGGTAGGCAGCAAGGGTTATGTGGCCAGTGGTGGTAGGCACAGCAAGGTTATTGTGGCAGTGGTGGGAGGCCAGCAAGGTTATGTGGCAGTAGTGGTAGGCAGCAAGGTTATGTGACAGTGGTGGTAGGCAGCAAGGTTATGTGGCAGTGGTGGTAGGCAGCAAAGGTTATGTGACAGTGGTGGTAGGGCAGCAAGGTTTAGGTGACGTGGTGGTAGGCCAGCAATGGTTATGTGGCTGTGGTGGTAGGCTGCAAGGTTACTGTGGCAGTGGTCGTAGGGAAGCAAGGTTATGTGGCTGTAGTGGTAGGCGCAATGTTATTGTGGCAGTGGTGTAGGCATGCCTAGTTATGTGGCAGATGGTGGTAGGCAGCAGGTTCTGGTGTGGCAGTTAGAGGTAGGCCAGCAAGGTATGTGAAGTGGTGGTAGGCAGCAAGGGTTATGTGGCAGTGGTGGTAGGCAGCAAGGTTATGTGGCAGTGGTGGTAGGCAGCAAGGTTATGTGGCAGTAGTGGTAGGCAGCAAGGTTATGTTGGCAGGGTGGTAGGCAGCGGTTATGTGGCACGGAGTGGTAGGCAGCAAGGTTATGTGACAGTCGGTGGTAGGCAGCAAGGTTATGTGACAGTGGTTGGTAGGGCTGCCAAGGTTGTGTGACAGTGGTGGTTGGCAGCATGGTTGTGTGGCAGTGGTGGTAGGCAGCAAGTTGTGTGACAGTTGGTGGTAGGCAGCAAGGGTTATGTGGAGTGGTGGTAGCAGCAAGGTTGTGTGACAGTGGTGGGAGGGCGCTAGGTTATGTGACAGTGTTGGTGGTAGGCTGACAAGGTTATGTGACAGTGGTGGTTAGCAGCAAGGTTGTATGGCAGTGGTGGTAGGCAGCATGGTTTTGTGACAGATAATGGTGGTAGGCAGCAAGGTTACGGGACAGTAGGTGGTAGGCAGCAAGGTTGTGTGACATGTGGTGGGAGGCTAGCAGGTTTGTGACAGTGGGGTAGGCAGCATGGTTTTTGCGACAGTGGTGGTAAGAAGCAAGGTTTGTATGGCAGTGGTGGTAGCAGCAATGTTATGTGACAGTGGTGGTAGGCAGCAAAGGTGTACGTGACAGTGGTGGTAGGCTGCAAGGTTGTGTGACAGATGGTGGGACGGCAGCAAGGTTATGTGACAGGGTGGTAGGCAAGGCAAGGTTATGTGTCAGTGGTGGTTAAGCAGCAAGGTTGATGGCAGTTTGGTGGTAGGCAGCAAGGTTATGTAACAGTCGGTGGTAGCAGCAATTTTATGTGACAGGGGTGGTGCGGCAGCAAGGTTACGGTGACAGTGGTGGGTGGCAGCAAGGTTGTGTGGACAGTGTTGGTAGCAGCAAGGTTATGTGTCGTGGTGGTAGGCAGCAAGGTTGTGTGACAGTGGTTGGTAAGCAGCTAGGTTATGTGACAGTGGTGGTAGGCAGCTAAGGTTATGTGACGTGGATGGTAGGCAGCAAGGTTTGTGGCAGTGGTGGTAGGCAGCAAGGTTATGTGGACAGTGGTGGTAGGCAGCAAGGTTATGTGGCAGTGGTGGTAGGCAGCAAGGTTATGTGGCAGTGGTGTAGGCAGCAAGGTTATTGTGCAGTATGGTTAGGCAGCAAGGTTATGTGGCAGTGGTGGTAGGCAGCAAGGTTATGTGGCAGTAGTGGTAGGCAGCAAGGTTATGTGACAGTGGTGGTAGGCAGCAAGGTTATGTGACAGTGGTGGTAGGCAGCAAGGTTGTGTGACAGTGGTGGTAGGCAGCAAGGTTGTGTGGCTGTGGTGGTAGGACAAGCTCAGGTTGGGGGACAGTGGTGGTAGGCTGCAAGGTTATGTGGCTTTGGTGGTAGGCAGCATGGTTTGTGTGACGTGGTGGGAGGGCAGCAAGGTTATGTGACGGTGGTGGTAAGGCAGCAAGGTTACTGTGCCAGTCGGTGGTAAGCAGCAGCAAGGTTGTATGGCAGTGGTGGTAGGCCAGCAAGGTTATGTGATCAGTGGTGGTATGCAGCAGGTTACGTGGACAGTGGTGGTAGGCAGCAAGGGTTGTGTGGGACAGTGGTGGAGTCAGCAAGGTTATGTGACAGTGGTGGTTAGGCAGGCAAGGTTATGCGACCAGTGAGTGGTAAGCATTCAAGGTTGTATGGCAGTGGTTGTAGGGCAGCACAATGTTATGTGTCAGTGGTGGTAGCACCAGCGAGGTTACGTGACAGTGGTGGTAGCAGCAAGGTAGTGTGGACAGCTGGTGGGAGGCAGCAACGGTTTGTGACAGTGGGTTAGGCAGACATAGGTTATGGGTCAGTGGTGGGTAAGCCAGAAGGTTGTATGGCAGTGGTGGTAGGCAGCAAGGTTGATTATGTACAGTGGTAGGTTGGCAGCAATTATATGTGCAGTGGTGGTGCGCAGCAAGGTTACGTGACAGTGGTGGTAAGGCAGCAAAGGTTGTGCACCCCCCCCCCCCCCCCCCCCCCCCCACGGACAGATGTTGGTAGGCAGACAAGGTTAGGTGACAGTGGTGGTGGTTAGGCAGCAAGTTGTGTGACAGTGGTGGTAAGCTGCGAGTTATGTGGGACTAGTGGTGGTAGGCAGACAAGGTTTTGTGACTGTGGTGGTTTTTTTAGGGGGCAGCAAGGTTATGTGAGTGGTGGTAGGCAGCATGGTTATGTGACGTGGTGGTAGGCAGCAAACGTTATGTGACCAGTGGTGGTAGGCAGCATGGTTATGTAACAGTGGTGGTAGGCAGCAAGGTTATGTGGTCAGTGGTGGTAGGCAGCAAGGGTTTATGTGACAGTCGGTGGCAGGCAGCTAAGGTTATGTTACAGTGGTGGTAGGCAGCAAGACTATGTGTCAGGGGGGTAGGCAGCAAGGTTATGTGACGGGTGGTAGGCAGGGGCCCAAGTTTATGTGACAGTGGATGGTAGGCAGCAAGGTTATGTGACAGTGGTGGTAGGCAGCAAGTGTTATGTGGACAGTGGTGTGTAGGCGCAAGGTGGATTATGTGACAGTGGTGGTAGGCAGCAAGGTTATGTGACAGTGGTGGGTAGGCCGCAAGGTTATGTGGACAGTGGTGGTAGGCAGCAAGGTTATGTGGTCAGTGGTGGTTCGGCCAGCAAGGTTATGTGACAGTGGTGGTAAGCAGCAAGGTTTGTGAGTGGTGGTAGGCAGCAATGGTTATGTGACATTGGTGGTAGGCAGAGCTAGGTTATGTGAGTGTTGGTAGGCAGCAAGGTTTTATGTGACAGTGGGTGGTAGGCAGCAAGGTTTGTGACAGTGGTGGTTATGGCAGCAAGGTGTTTGTGGCAGTGGTTGTAGGCAGCAAGGTTTATGTGACAGTGGTGGGTAAGCAGCAAGGTTAATGTGAAGTGGTGTAGGAAGCAAGGTTATGTGAACAGTGGTGGTAAGCAGCAAGGTTTTGTGAAGTGGTGGTAGGCAGAATGGATTATGTGACAGTAGGTGGTAGGAGCTAGGTTACGTGTCGTGGTGGTAGGCAGCAAGGTTGTTTGACAGTGGTGGTAGGCAGCGAAGGTTATGTGACAGGGGTGGTACGGCAGCAAGGTTATGTGACAGTGGGGTGGCAGCAAGGTATGTGACGTGGTGGGAACAGCAAGGTTTGTGACAGTGGTGGTAGGTCAGCATGGTTATTGACAGTGGTGGTAGGCAGCAGGTTACGTGACAGTGGTGGTAGGCAGCAATGGCTGTGTGACAGTGGTGGTAGGCAGAGATAGGTTATGTGACAGTGGTGTAGGAAGCAAGGTCAGAACGGTGGTGGTAGGCAGAAGGTTATTGCAACAGTGGGTGGTAGGCAGCAAGGTTATGTAACAGTGGGGGTAGGCAGCGGGTTATGAAACAGTGGTGGTAGGCGAAAGGGTTTATGTGACGTAGTGGAGGCAGAAAGGTTATGGACAGGGGTGGGTGGGCAGCAAGGTTATGTAACAGTGGTGGTAGCGAAAGGGTAGAACGTGGTGGTAGGCAGAAAGGTTAGAAAGGGGTGGTAGGCAGCAGGTTATGTACGTAGTGGTGGCGAAAGGTTTGTGACAGTGGTGGTGGGCAGAAAGGTTATTAACAGTGGTGGGGCGCGGTTATGTAACAGTGGGGGTAGGCAGAAAGGTTATGTAACAGTGGTGGTAGGCGCAAGGTTATGTACAGTGGTGGTAGGCGAAAGGTTTTTGGGACGGTTTGGTAGGCAGCAAGGTTATGTGACAGTGGGGTAGGCAGCAATTTTATTAACAGTGGGGGGGGCGCAAGGTTATGTAACAGTGGGGTAGGCAGAAAGGTTTTAAAACAGTGGTGGTAGGCAGAAGGGTTTGTAACGTGGTGGAGGCAGAAAGGTTATGTAACGTGGGGTGGGCAGCAAGGTTTGTGACAGTGTGGTAGGCGAAAGGTTATGGACAGTGGGGGTGGGCAGAAGGTTATGAAAACGGGTGGAGGCAGAAAGGGTATTAACGTGGTGGTGGCAGCAAGGGTTATGTAACAGGGGTGGTAGGCAGAAAGGGTTTATTAACAGTGGTGGTTTGGCAGCAAGGTTATGTAAAGGGTGAGGCAAAAGGGTTATGTAACAGTGGTGGTAGGCACAAGGTTTGTAACAGTGGTGGTGCAGCAAGGTTTTTAAACAGGGGTGGAGGCAGAAAGGTTATGTGAAGTGGTGGAGGAGAAAGGTTTGTGACAGTGGGGTAGCAGAAAGGGTTTAGTGACAGTGGGGTAGGAAAAAAGGTTTATGAAACAGGGTGGTAGGCAGCAAGGTTATGTGACAGGGTGGGGGCAGCCAAGGTTATAAAACATGGTGGAGGCAGCGGTTATGTACAGTATGGTGGCAGCAAGTTTTGTGACAGTGGGGTAGGCAAAAGGTTTATGTAACTGGTGGAGGCAGCAGAGAAAAGTGGTTGCCCCTAAATAATTCACACAGTGAAACAAAAACGAAAGTTTGGTGCAGCAATACACACACACCACACACACACACACACACCAAAACACACACAACACACACACACACACCACACAACACACACACAAACACACACACACAAAACACAAACACAAACCAAAACACACACACACACACACACACCACACCACAAAAACCACACAAAACAAAAAACAAAACACACCCACACACACACACACACACCAACACACACACACACACACACACAACACACACACACACACAAAACACAAAACACACAACACACACACACACACACACACAGGTGAGGGCAAACCCAAAATCGGGCCCCCTGCTGTGAGGAGAGGCATGTGAGGGAGGCACTTCTTGAGGAGGGGCCCTGCTAGAGGAGAACCTGCTGTGGGGAGGGCATGCTGTGGGAGAGGCACTGCTGTGAGGGAGGCATTGCGTGGGGAAAGGCATGCGTGGAAAACCACTGCGTGAAGAAAAACACTGCTGTGAGGAAGGGCATGCTGTGGGAATGGCCATGCGTGGGGAAGGCACTGCTGTGAGGAAAAGGGGAAACCCTCGGGGGGGGAAAGCATGCTGTGGGGAAAAGGGCACTTTGAGAAAAGCACGCGTGAGGAAAGGCACGCTTGGGGAAAAAGGCACTGCGTGAGGAAAGCATGCTGTGGGGAAAGACCTGCTGTGGGAAAGGGCACTGTGTGAAAAAAGCACGCTGTGGGGAAAAAGGCAGCTGTGAGGAAAAGGAAGCTGGAAAAAATGGGAAAAAAGGCTGAAAATAAAAAAAACGGGGCGGGAAAACCACAGCCGGAACAAAAAGCAACAACGCACGAACAAACAACAGCACAGAACAAACACACAAACAAAACAGCACAAAAACAACAGCACAGAACAAAAAACACACAAAACAAAACAACAGAACAACAACAGCACAGAAAAACAACAGCAGACTAACAACAGAACAAAACAACAACAGCACAAAACAAAACAAAAACAGAACAACAACGCACAGCAACAACACACACAAAACAAAACAGAACAGAACAAAACGCACAGAACAAAAACAGCACAGAACCAACAGCACAAAAAAAAAACCAGAAAAAACAAAAACAGCACAGAACAACAACAGCACAAAAACAACAACAGAACGAACAACAACGCACAGAACAACAAACCAACAGAAAAACCCCAACGACAGAACAACAACAGCACAGAAAAACAACAGCAAAAGAAAAACAACCAAAACCCCCAGAAAACAACGCACAGACAACAACAGCACAGAACAACAACAGCACAGAAAACAACAGCACAGAACAAAACACACAGAACAAAAAACGCACAAACAACCCCGCCCCCCCCCCCCCCCCAAAACAAAACAGAACAACAACACACACAACAAAAAACACACAGCAAAACAAGCACAGAACAACAACACCACAGCAACAACAAGCACAGCAACAACAACGCACAAAATAAAACGCACAGAAAAAAAACCCAAAAAACAACAACAACGCACGAACAAAAAACAGCACAGAACAACAACACACAGCAACAACAACAGCCAGAAAAAAAACGCACAGCAACAACAACGAACAAACAACCAGCACAGCAACAACAACAGAACGAACAACAACGCACAGCAACAACAACAAAACAAAACAACAACAGCACAGCAACAAAAAACAAACAGAAAAAAAAAACAGCACAAAAACAAAAACAGCACAGCAACAACAACAGCACAGAAAAACAACAAACAAACAAACAACAGCACAGCAAACAACAAACAAAAAAAACAACAGCACAGAAAACAACAGAACAAAAAAACAACAGCACGAAAACAACACAGAACAGAACAACAACACACAGAACAACAACAGCACAGAGAACAAAGAACAGAAAAAAAAACAGCACAGAACAACAACACACAGCAACAACAAAACAGAACAACAACGCACAGAACAAAAACACACGAACAACAACAGAACAGAAAAAAACAACACACGAAACAACAACAGCACAGCAAAACAAAGCACAAAAACAACAAAGCACAGCAACAACAACAGCACAGCAACAAAAACCCAAAAAGAACAACAACAGCCAGCAACAAAAACAAAACAGAACAAAAAAACAGCACAGAAAAAACAACAGAACAGAAAAACACACACAGCAAAAAAAACCAAACAAACAAAACAGCACAGAACAACAACAGCACAGAACAACAACAGCACAGAAAAACAAAAACAGCAACAAAAACAGCACAGCACAACAAAGCAAGCAACAAAAACAGCACGAAAAACAACAGCACAGCAACAACAACAAACAGAACAACAACAGCACAGCAACAAAAACCGAACAACAACAGCACAGAACAACAAAAAAAAAAACAAAACAGCACAGAAAAAACAACGCCAGCAACAACAACACACAGAACAACAACAGCCGCAACAACAACGCAAGAAAACAACAGCACACAACAACAACAGAAAGCAAAAAACGCACAGCAACAACAACAGCACAACAAAAACAACAACAGACAATAACGCACAGGAGAACACCCACCAACAACGCACAGCAACAACAACAGCATAGCAAAACAACACACAGCGCGCACGAAACAACACCCACAGCAACACAACAGCCAGCAACAACGCACAACAACAACAGCAGAACAGCACAGCAACAACAGCACGAACAACACACAGAAACCCAACAACAGCACAGCAACAGCACGCAAACAACGCACGCAAAACAGCACAACAACAACAACGCGCAAAGCACAGCAACAACAGCACAGCAAAAACCACACAACAGCACTCAAACCAACCACGAACAACAGCCCAGAAACCAAGGAACAACGCACAGCAAAAAACAGCACGCATCAACAACACAGCCCCCAACACGCAGCAACAACAACAGCGCAGCAACAACAACGCACAGCAACAACAGCACAGCAAAACAGCACAGCAACAACAACAACAGAACAACAACAGCACAGCAACAACAACAAAAAACTGCAACAACAAAAAAGACGCAACAAAAACAGCACAGCAACAACACACCCACAGAAACAACAACAGCCAGCAAAACAACAGACAAAAAAACAAAAACAGAAACAACAAAAAAGCAAAACAACAACAACGCACAGAACAACACAGCACAGCAACAAAAACAGACGCAAAAACACAGCACACAACAAAAAACAGCACAGCAAAAAAACACCCACAGAAAAACAACAGCACAGCAAAAACAACAGCCAAAACCAAAAAACAACAGCCAAAAAAACAACAGCACAGCAAAAAACCGCACAGCAACAACACAGCACCAACAACAAACAGAAAGCCACAAAAACAGACAGCAACAACGCGCACAGCAACAACAACACACGCAAAAAAACAGCACAGCAAACAACAGCACAAAAACAACAACGCACGAAACAAAACAGCACAGCAACAACAAAGCACAGCAACAACGCAAAAACAACAACAACCCCACAAAAAAAACAACAGCATAGCAAAAAACAGCCAGCAACAAAACAGCCAGAAAAACAGCAGCACACACAACAAACAGCACAGCAACAACAACAGCACAGCAACAACAACAGCACAGCAACAACAACAGCACAGCAACAACAACAGCACAGCAACAACAACAGCACAGCAACAACAACAGCACAAACAAACAGCACAGCACACAACAAAACAGCACACAACAACAACAGCACAGCAACAACAACAGCCAGCAACAACACAGACAGCACACAACAACAGCACACAGCAACAACAACAGCATCAGCAACACAACAGCACAGCAACAACAACAGCAGCAACAACAACAGCCAGCAACAACAACCAGCACAACAACAACAACAGCACAGCAACAACAACAGCAACAAGCAAACAACAGCACAGCAACAACAACAGCATAGCAACAACAGCACAGCAACAACAACAGTGCAGCAACAACAACAGCACAGCAACAACAACAGCACAGCAACAAACTAACAACAACAACAACAACAACAACATACGCTTAAATTTATCCACACAAAACATTATTAAACAATAACTCCGAGTCCCACAATGAAAGTAATAATAGCATCGCTGTGTGTGTGTGTGTGTGTGTGTGTGTGTGTGTGTGTGTGTGTGTGTGTGTGGTGATGTAGTTCAGCTGGGCTTGTGAGGTCTCTAGGGAGACCTAATTTAACCAATTATATGGTCACACCTTGCCTTGGCAAACGTCTGTCAGCCACACCTTTTCGGCTTAAGACTGAGGTCTTTTGTTCTGGACGGGGTCACCTCGGCGTCAGATCAACACCACGTGTGCACACCTCATTGTGGAGGGTGCTTGGACCACCATATAAGTCCAATGAAGAGCATGATCGAGAGATTCGTGCGGAGCTCTGGCCTGGGTCCAGAGCTCTGAGCAGTGACACTTCGAGCGGAGCTGCTGCTGGGGTGCACGGCTTGGGAGAAGGCTGCTGAAGTCTCTGGAGGAGACTGTTGGAGATACTGGGCAGAGTACTGGCTTGGAGCAGTACTCGTGCTGTGTAGGGCTTGGGACCTGTGGCTTAGTTCCTGGGGGGTGAACTGTCCTCTGAACTATTTTTTAAAATTTATTCATTTTCCCCAAGTTTTTTTGTCCCCCTGTCTAAATGTTATATGAAAACCATCCCATTTTATCAAAACCCTAAAACCAAATAATTTTCCCTGTTCCCAAATATAAATTATTGTAAAAGGACTTAAAAAAAACCCTTTTTTTTGAGTAATAGAAAAATTTTCACTGTCCCTTTTTATTTACTTCATTTTTTTTTTTATTTTTTTTTCAAGTATGAGGGGGGCGAGAAAGTGTGGGGGGTAGAGTAATGAAGGTGAGGGTATGGTCCCCAGTGACCTACTTACATCCCTACCCCCGTTTAATCATCTTACCGACTCACCTCCCCTCCCCTTTCCCCTCCCCTATACTTTACTCCCTTACTCCCATTTTTCCCCGATTATTTTTTTAAATTCCCAATACCCCCCCTACATGATAGTGTGTGGGTGTGTGTGTTTTGTGTGTTTTGTGTGGTGTGTGTGTGGTGGGGTGTGTGTGTGTGTGTGTTTGTGTGTTGTGTTGTGTGTTGTGAGGGTGTGTGTTTTGTGTGTGTGTGTTGTGTGGGTGGGGTTTTGTGTGTGTGTGTTTTTGTGTGTGAAATGTGTGTGGGGGTTTTGGTGTGTGTGGTGTTGTGTGTGTGTGGGTGTGTTTTGTGTGTGTGGGGTGTTGGTGTGTGTGTGGTGTGTGTGTGGTGTGTGGGTTTGTGTGTTTTGGGTATGTGTGGGGTGTGGTGTGGTGTTTTGTTTGCGTGTGTGTTTTAAAATAATTTTAAAAATACTGATGCAGTTCCATTCTCACATGAAAATTTAAAAGGAAAAAAAAAAATACACAAAAAAAAAAAGGTGAACTTTTGAAACCTACACACCTAAAGTAAACTTTGGAATGTGAACGTGTGCAATCTCCCACTGGGTTTTTTTGGAATTTTATAAGAGTGATTCCAGGATGCTGGACTGGTTACAGCATCCCCGGGAAAGGGGCCCGCCTGCACATCCCCAAGTGACTTGCAAATTTCTCTTTTCCCGGTGCAAAAAACCCTAGAAAATTTTTTGAATGCGAAAGCATGAAGTGATCGCCCGTTATGGACAAAAGATTAAAAAAAAAGTTTTCCCGGGGAATCACTTAAAGGTCCCCTTTTTCAGGGGGAAATGTATCAAAATAGTTTTTTCCCCCTAGCAAACCCCGCTGGGATTTAAAAGTACTTTTCTGTTTTCCTCCGTGTGCCAAGGTGGTAGGTTTGTGTATTTAAAAAGGAACCGTTGGGCCCTTTTAAGAACCGTGTTCCTTTGGGTTTAAAATTCATTGTTTTTTCCTTGGTTAAATGTTAATTTATTGTTTATTCCCCGGTTAAGATTTTTTTCAATTTTCTAAAACCCCGGTTAAGGTGTTAAAAAATTTTCAAACCCTGGTTAAAATTTTTTTATTGTTTATCGCTGGTTAAGGAAAGTTTTCATTGTTTTTAAAACCCAGGAAAATTTTCTTGTTATCCCTGGGTTTAAAAGGGATCATTGCTTAAAACCCCGAGAGATTATCATTGTCCCCTCCCTTTGTTAAAAAGGTTATCTTTGTCCCCTCCCCGGGTTTTTATTAAAATTTTTATCCTGGTTATCAAAATCATTTAACAGGTCTCAAGTCTCTATCAACACCTCAGGTTATTCGCAGCCTGGTAGCTTCGTAAATTCGTGATACAAAACACGAAAATACTTACGGGCATGTGTGATTAATTAGGTCCCTATCCTGTACCCCATAAGGGGGTGATAGTGGGGAGTGGAGTGTGTGTGGGGGGTAAATCTGTGCCTGTCTTTTGGAGAAGGAAATAGTGCTGGCTACACCACCTACCTACCCCTGAGAATTTTCCACTCCATCTACCCATTGCAACTTCCTGCACTGCAGCACAGCTCTTCGTAGATTTGGGCGAGTTTGTTTACCAACGTGGTCTTAGGAACGGAACTCCGTTGCTAAGTGAGGAGAGGCTGTATATTTTAGGGAAATGCTACAAACTAGGCCAAAGAGTAAATAATAAACTGTAATGAGACTTATCTTGAAAGACACCTTTCGCCTACACAGCCGTCCCTGTAGGCGATGTCTTGAGAAGCTGTCATATGCACACCCTTAGGGCTGTGAAAAAAAGTTATATAAGTATAATTACCCCTAGGGGGTGTTATGTTAGGGGCTCTGGTGGCCTGGTGGTTAACGCTCTCGCTTCACACGGCGAGGGCCTGGGTTCGATTCCCAGCCAGAGTAGAAACATTGGACGTGTTTCTTTCCACCTGTTGTCTATGTTCCCCATCAGTAAAATGGGTACCTGGGTGTTAGTCGACTGGTGTGGGTCGCATCCTGGGACACTGACCTAATTTGCCCGAAATGCGGAGCATAACAAGGGACTTTCTGTATAGTAGTATGTCATTGTTATCAGCTAGGACTGTATACCCTGTACATGTACTTGTAGTAAAATAAAGACATTATTATTATTATGTCAGTATTTTTCATAAAGGATTACTGACTGTACGTTCTGGTGTGGACTCGATGGCCCTCGGTTCACCCGGTATTGGTACGCCAAATAAAACATAAATGGATATCCACTGCACAGCCGACCTGCCCCTATTATGTATATTAGATGCACCTGGGTATTTGTAGCTGACCCGTAGTTGCGTTGCACCCGGTTATCGTTGTCTTGACTGAAGTCAACGTGTTCAGGATCGCAACATTTGTTATTACACACTGTTCATCAAGTATTGTTTTTATTATTCACAGTTATATCACTAAAGAAGCTGATCATACTTCTCTGAATCTGCTGTGTCTATTGAGATACTTTTAGGTACAAAAACGAGTGGATCAGTGTTCTTTGTTCATTATCCTGTCGTTAATGTGTTCCTTGGCGTGGTTAAAAGTCATCTAAGCTAAGACGCCTCTCGCCGCACTTCACTTGCCCCCAGCACATAAAGGAAAAGTTGACATAGCATATTACCCTTCCTTGCCAAACTTCCACCAGGAAGCACTGCAAAATTCTTTATTCTTGCTTTGTGGGCATAGACAAAAATGTACAATATCTTTAACATGGTAATATAGTGGGTGCAGGATTTTCCTTAATTGTCCTCCTAAGATAAGAGATTGTCTCTGACTTAAACTACACTATTTGCAACACTGGTCTCTTGCAAAGAAGTCGCATGACCCGTAACTGGTACACGCTGGTTAAACATCTGTTTGTAATTACTTGATGTAGCAGTAAACGGCTGAAGGGGGCTGATACCCCACTCCTGGAGAAATTTTCACATATATTATAATATATATATATATATATAATATATATATATATATATATATATATTATATATATATATATATATTAATATATATATATCCTCTCTTCTCTTAACGACGGAGTTCCATTCCTAAGACCACGTCGTAAACGAATTCGCCCAAATCTATGAAGAGCTGCGCTGTGGTGCAGGAAGTTGCAATGGGTAGATGGGTAAATATTTTTCTTTAATCTGTAAAAATTTCTTTTGGAATAGTATAATTTTTAAAGAAGTTTAGCTTATTATATCCAACGTTTATCAAACATTCGGATTCTACCATTCAAAAATAAAACACTAATTTATCACCTATTATTATTATAATTATTATTTTAACAATTATAATTATCTTAATTATTAAGCAATAATTATTATTTCAATAATAATTATGATTGTTATTATCTCAATAATTATTATTAACTCTTATTATTATTATCTCTCTTATTTTTATCTCTTATTACTATTATTGTTATTAGTATTATGATATCTATTATTGCTATCTCTAGTATTATTATTACTGTTATTTACCCAATTTATGACATTTGAAACAAATGGTTATATTTCCCAGTGACCAGAAAAATGACCCAGGTCATAACTATTGCTCTATAGATAAGACTGAGCTGATACAGACTTGGACGAGTTCAGATGATAGGATAACCTTGAATACAAGACTTGAAGAGATCTGGAGACGCCAGGATGTTAAGCACAGGATGTCTGTTACTGGAACTCTCCAAGAGTGTCGAGGCATCTGTGGAAGCTCAAATACACCAGAGTATAGTTATAACAACACTTTTATATGGATGTGAGCTGGGCTTTAAACATTACAGCAAGGAAGACGCTGGAGGCAGTGGAGATGTCATGTTTGAGAGCACTGTTAAGTGTGATTATTATGTAAAGAATTCAGTACATAAAAATTAGAAGGCAGTCGGGATGGGTTTACGAGAGCTATTACTGTGATGGCAGAGGAGAGGTTGCTAAGGTGGTTTTTGGCGTTTCGAAAGGATGGCCAAAAGGATGATTAAAACCGACGTGCAAGAACAGAAGGATACGGGTTGACCCAAGAGGTGCTGGAGGGAATGTATGGATGTTTTAAGCATGTGAGACCGTGTTAGATCAAGTTGACTAGAAACAAATGGTTTTTAAGAATTTTACTTAATATTTTTGGAGTGTGCGCATGGTAACATTTGTGAGGGGTTTCAGGGAAGATGGTTGGCCAGACTTGAGAAGTACAGTGTCTGCACTCTGAAGGAGGTGGGAATGTTGAGGGTTGGTTGATTACATTAACTGCGATGTTTGGGTACTTTTGACAAGACAACCACTGAATGACTTAATAGTAAATGTTTCCATTAATATCACTACCTTGATGACTCTCTCATAATAATAATAAATATAAATATATATAGTATACATATATATATATATATATATATATATATATATTATATATATATATATATATATATATATATATATATATATATTAATGCAGCCACGAACTAGTGTTATTTTACCAGTAACAAGCTGCGGCTAGCCGGGGATCGAACCCGTGTTGCTTCAGTCCGCCTCATGGGAAGCAAGTCAAAACTCACGACGTTCTAACCACTACACCATCAATCCTGCTAGGATTGATAGTGTAGTAGCTAGAATGTTGTGAGTTTTTGACTTGCTTCCTATGAGGCGGGCTAAAACAACACGGGTTCGATCCCCGGCTAGCCGAAGTTTGTTATTGTTACTGCTGTCCCTGTTCTCTTAGGAGTAAGTAGGTACCTGGATGTTAGTCGACTCTTGTGAGTCGCATCCTGAGGGACAAGACTGAAGGACCCAAATGGAAATGACGCATTGACTTTCTTGGGTTATCCTGGGTGGCCAACCCTCCCTAACCCGGGTTAAAAGTAAAAAAAAAACTAATATCTTATTTTATATTACATGCAGTAGACACACACACACACACACACACACACACACACACACACACACACACACACACACACACACACACACACACATCTTGGACTGCAGGAAGAAGACCTTTGACACAGTTCCTCACAAGAGATTAGTGCAGAAGCTAGAGGCATCAGGCGCGTATAACAGGAAGGGCACTACAATGGTTCAGAGAATACCTGACAGGGAGGCAACACTGAGTCATAGTACGTGATGAGGTATCACAGTGGGCACCTGTGACGAGTGGGATCCTACAAGGGTCGGTCCTAGGACCAGTGCTATTTTTGGTATATTTGAATAACATGATGGAAGGGTTAGACTCAGAAGTGTCCCTGTTCACAGATGATGTGAAGTTAATGAGGATAATTAAATCAGATGAGGATCAGGTAGGACTTCAAAGAGACCTGGACAGGCTGGACACTTGGTCCAGCAACTGGCTTCTCGAATATAACCCCGCCAAATGCAGTCATGAAGATCGGGGAAGGGCAAAGAAGACCGCAGACGGAGTATAGGCTAGATGGACAAAAACTGCAAACCTCGCTCTAGGAGAAAGATCTTAAGGTGAATATAACACCGAGCATGTCCCCGGAAGCACACATCAACCAGATACCTGCTGCAGCATATGGGCGCCTGGCAAACCTGAGAACAGCGTTCCGATACCTTGGTAAGGAATAGTTCAAGACTCTGTACACCCTGTACGTCAGGCCGATACTGGAGTATGCAGCTCCTGTTTGGAACCCACACTTCATCAAGCACGTCAAGAAATTAGAGAAAGTGCAAAGGTTTGCCACAAGGTTAGTTCCAGAGCTAAGGGTTATGCCCTACGAAGAAGGGTTAAGGGAAACCGGCCTGACGACACTGGAGGACAGGAGGGTTAGGGGGGACATGATAACGACATACAAAATACTGCGTGGAATAGACAAGGTGGACAGAGACAGGATGTTCCAGAGAGGGGACACAGAAACAAGGGGTCACAATTGGAAGTTGAAGTCCCAGATGAGTCAAAGGGATATTAGGAAGTATTTCTTCAGTCACAGAGTTGTCAGGAAATGGAATAGCCTAGCAAGTGAAGTAGTGGAGGCAGGAACCATACGTAGCTTTAAGATGAGGTATGATAAAGCTCATGGAGCAGGGAAAGATAGGACCCAGTAGCACTCAGTGAAGAGGTGGGGCCAGGAGCTGAGTCTCGAACCCTGCAACCACAATTAGGTGAGCACACGTACACACACACACACACACACACACACACACACTTAACCACGAAAGTTGCTAACCAACCCAGAAGAACAAGAGAACATTAACGGGAGATAGAAATGTTAACTAACAATGATAACAAAATAGATAATGCTACAATACGTGTTGTTCACTGTGTGTGTTAACGTCCAAACATTGTCTGCATGTTAGTCCTCAGGACTGTCTCCAGGACGTCTCGTAAAGTTGTCTGCATTTCAAGTTAATTTTTTAACATGAAGTTTTTAACCTTAGGTTATTTCTGTGCATTTCTAAGCTTATTCTACCTTAGTTCATATAGGTATATTGTACTTGATTAAAAACTGTCTATGGCAACCAGGACCTTGATGGCGTCAAGTCTGAACGAAAGAGAAAGCAACTGGTCAAAGATGACAAGTCTATGGTGTGCTGAAGCTGGTTTTCTCTGATGAATCAAGGGAACAATGATAAAGTCTGAGAGAAATCACGAATTTATAGGTGAGTGGTAGTCCAAGATGAACATGGTGTGAACAAGGGTAAGATATAAAAGGCAATAAAGAATAATTAACGTAAGATCAAAACAGATTTATTTACCTCCTTGCCGAGACCCTTGATCCCTGGGGCTCCATTGGCACTAGTGAGTCCGTTGGTGCTGAGTGTATTGAGTCCTTCATTAACGTCCTTGTTGGACTCTGTGTCAAGGGAAAGTTTGAGTCCCCACTTGAGAGTGTCTCTGCGTTCCTTGAGAGTCTTACCATCTGTCCAGGCTCCTGAAGCGTCCTTGGGTTCCCACACAGAGGTTCTGGCACCATCTTTGCCACCGTCTACCACCACGACGGTGTGAGGGCTGGGGTCCTCCCGGGGCGTCACTCGGTCACCACTCATGCTACCCACAAGGGCACCCACACGACCCATCGAGTAGGGGCACCCACCATTACATGCTACACCCGCTAGCCACTGTCTTTAGTGCCTACGACAAGCACGATGTGGATGTAGTGTGTGTCCGTAGCAGAGCACGCCTGCCGGGAAATCCTGACGAGCACAAAGCACTCAGACTCGTCTACGATGTGCAACACATATGAGGAAGGTTTGCGTTGGGTCTCTCTCGCAGCATTTGTTTATTGAGACATTGATACACTGGCTACTCTACATAAATAACCACTGACAGGATACCTGAAGCTACTAAAAGTAATGAGCCTCGTTGGTTCCTCTTGCACACAAAAGCAGCACCAGCTTTGTTCAAACTACAAACAAGAAGGCCTTAGTCGTCTCTAGCAGACGGAAAAAAGCTCGGACGAGTAATAATATGGACGTTTGAAATAGCGTTTGGACAGAGATCACTGGTGGCAGCTCTTCAGCGGGACCTCGAAGTACTAGTGCTTGAGGACGAGGCTGGATCATGGACGTATGATACACGGGTCAGGTACACAACATATTATGCACACGCATTAGAAGGGAGAGACGGATTCGAAGCTAAGATCAGCTCTAGCTTCCGAGGTAAGGTGACAATTGTATACAGATTTGTACACAGGAACGAAGTGCGCGTCACTTGTTAGCGAGCGCACTGCTGCTATACACAGTGCCACAGACAAATATACAACACAGAGATCTGAATATCATACACACACTAATATTGTTGGGCACAAACACTACAAATGTTGAGACAATGTGTGCCCTTAAAACTGAGAGACTGGCTAAAAATACATCTGGGTACAATTTCTTGATGCTACGCAAGGTTAAAGAGATAAAATATTTCTTTATTCTTAAAACCTTCGACAGAAAACTAACATTAAAGATACACAGGTGAGAAGCTCCTCTTGGGCCTCCAGCCTTTATATCAGCGTTCTGTCCACAAGTCTTGGACTCTTACATCGCACGCTCCTCTCACCGCCTCGGTTCCACTGAGTCTTAGGACGTCGATGGAGGAGTAATGCGAAAATGCTTCCGCTCTCAAGATTTTTCCTTGGCATCACAGCATCCAGCAACGCTTATGCGAGGTGCGCGAAGCAGGAGTGCTTGTGAACATGGCAGAGAGAGATGCTGCTGTTGTTGCTGCTGCTAACAGTCCGAGCATCCTGAAGCGTCAGCAGGTGTGTGGAGCGGAGACACGCCAGGACGCGGGCTCAGTGTGGTTGGTGGCGGTGTAGAGGGTCGCGTGGGGCTGACTAGCCGGGTGTGGTATGCTCTTGTGGATAGGGACGGCGGTAACTTGGGGGAGGAACGCGCGGGGCGGGGCCAGGCTTGCTGGGGGAGGCTGGGGTCTTCCTGGGAAAGGTGGGTTGGGGAGGAATGGGAGGTTTGCTGCTGCTACTGCTGAAATAGCTTCCATCCAGCCTCCCTCCCTCCTACAACGCGCGCTAACACCTGCGTCGGTGTACTGCGCAGCAACAACACCTGCGTCGGCGTCCTGCGCAGCGATAACACCTGCGTCAGCGTTATGCGCAGCGACAACACATCGTTCCACAGCCAACCGTAGCAGTGCGTCCACCACCTAGCATCATACTGTGCCCTTAGCCCAGCCTCCTTGTTTACCAGCCACCCCATGACATCCATGCTCCCACCCCCACGACACCCATGCACCCACCCCCACGACACCCATGCTCCCACCCCCACGACACCCATGCTCCCACCACCACGACACCCATGCTCCCACCCCCACGACACCCATGCTCCCACCACCACGACACCCATGCTTCCACCCCCACGACACCCATGCTCCCACCCCCACGACACCCATGCTCCCACCCCCACGACACCCATGCTCCCACCCCCACGACACCCATGCTCCCACCCCCACGACACCAATGCTCCCACCCCCACGACACCCATGCTCCCACCCCCATGACACCCATGCTCCCACCCATTATACCCATGCTCCCACCCATTATACCCATGCTGCCACCCCATGACACCTATGCTCTCACCCCATTAAACCCACGCCCTTACCATTTACCTTTAATATACCTTGATGGGTTTCAAGAGTGTACATGCTTCCTGAGCCAGACCCTGAGCCAGGCCCTGAGCCAGACCCTGAGCCAGGCTCAGGGCCTGGCTCAGGGTCTGGCTCAGGGTCTGGTTCAGAGCCTGGCTCAGGGTCTGGCTCAGGGCCTGGCTCAGGGTCTGGCTCAGGGCCTGGCTCAGGTCTGGCTCAGGAAGCATGTACACTCTGAAACCCATCAAGGTATATTAAAGGTAAATGGTAAGGGCGTGGGTTTAATGGGGTGAGAGCATAGGTGTCATGGGGTGGCAGCATGGGTATAATGGGTGAGCCAGACCCTGAGCCAGACCATGAGCCAGACCCTGAGCCAGGCCCTGAGCCAGACTCTGAGCTAGACCCTGAGCCAGGCCCTGAGCCAGACCCTGAGCCAGGCCCTGAGCCAGACCCTGAGCCAGGCCCTGAGCCATACCCTGAGCCAGGCCCTGAGCCAGACTCTGAGCCAGACCCTGAGCCAGACCCTGAGCCAGACCCTGAGCCAGGCCCTGAGCCAGACCCTGAGGCAGACCCTGAGCCAGGCCCTGAGCCAGACCCTGAGCCAGACCCTGGGCCAGAACCTGGGCCAGAATTGTTGGTGCTTGCTTGGTCAACCAGGCTGTTGCTACTGGCGGCCCGCTGGCCTACATATCCGTCGCATCCTGGTTTGATTTAGTACTTGGTGGAGGTAGTGATCCAGTTCTCTCTTGAAAAGAAGAAAGACACAATACCGTGACTGGAACAATACATAAATAATCCGTACAAAGAAGGCAGGAACTTACGACGACGTTTCGGTCCGACTTGGACCAGTGTGACTTGTCAACGGCCCAAGTCGGATCGAAACGTTGTCAAGAGACTGGTTAACATGAACCTTTAAAACAAGACTAGAAACCAGAAACCTGAAACCAGCCCACCCACCGCTCCTGGAAACCACAACCCACCGCCCCATGACACCCACCCACTGCTCCTGGAAACCACAACCCACCGCCCCATGACACCCACCCACCGCTCCTGGAAACCACAACCCACCGCCCCATGACACCCACCCCACTGCTCCTGGAAACCACAACCCACCGCCCCATGACCCCCACCCACCGCTCCTGGAAACCACAACCCACCGCCCCATGACACCCACCCACCGCTCCTGGAAACCACAACCCACCCGCCCCATGACACCCACCCACTGCTCCTGGAAACCACAACCCACCGCCCCATGACACCCACCCACCGCTCCTGGAAACCACAACCCACCGCCCCATGACCCCCACCCACCGCTCCTGGAAACCACAACACACCGCCCCATGACACCCACCCACCGCTCCTGGAAACCACAACCCACCGCCCCATGACCCCCACCCACCGCTCCTGGAAACCACAACACACCGCCCCATGACACCCACCCACCGCTCCTGGAAACCACAACCCACCGCCCCATGACACCCACCCACCGCTCCTGGAAACCACAACCCACCGCCCCATGACCCCCACCCACCGCTCCTGGATACCAACAACCCACCGCCCCATGACACCCACCCACCGCTCCTGGAAACCACAACACATCGCCCCATGACACCCACCCACCGCTCCTGGAAACCACAACTCACCACCCCACGACACCCACCCACCGCTCCTGGAAACCACAACCCACTGCCCCATGACACCCACCCACCGCTCCTGGAAACCACAACCCACCGCCCCATGACACCCACCCACCGCTCTCCTGGAAGCCACAACTCACCATCCCATGACACCCACCCACCGCTCCTGGAAACCACAACCCACCACCCCATGACATACCCACCCACCACTCCTGAAACCACAACCCACCGCCCCATGACCCCCCCCCCACTGCTCCTGGAAACCACAACCCACCGCCCCATGACACCCACCCACCGCTCCTGGAAACCACAACCCACTGCCCCATGACACCCACCCACCGCTCCTGGAAACCACAACCCACTGCCCCATGACACCCACCCACCGCTCCTGGAAACCACAACCCACCGCCCCCATGACCCCCACCTACCGCTCCTGGAAACCACAACTCACCACCCCATGACAACCCACCCACCGCTCCTGGAAACTACAACCCACCGCCCCATGACCCCCACCCACCGCTCCTGGAAACCACAACCCACCGCCCCATGACACCCACCCACCGCTCCTGGAAACCACAACCCACCGCCCCATGACACCCACCCACCGCTCCTGGAAACCACAACCCACCGCCCCATGACCCCCACCCACCGCTCCTGGAAACCACAACCCACCGCCCCATGACCCCCACCCACCGCTCCTGGAAACCACAACCCACCGCCCCATGACACCCACCCACCGCTCCTGGAAACCACAACCCACCGCCCCATGACACCCACCCACCGCTCCTGGAAACCACAACCAACCGCCCTATGACACCCACCCACCGCTCCTGGAAACCACAACCCACCGCCCCATGACCCCCCACCCACCGCTCCTGGAAACCACAACCCACCGCCCCATGACACCACCACCCACCGCTCCTGGAAACCACAACCCACCGCCCCATGACCCCCACCCACCGCGCCTGGAAACCACAACCCACCGCCCCATGACACCCACCCACCGCTCCTGGAAACCCACAACCCACCGCCCCATGACACCCACCCACCGCTCCTGGAAACCACAACCAACCGCCCTATGACACCCACCCACCGCTCCTGGAAACCACAACCCACCGCCCCATGACCCCCACCCACCGCTCTTGGAAACCACAACCCACCGCCCCATGACCCCCACCTACCGCTCCTGGAAACCACAACCCACCGCCCCATGACACCCACCCACCGCTCCTGGAAACCACAACCCACCACCCCATGACACCCACCCACCGCTCCTGGAAACCACAACCCACCGCCCCATGACCCCCCACCCACCGCTCCTGGAAACCACAACCCACCGCCCCATGACACCCACCCACCGCTCCTGGAAACCACAACCCACCGCCCCATGACACCCACCCACCGCTCCTGGAAACCACAACCCACCCCCCCATGACACCCACCCACCTCCTGCCCCTCTGCCATAATTAAGACTCGGCTCATTCTGAGAAAAATTCTCAATTCCATTGAATACTCATTCATGCCTCGTTATGCCCCACATTCACCACAAATAAGAAGAGGAGAAAACAAATTCCTTTCAGGTCAATTAACGGTATATGACCTGGTGAGCTGAAAGATAATTATCTTATTTTTCAGTAGTGAAACTTGCAGCTTTGCTTCCGTGAATACTGAAAAACATTAACGTGCAATAGAGCGTGCAATAGAGCGTGCAATAGAGCGTGCAATAGAGCGTGCAGTTTCCTCCTACCTTGCCCTTTGTACTTCGATCTTACTCAAGAGCAAAATTTAATATTTGCTGCTCTAAATGAGCGTGATCAGAGATGTTTCGAAAAGGAGACTCGAGGAGCCAAGAAGACAAGTGCTTGGAGATGAGACGTCAAGACAAGTGCTTGGAGATGAGACGTCAAGACAAGTGCTTGGAGATGAGACGTCAAGACAGTGCTTGGGGATGAGACGTCAAGACAAGTGCTTGAGAATGAGACGTCAAGACAAGTGCTTGGAGATGAGACGTCAAGACAAGTGCTTGGAGATGAGACGTCCAAGACAAGTGCTTGGAGATGAGACGTCAAGACAAGTGCTTGGAGATGAGACGTCAAGACAAGTGCTTGGAGATGAGACGTCAAGACAAGTGCTTGGAGATGAGACGTCAAGACAAGTGCTTGGAGATGAGACGTCAAGACAAGTGCTTGGAGATGAGACGTCAAGACAAGTGCTTGGAGATGAGACGTCAAGACAAGTGCTTGGAGATGAGACGTCAAGACGAGTGCTTGGAGATGAACGTCAAGACAAGTGCTTGGAGATGAGACGTCAAGACAAGTGCTTGGAGATGAGACGTCAAAAACAAGTGCTTGGAGATGAGACGTCAAGACAAGTGCTTGGAGATGAGACGTCAAGACAAGTGCTTGGGGATGAGACGTCAAGACAAGTGCTTGGAGATGAGACGTCAAGACAAGTGCTTGGAGATGAGACGTCAAGACAAGTGCTTGGAGATGAGACGTCAAGACAAGTGCTTGGAGATGAACGTCAAGACAAGTGCTTGGAGATGAGACGTCAAGACAAGTGCTTGGGGATGAGACGTCAAGACAAGTGCTTGGAGATGAGACGTCAAGACAAGTGCTTGGGGATGAGACGTCAAGACAAGTGCTTGGAGATGAGACGTCAAGACAAGTGCTTGGAGATGAGACGTCAAGACAAGTGCTTGGAGATGAGACGTCAAGACAAGTGCTTGGAGATGAGACGTCAAGACAAGTGCTTGGAGATGAGACGTCAAGACAAGTGCTTGGAGATGAGACGTCAAGACAAGTGCTTGGAGATGAGACGTCAAGACGGACAATGAGTTAAGAGCTTCCTCAATGTGTTAGAGCTTCGTCAAGATCAAAGCTTCATCCAGGTGCCAATTAGAGCTTCATCCAGGTGCCAATTAGAGCTTCATCCAGGTGCCAATTAGAGCTTCATCCAGGTGCCAATTAGAGCTTCATCCAGGTGCCAATTAGAGCTTCATCCAGGTGCCAATTAGAGCTTCATCCAGGTGCCAATTAGAGCTTCATCCAGGTGCCAATTAGAGCTTCATCCAGGTGCCAATTAGAGCTTCATCCAGGTGCCAATTAGAGCTTCATCCAGGTGCCAATAGAGCTTCATCCAGGTGCCAATTAGAGCTTCATCCAGGTGCCAATTAAGCTTCATCCAGGTGCCAATTAGAGCTTCATCCAGTGCCAATTAGAGCTTCATCCAGGTGCCAATTAGAGCTTCATCCAGGTGCCAATTAGAGCTTCATCCAGTGCCAATTAGAGCTTCATCCAGGTGCCAATTAGAGCTTCATCCAGGTGCCAATTAGAGCTTCATCCAGGATGCCAATTAGAGCTTCATCCAGGTGCCAATTAGAGCTTCATCCAGGTGCCAATTAGAGCTTCATCCAGGTGCCAATTAGAGCTTCATCCAGGTGCCAATTAGAGCTTCATCCAGGTGCCAATTAGAGCTTCATCCAGGTGCCAATTAGAGCTTCATCCAGGTGCCAATTAGAGCTTCATCCAGGTTCCAATTAGAGCTCATCCAGGTGCCAATTAGAGCTTCATCCAGGTGCCAATTAGAGCTTCATCCAGGTGCCAATTAGAGCTTCATCCAGGTGCCAATTAGAGCTTCATCCAGGTGCCAATTAGAGCTTCATCCAGGTGCCAATTAGAGCTTCATCCAGGTGCCAATTAGAGCTTCATCCAGGTGCCAATTAGAGCTTCATCCAGGTGCCAATTAGAGCTTCATCCAGGTGCCAATTAGAGCTTCATCCAGGTGCCAATTAGAGCTTCATCCAGGTGCCAATTAGAGCTTCATCCAGGTGCCAATTAGAGCTTCATCCAGGTGCCAATTAGAGCTTCATCCAGGTGCCAATTAGAGCTTCATCCAGGTGCCAATTAGAGCTTCATCCAGGTGCCAATTAGAGCTTCATCCAGGTGCCAATTAGAGCTTCATCCAGGTGCCAATTAGAGCTTCATCCAGGTGCCGCTTGACCAAGCGCTCACAGAGTGAGACTAGCTCAATTAAAGCTAATTCTACAACGTGTTCAGAACCTGGGAAGCCAAATCTAAGTCTCAGACCTGAACAAGCTGAAGGTACTCTAGTGTTTACATACATTATTCTAGGCTAACAAAAATCTAGGTTAGTTTAGGTGAATTAGAACGTAATTTACGTCATTTACAGGAAACTTGTAAAAAAAAAATGTTGTTGGTGTAGCGTTAGTAGGTGGACCCCGTTACTAGTGGCACACTAGTGCCACTCTCCTCACAAGTGCCACTCTCCTCACCAGTGCCACTCCTCACCAGTACCACTCTCCTCACCAGTGCCACTGTCCTCACCAGTGTCACTCTCCTCATTAGTGCCACTGTCCTCACCAGTGTCACTCTCCTCATCAGTGCCACTGTCCTCACCAGTGCCACTTCCTAAGAGCATATCGATGTACGTGATCATGAGGTCACTAAGGTAAAATTCTGCTATAAAGCCCATTCCAAATACAGAAGACATAGCAGCCTTCGCCTTAGCATCCGTCAGTTCATTATCGTGAGCCTCCACACGTCTACAGTACAAAGAGGAGAAGAGAGAGCCAGACACTCGCTCAGAGTATCTGGTCCTCTCCTCTTGTGTTACCCAGCCTCTGTTGCCCTCTTGTCTGGTTGCTCTCCTGCAGTGACTCACTCATTCTCCCATCCACCTCTGTCCGATGAAGACGGCTGGGAGTCCACCAAAGAGCCTCTCCCTGAGGAATGTTATCTGTGGTCAATGTCTCTGCCTCCCTGGTGAATCAAGACCTAATCAACCAGGATGTTACTGCTGGCCGCTTGCGTTCCGTCATACCAACCACAGCTCGGCTAATCAGGAACAGAACTGAGGACTTTATGAAGTTATTCTTATTTTAAGACAGCGGAAGCTGTGTTGGAGATCCCTCACTAAACCATCCTAACACACTTCCTTATATCACCTCACTAAACCATCCTAACACACTTCCTTATATCACCTCACTAAACCATCCTAACACACTTCCTTATATCACCTCACTAAACCATATTAACACACTTCCTTATATCACCTCACTAAACCATCCTAACACACTTCCTTATATCACCTCACTAAACCATCCTAACACACTTCCTTATATCACCTCACTAAACCATCCTAACACACTTCCTTATATCACCTTCACTAAACCATCCTAGACACACTTCCTTATATCACCTCACTAAACCATCCTAACACACTTCCTTATATCACCTCACTAAACCATATTAACACACTTCCTTATATCACCTCACTAAACCATCCTAACACACTTCCTTAATCACCTCACTAAACCATATTAAGACACTTCCTTATATCACCTCACTAAACCATCCTAAACACACTTCCTTATATCACCTCACAAAACCATCCTAACACACTTCCTTATATCACCTCACTAAACCATCCTAACACACTTCCTTATATCACCTCACTAAACCATATTAAACACTTCTCCTTATATCACCTCACTAAACCATCCTAACACACTTCCTTATATCACCTCACTAAACCATATTAAGACACTTCCTTATATCACCTCACTAAACCATCCTAACACACACTTCCTTATATCACCTCACTAAACCATCCTAACACACTTCCTTATATCACCTCACTAAACCATCCTAACACACTTCCTTATATCACCTCACTAAACCATATAACACACTTCCTTATATCACCTTCACTAAACCATCCTAACACACTTCCTTATATCACCTCACTAAACCATCCTAACACACTTCCTTATATCACCTCACTAAACCATCCTAACACACTTCCTTATATCACCTCACTAAACCATCCTAACACACTTCCTTATATCACCTCACTAAACCATCCTAACACACTTCCTTATATCACCTCACTAAACCATATTAACACACTTTCATGGTATTGTTTGATGGTGGTGTTCGGTGGTGTTCCATGGTGTTCCATGTCGTTCCATGGTGGTGCTCCATGGTGGAGCTCCATGGTGGTGCTCCATGGTGGTGCTCCATGGTGGTGCTCCATGGTGGAGCTCCATTGTGGTGCTCCATGGTGGAGCTCCATGGTGGTGCTCCATGGTGGTGCTCCATGGTGGTGCTCCACGGTGGTGTTCCAAGGTGGCGTCCTTCTTGACACATCCCTTCCTTCCTTCCTTCCTTCCTTGACTTTCTCGCCCTAGTTTCTGTCTTCACATATTTCTCCTGTATTTTCCTCTCCTCTTCCGGTGCTTCCGTATCCTATTTATATTCCTTCTCTTCCTCACATTCTTCTTCCTCTTCTTCCCTTTATCCTCTCCACATACATCTTATCCATCATCTTCCTTCATCCTTCCTTCCAGACTTCTCACTCCGTTTTTCCCTTCATCTTCCTCCTCCTCCTCTTCCTCTTCCTCTTCTCTCCACCTCTACCGTGTAGCCAGAATCTGGTTCTTGAACCTTGACAACTGTCCTTGTTTGTTACTGTTGCTTGACAACTGTCCTTGTTTGTTACTGTTGCTTGACAACTGTCCTTGTTTGTTACTGTTGCTTGACAACTGTCCTTGTTTGTTACTGTTGCTTGACAACTGTCCTTGTTTGTTACTGTTGCTTGACAACTGTCCTTGTTTGTTACTGTTGCTTGACAACTGTCCTTGTTTGTTACTGTTGCTTGACAACTGTCCTTGTTTGTTACTGTTGCTTGACAACTGTCCTTGTTTGTTACTGTTGCTTGACAACTGTCCTTGTTTGTTACTGTTGCTTGACAACTGTCCTTGTTTGTTACTGTTGCTTGACAACTGTCCTTGTTTGTTACTGTTGCTTGGTAACTGGCCTTGCTTGTTACTGTTGCTTGACAACTGTCCTTGTTTGTTACTGTTGCTTGACAACTGTCCTTGTTTGTTACTGTTGCTTGACAACTGTCCTTGTTTGTTACTGTTGCTTGACAACTGTCCTTGTGTGTTACTGTTGCTTGACAACTGTCCTTGTTTGTTACTGTTGCTTGACATCTGTCCTTGTTTGTTACTGTTGCTTGACAACTGTCCTTGTTTGTTACTGTTGCTTGGTAACTGGCCTTGCTTGTTACTGTTGCTTGACAACTGTCCTTGTTTGTTACTGTTGCTTGACAACTGTCCTTGTTTGTTACTGTTGCTTGACAACTGTCATTGCTTGTTACTGTTGCTTGACAACTGTCCTTGTTTGTTACTGTTGCTTGACAACTGTCCTTGTTTGTTACTGTTGCTTGACAACTGTCCTTGTTTGTTACTGTTGCTTGACAACTGTCCTTGCTTGTTACTGTTGCTTGACAAGTGTCCTTGTTTGTTACTGTTGCTTGACAACTGTCCGTGCTTGTTACTGTTGCTTGACAACTGTCCTTGCTTGTTACTGTTGCTTGACAACTGTCCTTGCTTGTTACTGTTGCTTGACAACTGTCCTTGTTTGTTACTGTTGCTTGACAACTGTCCTTGCTTGTTACTGTTGCTTGACAACTGTCCGTGCTTGTTACTGTTGCTTGACAATTGTCCTTGCTTGTTACTGTTGCTTGACAACTGTCCTTGCTTGTTACTGTTGCTTGACAACTGTCCTTGTTTGTTACTGTTGCTTGACAACTGTCCTTGCTTGTTACTGTTGCTTGACAACTGTCCGTGCTTGTTACTGTTGCTTGACAACTGTCCTTGCTTGTTACTGTTGCTTGACAACTGTCCTTGCTTGTTACTGTTGCTTGACAACTGTCCTTGCTTGTTACTGTTGCTTGACAACTGTCCTTGCTTGTTACTGTTGCTTGACAACTGTCCTTGCTTGTTACTGTTGCTTGAACAACTGTCCTTGTTTGTTACTGTTGCTTGACAACTGTCCTTGCTTGTTACTGTTGCTTGACAACTGTCCGTGCTTGTTACTGTTGCTTGACAACTGTCCTTGCTTGTTACTGTTGCTTGACAACTGTCCTTGCTTGTTACTGTTGCTTGACAACTGTCCTTGCTTGTTACTGTTGCTTGGCAACTGTCCTTGCTTGTTATTGTTGCTTGACAACTGTCCATGCTTGTTACTGTTGCTTGACAACTGTCCTTGCTTGTTACTGTTGCTTGACAAATGTCCTTGCTTGTTACTGTTGCTTGACAACTGTCCTTGCTTGTTACTGTTGCTTGACAACTGTCCTTGCTTGTTACTGTTGCTTGACAACTGTCCTTGTTTGTTACTGTTGCTTGACAGCTGTCCTTGTTTGTTACTGTTGCTTGACAACTGTCCTTGTTTGTTACTGTTGCTTGACAACTGTCCTTGTTTGTTACTGTTGCTTGACAACTGTCCTTGCTTGTTACTGTTGCTTGACAACTGTCCTTGTTTGTTACTGTTGCTTGACAACTGTCCTTGCTTGTTACTGTTGCTTGACAACTGTCCTTGCTTGTTACTGTTGCTTGGCAACTGTCCTTGTTTGTTACTGTTGCTTGACAACTGTCCTTGCTTGTTACTGTTGCTTGACAACTGTCCTTGCTTGTTACTGTTGCTTGACAACTGTCCTTGTTTGTTACTTGTTGCTTGACCAACTGTCCTTGCTTGTTACTGTTGCTTGACAACTGTCCTTGCTTGTTATTGTTGCTTGACAACTGGCTTGGATTCCTCTTGATGCTTGATAACTGGCTTGACTTCCTCTTGATGCTTGACAACTGACCTGGATTCCTCTTGATGCTTGACAACTGACCTGGATTCCTCTTGATGCTTGACAACTGACGTGGCTTCCTCTTGATGCTTGACAACTGACCTGGCTTCCTTTTGATGCTTGACAAATGGCTTGGCTTCCTCTTGATGCTTGAGAACTGACCTGGCTTCCTCTTGATGCTTGACAACTGACCTGGCTTCCTCTTGATGCTTGACAACTGACCTGGCTCCCTCTTGATGCTTGACAACTGACCTGGCTTCCTCTTGATGCTTGACAACTGACCTGGCTTCCTCTTGATGCTTGACAACTGACCTGGCTTCCTCTTGATGCTTGAGAACTGACCTGGCTTCCTCTTGATGCTTGAGAACTGACCTGGCTTCCTCTTGATGCTTGACAACTGACCTGGCTTCCTCTTGATGCTTGACAACTGGCTTGGCTTCCTCTTGATGCTTGACAACTGACCTGGCTTCCTCTTGATGCTTGACAACTGACCCGGCTTCCTCTTGATGCTTGACAACTGACCTGGCTTTCTCTTGATGCTTGACCACTGACCCGGCTTCCTCTTGATGCTTGACAACTGACCTGGCTTCCTCTTGATGCTTGACAACTGACCTGGCTTTCTCTTGATGCTTGACAACTGACCTGGCTTCCTCTTGATGCTTGACAACTGACCTGGCTTTCCTCTTGATGCTTGACAACTGACCTGGCTTCCTCTTGATGCTTGACAACTGACCTGGCTTTCTCTTGATGCTTGACAACTGACCTGGCTTCCTCTTGATGCTTGACAACTGACCTGGCTTCCTCTTGATGCTTGACAACTGACCTGGCTTTCTCTTGATGCTTGACAACTGACCTGGCTTCCCTCTTGATGCTTGACAACTGACCTGGCTTCCTCTTGATGCTTGACAACTGACCTGGCTTCCTCTTGATGCTTGACAACTGACCTGGCTTCCTCTTGATGCTTGACAACTGGCTTGGCTTCCTCACTCACTTCCCACACGTAAATATAAATCTCTCTAACCCACTACTCCTCTTCTCTTAACGCTGCTCTCCCTATTTCTTGACGACTTCTCTCTCCTTCTTTTGTTCTTCCCTCCTCCTCCTCCTCCTCCTCCTTCTTCTTTTCCTGTTCCAGGTCTTGGAAACCTCGAAATCTTTTCAGGTTTTCTGGTTTATTTATGTCTTACATCCCGTGTGCTTCCCCTACCCTGTCCCCCTACCCTCTGTAGTACTGTCCCCTACCCTCTGTAGTAGTGTCCCCCTACCCTCTGTAGTAGTGTCCCCCTACCCTCTGTAGTACTGTCCCCCTACCCTCTGTAGTAGTGTCCCCCTACCCTCTGTAGTAGAGTCTCCCCTACCCTCTGTAGTAGTGTCCCCCTACCCTCTGTAGTAGTGTCCCCCTACCCTCTGTAGTACTGTCCCTCTACCCTCTGTAGTAGTGTCCCCCTACCCTCTGTAGTAGTGTCCCCCTACCCTCTGTAGTACTGTCCCCCTACCCTCTGTAGTAGTGTCCCCCTACCCTCTGTAGTAGTGTCCCCCTACCCTCTGTAGTAGTGTCTCCCTACCCTCTGTAGTAGTGTCCTCCCTACCCTCTGTAGTAGTGTCCCCCTACCCTCTGTAGTAGTGTCTCCCTACCCTCTGTAGTACTGTCCCTCTACCCTCTGTAGTAGTGTCCCCTACCCTCTGTAGTAGTGTCCCCCTACCCTCTGTAGTAGTGTCTCCCTACCCTCTGTAGTAGTGTCCCCCTACCTCTGTAGCAGTGTCCCCCTACCCTCTGTAGTACTGTCCCCCTACCCTCTGTAGTAGTGTCCCCCTACCCTCTGTAGTAGTGTCCCCCTACCCTCTGTAGTAGTGTCTCCCTACCCTCTGTAGTAGTGTCCCCCTACCCTCTGTAGTAGTGTCCCCCTACCCTCTGTAGTAGTGTCTCCCTACCCTCTGTAGTAGTGTCCCCCTACCTTCTGTAGCAGTGTCCCCCTACCCTCTGTAGTAGTGTCCCCCTACCCTCTGTAGTAGTGTCTCCCCTACCCTCTGTAGTAGTGTCCCCCTACCCTCTGTAGTAGTGTCCCCCTACCCCCTGTAGTAGTGTCCCCCTACCCTCTGAAGTATTGTCCCCCTACCTTCTGTAGCAGTGTCCCCCTACCCTCTGTAGTAGTGTCCCCCTACCATCTGTAGTAGTGTCTCCCTACCCTCTGCAGCAGTGTCCCCTACCCTCTGTAGTAGTGTCTCCCTACCCTCTGTAGCAGTGTCCCCCTACCGTCTGTAGTACTGTTCCCCCTACCCTCTGTAGTACTGTCCCCCTACCCTCTGTAGCAGTGTCCCCCTACCCTCTGTAGTATTGTCCCCCTAGTTTCTGTAGTAGTGTCCCCTACCCTCTGTAGTAGTGTCCACCTACCCTCTGTAGTAGTGTCTCCCTACCCTCTGTAGTAGTTTCCTCCTGCCCTCTGTAGTAGTGTCCCCCTACCCTCTGTAGCAGTGTCCACCTACGCTCTATAGTAGTGTCCCCCTACCCTCTGTAGTAGTGTCCCCTACCCTCTGTAGTAGTCTCCCTACCCTCTGTAGTAGTGTTCCCCTACCCTCTGTAGTAGTGTCCCCCTACCCTCTGTAGTAGTGTCCCCCTACCCTCTGTAGTAGTGTCCCCCTACCCTCTGTAGTAGTGTCCCCCTACCTCTGTAGCAGTGCCCCCTACCCTCTGTAGTAGTGTCCCCCTACCCTCTGTAGTAGTGCTCCCCCACCCTCTGTAGTAGTGTCCCCCTACCCTCTGTGGTAGTGTCCCCCTACCCTCTGTAGTATTGTCCTCCTACCCTCTGTAGCAGTGTCCTCCTACCCTCTGTAGTAGTGTCCCCTACCTCTGTAGCAGTGTCCCCCTGCCCTCTGTAGCAGTGTCCTCCAATCCTCTGTAACAGTGTCTCCCTACCCTCTGTAGTGCTGTCCTCCTACCCTCTGTAGCAATGTCCTGTTACCCTCTGCAGCAGTGTCTCCCTACCCTCTGTAGCAGTGTCCTCCTACCCTCTGTAGCAGTGTCCTCCTACCCTCTGTAGTAGTGTCCGCCTACCTCTGTAGCAGTGTCCTCCTACCCTCTATAGCAGTGTCCTCCTACCCTCTGTAGCAGTGTCCTCCTACCCTCTGTAGCAGTGTCCTCCTACCTCTGTAGCAATGTCCTCCTACCCTCTGTAGTAGTGTCCGCCTACCTCTGTAGCAGTGTCCTCCTACCCTCTGTAGCAGTGTCCTCCTACCTCTGTAGCAGTGTCCTCCTACCTCTGTAGCAGTGTCCCCTACCCTCTGTAGTAGTGTCCCCCTACCCTCTGTAGCAGTATCCACCTACCCTCTGTAGCAGTGTCCCCCTACCCTCTGTAGCAGTGTCCCTCAACCCTCTATAGTAGTGTCCTCCTACCCTCTGTAGTAGTGTCCCCCTACCCTCTGTAGCAGTGTCCCCCTACCCTCTGTAGCAGTGTCCCTCAACCCTCTATAGTAGTGTCCTCCTACCCTCTGTAGCAGTGTCCCCCTACCCTCTGTAGCAGTGTCCCTCAACCCTCTATAGTAGTGTCCCCCTACCCTCTGTAGCAGTGTCCCCCTACCCTCTGTAGCAGTGTCCCTCAACCCTCTATAGTAGTGTCCTCCTACCCTCTGTAGTAGTGTCCCCCTACCCTCTGTAGCAGTGTCCCTCAACCCTCTATAGTATTGTCCTCCTACCCTCTGTAGCAGTGTCCCCCTACCCTCTGTAGCAGTGTCCCCCTACCCTCTGTAGCAGTGTCCCTCAACCCTCTATAGTAGTGTCCTCCTACCCTCTGTAGTAGTGTCCCCTACAGTGGTGTACGTAAGAGTGAACAAGTGTGACAGCAGTGTACATAAACCAGCTTGAAAATAGCATTCGTACACAGCTTGACAGCAGTGTACGTACGCCAGCTTGACAACAGTGTACGTACATAAGCTTGACAGCAGTGTACATAAACCAGCTAGAAAGCAGTGTACGTAACCCAGCTTGACAACAGTGTGCGTAAGTCGAGTTTGACAGCAGTGTACGTAAGTCAAGCCTGACAGCAGTGTACGTAAGTCAAGCTTGACAGCAGTGTACGTAAGTCTAGCTTCACAGTAGTGTACGTAAGTCAAGCTTGACAGCAGTGTACGTAAGTCAAGCCTCACAGCAGTGTACGTAAGTCAAGCTTGATAACAGTGTACGTAAGTCTAGCTTCACAGTATTGTACGTAAGTCAAGTTTGACTGTGGTGTACGTAAGAGTCAACAAGCTTGACAGTGGAGTACGTAATAGTCAACAAGTTTGTCTATGGAGTACGTAAGAATCAGCAAGCTTGACAGTGGAGTACGTAAGAGTGAACAAGCTTGACAGTGGAGTACATAAGAGTCAACAAGCTTGACAGTGGGGTAAGTCAACAAGCTTGACAGTGGAGTACATAAGAGTGAACAAGCTTGACAGTGGAGTACATAAGTCAACAAGCTTGACAGTGGAGTACGTAAGTCAACAAGCTTGACAGCGGAGTACGTAAGAGTGAACAAGCTTGACAGTGGAGTACATAAGAGTCAACAAGCTTGACAGTGGAGTACGTAAGTCAATAAGCTTGACAGTGGAATACGTAAGAGTGAACAAGCTTGACAGTGGATAAATAACAAAAAAAGGCAAAATACCGTGACTGGAACGATACACAAATAACCCGCACATAAAAGAGAGAAGCTTACGACGACGTTTCGGTCCGACTTCGACCATTTACAAAGTCACACTAACCAGAAGTGGAGCAGGACGGCTATATATAGGCAGGAAGAGGTGGTGGTGGTGGTGGTGGTGGTGGTGGTGGTGGTGGTGGTAGTAGTCGTAGTAGTAGTAGTAGTAGTAGTAGTAGTAGTAGTAGTAGTAGTAGTATTAGTAGTAGTAGTAGTAGTAGTAGTAGTAGTAGTAGTAATAGTAGTAGTAGAGGTAGTAGTAATGGTAGTGGTAGTAGTGGGGAGTAAGGAGGAGGAGCCAGTCAAATACAAAGAAAGGGGAGCACTGCAGGGGAGCTAGGTGCCCACAGAGGGAGAGCAAGCGCACAGAGGTGGGTGAAAGGGGAAGTGGTGAAATAAATAAAGAAGGAACAGAAACACGAGACAGAAGAAAGAAAGACAACCCAGAGGAGAAAAAGGAAAGAGGAAAGGGGAAGAGGGAGAAGAAGAAAAAGAAAAAGAAAAAATGAGGAGTCAGGTTAAGTCACGGGTGTTCTGAAGTTTGGAGCATTTTACAATGTAGTGGGAGAGGAAGGCATCTACAGAGACGAAGCCAGGGCTAAGATTCATACAAGGAAAGTTGTGTATTAGAGAGGATTCAACTAGACGGCGACTGTTCGAGTTGGAAGTAGGGAAGACAGTTTTAGCAGAAGACCAGTCAATAGGATGGCTATGATCTCTGACGTGACAGAAAAGAGCATTGTTAGTGTCGGCAAGCCTAACACTATTTTTGTGCTCCCTAAGTCTGTCAGAAAGAGATCGACCAGTTTCTCCGAAGTATTGAAGAGGACAGGAGGAGCAAGAAATAGAGTAGACACCAGGAACATCTGTAGAGGGAGGAGAGGTATGAACGAGATTAGTGCGAAGAGTGTTAGTCTGGCGGAAGGTAAGCTTGATGTCTAAGGGACGGAGAGAATTGTTGAGATTAGAAAGACCGGAAATGTAGGGAAGGCAGAGGACAGAAGAGTTCCCAGGAGTAGAGAGTTTGGGAGAGAAGAAATTACGTTTAGCACGTGAGAGGGCGAGTCTATGAAATGGGAAGGGTAGCCAAGACGGGAAAACGAATTATGAAGAGTGGAAATTTCTGCTGGAAGGAACTGAGGATCACAGATCCGGAGGGCACGGAGAAAGAGGGAGATAAGAACATTTTTCTTGACAGGGGAAGCATGATAGGAAAAGTAGTGAATGTACATGCCACTGTGCATAGGCTTTCGGTAAACGGAAAAGGAAAAACCTGTATCTGCGCGGTGGACATGGACATCAAGGAAAGGAAGCAAGGAATTAGATTCCCATTCAGCTTTAAACTTAATGGAAGGGGCAAGATTATTAAGAGCTTCAAGAAAAGGTTGGAAGAGACTGGAGTCATGATGCCACAGAGCAAAGATGTCATCCACATAGCGGAGCCAGAGTGAAGGTTGCACATCGAGGGTAGGAAGAAGAACAGTCTCGAAGTATTCCATGTAAAGATTAGCAAGGACAGGAGAGAGAGGAGAGCCCATAGCGACACCGAAGGTTTGAGAATAATATTTCCCTTGGAAGGAAAAGGAATTAGAGTCCACACAGAGGCGGATCAGATCAAGAAAGACATCAGTAGGATTAGGGAGATGTAGAAACCCTTCATGGGCCTTCTCTCTAAGGAAATCAAGGACATCATCAAGAGGAACATTGGTGAAGAGGGACTCAACGTCAAGACTAAGCATCTTACAGGTTGGGAGAGAGCGAACCCGTTCAATGAAGTCTTGAGAGTGACGGAGGTGGGCAGGAGAAAAAGTACCAAGAAAAGGGGTGAGGGTTTTGGCCAACCAAGAAGCAAGTGAATAAGAGACAGAACCTCTAGAGGATATGATAGGACGAAGAGGAATATCAGGTTTATGAGTTTTGGGAAGGCCTTAGAAATAGGGAAGAGAGGGACAGATGACACGAAACCGTTGAACAAGGTCAAAGTCAGGAGGACAGAGGTCGGAGCGAGTCCTTAGTTTCTTGTGTGTGTATTGACAGTGGAGTACGTAAGTCAACAAGCTTGACAGTGGAGTACGTAAGAGTGAACAAGTTTGACAGTGGAGTACATAAGAGTCAACAAGCTTGACAGTGGAGTACGTAAGTCAACAAGCTTGACAGTGGAGTACGTAAGAGTGAACAAGTTTGACAGTGGAGTACATAAGAGTCAACAAGCTTGACAGTAGTCTCTCAGCTTATCCATCATCTGGTGCCATCGTGGACAAGATGGAGTATAACACCGGCTTCACCGTGGCAACCTTCCCCACTTTCGCCGACAATACCCAGTATGTTGCCCCGCGATGACTGCTTGAACTTGGGGAGGAACTTAGGGAGGAAGTTAGAGAAGAACTTAGGGAAGAACTTGGGAAGGAACTTGGGGAGGAACTTGGGGAATACCATAGAGTTTTCGCCCCCATGGAGACTAACAGTCGTAACTCCTTTATATTCACAATGGACTAATTAAGATGATTAATTTCCATTTCCTCAATTTGTAATCACTACAATTGTCGTAATGAACAAACTTGAACATTAGAACTAAAATTAATCCGGTTGAAGTTAATTAACGAGATAAGTTATTCCCTGATTACTGTGACTAACATAACTGAACTATCGTGGTTCATATATAGCATTTTGGAACAACCGTAACAACCACAACCTCCATACCAACAACCACAACACCACAACCATAAACACAACAACCATAACAAGCACCACAACAACCATGATATGTCAACAACAACACAAACACCCCAACAATAACAAAAGATTATAAGTGATGGCTCGGTATGAAGCGAGTTTGAATAAATTACAGGAGAGAGATTGTTTGTAATGTTTGATGAATTACTGTCATGAACAACGATGGGATAATCAAGTGTTTTGACAATTCAAGATTAATTGAGAGCAGTTCATCCATTTTCAGGGTAGCCAGCGAAATGTATCGGTCAAATGAGAGAAATGAGGGAAATGGACGCGAAATTGCATCACTGGAAAATTTCCGTGTGACGCTTCGGTCCTTGACCTTGATGACGCCAGATTTGAACATAAAATGGTATAAATACGGACAGTTAGTAGGTAAGGAACATATGCAAAAGTTAGGCAACTTTATTATAAACGTTTCGCACTACACAGTAGGCTTCTTCAGTCAATACAAAAATTATAGAAGCAACAAACATGAAGCGATGTAATCATCCAACACCCCTTAAAGTTTTGAAGGTTGGTCAGTCCCTCGTCTGGAGAAGAGCATTTTCCATAGATGAAGAATGGAACTATTTGAATTTTGCTAATTCTCTCAAACTGAGGGATGACACCTCAAAACTTTAAGGGTGATGGACTGATTACATCGTCTTCAAGTATCTTCTGCTTCTATCAACTTTTCTGTACTTGACTGAAGAAGCCTACTGTGTAGGCGAAACGTTTCATAATAAAGATACCTAACTGTTGCATATGTGTCTTACCTAACATGACGCCAGTTGTTGAAAGTGATCAAGGACCAAGGACCTTAGCGTAATCGGTCATATGACCGAAATCTCCACATGACGCGTCGTTATCAGGTCACTAAGGTCAGCGTTAAGATGTCACCTAACTCACCTAGCGAGCAACACGCTACCTACTCAGCGGTAATGAGGAAGCAGCCAGGCAGTGCGGTGCTCCTAATGAGGTCGATAAAAAATAGAAAGAAGTGGAAAATTTGGTGACCTACGATAAGAGCTTAAGAGTGTCGACCACACACTCCTTCACACACTCATCAGTTTTATACGCTCGTCAAACGCAACACCACAGATAAACGCACCCAAAAACATGACCGCCGACTGAAAATTAATTTTGCCTAGTTCCCAGATAATAATAATAGTTATAGTAGTAGTAGAGGAAGCGCTAAACCCCTAGGAGTCATGGAGAACATGTAGAATGGGAGTCAACTGGATTTCATACTGAAAAATAGAGAGGTCAACTTGCCTTGATTAAAAGTGCCAGGCACCTGCCTTGAGAGACGTCGTTCAGGAGTGCCTCTCCGTCATACAGGTGTCAATCAAGAGTTTCTCTCAGTCATGCAGGTACCTCCCTTGACAGGTGTCCATCAAGAGAGCCTCTGTCATGCAGACACCTGCCCTGAGAGACGTCAATCACACTCTGAGGCGGGGCGTCGTATTTTTGCCCTCCACCTGGAGGCAGACCTTTAATTATGCACCTGCAGCCACACGTATATTGATGCAGCAATCTGTGTTTTGTTTGTTCCCTTACAGTTGTTTTTGTTGTTGTAGTTGTTGGTGCTGCTGTAGTTGTTGTTGCTGCTGTTGTTGTTGTTATTGCTTTTGTTGTTGCTGCTGCAGAAGTTGTTGCTGTTGTTGTAGTTGTTATTGCTGTTGTTGTTGCTGTTGTTGTAGTTGTTATTGCTGTTGTTGTACTTTTTATTGTTGCTGTTGTAGTTGTTGTTGCTGCCGTTGTTGTTGTTGATGTTACAGTTGTTATTTTTGTTGTAGTTGTTGTTGCTGTTACTACTGTTATTGTACTTGTTGATGCTGTTTCTGCTCCCGTTGTTATTGTAGTTTTTGTTGCTGATGTTATAGTTTCTGTTGTTGCTGCCGTTGTAACAGTTGTTGCTTCTCTGTTGTTTTCTCACTGTCTCATTTTCGTCGTTACTACAATTTCTGGAAACTGTTTTTCTTGTGGGAACCTTGAAGTTCAAGGAGATAAAGTTTATGTTTGTTATTCTCAAGGTGTTGTATTAATAACGAAGATCATTTGTTGTATGAAGGACTTAACTTTATACACTGTCTTTGTAATTTGTATAAAGCGTCCGAGTATGTAGCGAGGTTGTATGAGCCCTGTTAGTGTTGTGTGTGTGTGTGTGTGTGTGTGTGTGTGTGTGTGTGTGTGTGTGTGTGTGTGTGTGTGTGTGTGTGTGTGTGTGTGTGTGTGTGTGTGTGTGGTGTGTGTGTGTTGTTGTGTGTGTGTGTTGTGTGTATGTGTGTTTTTTTTTGTGTTTGTGTTGTGTGTGTTTTTTGTGTGTGTGTGTGTTTTGTGTTGTGTGTTGTTGTGTGTGTGTGTTTTGTGTGTGTGGGGTGTGTGTTGTGTGTTTGTATGTGTGTGAGTGTTTTTGTGTGTGTTGTGTGTGGTGTGTGTGTGTGTGTGTGTGGTGTGTGTGTGTGTTGTGTGTGTGTTTTGTTGTTGAGTGGTGTTGTGTGTGTGTGTGTGTGTGTGTGTGTGGTGGGATGTGTTTTGAGGAGTGGTGTGTGTGTGTGGGTGTGTGTGTGTGGGGTTGGAGGAGGTGTTGTGTTGAGTTTGGGTGGTGTGTGATGTGTGGGTGGTGTGGGTGGGTAGTGTTTGTGTTTGGTGGTGTTTGTGGTGTGTTGGGTGTGTGGTGTGTGTGTGGTGTGTGTGTGTGGTGGTGTGGGGTGTGGTATTGTGTGGTGTGTGTGTGGTGGGGGTTGGGTGTGTTTGTGTGTGTGTTGGGGTGTGTGTTGTGTGGGTGTTGGGGTTGTTGTGTGGGTTTGTGTGGTGGTGTGTGATGTGTGTGTAGTGTTGTGTGTGTGTGTGTTGTGTGGTGTGTGTGTGTGTGTGTGTGTGTGTGTGTGAGGTGTGGTAGTGTGTGTGTGTTGTTGTGTGTTAGTGTGTGTGTGTGTGTGTGTGTGTGTGTGTGTTGTGTTTGTATGTGTGTTGTGTGTGTGGTTGAAGTGTGTGTGTATGTGTGTGTGGTGTGTGTGTGTGAGTGTGTGGTGTTGTGTGTGTTGTGTGATGTGTGTTGTGTGTGTTGTGTGTGTGTGTTGTGTGTGTGTGTGTGTGGTGTGTGTGTGTGTGTGTGTGTGGTGTGTGTGTGATTTGTTGATGTGTGTGTGTGTGTGGTGTGTTGTGTGTAGTGTTGTTGTGTTGATTGTGGTGATTGTGTGTGTGTGATGTGTTGTGTATGTGTGTTGTGTAGATGTGTGTGTAGTGTGTAGTGTTGTGTGAGTGGTGTGTGTGTGTGTGTTGTGTGAGTGTAGATGTAGGTGGTGTGATTGTAGTGATGAGAGTGTGATGTTTGTATGTGTTTTGGGTGGTGTGGGTGTGTGGTGTGAAGTGTGGTAGACGTGTGTGGTAGTGTGTGATTTAGTATGTGTAGTTATGATGTGTGAGTGTGGTGAGTGTGTGTGGTAGTTGTGATGTGAGTGTGTGATATGTAGTAGATGTGTTGATGTGTGGTGTGTTGTGATGGAGTGTGTGTGTGTGAGTTGTGAGGTGTGAGGGTGTGTGTGTGTGTAGGTATGATGAGGTGGGTTAGTTTGTGTTGGAGGTAGATGTAGGGTGTGTGTGTGGAGTGTGGGTGTGGTGTGTGTTTGTGTGTGTGTGTGGTGTGTTGTATGTGTGTTTTGTTGTGTGTGTGTGTGTGGAGTGTGGTGTGTGTGTGATGTGTGTGTGTGTGGTGTGTGTGTGTGTGTGTGTGTGTGTGTGTGTGTGTTGTGTTGTAGTGTGTGTGTGGTGTTGTGTGGAGTCGTGTGTGTGTGTGTGGTGAGTGTGTGAGTGTGTGTGTGTGTGGTGTGTGTTGTGTGTGGTGATGTGTAGTGTGTGTGTGTGTGAGTGTGTGTATGTTGTGTGTTGTGTGGTGTGTAGTGTGTGTGTGGTGTGTGTTGTGTGTGGTGAGTGTAGTGGTGTGGTGTGTGATTGATGTGTTGATGTGGAGATGTTTAGAATGTTGTTTGTGTGTGTGGTGGTGTGGTAGTGTGAGAGGTAGTGTGTGTGTGTGTGGTGTGGGTTGTGTGTGGTGTGTGTGTGTGTGTGTGTTTGTAGTGTGTTTGTGTGTGTGTGGTGTGTGTGTGTGTGTGTGCGTGCGCGTTCCTTATTTCCAGGTTGCATCCAAGACTGTCTGTTTCTGTCTCTGTGGGTGTCTTTCTGGCTGTCATTTCGTTCAGTTCGCTTGCTGGGTGAACATCAGGACGTTCATCACATTATCAACATCACAAGTGTACGATGTACTATGTGATATCTTGTAAGTCATCACATTCTCTAGCCAAGTTTGCCAACACACACACACACACACACACACACACACACACAACACACACACACACACACACACACACACACACACACACACACACACACACACACACACACACACACACACACACACTTATTTATATATGTGATTCGTTTAATGTGAGTAATAAATTGCTTCAACGATACAAGAGAGTTGACCATAAAGTGAAAAAGTTGACTGATTGTGGGTGACCAAAACTGATGTTCAAGCTTCCCTGACCTCTCATTCTTCTGAGGTCCCTCACTTGCTGCTACAAAGGCTACCATCAACACTTACTACCATTCACGTGCTGCTACAAAGGTTACCATGAAAACCTCCTACCCTTCACCTGCAACTACAAAGGCTACCATGAACACCTACCCTTCACCTGCTACTACAAAGGCTACCATGAGCACCTCCTACCCTTCACCTGCTACTACAAAGGCTACCATGAACACCTACCCTTCACCTGCTACTACAAAGGCTACCATGAGCACCTCCTACCCTTCACCTGCTACTACAAAGGCTACCATGAACACCTCCTACCCTTCACCTGCTACTACAAAGGCTACCATGAACACCTCCTACCCTTCACGTGCTGCTACAAAAACTATATAGACTACAAAGACTATATATTGTTCAATAACAAGAATATACAGAAAGAACTTTTCTAACTTAAGTTTCAGAAGCAAGACACAGATACTCCATGATTTACCAAGAACTTATTTTTAAATCCCAAGAAAAGTTCTACGATTACTTGTTGACTGACAATACTTAAACATATTTTCTTTTCCCGTTGTTGTTGGTACTACGAAAGGCGTTCGGGAAATTCCCAGGGCATCCCATCTTGTCAAGAAATGTCACTACTACCCATGGCAAGCACCCTTACATTTCCGTCACCCCTGGCAAGCACCCTTACATTTCCGTCACCCATGGCAAGCACCCCTACATTTCCGTCACCTATGGCAAGCACCCCTACATTTCCGTCACCCATGGCAAGCACCCCTACATTTCCGTCACCCATAGCAAGCACCCCTACATTTCCGTCACCCCTGGCAAGCACCCCTACATTTCCGTCACCCCTGGCAAGCACCCCTACGCTGCAGTCACTCCCCCAACACCACCGCCTATCTACGGAGGTGTGGTGGGTGGTGGACGGGCGAGGTACAGAGAGGGCACAGCGTTGGGGTTAAGATCGATAGCTGGCGGTACCTTGCTGCAGCCACCCACCCACCACCCATCTTTGCTGCAGCCACCCACCCACCACCCATCTTTGCTGCAGCCACCCATCCACCACCCATCTTTGCTGCAGCCACCCACCCACCACCCACCTTTGCTGCACCCACCCACCCACCACCCATCTTTCCTGCTGCCACCCACCCCAATCTTTCCTGCAGCCACCCACCCACCACCCATCTTTCCTGCTATCACCCCCCCACCCATCTTTGTTGCTAATCTTTGCTGCTGCCACCCACCCTTGCTGTAGCCACAAATCCCCCGCCCACACTTGCTGAACCCACCACCAACCCACACTTGCTGAAGTAACCCACCACCAACCCACACTTGCTGAACCCACCACCAACCCACACTTGCTGAACCCACCACCAACCCACACTTGCTGAACCCACCACCAACCCACACTTGCTGAAGTAACCCACCACCAACCCACACTAGCTGAAGTAACCCACCACCAACCCAACTTGATAAACTAACCCACCACCAACCCACACTAGCTGAAGTAACCCACCACCAACCCACACTTGCTGAAGTAACCCACCACCAACCCACACTTGATAAACTAACCCACCACCAACCCACACTAGCTGAAGTAACCCACCACCAACCCCACACTTGATAAACTAACCCACCACCAACCCACACTTGCTGAAGTAACCCACCACCAACCCACACTAGCTGAAGTAACCCACCACCAACCCACACTTGATAAACTAACCCACCACCAACCCACACTTGCTGAACCCACAACCAACCCACACTTGCTGAAGTAACCCACCACCAACCCACACTTGCTGAAGTAACCCACCACCAACCCACACTTGCTGAAGTAACCCACCACCAACCCACACTTGATAAACTAACCCACCACCAACCCACACTTGCTGAACCCACCCACCACGGTGGGTTAGTGTTGATCAAAAACATATCAGTCTTCATATTTAAATCCCCTTATTTAAATCAGACTTATTTAAATCCCTCTCAAGAAAGTAAATCCCTCTTATTTTTTTAATCCATGAACTAATGGAGATTTAATCTGATCTTTAGGATATAAATGAACATTAAATAATACGAAAATAATTTCTATGGAATTTTTTTCTATATTGGAACATTCACCTTGTAGACTGTAGTGTTCGTGTTCGTGTGCACCTCTACTGTACGTGTTCAAGCTGTGCCCTGTACGTTCTAGGGTCGTGTGCACGCAACGTGTGGTTAGGTGCTTGCATAGAGCGGTGCAAGCACGTGCATGTTTGCATGTCCATGCGTCATGTACGTGAATGAAGTACCAGCATTCCGTCGTGTACGTGAAGCCAGTACCAGCACTCCTGCGTCATGTACGTGAAGACAGTACCAGCACTCCTGTGTCATGTACGTGAAGACAGTACCAGCACTCCTGTGTCATGTACGTGAAGACAGTACCAGCACTCCTGGGTCATGTACGTGAAGACAATACCAGCACTCCTGTGTCATGTACGTGAAGACAGTACCAGCACTCCTGGGTCATGTACGTGAAGACAATACCAGCACTCCTGTGTCATGTACGTGAAGACAGTACCAGCACTCCTGTGTCATGTATGTGAAGACAGTACCAGCACTCCTGTGTCATGTACGTGAAGACAGTACCAGCACTCCTGTGTCATGTATGTGAAGACAGTACCAGCACTCCTGTGTCATGTACGTGAAGACAGTACCAGCACTCCTGTGTCATGTATGTGAAGACAGTACCAGCACTCCTGTGTCATGTACGTGAAGACAATACCAGCACTCCTGGGTCATGTACGTGAAGACAATACCAGCACTCCTGTGTCATGTATGTGAAGACAGTACCAGCACTCCTGTGTCATGTACGTGAAGACAGTACCAGCACTCCTGGGTCATGTACGTGAAGACAGTACCAGCACTCCTGGGTCATGTACGTGAAGACAGTACCAGCACTCCTGGGTCATGTACGTGAAGACAGTACCAGCACTCCTGTGTCATGTATGTGAAGACAGTACCAGCACTCCTGTGTCATGTACGTGAAGACAGTACCAGCACTCCTGGGTCATGTACGTGAAGACAATACCAGCACTCCTGTGTCATGTACGAGAAGACAGTACCAGCACTCCTGTGTCATGTACGTGAAGACAGTACCAGCACTCCTGTGTCATGTACGTGAAGACAGTACCAGTACTCCTGGTCATGTAAGTGAAGACAGTACCAGCACTCCTGGTCATGTACGTGAAGACAGTACCAGCACTCCTGTGTCATGTATGTGAAGACAGTACCAGCACTCCTGGGTCATGTACGTGAAGACAGTACCAGTACTCCTGGGTCATGTACGTGAAGACAATACCAGCACTCCTGTGTCATGTACGTGAAGACAGTACCAGTACTCCTGGGTCATGTACGTGAAGACAGTACCAGCACTCCTGGGTCATGTACGTGAAGACAATACCAGTACTCCTGGGTCATGTACGTGAAGACAGTACCAGTACTCCTGGGTCATGTACGTGAAGACAGTACCAGTACTCCTGGGTCATGTACGTGAAGACAGTACCAGCACTCCTGGGTCATGTACGTGAAGACAATACCAGTACTCCTGGGTCATGTACGTGAAGACAGTACCAGTACTCCTGGGTCATGTACGTGAAGACAGTACCAGCACTCCTGGGTCATGTACGAGAAGACAGTACCAGCACTCCTGTGTCATGTACGAGAAGACAGTACCAGCACTCCTGTGTCATGTACGTGAAGACAGTACCAGCACTCCTGTGTCATGTACGTGAAGACAGTACCAGTACTCCTGGGTCATGTAAGTGAAGACAGTACCAGCACTCCTGGGTCATGTACGTGAAGACAGTACCAGTACTCCTGTGTCATGTATGTGAAGACAGTACCAGCACTCCTGGGTCATGTACGTGAAGACAGTACCAGCACTCCTGTGTCATGTACGTGAAGACAGTACCAGTACTCCTGGGTCATGTACGTGTCATACGCACGAACGCTGTGCACGGACATCATCACAACAACATTCTGGGGACTCTATTACGACATTTTACTAGTTAGTGAACTACTAACAATTACTAACAATTTTCTTTGACAGGAGAAATTACTGGACGTTAGGAGGAGGTAAAGAAAGAAAAGTGCCTATGCAATTCCTGGAGCATAATTACGAATTATTGAGCATTATTGAGCGCTATAGAGAAGTGGAGCAACATACTGAGACGATGAAGGAAGTCACATGCCAGCTACGATGATCTTCTCCAACACTACTGCTGCTAGTACCACCACCACAACAAGCCTAAACTAAGATGATCTCTAACCCTACTGCTGCTAGTACCACCACCACAACAACACTAACTAAGATGATCTCCAACACTACTGCTTTTAGCACCACCATAACAACAAGACTAAACTAAGGTAATCTCCAACACTACTGCTGCTAGCACCACCATAACAACAAGACTAAACTAAGGTAATCTCCAACACTACTGCCGCTAACACCACCATAACAACAAGACTAAACTAAGGTATTCTTCAACACTACTGTTGATAGCACTACCATAACAACAATACTAAACTAAGAGGATCTCCAACACTACTGTTGCTAGACTAAACTAAGATGACCTAAGATTCGGCTAGACTTCCACAGCCACCACAGCCATGGCCCCTATTACAGATGTAGTAGAGGAGTCCTCTTCGGGGAAAATATTGGCCTCCTGGAAACAGATAGGGGTGTGTCTGGCTTGGCTATCGAAGACCGTAGTGCAGCTGTAGGATCTGCACAAATTGGGAATGCATCCAGTACGAATTGTATCCAACCAAAAGCAAAATGGTGCAAATTCTATGCTTGGGGCATCTGTAAGCATGGAATATCAGGGAAAACAAATGGGACATGCAACTTTGAGCATCCCAAAAAATGCCGCCACCTTCTGTCTAAAGGAGTGTGTCGTTTTACCTCTTGCAAAAATATCCACCCTGAGATGTCTCACTCTTCGGTCCTCAAAAAACAATGTTACAACACCAACTGACCCGCATACTACTTAAAAGGGACCAGGAGGTACACGCCGTAAAACAAATCATAGTAGTTACAGTAGTTACGACAACTCCATTCCATGTGATTTTTACTGGTAGGAAACGAAGACAGAAAATGGAAAGGAATAACCAAAATAGTTCACCACCTTGGAGCCTTGTTGGACTGAAGGTATAGCCATTGGCCCCTCCAGACTTACAACTAATGATGCCAACAACAAAATCCTCCCAACAAACATGCAACACGACCTCATTTATATTTGCTAATATAGAGGACCTTAAGCCATCCACCACCAACAAAATACCTTTCATTAGTGGACTTCTTGGGGAGTCCAATGCACTGTTTGCAGCCTTCACAGAGACCCACGCAAAGATTACTCTGACAATGAAATATGGATACCCGGGTTAAACCTTTAAAGATGCTACAGAAAGAACAGGCAACAAGGTGGGGTTGGCCTGTATGTCAAAGAGTTGCTCATTTGCACGGAGATACTGAACACCACAAATGATGTAGTTGAAGTTCTAACAATAAAAATCGAGAACCAAAACTTAGTCATTGTGCTTGTATATAAGCCACCATATGCAACTTCCCAACAGTTCAAAGGACAGCTATCGAAAACTGATTACTGTCTGGAAAACCTTCCAGCCCCATCCCCAAACATCTTGCTGCTTGGTGACTTCAATTTAAGACATACAAAAGGGGAGAATGTAGCAAATAATGTCGCAGCAGAAATAATCCCTGGAGGCAGTTCAGATGAAAAGTCACACACACATGAGCTTCTGAATTTCCGCGATAAACACACCCTAAGTCAGTAGATAGTGAAGCCAACAAGACTGGAGAACACACTCGACCTTATTTTTCACAAATAATGAGGACCTGGTAAGAAACATAACAATATAAAAAACAACTAATTCTAATCACAATCTAACTGAAGTCCAGATTTACATGCACAGGAGTCCCGATCAGCATAATGCATAGAGCTATGAGGGAACCTTCACCAAATTCAGCTTCAACAGCAAGAACATCAACTGGGACCAGGTAAACTTCCTAAATGAAACATGTTGGGAAGATATCTTAAATAACATGGACCCTAACCAATGCCTTGAAAAAATCAACTTTCTGGCAGCTGAAATATGTTCAAGGGATATTCCCCTAAGAAAAAAGAAGAGAAGAAGTAAACTGGAGAGAGACGCTTCCTCTACAGGAGAAGGCGAAGAATCACTGAGCTCCTCAAGAATGCTAGATTATCTGAAACACGGAAGGAAACGTTAATCAGGGAAGTGGAAAATATTGAGCTTAAGTTAAAGGATTCATACAGGATCCAGGAGAGACAAGAGGAGCTAAAAGCGATTAGTGAAATTGAAAGAAATCGAAATATTTCTTTTCATATGCCAAAAACAAGGGAAAAACCACATCTAGTATAGGATCCGTGCTCAGACAGGATGGATCTTACACAGACGACAACATAGAAATGAGTGAGATACTGAAAATCTCAATATGACTCTGTGTTCAGCGAGTCACAAATCAGTCTAAAGATATACAATCCAAATAATTTTTTTTTTAATGAGCCCCAAAACCCTGCCAGTGAATGTCAAATTTCTGACATAAACATAACTCCACTAGACTTTGAGAAAGCCACTAACAACATGTCCATGCACTCAGCTCCCAGGCCCAGACTCGTGGAACTCTGTATTCATTAAGAACTGCAAAAAAAACCCTTTCACGGCCCCTAAGTATGCTATGAGAAGGAGCATAGACACAGGTGAGATTTCATAGTCACTAAAAACAACGGATATAGCCCCACTCCATAAAGGTGGCAGCAAAATAGTATACACAGATTTTGCAAAAGCCTTTGGTGTAATAGCACACAAAATGCGTGTTAAAGGGATAACTAGCAAGCGAACACAAAGAGTAGTGGTAAACAGAGTTAAATCGGAAACTGCCATAGTGAAGAGCTTTGTTCCACAAGGCACAGTACACGCCCCTATCTTGTTCCTCATCCTCATATCGGACATAGCCAGATGTAAACCTTAGCACCGTATCATCCTTCACAGACGATACTAGGATCTGCATGAGAGTGTCATCCACTGAGGACACGGCAAATGTCCAAGAAGATATAAACAAAGTTTTCCAATGGGCAACGGAGAACAATATGATGCTCAGTGAAGACAAATTCCAACTACTCCGTTATGGAAAACTGAAGGAAATAATAACTAGAACTGAGTATACTACAAACTCTAATCACACAACAGAGCGGAAAAGTAACGTGAAGGACCTGGGAGTGGTAATGTCTGAGGGTCTCACCTTCAAGGATCACAACAATGTCATTCCCTGTAGGTGTGGTAATGAGACCCATTCACAGGAGGCCAGTCGATTCACGAACACATTTCCTTTTTAATGTCACTGTTCACTAGCAGAATAGTACCTGGTGTTATCATCTCCATTCAAGGGCAGGGATTAAGACCAAGGAAATAATTACAGATGAACCACTGACGTTTTAGGGTTCCATGCTAACCACTTTAAAATCAACGAAACACTGGAAAAACTTGATAGTGGACTAATGGAACGTTCAAGGCAGATACAAGCATATCCTTCAAATCACTACCTGGAGTCCTGAAGGTCTGGTTCATAATCTGCACTCAGAAAATCAATCTACGAATAACAAAAGAACTTCACTGCACATACTCCATCAAAAAATACGGGGACACACTTAGTACACTGACAGAATCAATGGTAACGGGCAGAGATACAGTTCAACACTCCCTAAGATCAGGGTTGGTTTACTGCATAGTCACCCCTGAATTGACTTCAAAAGGGACGACAGATCCCGTAAAAATGTCGGCCGATTAGTCACGAGCAAATGGGGCTCGACGTTAGACTCACTCAGCCAGCAGTATTACCTAGGCCCTGTTGATCAAATGGGCCGGATCACCAGAGCCTGGTCATTGGACCGGCGGCCGCGTACGGTGATCGCTAATCCACCGGCTGGAAAGACCCTACGTATCCACACGTATATTCCAGGTAGACACTACTGCTGCTAGTACCACTACAGGAAAACTGAACTTGGTGTCATCATAGGCCTGTTAGGAGTCAGGCTGGTACACTAGCTAGCTAGTTACGCACAACCACCCACAACTCACACCACCACCACCCACAACTTACACCAGTCCACCCACCAGTTAGTCAACCCGCCTGCCAGCCAACTAGCACGTCCCCTCACCGTCCATTACTTCGTTAAGAGACAGTGACTGTTGCTGGGGTGGGAGTGGGGTGGGATGGGTTCGCAAGACTGGACTGGGTGATTATGGCACCTATCAGCGTGGGACATAAGGACTAGTGTGTGTGTCTTGCCAAGTGCTGGAGGAATCTTAACAAAGAGCTCTCAACTTCACCCTGGGGGAGGGGAGAGTCATCTCTTCGCCCCTTCCTCCTCCTCCTCAGTTTTTTGTGTGGTTCACCGTATCAAAGACCTTCCTGAAAGCCTAACAATGTGCAGTCAGCCTACGTGTCTACTGTTTCTTTGTAATACTCTAAATCTCTAGCAGGTTCAGGAAGTAATATTTTTCTTTTATGTCTTCATATTTATCCCCAGGTTGTCAAACAATCTCTTTTAATCACGGTTTTCAACACTATGTAGTATGCAGGTCAGTGATAACAGCCTCTGGTGTAATTTTGCCTGTCTATCTTGTTCAGAAAATGTTGGTACCACCTCTGTTGTGTTCCAGCTGTCACACTGTTACTGCCACCTCTGTAATGATGCTATTGTCACACATTAAACTTTTTCAACAGGTCCTCATAAGCAATATTGCCAGTCACAAGGAATCGTAACAGTTGCACAAGCCTGGGCAGCATGGGGTTTAGAACAGGTCGCTCCTGCCTGTCACAGTGGCTAGACCATTACAACATGGCCCTGGACGCAGGGAAGACAGGTTTAATGTTGATGTGGTGTACACTGATTTTTCAAAAGCCTTCGACATGTGCTACCATGATGTGATAATACACAAAAAAAAAAAAATATGCAGAAGAAATAACTGGGAAAGTAAGCAGATGGATATTTAAGTATTTAATAAACCCAGAGAGTAGCAACAGAGTCAAGTCTGAGGCTGCCACAGTTAAAAGCTCTGTTCCTCAAGACACTAAAGCTGCTTCTGTTTCTCATTCTTGTATCCAACATAGACAATAACAAATCATAGTACCGTTACATCCTTCGTTGATGACACCAAAATCTCTGAGTGGCAACCATAGATGATAGCTAATCTTCAAGCAGATATCAACCAAGTCTTCAAGTGAACCTCAGACAACAATATGATGGTCAATGAGGACAAATTTATACAAATTTCAGTTGTTCTGAAAGACTGGAGGGAACAAAGACTGTAACGACGTCCAGGATAAACTCGATCATTCAACAGAGCAAAAGTTTCTTATGCAAGACTTAGGAGTGACAATGTGAGAGGATTTCACATCCAAGAGCCCTTCACCAGGAACAAGATCTCCTCCCTGGATCATGTTCCCTTCACCAGGAACAAGATCTCCTCCCTGGATCATGTTCCCTTCACCAGAACAAGATCTCCTCCCTGGATCATGTTCCCTTCACCAGGAACAAGATCTCCTCCCTGGATCATGTTCCCTTCACCAGGAACAAGATCTCCTCCCTGGATCATGTTCCCTTCACCAGGAACAAGATCTCCTCCCTGGATCATGTTCCCTTCACCAGGAACAAGATCTCCTCCCTGGATCATGTTCCCTTCACCAGGAACAAGATCTCCTCCCTGGATCATGTTCCCTTCACCAGGAACAAGATCTCCTCCCTGGATCATGTTCCCTTCACCAGGAACAAGATCTCCTCCCTGGATCATGTTCCCTTCACCAGGAACAAGATCTCCTCCCTGGATCATGTTCCCTTCACCAGGAACAAGATCTCCTCCCTGGATCATGTTCCCTTCACCAGGAACAAGATCTCCTCCCTGGATCATGTTCCCTTCACCAGGAACAAGATCTCCTCCCTGGATCATGTTCCCTTCACCAGGAACAAGATCTCCTCCCTGGATCATGTTCCCTTCACCAGGAACAAGATCTCCTCCCTGGATCATGTTCCCTTCACCAGGAACAAGATCTCCTCCCTGGATCATGTTCCCTTCACCAGGAACAAGATCTCCTCCCTGGATCATGTTCCCTTCACCAGGAACAAGATCTCCTCCCTGGATCATGTTCCCTTCACCAGGAACAAGATCTCCTCCCTGGATCATGTTCCCTTCACCAGGAACAAGATCTCCTCCCTGGATCATGTTCCCTTCACCAGGAACAAGATCTCCTCCCTGGATCATGTTCCCTTCACCAGGAACAAGATCTCCTCCCTGGATCATGTTCCCTTCACCAGGAACAAGATCTCCTCCCTGGATCATGTTCCCTTCACCAGGAACAAGATCTCCTCCCTGGATCATGTTCCCTTCACCAGGAACAAGATCTCCTCCCTGGATCATGTTCCCTTCACCAGGAACAAGATCTCCTCCCTGGATCAAGTTCCCTTCACCAGGAACAAGATCTCCTCCCTGGATCAAGTTCCCTTTACCAGGATAAAGACCTCCTACCTGGATCAAGTTCCCTTCACCAGGATCAAGACCTCCTCCCTGGATCATGTTCCCTTCACCAGGATCAAGACTTCCTCCCTGGATCAAGTTCCCTTTACCAGGATAAAGACCTCCTACCTGGATCAAGTTCCCTTCACCAGGATCAAGGCCTTCTCCCAGGATAAAGTTCCCTTCACCGGGATCAAGTTCCCTTGACCAAGATCAAGACCTCCTCCTCCCTGGATAAAGTTCCCTTCACCAGGATCAAAACCTCCTCCTCCTCCCTGGATCAAGTTCCCTTCACTAGGATCAAGACCTCCTCCCTGGATCAGTTCCCTTCACCAGGATCAAGACCTCCTCCCTGGATCAAGTTCCCTTCACCAGGATCAAGACCTCCTACCTGGATCAAGTTCCCTTCACCAAGATCAAGACCCCCCTGGATCAAGTTCCCTTCACCAGGATCAAGACCTCCCTGGATTAAATTCTCTTCACCAAGATCAAGACCTCCCTGGATCAAGTTCCCTCCATCAGGATCAAGACCTCCCTGAATCGAGAATCCTTCACCGGGATCAAGACCTCCCTGGATCAAGTTCCCTTCACCAGGATCAAGACCTCCTCCCTGGATCAAGTTCCCTTCACCAAGATCAAGACCACACTGATTAAAAACCCCTCACCAGGATCAAGACCTTTTCCCTGGATCAAAAGCCCCTCACAATGACCAAGACCTCACTGGATCGAGAACCCTTCACCAGGATCAAGACCCTGGATCAAGAACTCTTCACTAGAATCAAAATCCTGGATCAGAAACCCTTCACAACGATCAAGACTCAGAACCGTCCATCTGTTAGCTACAGTTTTCAAATACCATCTAAGGTTTTTTTGTTTATAACTTCAAAATCGTCTTCAAATTTCAAATTTTCTTGATCAACTTCCCAACTTAGGAATCACCCAGTGAACGAGTTACATTGTTATTCATGATATAGTTACATACATCCACAGGCACAAGATGGTGATAGTGATGGTGGTGATAGTGATGATGGAAGGATGGTGGTGATAGTGATGATGGGAGGATGGTGGTGATAGTGATGATGGAGGATGGTGGTGATAGTGATGATGGGAGGATGGTGGTGATAGTGATGATGGGAGGATGGTGGTGATAGTGATGATGGGAGGATGGTGGTGATAGTGATGATGGGAGGATGGTGGTGATAGTGATGATGGGAGGATGGTGGTGATAGTGATGATGAGAGGATGGTGGTGATAGTGATGGTAGTGATAGTGATGGTGGGAGGATGGTACTGATAATGATAGTGGGAGGATGGTGGTGATAGTGATGATGGGAGGATGGTGGTGATAGTGATGATGGGAGGATGGTGGTGATAGTGATGATGGGAGGATGGTGGTGATAGTGATGATGGGAGGATGGTGGTGATAGTGATGATGGGAGGATGATGGTGATAGTGATGATGGAGGATGGAGGTGATAGTGATGGTAGTGATAGTGATGGTGGGAGGATGGTACTGATAATGATAGTGGGAGGATGGTGGTGATAGTGATGATGGGAGGATGGTGGTGATAGTGATGATGAGAGGATGGTAGTGATAGTGATGCTGGTGATAGTGATGATGGGAGGATGGTGGTGATAGTGATGATGGGAGGATAGTGATGGTGGGAGGATGGTAGTGATAATGATAGTGGGAGGATGGTGGTGATGGTGGCAATTTTAGCTTAAATAGCAACGCTCTTCTTGCCGAATAAGGGAAGCAAAAATTTGTGTATGCAATAATTTCGCAAAAATCATTCTAAACCTAACGAAAAATATATATTTCATTGTGTTTGTTTATTATTAAATTATTGAAAACTTATCTAAAATATATTTAGTTGGATTAGGCTAAATTAAATTGTCCTTGTTATAATAAGGTTAGGTAAGTTTTCCAAGGTTCTTTTGGTACAAAATTATTAATTTTTACATTAACATAAATGAAAATAAATGTAACTTTAAACGTATAAGAGAAAAATTTAGAAGAACTTAATTATATATATATATATATTTTTATATATATATTATTATAATATATATAAAAAATATATATATATATATATTAAAATATATATATATTGTGTGTGTGTGTTAATTCATACATACATTATTCCTTCTCATCGCTAGTGGAAATTCTCTTTTTTCGCCAGAACGTACCTTAATGGTGGCCTCTCCTGGTGGGCCCCTCCTGGTGGTCCTCTCCTGGTGGCCCTCTCCTGGTGGCCCTCTCCTGGCACCTGCCCAATCTCACTCCCTCTATGACAGGGGATCGTAATCTCAACATCTTTTTTTTTTTTTTGAGAAATGGTTTTCTTAACCATTTCAGGGCTACTCCCTTAATACTTCCCTGTTTCCTGGCAATATTCTTCCCATTATTTCTTGGTTCTACTCTTCCTCCTCTTCCTTAAACCTATTCCACCTTTGTCTTCCCTTCCTAATCCCCTTCCATTATCATCCTCTGGTTACTGATTCTCGTGATAGCTGCAACTACTATTAAGAGAGCTTCAACTACAACTATACTGAGAGAGCTTCAACTGTTACTGAGAGAGCTTCAACTGTTACTGTGAGAGCTTCAACTACTGCTATACTCTGTTGATCTGTGTAGACAGTGAACCGAGACGCTCTACAGTACACTAGACGCACTACAGTAGACGCTCTACTGTACACTTGCTGTGTACAGTAACTGTACACAGCAAGTGCGCTTGCTAGCGACCACCACGAAGACAACACTAACTTAGCTCTGCTACTCAAGGTGATCACAAAGATTCGACTCTTAAAGGGGCTCCCATCCACTGCTTACAAAGATGTTTCTTCCCGGGATGAGCGAGGACAGTGAGGACCCCACTGGATATAAGTCAACTTGAATTTTTGTGTTATCCCAAGTATTGTACACTATGTATGATAACTGCACTTGTGTGTACCTGTGCCTATATAAACTTACGGATTTAAGCCAACCTCTCTGACCGCCACACATACGCATCGAGGAGGCCATAGTGCAGCAGAGGAGAGCATACGAACATTAAATAATACTGAAAGCCTCGCACGATAAACAAAGTGGTGCTCCCTGACTTCCTCCTGCGCCGGGAGCGCAGCGTAAGCTAGGTTACCTGTGCTATACGAGCATGCAGATTTAATTGTAAGAGAAGGATGGCAATGACTTGATACTGTATCAGTGATTCATAATACAGTTACCATAACAATAAGGTTGTATTCTGTATTATGGAAGCTACAACTAAGTCGGATAAACAAAGTTCACTCTGAACTTTCTTGGGACCATAAAAAGAAAACTAATAATATTTGTTACACATTAAACTGCGGGCCAAATAATCACAACAACAACAACCACATCCACAACAACCACAACCGTAACAACAACCACAACAACAACAATAAACACAACAGCAACCACAACAATAACAACCAGAACAACAAACAAAAATTAAACGTCTCACCTGATTCTCCCCAAAAATAAAAACATTTAATTAAAGTTCTACAAAATTGTTCGAGATATGAAACAATATTGTGTGAGATAATACTTGTTGGATAGTTTATGTACACGCGTATATTGTCACGGATGTTTTTACTGACGATGTGATGCTTCGGGGAGGTTCTAAAAATATGCAAGGGCTAGTAAAGGAATTCAGAAGCGTATGTAAAATAAAGGAATTTAAATGTGAACACAGGAAAGATCAAGGTGATGAGAGTAACACTCTGGAGTAACAATCTGGAGTAACAATCTGGAGTAACAATCTGGAGTAACAATCTGGAAGTGGACTTGTCGGAAGGTGATTCTATGAGAGATGAAGTGAACCACAGAACTGGTGAATGGGGGGAAGAGGTGAGAGATGTAGTGAGGCATCTGTGGAAACAAAAAGCTTTATCCATGGAAGTAAAAAAGGGAATGTAACAGAGTATAGTTGACATGAACACTGTTGTGTGGGTGTGAAACATGGGTTTTAAATGTCACAGTGAGGATGATGCTGGATGCAGTGGTGTGAAGTTTTAGCTTCGAGACAAGATGATGATATGGGATTACAAAAAGTATTATCCAGGGAGCTGATGAAGGTTACTGAGGTGGAGTCAACATTTAGGTACGATGGAGCAAAATAGGATGAATAAGAGGGCGTATAAATTTCCGGTGGAGACAAGGAGGGGCAGGAGCAGGGGTCGTCCCTGGAAGGGCTTTACGGAGGGTGTAAAGGAGCTTTAGAGAACTAGGGGCATGAATATCCAACAGGATTTTTTAAGCGCATTAAATCGGAATTTTATGACTTGACGGGCTGTTGGAGTGTGAGCAAGGTAACATTTATGAAGGGATTCAAGAAAACCAGTCAGCCGGACTTGAGTCCTGGAGGTGGGAGTACAGTGCCTGCACTCTGGCGGTGGTAAGGATGCTGCAATTCGGAGGGCCAGCTGAACTGTGATGTTAGTACACTTCTGACAAAACAGCGAGTGAATGAATGATGGTGAATGTCTTTCCTCTTTTAAGAGTCACGCTACCTCGGTGAGAAACGACCAGTATGTTAAATATAGAGTTGCAAAGAGTGTGCAACCTGCGGTAAAACAATATATGATCAACAGTGTCCTATGATGGTTTTAGTGATAATCAATAAAAAGAATATTTGCGCGTGCTGGAATATGAAGAATAAATATATTGAAAGAAGTGATTATAAAAACATATGAAATAAACGAGTCACTATCAGCATATTCAGCTGAGAGTAATAATAAGTTCAGCAGAAATAAATGAGGCGAGGAAACCTAGCACACAAATGGATTTGTCTGTTAAGAATGAAAGTGGTGAGAGGGTGGACACGGAGGGTGGACACGGAGGGTGGACACGGAGGGTGGACACGGAGGGTGGACACGGAGGGAAAAGTATTAGAGCGATGCAGAGAATATTCTAAGAATTTGTAGAAAGCAGATGATGAAACGAGAGGGAAAAAAAATACTGTTAGGGTAGGAAGGACTGAGAATCTCTACTGGGTATCGAAAGAGGAAGCAGACGGAGTATACAACCTCACAGCGAAGACTGATGTTCGCACTGCTGGAGAGCCTTTGACACTCTCCCACCAGAGTGAGATCCACAAGTTTATCTCATTAAGAGAAGAGAGCTTTTGAATCCGTCACAAGTAACAGGCACAGCCTTTCAAGGTTGCGTATTAGGACCATTACTATTCTTGATATAGGTAAATGGCCGGCCAGAGGGTACTGAACTATATACTTTTACGTGCCAATTAGAACAGTACGAAGGTAGACAGAAATATATTAAATGAAGACTTAAATTGTATGGACGATCCAACATGGGTTTAACCCCAGCTATGCGGATCCCGAGTCCAGACGTTCACAGCTAAAACAGAACAATTGGGAAGATTTAACTACTAAGAGAAATTAAAGGAACTGAATAAAACACAACATAGAGAATTTGACAGAACTGATAAGAATAGGTTTGATTATAGATAGAAGAGGGACAAGACAGAACCAAAAAATCAAATGATATGAGCTACAGGAATGTTTAGCAAATACCAACACAGTCTCTGAGTGGTAACACAGTGGAATATACTGGATGAATTGGTAGAAACACACTCCAAAGTTTCAAGAACAGATATAATACGGCTTACTGGTCCAGGAACCAGATTAGTTGGTTAACTGGAGGTTAAGAGGTGAACATCCCTACCTACAACTTCCTGAGTGAATATGATCGTAAACAATACCACCGACAAGTTGATGATTAAGACACACGTGCAATAATTATATCTCTACTCTTTCTGTTGCTTACGTATTCGACTGACGAAGCCTACTGTGTAGGCGAAACGTATCGGATTACAAACTCCAGAGTACATGGACGACCTCACAACCCATAACCAACATCCACTGGTAGGTGTTAAGGCAGTTCCGCGTCCTTTTCCAATATAACTTTCTAGAATTTTTCCCATTTTAACATTCCTTCCATGGCCCACGACACACGCCATATGGGATCCAAGGCAAAAATTTTGTACCTCTCGTAAACCCAATGTTCGATCTCTTCCCTCCTGAGCCTCACAACGGAGGAGATGTAGACAAAGCAAGAATAACAACTACCTGAGATGCTTGATGCAGCCTCGCAAACATTATGTACACCACACACACACACACACACACACACACACACACACACACACACACACACACACACACACACACACACACACACGCACACACGCACACACACACACACACACACACAAACATCGGAACTCAAAAGCGGGTGGTTGGCCCCACGACTGTCACTGACACAACCATCTTTGCCCACCTCACCAGCTTCAAGCTGTCACTGACACAACCATCTTTGCCCACCTCACCAGCTTCAAGCTGTCACTGACACAACCATCTTTGCCCACTCACCAGCTTCAAGCTGTCACTGACACAACCATCTTTGCCCACCTCACCAGCTTCAAGCTGTCACTGACACAACCATCTTTGCCCACCTCACCAGCTTCAAGCTGTCACTGACACAACCATCTTTGCCCACCTCACCAGCTTCAAGCTGTCACTGACACAACCATCTTTACCCACCTCACCAGCTTCAAGCTGTCACTCACACAACCATCTTTACCCACCTCACCAGCTTCAAGCTGTCACTCACACAACCATCTTTGCCTACCTCACCAGCTTCAAGCTGTCACTCACACAACCATCTTTGCCCACCTCACCAGCTTCAAGCTGTCACTGACACAACCATCTTTACCTACCTCGCCAGCTTCAAACAGAGAGGCTAAAAATTGGGACATGGAAAAAGAGGTGTCAGCTTAGGCTGTGAAACAGCTTCAAAGGCTTCACAGCCTCACCTGGGAATGACAGCCAGCAGAGTTTTTAAGAACGGCTGGTGAAAAAACGTAAACAAAGGCGATTTACCCCGAGGGGGAAGAGAGAGAGAGACGGGAGAGAGAAGGAAGGAGAGGGATATACGAGGAAGGTGATCACAAAGGGGAGAAGTGTAATTGGGATAATTTGCTCACACAGCTCCTCCTCCGCCATGCTGAAAATTATCAGGCTTAAACTTATCAGCTTTTAACGTGAATTCATCGAAGCTTTTACTCGGGGAATTTTCACCCCCCCCCCCCCATTGCCAGGATTATCAGCCCCCTTCTCAGGATTATCAGCCCCATGTCAGGATTATCAGCCCCCCTTGTCAGGATTTTCACCCCTACTTGTCACGTTTATCACCTCTTGCCAGGATTATCAGCCCCTTGTGAGGAGTATCAGCCATCTCGCCAGGATTATCAGCTCCCTTGTCAGGATTATTAGCCCCCTAGGCAAGACTATCACCCTTTGTCAGGATTATTAGCCCCACTGCCAAGATTATCAGCCACCTTGCCAGTATTATCAGCCCCTTGCAAGGATTATCAGCCCCCTTGCCAAGATTATCAGTCCAGTTACAACGATTCCCGTACTATGAACGGAAGCACAAGAACAAATCCATGGTGTGGACGGCAGCACAAGAACAAATCCATGGTGTGGACGGCAGCACAAGAACAAATCCACGTTGTGGACGGCAGCACAGGAACAAATCCATGGTGTGAACGGCAGCACAAGAACAAATCCATGGTGTGGACGGCAGCACAAGAACAAATCCATGGTGTGGACGGCAGCACAAGAACAAATCCATGGTGTGGACGGCAGCACAAGAACAAAGCCGTGTTGTGGACGGCAGCACAAGAACAAATCCATAGTGTGGACGGTAGCACAAGAACAAATCCATGGTGTGGACGGCAGCACAAGAACAAATCCATGGTATGGACGGCAGCACAAGAACAAATCCATCGTATGGACGGTAGCACAAGAACAAATCCATGGTGTGGACGGCATCACAAGAACAAATCCATGGTATGTACGGAAGCACAAGAACAAATCCATGGTATGGACGGCAGCACAAGAACAAATCCAAAGGTATGGACGGCAGCACAAGAACAAATCCATGGTATGGACGGCAGCACAAGAACAAATCCATGGTATGGACGGCAGCACAAGAACAAATCCATGGTATTGACGGCAGCACAAGAACAAATGCATGGTGTGGACGGCAGCACAAGAACAAATCCATGTTGTGGTCGGCAGCACAAGAACAAATCCATGGTGTGGACGGCAGCACAAGAACAAATCCATGTTGTGGACGGCAGCACAAGAACAAATCCATGGTATGGACGGCAGCACAAGAACAAATCCATGGTGTGGACGGCAGCACAAGAACAAATCCATGGTGTGGACGGCAGCACAAGAACAAATCCATGGTGTGGACGGCAGCACAAGAACAAAGCCGTGTTGTGGACGGCAGCACAAGAACAAATCCATAGTGTGGACGGTAGCACAAGAACAAATCCATGGTGTGGACGGCAGCACAAGAACAAATCCATGGTATGGACGGCAGCACAAGAACAAATCCATCGTATGGACGGTAGCACAAGAACAAATCCATGGTGTGGACGGCATCACAAGAACAAATCCATGGTATGTACGGAAGCACAAGAACAAATCCATGGTATGGAGGGCAGCAAAAAACAATCCATGGATGGAGGGCAGCACAAGAACAAATCCATGGTATGGACGGCAGCACAAGAACAAATCCATGGTATGGACGGCAGCACAAGAACAAATCCATGGTATTGACGGCAGCACAAGAACAAATGCATGGTGTGGACGGCAGCACAAGAACAAATCCATGTTGTGGTCGGCAGCACAAGAACAAATCCATGTTGTGGACGGCAGCACAAGAACAAATCCATTTGTGGACGGCAGCACAAGAACAAATCCATGGTATGGACGGCAGCACAAGAACAAATCCATGGTGTGGACGGCAGCACAAGAACAAATCCATGGTATGGACGGCAGCACAAGAACAAATCCAGTTGTGGAGGGCAGCACAAGAAAAAAATCCTGTTGTGGACGGCAGCACAAGAACAAATCCATGTTGTGGACGGCAGCACAAGAACAAATCCATGGTATGGACGGCAGCACAAGAACAAATCCATGTTGTGGACGGCAGCACAAGAACAAATTCATGGTGTGGACGGCAGCACAAGAACAAATCCATGGTGTGGACGGCAGCACAAGAACAAATCCATGGTGTGGACGGCAGCACAAGAACAAATCCATGGTGTGAACGGCAGCACAAGAACAAATCCATGGTGTGGACGGCAGCACAAGAACAAATCCATGGTGTGGACGGCAGCACAAGAACAAATCCATGGTGTGGACGGCAGCACAAGAACAAATCCATGGTATGGACGGCAGCACAAGAACAAATCCATGGTGTGGACGGCAGCACAAGAAAAAATCCATGGTGTGGACGGCAGCACAAGAACAAATCCATGGTGTGGACGGCAGCACAAGAACAAATCCATGGTGTGGACGGCAGCACAAGAACAAATCCATGGTGTGAACGGCAGCACAAGAACAAATCCATGGTGTGAACGGCAGCACAAGAACAAATCCATGGTGTGAACGGCAGCACAAGAACAAATCCATGGTGTGGACGGCAGCACAAGAACAAATTCAGGTGTGGCCCGGCAGCCAAGAACAAATCCATGGTGTGGACGGCAGCACAAGAACAAATCCATGGTGTGGACGGCAGCACAAGAACAAACCCCATGGTGTGAGGGCAGCACAAGAACAAAATCCATGGGTGGACGGCAGCACAAGAACAAATTCATGGTGTGGACGGCAGCACAAGAACAAATCCATGGTGTGGACGGCAGCACAAGAACAAATCCATGGTGTGGACGGCAGCACAACAATGTCTGTGCTTACATTGATGTAATTCTTCCGTCAATCTTGAAAAGATTATACAAGACTAATGAAAAGATTGACGGAATGATTACATCGACTTCAGGCTGAGGGACTGACTACCTCAAACTCCTTCTGATCTTCACCAATCTTCTATGTATAGGACTGATGAAGCCACTATGTGGTGAAACGTTTCCTCAACAAAGATACCCAAGTGTTGCACATGTGTCTAATTTACCCAGCAAGCGGGTTAACAGGAGTGCCACGGGTTTTTATATATATATATATATGTATATATATTATATATATATATATTATATATATATATATATAATATATATATATATTATATATAATTATATATATATATATATATAAAATATATTTAACAATTCGGCCGTCTCCCACCGAGGCAGGGTGACCCAAAAAGAAAGAAAATCCCCCAAAAGAAAATACTTTCTTCATCATTCAACACTTTCACCACACTCACACGTAATCACTGTTTTTGCAGAGGTGCTCAGAACACAACAGTTTAGAAGTATATACGTATAAAAATACACAATATATCCCTCCAAACTGACAATATCCTGAACCCCTTCTCTCCTATTACAATGACATTGTCTCATTGTTTACTTATCTCCTAATATTATAATGACACTGATGCTAGACGCAGAAACACCTAAGTTGCATTCAACATTATCCTTCACAATACTGTCTTCAGCTAATTCATCAACTTCATCATGAAGGACTCGTTTAATGTGTGATGGTATCCATAAGAAATGAACATTAACTTCTTTCTGAGTTTTTATTATCTATTCGAGTCTTCTGTAATGATCGTATAGTTAGTGTTGTTAGGGAGAAAACAATTTCCCTGTTTCTCTTTCCACTCAGGAAATTTCCCTACGTACTGCTATACAATGTTAGGGTCATAAGCTATCCCAGGAGAATGTTCATACAAAAAAATCGTCTTTTAAATCGAAAGTGGTTAACTATTTGACTTTCTAGAGCAAGAAACATTATGTTTAAGTGTTTAATAAGACAAGGGAGAGAGAGCGAGGGTGTGACTCAGGAAGAAGGGAAAAGACAGGGAGAGAGAGAGAGACAGGTAGAAGTGGAAACACGGGTAAAGGGGGAGAAGTGGGAAGACAGGGAGAAGGGGGAAGACAGGGAGAAGGGGGAAGACAGGGAGAAGGGGGAAGACAGGAGAAGGGGGAAGACAGGGAAAAGGGGGAAGACAGGGAGAAGGGGAAGACAGGGAGAAGGGGGAAGACAGGGAGAAGGGAGAAGACAGGGAAAAGGGGGAAGACAGGGAGAAGGGGGAAGACAGGGAAAAGGGAGAAGACAGGGAAAAGGGGGAAGACAGGGAGAAGGGGGAAGATAGGGAGAAGGGAGAAGACAGGGAAAAGGGGGAAGACAGACCATAACACACTAATTTCATCTAAGCCTTATTTACCAATCTCATAACTTTGCTGTAGTGTTTACGTATATACCAGCCTGACACTAGTCTGACACCAGCCTGACACCAGCTTGACACCAGCCTGACACCAGCTTGACACCAGCCTGACACCAGCTTGACACCAGCCTGACACCAGCTTGACACCAGCCTGACACCAGCTTGACACCAGCCTGACACCAGCTGTGTTCTTGCAAGCTGCAACTGTAAACTAGAGAGTGGAACATACAACATACCAACATCATGTAGCCATGGTAGTAGCATGTAAGGTGACGTCACTCTCGTGTCAGAGCTGCTACCACCTACAGCCAGGTGGCAGCACCATGCTGAGGAAGGGATAATGATGGAGGTTGGTGGAGAAGGAAAGAGGGAAGGGTGAGAGAGAAGAAATGAGGAAGACAGTGGAGCATGTATCCAGCAACAACTGAGACACACGGTGTGTGTGTGTGTGTGTGTGTACTCACTATTGGTGGTTGCAGGGGGTCGGGACATAGGTCCTGGATCCCTGCCTACTAGTACGAATCTCTCTCTCCCTGCTCCATGAGCTTATCCATACCGTCGTCTTAAAACAGTGTATGGTTCCGCCGTCCACTACGTCACTTGCCAGACTATTCCAACCTTAAAGACAACTCTAGACTACAAGAACTACTTCGCTAACATATCTTTGACTCATCTGAAGTCATCAACATCCTCCACCTGTGACTGCCTTGTTTCTGTTTCCCATCTTTGGAACATCCATTCTCCTCTGTCCAACCTTGTCAATTCCTCTGAGTAGTTGTATGTCGTTATAGGTCTTCCCCTAAACCTCCTGCCCTTCAGTGTCGTACCAGGCCGAATTACCTTAACCTTTCTTCGTATGAACATACCCCTTATCCTGGAACTAGCCTTGGTCAAACCATTGCACTCCCTCTAATTTCTTGACGTGTTTGGACCAAGTATGGGCTGCAGAACAGGGCTGCATACTCCAGTATGGGCCGGACGTACACGTGTACAGAGTCTTGAACGATTCCTTACTGAGGTATCGAACGCGCTATACTCCAGGTTTGCCAGTCGCCCATAATGCGCAACAGTTTATCTGGTTGATGTGCGCCTCATGAATGTGCTCGGTATTATACTCACCCCAAGATCCTTTTTCTTGAGTGAGGTTTGCAGTCAAAGACTGCAAACCTTACTCAAGGAGGTGTGTGTGTGTGTGTGAGCGTGCATACACACACACAGACCTGACAACACTAGGACCAAGTCCTATCATCTGTTTCCATAAGAAAGTTAGTTAAGGGCACTACATTATGCGACAGTGACTGCAAGAATCAGGTAGGAATATCAACACCTGAGGCAGATGACTGCTACTACCACAGGTGAACCTCCCATCTCTGCTTATTAAACACGTAATCTCTGTTAATGACAGGATGCAGCACACGACCTTCAACTTAACAGCTGTGTTCAGTTGTCAGAGAATTCAGGCCAGGTGCAAAGGTACGCTTAGTATTATGTAAATCCTTTACTCTAGTAACCTTGGAAATATCATCATTGTTCAATCTAAATTTGAACTACTAGTCAGGAGCCCAATGGTTCGATTCCCCGTCATGGAGAAGTACTTTGTCAGTTTCCTCACGTCAACTGTTGTGGGTCGCATCCTGGGGTAAGTGTTAGAAAAATCCTGTACCTGCTAGAATGTTATATGATGTGTAAGAGAGCACTCCAGTCTTGTGTGTAAGAGACTCCAGTACCTGCCGGAAATATTCAAGTGTTGGGTAGAAGTATTCGAGTACTTAACGATTATTCTTATTAGAATGGCACACACACACACACACACACACCCACATCACACACACACACCATACACACGACACACACAACACACACACACACACACACACACACACACACACACAAACTGCATATTTTCACACTTGTGTGTGTGGAGTGCCTCTCCCCAATCTGGAGTTCCCCCAATATGGATAACGTCCAGAGTTACACAAGAGTCAAGGTGCTGAGGAGAGCCGCATCTACTCTCGCACTTTCCTCTGTGTTTACTCAATTTCAGTTCTGCTTCATATAACCTCACACACACTTTCCATTTTTATTCACGTTTCCCTCCGCCTCCACAGCTGCTGTTTGTTCTCACAGCTTTTCACTTTCATCTCACTTTCATTAAGCGTTCCCCTTCAAGGGAACTCAGCTTAAAATCCACATACCTTGAAAAAAAAAATGAAAGTGAAACACTTTTCAAACAGACGCCGTCTCTTACACGACTACAACAAACACCGAGTTTTACAAGACAAACAAACACCGTGTTTTACAAGACTAAAACAAACACACCCGTGTTTAATAAGACTAAAACAAACCCCGTTTTTATAAAAAGACTTAAACAAACACTCCCGTGTTTAACAAGACTAAAACAAACACCGTGCTTAACAGACTAAAACAAACACCGACTTTAACAAAAGACTAAAACAAACACCGTCTTTACAAGACTAAAACAAACACCGTTTTTACAAGACTAAAACAAACACCGTGTTTTACAAGACTAAAACAAACACCGTTGTTTTACAAGACTAAAACAAACACACCGTGTTTTACAAAGACTAAAACAAAACACCGTGTATTTACAAGACTACAACAAACACCGTGTTTTCAAGACTAAAACAAACACCGTGTTTACAAGATTAAAACAAACACCGTGTGTTACAAGACTAAAACAAACACCGTGTTTTACAAGATTAAAACAAACACCGTGTGTTACAAGACTAAAAACAAACACCTGAAGACTTCTCAAACCTGCTCATGTTAGACTTTCTCAATTATAAACATTAAACTTCATAAACATTAACATTTACAAAACATCGTTAATATCATCAACATTAACGATATAATCATTAACATTATTAAACATCATTTATAACATCATTAATATTATAATCATGCATTAACATAATAAACAATAATTAACATTAACCGAACAAACATATAACGTGATAATATCAGGGTGTTTTTAAATACGACGTTTCACCCTAAGGTGTTGCTTCGCAAACGTTACGTCTGTGTTGTTTAATGTTGAAATGGTGTTTGAAATGGTTGCAAATAATCAAGTCCCCTGAAGTTCCACCTTATTTGCTACAGTCAGTGTTAACCTTCTTATATAAATGTTGTTACATATTTTATTAATTATACACATGTATACTTGCAATACAATCAAAAATAACCACTGTGAAAAAAAAACAGTGAATATCCCAGAATTTCGTGAGTGATGACGAAATTCTCTGGGAAAAATCAACTGTTTTTTCTTTTCACAGTGGTTAAAGTGCGTATTGTGATATCACCTGTATTACTACGTGTGATTTTATTGCACCTGTATACATGTATAACTAAGGCACATGTATACGACAAACACAGCAAACGAAATAAAATTATCACTTATTGTAAATTAATACGTTGCATACAAGTATACATCTCTTGCATATCTTGTAGGCCGGCGTTTATGTGTTGTAAATAAATATAATGCGTGTTGTATCCTTTAATACATGAATAATTCAGTGTGGGGTTAACCTGCAAGTGTTGTACACCTACAGGGTCTCATTTCTGGGTATATATAGGTTCACTGAGGGTAGAAGGCACTGTATATCGCAAGGGTTTAGGAACACACCAGGGGAGCTCAACAATCCATAAACAAAGTTAGACAGGAATGTAGACGAATGTCATGGAACCTATAAGTGATAAATTAGAGACCTTGCAACACTTGGTACATAGAAAGCCGTTTTTTATGCAGAGCATTTCGGGCAAATTAGGTCAATTTTGTTCCGGGATGCGACCCACACCATCCACTAAAAACCCAGGATGCGACCCACACCAGTCCACTAACACCCAGGATGCGACCCAAAACCAGTCCACTAACACCCGGGTACACATTTAGCGTGAGCAACAGGGACAGTAGTTGTCTTAAGGAAACACATCCTACTGTTTCCAGCCGTACCGAGGAAACGACCTCTGGACCTCAGTGTGTGGGCTGAGTGCGCTAACCAATCGAGCTACGGACAGAAACCAGCCAGTTGATAAGACACAAATAATACTGTAGTATCTTTATTGATAAAACGTCCGCCTGCGTAGACTTCATCGGTTGAATGCAAAGGGGGGATTAATAAAGTGGAAAATGAGGAAGTGAAGGGGTTCCCTCAGTTTTGATGGAATATGGTCAGTCTCTCAGCCTAAGACAGAGGCAAGACGTCACAGACTGAGGCAAGGCGTCACAGACTGAGGCAAGGCGTCACAGATACAGGCAAGGCGTCACAGACACAGGCAAGGCATCACAGACAGAGGCAAGGCATCACAGACACAGGCAAGGCATCACAGACAGAGGCAAGGCATCACAGGCAAGGGCCCGTCACAGACACAGGCAAGGCATCACAGACACAGGCAAGGCGTCATAGACACAGGCAAGGCATCACAGACACAGGCAAGACGTCACAGACTGAGGCAAGGCGTTCACAGACACAGGCAAGGCGTCACAGACTGAGGCAAGGCATCACAGACACAGGAAAGGCGCCACAGCAGACACAGGCAAGGCATCACAGACACAGGCAAGGCATCACAGACACAGGCAAGGCGTCACAGACACAGGCAAGGCGCCACAGACACAGGCAAGGCGCCACAGACATCAGGCAAGACGTCACAGACACAGGCAAGGCGTCACAGACACAGGCAAGGCGCCACAAACACAGGCAAGACGTCACAGACACAGGCAAGGCGCCACAGACACAGGCAAGGCGCCACAGACACAGGCAAGGCGTCAGACTGAGGGGAACTTTACTCTATCTCGCCTACTTTTTCCGTTGTTTCAGTAGAAAGTCTGCTAAACTTGTCTACTAAAAAATCAAATACCAAACAGCCTGAAAAAGTCTTAAAACCACAAAAAACTACAGGTGAGTATTTCATGAAAAATAATATTGTTTTATCCTATAACATCAATACTTAACAAAAGAATTACATTTAAAGTGGTGATGTACGTAGCGTAGTACACAACAAACACACATCAAATTTTAAATATACAAAAGTTGGAAGCATTTATTATATTTTAATTTATTTTAGAAGAAGAACTAAAGGAAATCAATACAGCCAAATGCAACACCTAAGTTTACTTCTTTCAATTTGCATACTGATTTGCAAAATTACACCAGCAAAACAAAAAAAAAAAAAATTCGACCGAAGCTCAAGACAAATCCGATTTACACTGGGAAAAAAACAAATCACCTTATAACACGCAAAATGAATTAATGAGAAGAAAGGGAATATATAAATTTTCAAAAAAAGCGACTATAGTAAAAGGTATATTATAACCGATAATCACGAGAGAACATATCAATAAAGATGTGAACAGAAACGACGGACATATTCAATAAAGAGTTGAAAAGGAAAGACGACATATCAATAAAGAGTGAAACAAGAAAGGAGACATCATCAATTAAAGAGGAGTCAGAGCGCGAGACAGTTTGGAAGAAATTGCTGATCACATGAGAACTGTTTCTTGTTCCAGCACCTAAACAACACATGTATCATTCGTGTTGTTGTGAGTGGATGAACCATACAAACATTACGATAGCCCTGTGTTGCAGAGTGGATAAACCATACAAACATACGCGCCTCGTGTTCTGGTGGAAATATAAACCATACATACCATACGAGCCCTCGTGTTGCAGGAGTGAGAATAAACCATACAAACATACAAGCCCTAGTGTTGCAGAGGTGGATGAACCATACAAACATACGAGCCCTCGTGTTGGCAGAGTGGATAAGCCATACAAACATACGAGCCCTCGTGTTTTGCAGGGTGGATAAACCATACAAAATACGATGCCCTCGTGTTGCAGAGTGCTATTAAACATACAAACATACGAGCCCCTCGTGTTGCAGTGTGGATAAACCATACAAACATTACAAGCCCCTAGTGTGACAGAGTGGTATACCATACAAACTACGAGCCCTCGTGTTGCAGATTGGATAAACCATACAAAAATACGAGCCCTCGTGTTGCAGTGTGGGATAAACCATACAAACATACCAAGCCCTAGTGTTTGACAGGGTGGATAAACCATACAAAACATACAAGCCCTCGTGTTGCAGAGTGGATAACCATACAAACATACGAGCCTTCGTGTTGCAAGAGTGGAATTAAACCATACAAACTTACGGCCTGTGATGCAGATTGATAAACCTACAAACATATACGAGCCCTCTTGTTGCAGAGTGGTTATACCATAATAACACACGTGCCCTCGTGTTTAAGAGTGGATAAACATACAAACATACGAGCCCTCGTGTTGCGAAGTTACAGACATGTTACAAACACACTGGGGTCCCCAAAATTGCAAATCGAATTGCTGAATTCCTGAATAAATGAAGATGTCAAACTTACACATTGACCAAGTTACACTACGAGCAACATCAATCCACCTTTTATAAAGGGAACATTTTATACAAGAGGATGATTAATCCTTACAAGGAATCATTCATACACCTGAATGAATACTACGTAATGCAGAACCCTGGTGGTGCAGGAGGCAGCGCTAGACCTCCACAGCAACACCTGAACTGCTATGTGTGACCTGTAGGAATGAACGAACCAAGACATCTTACCTGGGAGGGCTCTCCTGCTTATGCACTCTACCAGCGTCCTTGAGTTACTGCTCAAAGAGTCTGCCTCAAGGCACTGACCACTGCTCTAAGCACTGCTTGAGGCACTGCTCGAGGAAACTACTCGAAGCACTGCTCTGGAGGCACTGTTCAATATATTACACTCGCCTCTTCAACACACACTTACCTGTGAGAAGAAAAAAATTCATTATTAGTAAAATATGTTGTATACTTCTAAAATTCCTGGAATATATTCAATAGTTTGCTATGTTATAGCCTGTACTGTGTTGTAGGCTTAACCACACCACTATCTTAGTGCTAATCTAGCTTTTTAATAGTTAACATAAGAATTTCTTTAAAGTGTACAGTATGTACGTAGGTACACACACACACAACACACACACACAACACACACACAACACAAACACACACATACACACACCACACACACTCACACACACACACACACACCACACACACACACACTACCACACACACACACATACACTCACACACACACACACACACCTCACACACTCACACAACACACACACACATAATCCTCACACACACACACACACATTACACTCACACACACTCAACACACACCATCACACACACAACACACACATACACAACACACACACACTCAACACCATACAACACACACACACACACACACACACCACACAAACACACACATCACACATAATACACACCCCACACAACCACACACACAACACACACACAACCACACACACACAAACCACCCCACAAACACACACACACACATACTTTTCACACACACACGTGGGTCCGTGGGGTGTGAAGACGTGGGTAACAAGGCTCGAGAACCTTGCGTTGAAAAGACGCGTTATATCAGCTAAAGTAATCAGTGTTGTGGAACGTCTTATGACATACTACGAGTGATAATTACAAGTTATTAGTTTAAGAAAGGGAGAGGGAAAGCTGAAAATATAATATTTCAAAGCGCAAAAAACCGTGGGGGTCTTAGGCGCTGTTGCCACCATTGGCCGCGGTAGGCCTTGATGAAGTGACGTCACGACAAGTTTGTGTGCATTATACTATGATGTGAAGTGTATATAATGGAAGGGTATACTACCATCAGTGAATGTGTAGTGATGGAAGCGGAATATATGGTTATAATCATCCACGGGTGAAGGATCTCCAAAAATAGGGATTTATGGCCTACGTACGACACGTCTCAGCAGCTGGCAACTGTCAACCGCTTGTTTATTTCGCCCTTGTTGTGGTTTGCATGTTGACGGCCCTGGCTGGCCTTGTATACTGTTTGATACTGGTCACTCATCCTGCAAGATATTACCAGAATTAGATAGAATTAGCAATAGACATAGAGTATTAGTGTTGTCGAGCTGGAGAAGTAGGGTGGGACAAGCTTTAAGGGCAACATGGTATAGACGGTGTCTAGGGGGTCCCAGGAGGGTTTAGTCAGGTCACAAAGTTGTTTTTGTGCGGGCCCAAGTCTTTACACCGCACAAGGTCTCTCTACACACCACTCTCACACTCACACACAACGCACACACGCACTCAAGGCAGTGTTTACTACCGGTAGTTATTAGCAGTAGAATACATTTAGGAAGCTAGGAAGTCCTCTCTCAATGTGAACATGGAAAATGATAATAAACTGCAACAATTTACACGAAATCCCGGTAATAGGGCAATTAAGTGGTAGTGAGTAGCTATTAGGGGGTATTGTGATTGTGTGTACTAAAGTTCGGGCAGCGTCACGACGGCCGCTCTTCCCCCCCACCCGGTTCCCCGCCCGCCGATCTCTCTAGCTCTCTATATCTTGGGGTGTCACTCTCATCTCTCTCTCTCTATCTCTCTCATACTATATGTATATCTATATCTGTCTGAATATCTGTGGTTTTCTATAGAGTGGGTGAGTCTTTTTCTATACTCTATATCAGTCTCAGACTCGGGTATCTCTCTATATCTCGATACTTACTCTCTATATATCCTATCCTTCTATCTCATCTATATATAACTCTCCTCTCTCTCTCATATCACTATATCTGGATCTCTATCTATGGATCTATCAATATCTCTGTAACCTATATATATCTATATATCTCTACTCACTATCTATTATCTAGATTTAAATCTATAATCTATTCTCTATCACAGCACAGATCGTGTATACCCAGGAGCACGGTGACAAATAAGTCACAAGCAAAATTTTAATTCAGATAACAAGACAAATTTACAAGGCGGAGAGCAGTTAACAAGCAAACAATTTATTAAGCAAGACAAGCATTGACTTGGTTAAAGAGCAAAAGACCACACTCGTTAATGACCAAGCCAACGCAGCTCACCCTTTCCTGCTTTTTCGCCAGCCCACCTTTCCTGCGTTATCGCCCGCACCCACTACGTGAGCCGGACAGACTTGTTTAAATGCCGCACCAGAAAAATATAAATGCATGAAAAGCGCAGCATTCAGGGAGTGGAAAAGAAACCGTTCTGGCCTGTGACAGGGGGTCGTGGGGAGGCGCCTTGGATCGAGTTGCGTCTGTTGTGGGTGGTCTGGGGTGCGTGTGTGCGCTTTTTTCGGGTGTTGGTCCAGAGGGGCTTGGTCTTCGTCGTGTGGTGCGCGGGGGGGTTTGGTTGTGGCTTAGTGAGGGCGCGTTAGCAGCAGCTGGATTGGTCTGATGGTGGTAATTTTTAGCATCAGGAATCAGCCAGCTGAATTCAAGATTGTCCGAGTTTTTGAAGAGGAGCTGAGACATCGGAAAACAGCCTCTGTGACTATCGTTATTACAGACATAGTAGAATCGGCTTTGGCTACTTCGATCTCTGTATTCATGCTGCCCGTGATGGTGGGATGGGGATGGGTTTCGTTCTCGGGTGGGGCTGTGTCGATGGTTCGGGCATTCCGGGATTACCACACCTCTTGGGCCTATCATATGGTCTGGGTGTCTCGGCTTAGGTCTGTTTAGGACCGAGGGGGGGCAAAGATTGACTGGGAGGGATTTATTGAGTCTCGGGGGATATGGACGTTCCTGATACCGCGTGGGGGCTGGAGATTCTTGGGTATGCTTTGGGTGTTTGGTTGTTTCACTAGACCACCTGTGAGGGGCCATATATCGTCGAGGGAAGGGACTGTTTGGAAAGGGAACACTCCTCCGGGTTATGGTTCCGTTTTACTATCAGTCAGGACTGCACTGGGAGACAGTCACTGTGGGGGAGGTGGATTGGAGGAAAGGGTGAACGAGATCCGTGTTTGTCTTTGGGCTAAGACGAATACTAAGGGGAACTTATGATGAAATAGAAAGAGGAGGATGAAAAAAAGCTGTTTTGAAGACATCATGAAGGTGATAGGCGAGGGGGACATGACCCAGGTGGCAAATTTTCGGAGGGAAGAATTGGGTGGTTCCACAAAGAAACAGGAAATCGTGCCCCTCTCAAAGTAATTTTCAAAGGCCAGACCCAGAATCAACCCGAAAACCCCCATGATCCGCAGGAGAAAAGATGGGCTGAGAGGCAAGCAGGAGTTCGTGAGAGTGTTGTACCTCGCCGAGACAGAACATAGGACGAAAAGGAAGACAATGAAAGAGAGAGTTCAAAAACGAAAGGAGAAATGGGAGGAATTGATAAAAGGAGAGCAGAATAACCAGATCAAATGAGAAGGAAAGCGCACCCCCCAGACAGAAACACCTGCAGAAGGACTCCAGCCACGACACCCCCAAGGGCAACTGAACATTCCAAACCTACCATCACACACCGATCCTGTTTCCACCCCCGCACCACAAAGGTTACAGTATTAGACAGAAGTTGAAGGTTTGGTACACAAAATGCAGATGGATTAACGATTAAACATGTGGAATGGCCAAGAAAGAATCAATGAGAAGTCCCCCAGACATCATTGCAGTTAACCCGAACCAAACTCATGGCAGACAATACAGATGCATCTTCCCACAAGGGTTACCAGATCATGAGGAATAAAAAGATAGAAGGGGTTTGGGGGGGAGGTGGGGTTGCTCTGCTCGTTAAAAAAACAGATGGAAATTTCGAGAAAGAAAAAATGGAAGGAATTAGATGAGACAGGAGAAAGAAAGAGACTACATAGCAGGTTACACTTCAGGTCTGGGGAAAAAACACAAAGTGGTCATTGCAGTGAATGTATAATCCAACCACTCAGAACTGCAGGAGGCCAAGAGAGGAATATGAAGAGAGCAACAGAGCAATGGTGGACACACTTGCTGAGGTGGTGGCAAGAAGAGTCACTCCAGCAGAGCAAAGTTGCTGGTTATGGGGGATTTCAACCACAGGGCGAGATTGACTGGGAAAAACCTGGAGCCACCATGGGGGGTCCCGAAACATGGAGAGCGGATGTGGGACGTGGTGCTGGAAAAAACCCTTCTTGCACCAACATGTTAAGGACACTACCAGAGTTGAGAGGGAGGATGAACCAGCAAGATTGGACCTTGTGTTCCACCTGGGCAGCTCAGACATTGAGGATATCAAGTATGATGAGGTCCCCTAGGAGCTAGCGACACACGTGTGTTCGGTGCTTTGATAACATAGTAGAGCTGGCAGTGGAGAGAATAACAGGAGTAGTAAATGGGAAAAAGCCTGACTATAAAAGAGGGGAACTACATGGGTTGAAGAACTTTCATGCGGGAGGTCCAGTGGGAAGAGAAACTGGCAGGAAAGCAGTAAATGAAATGATGGAAAATTAGGCAACAAAATGCAAGGAGGAGGCAGGGGAAAGGTTCATTCCCAAGGGCAACAGCTAACAAACGGAAGACAGAACAAGCCCCTGGTTTACCCGACGGTGTAAGGTAGGCCAAAAACAAAGTGCTATAGTGAGTTAACCGAGTTGTTTTTTTTTTTTTTTTTTTAACATAAACACAACTAAAAAATCCAAAGTTACAGAGAGCTGAGAAACACACGAAAATAGGGAGGATCAGCGCAGAGCCAGCGAATGAGTACGCACAGGTAAGGAGGGAGGGAGGCCCAGCGACAGTATGAAATGACCATAGCATCGAGAATCAAGACTGACCCGGAAACTGTTGTATAGCCTCATCAGGAGGAAGGTCAACAGTCAAAGACCAGGTCCGATACGATTCCATCAGGACCAGAAGGTGGAGAAACCTCACAAGAATGATCAGGAGTTTGTGAGGAGCTGAACAGGAGATTTAAGGAAGTTTTTACAGTAGAGTCAGGAGAAAGGGCTGTGGGAAGACGCACAGAAGGGGGAACCATCAAGAGGGAATATACCAACTAGTGTTGGTGATGACATAGCGAACAACTGAGGAGGAGGTGAAGTAGCTCTTAAGGTGACCTGACACCTCAAAGGGATGGGACCGGACAACATCTACCCATGGGTCCTTAGAGAAAGGAGCTGAGATGCTGTGTGTGTGTCCGTTCTAGAACCCAAATCTTCAACCACCAATCCTTGAAACTGGGCAACTACCTGAGTAAAAGGAAGGACAGCCTTAATGTAGTCCCTTCATTTAAGAAAAAAAGGAACAGAAAAACGAGGTCACTACTTATACTACCGACCTGTGCTCTCTGACAGGTAGTGTGTGCATTAAGTCTTGGGACGAAGATTATCAGGGGATTGGTGCGTTCGATAATGGAAAGGAACAAGATTAGTAGAATGAAACCAGCATGGGGTTCTGGAAGGCTAATCTTGTATCACAAACCTACTGGAGGTTTATGACAAGGTAAAGAAGTAAGGACAGGAGAGAGAGGGGTTGGGGTAGATTGCGTTTTCCTAGACTGCAGGAAGGCCTTTGACACAGTTCCCACAAGAGATTAGTGCAGATGCTGGAGGATCAGGCACACATAAAAGGATGGGCACTGCAATGGATAAGGGAGAATACCAGACAGGGAGGCGCAACGAGTCATGGTACGTGAAGAGGTATCACAGTGGGCGCCTGTACGAGCGGTGGTCCCACAGGGGTCAGTTCTAGGACCAGTGTATTTTTGATATATGTGAACGACATGATGGAAGGGAATAGACTCTGAAGTTTCCCTGTTCGCAGATGGTCGTGAAGTTGATGAGAAGAATTAAATCGGACGAGGTATGAGGAGGCTGCAAACAAAGAGACATGGAGAGGCTGGACATTGTGGTCAGTAACTTGGACCTCCTCGAATTCAATCCCAGCCAAATGCAAAGTCATGAAGATTGGGGGAGGGGCAAAGAGACCGCAGACAGAAATATAGGCTAGGGTGAAACAAAATATGACTACGACCTCACTCGGGAGAAAGACCTTGGGGTGACCTTAACACGAGTACATCACCCGGAGGCCACACATCACCAAATAACCGCTGCAGCATACGGGCGCCTGGCAAACCTGGGAATAGCGTTCCGATACCTCAATAAGGAATCGTTCAAGGGAACTGTACACTGTGTATGTTAGGCCCATTATGGAGTTGCTGCACCAGTCTGGAACCCACACTGTGTCAAGACACGTCAAGAAGGTGAGAGAAAAGTACAAAGGTTTGCAACAAGGCTAGTCCAGAGCTTCAAGGGAATGTCGTACGAGGAACAAGGTTAAGGAACAATCGGGACTGACGACCTGGAGGACAGAAGGGTCAGGGAGGACATGATAACGACATACCAAGATTACTGCGTGGGAATAGACAAGGTGGACAGAGATAGATGTTCCAGAGAGGGGTACACAGGGACAAGGGTCACAAACTGGAAGCTGAAGACTCAGGTCGAGTCACAGGGGACGTTAGGAAGTATTTTCTTCAGTCATAGAGTTGTCCAGCAAGTGGAATAGCCTAGCAAGTGAAGTAGTGGCGGCAGGATCCATTCATAGTTTTAAGAAGAGGTATACAAGCTTCAGGAAGCAGAGAGAGGAGAGAGATGAGAGGCGGATCCAGTAGCGATAATGTGGAAGAGGCGGGCCTGGAGCTGAGTCTCGACCCCTGCAACCACAAATTAGGGGTGTACAATTAGGTGAGTAAACACACAAACACACACACACACACACACACACACACACACACCACACACAAACACACACAACACACACACACACACACACACACCACCACAACCACCTCACACACATACATACACACACACACACCACAACACACAACCACACCACACACACACACACACAAAACAACACAGTCTCACACACACACACACACACAAACACACACACACACCATACATACACACACACACACACACACACACACACACCACAACACACACACACCCACACAGTGGGCTAGGTGGAGCCACAATAAGGAGAGTTGATTAAAATAATATATGGTTCTGTTCCCCCCCACTAAATAAGTATATAATAGATGTAACAATTTATTTTTCAAAGTTTAATCCAGGCAGGATTACACACCACTCAGAACACGCGCCAGTATTTTCCACTGTGGCAATCCATCATACATACATACGTATGTATGGTATACACCAGCGTGGAATTAAGGTGAGTGATAATACCTGATACCTATGTGGCTGAGTACACTTGTATGTATGTCACGGTTTTAAACATGAATTTGTATCCAGTTGTCAGCTCAGGAAATGACATTCAATACTCAGTTTTACGATTCTCCACGGCAAAACTAATACATCAGACGTAACCAAACACACAAAACAATTTGATTAAATTATTCAACCTAAAAACAATAAACAGTTGTACGAATTAGGATAATTCAAATTGTAATTTACTGTGATACTTCAATTTAAAAATTTCCTGGTTCGGTTATCTTGTGTAATAATCGTACAGAAAATCTGCTCGATTGCCCAAACCATGACTACAGTTGTATCAATCACAACTTATTTTTAGATGGCCAAATATTTACGTCCCTCTGACTTTAGTCTTAGAAAGTCTCGCCTGCTAAGTCTAAGAAATGACAGGCAATTAAATCATAGAGCGGGTGAGAAATCGAAACCCCATGGCAGGCGGGAGTCGAAACTGGCAGGCCGGTGATGCTATCTACTGGACCACCTGGCTCTAAAAGAATTCATCCAATAGGAACATTTCTATACAACACAGGTAAGTTATTATGGGCCTCACTGGTGATAACACTGGCCTGTGAGTTTCAAGACTGTCCGATCATGGGTTCAAGTCCCACCCGGTCTGTGGCTTGTTGACAGTCGTGTTACGGCCGCGTGAGTCAGACGTAACAGCAACTCTCCACCTTCAACAGTCTGAAGAAATAATAGTAATTTATTACGGAACAAAAACTTAGTGCCTCTCACAACTGCCCAGATCAATACAACCTTCCAACTCAATTAGCAATAATCGTAAAAATAAATGAGTATGGATTAAATGATGCTACTCTAACGCAGTGTGGAAATACTGGATGCGTGCATGCGTGCGTGCGTGCGTGAGCAAATACGTGCGCACATGAAAGCGTCTTGTAAACCCTTGAAATTCTCAAATAAATTAACATCAGTTTCATATTTAAAAATCTGTCATTAAAAAATTGCTTAAGAATTATTTAACTTCTGGCAAACTAACAAACACTTTAAGATCACAACAACAGTAACACAACACTGAAACACAACAACAGTAACACAACACTGAAACACAACACTGAAACACAACAACAGTAACACAACACTGAAACACAACAACAGTAACACAACACTGAAACACAACAACAGTAACACAACACTGAAACAGAACAGGAAACTAATGTTCTGTTGACTCACCTGAAAGATTTTAATCACACCACCATGACTGGGTGAAAACTGAGAATGGTGTTACATGCAAATTTATGGATGAACCAATATATTATATATATATATATATATATATATATATATATATATATATATATATATATATATATATATATATTTATATATATATATATATAACAGAATCCAGCTTAAAGGAATACATGTACCGAATGCAATTTGAACACAAGTCCAGGACTTTAGAAACTGGATCCATTCGTAATAAAATTTTTGAGTATTATAAGCTGTGTTGACATACCAATTTATCTTTGCCTGACATGTCACAATTTACCTGACATACTCATAGTTTTGGGGAGAAAACAATGAAGATGAAGTAGAGTAGGTGCACCGGTGCATTCTGTCACGTACTACCCCCACCCCCTTTTTTTATTACCACATCGGCCCCTTTCCACCGACGCAGAGTGACCCTAAAAAGAAGAAACACTTTCATCATTACTCCGTCACTGTCTTGTGTGCTGAAACTACAATTAAAAACTGTAACATATCTCCACTCTTAAATTAGAGTGCAGGTACTGTAATTTCCACCTCCAGGAGTCAAGTCCGACTAACCGGTTTCCCTGAATCACTTCATAAATGTTTTCCCTCTTGACAGTAAATGCGAAGTGCAGCTGATTTTGGTGCATCTCTGCTGCACAAGACGCATATATATATTTATATATTATATATTATCACACCGGCCGATTCCCACCAAGGCAGGGTGGCCCGAAAAAGAAAAACTTTCACCATCATTCACTCCATCACTGTCTTGCCAGAAGGGTGCTTTACACTACAGTTTTTAAACTGCAACATTAACACCCCTCCTTCAGAGTGCAGGCACTGTACTTCCCATCTCCAGGACTCAAGTCCGGCCTGCCGGTTTCCCTGAATCCCTTCATAAATGTTACTTTGCTCACACTCCAACAGCCCCGTCAAGTATTAAAAACCATTTGTCTCCATTCACTCCTATCAAACACGTTTCCGCATGCCTGCTGGAAGTCCAAGCCCCTCGCACACAAAACCTCCTTTACCCCTCCCTCCAACCCTTCCTAGGCCGACCCTACCCCGCCTTCCTTCCACTACAGACTGATACACTCTTGAAGTCATTCTGTTCGCTCCATTCTCTCTACATGTTTCCCAACCACCTCAACAACCCTTCCTCAGCCCTCTGGACAACAGTTTTTGGTAATCCCGCACCTCCTCCTAACTTCCAAACTTTCGAATTCTCTGCATTATATTCCACCCCCACATTGCCCTCGACATGACATCTCCACTGCCTCCAGCCTTTTATAATATTATATATTATATATTTTATATATATATAATTATATATATTTTATATATTATATATATATATATATATATATATATATATAATATATTACATATTATTATATATATATAAAATATAATATATATATTATTATATATATTATATATATAATTAAATATATATATATAAATATATATAAAATATTAACACACACACATTATATATATATACATATGTGTGTGTGTGTGTGTGTGTGTGTGTGTGTGTTGTGTGTGTGTGTGTGTGTGTGTGTGTGTGTGTGTGTGTGTGTGTGTGTGTGTGGGGTGTGTGTGGAGGGGGGGATGTCAACTAAGCTTCCACTCTTGTGCCTCTACAACCGTGAGTGGAAGAAAAGCAAAATACTTCAGTATCGTACATACACATGAAATAAAACGTTTAAGATTTACATAAATAAAATAAACTGTTAAGTAATTAAAACGCTTTCAATCTTTTTTTTACCCTTTCCTAAACTTTGCTAACATTTTAAACGCAGTACTTCCTCTACAACAACCTAAGACACATCTACGTTGCATTTCCTACACAGATTTCCAGATTAATTAGAAGATACAGCCACAGAACACAGACTGACTCCAGCTTTCACTGTTGCACATCATTCTGTTGTGTTTACAATAAGGTAACAATGACAAACATAAACATCAGTCTTGACAAGATTTTTATGTCACATGTGCCACTGTCTGTTTCGCCTGAGAATCTCTTCTTAGAATTTTGTTTCTTGTTATCTGACAATTAGGAGTTTGTTATAACAAGGTGTTCAACAAGAAACTTCCCGTAAATTTAATATTTTTGGCCATTTTTAAATTTAAAAAAACCCACATTTTAAAAATCCTGGGGTTTGGGGGGAAAAGTTTTGGGGTTGATTTTTTAATTTTAAATTAGGTTTTTGGTTTTTTCCAACACCCCCTTGGGCCCTCAACTCCCATTAAGGGGCCAAGCCAAAAATAACTATATTTATATAAATAAAATAAAATTTTAAGATTTAATAAATAAAATAAATTTAATTATTAAAATTTCAATCTTTTTTCCCCTTTTAAATTTATCATTTAAAAAAATTTTTAAAAATTAATAAATTATTATTTTAAATTTTAAATTTAAAATTTAAAATTTTAACCCCACAAACAAATTAATTTATTAAAATTATGTTGTTGTGTTTTGTTGTTGTTTGGTTTTTTGTGTGTGTGTTTTTGGGGAAAATTTTTTTTTGTTTTTGTTTAATTGAACCTATGGGATTTGTTTAAAAGGGGGTTAAAAAAAAAATTTTCCCATTTATGGTTACATCCCAGAAATATCTTTTAATTTTTTCCATAAATTAAATTTTAAAACGGTTTAAATTAATTTAAAAGTTTTTTTTTTTACCCTTTTCCCAAATTTTTAAAACCCCCAAACCAGAACTTTCTAAAAACCAAACCACACCAGGGAAACCAAATTTTTTTTCCCAAAAAAAACCCCCAAGCCCCCGGGGAAAAGGGCGGGAATCCACCCCCTGGGGCCCCAAAACCCTGTTTGTTTAAAACAAAAAACCAAAAAAAAACCAAAAACTAGTTTTAAAAACAAAAACCACATGGGGCTGTTTTTTCCCCAAAACCCCAATTTTGTTTTTTGTTTTTACACTTGGGGTTTTGAAAACCCAAAGGTGTTCAAAAAAACCCCACCTAAATAAGGTTAAAAACCCAAAGAAAACCCTTAAAAAAACCCCATAAGCCCTTTTAATTTGTCAAAAATTTTTCCCAAAGAATTTGCCTAAAAGAAAACCCCCACTGGTTTGGCCTAACACACCCCACCACCACCAGGAAGCTGTCAAAAAAACCCCCACCACCCCCAAAACCCCACACCAGGAAACCCCCAAGGGGAAGCTTTTTAAAAACAAAACCAAAAACACCACCACCGGAAAGCTTTTCTAACCACCACCACCAAAACCACCGGGGAAAGGGCTGCCCTTTTTTAATCCACCCCCAAAACCCAAAACCAACCCCAACCAAACCAAAAAGGGGAAGGGCTGTTCTTTTCTCCAAAAACAACCAAACCCCCCGGGACGTTTCAACCCCCCCACCCAACCCCCCGGGGAAAGGGTTGTCAAAAACCCCCAACCCCCCACCCCCCGGAAGCTGTCTAAAAAACACAACCACCACCCCCCGGAAAGCTTCCCAAAAAACCCCAAAAACCAAACCCACCGGAAGAGGCCCTAACACAAACCAACCACCACCACCGGGAAACGGGTCTAAAAACACCACCACCAAAAACCACCAAACCAGGGAAGTCCAACCCCCAACACCAAAAAAAACCCACCGGGGGAACCCTCCAACCCACCCCCAAACCTTTTAAAGGGGGGGCCACCCCAAACCACCAACCCCCGGGAAAGGGGTGCCAAAACAAAATCCCACCAACCCCAAACCAGGAAGCGGGTCAAACACCCTCCCCCAAACACCAAAGTTTCTAAACCACCAACACCAACCACCGGGAAGCGGTCTAAACACCCCCAACCCCAACCAGGAAGTGCCTAAACAAAAACTCCCCCTCCCAACAGGGAAGTTCCCCCACCACCCCAACAAACGGGCCCCCCAACCCCACACCACCAAAACCCCCGGGGAAGGGTTTTTAAAACCTCCAAAACCGGGAAGCAGTTTCTAACACACCCCCACCACCCCCCAAAAGGGGGCTGTTAAAAAACCACACCACCCCACCCCCAAAGGGGTTTTCCCAACCCCAAAACCCACCCCAACCCCCAAACCAAACCAAAGGGAAAGCTGCCCAAACACACCCCCACCCCCAAAGGAAGCTGTCTAACCCCAAAACCACCACCAACCCCACCAGGAAGCGTCAAACCCAACCACCCCGGGGGAAAGGCGTTTAATCCCAACCTCACCAAACCCCTTTCGGATTAAAACCCCCCCAACCCCCCCATAAGGAACTGCGACACCCACCCCCCAAACCGGGAAAGTGTTTTAAAAACCAAACCCCAAAGGAAAGTTTTGGGGTTAAACACCCCAAAACCACAAAAAACCTTTAAAAAACCAGGAAGGTTGTCAAACACACCCCACCCTGGAAGTGAAAAACCAAACCACCAAAACCCACCCCCAAAAGAAGCTGTTCCCTAACACACCCCAAGGGAAGTTTTGTTAAATAAAACCAACCAAAAGTCTTAAAAGAGGTGGGGGCACATAAAAACCAAGAAAAAAGCTTAAATAAAGGGAGGCCCCCAAAAACCAAGACAGTTTTTAAAGGGGTTTTGGCCCCCTAAAACCAAAAACAGCCCCTTTATGGGAAAGGGCACGACCCAAGGGAAAAGTTTTGGGAAGGAGGAGGGGCACTGACCAAGACAGTTTTGAAAAAGGGATGGGCATTTGCCCAAAGACAGTCTTAGGGAAAGGGGGCACGACCAAAACAGTCTTGATGAGGGTTGGCACTGCCCAAAACGGGCTTAGAGGTGGCACTGGCCAAGACAGCTTGAGGGAAAAAGGCACTGCCCAAGACGTCTTAAAGGGAAGGTTGAAAAAAGGGGGAACCCAAGACATTTTTTAAAGGGGGTGGCAAAAAACCAAAAGAAAAGTTTTGATGGGTTTTCCACTAAAAACCAAAGACGGGTCTTTAAAGAAGGAAAACTGCCCAAACAGTCTTGGATGAGGAGGGGCACAAAAACCAAAACAGCCTTTTAAGAGGGGCACTAAACCAAACATTTGGGGGTTTTGGGCCGGCCAAGACGGGTCTTGTTTTTGGTTGGAATTTTGGGGTTGAAAAGGAGGGGTTTTGGAGAGGAAAGAAACTGACCAAAAAACAGTTTTTTGATGAGGAGGGCACTAAACCAAGACATTCTTAAATGAGGGGGGGGGACACTGCCAAACATTCTTGTAGGGATGGCACTGCCCAAGCCCTCTTAAAGGGGGGAAATGGCTTTTGACCAAGAAAAATTTTGGGGGATGGGGGGATGGCACTGCCCAAGACAGCCCTTAAATGAGGTTTTCATAAAACCCAAGGGACAGCCCTTAAATAAAAGGGATGGGAAATTAAACCAAGACATTTCTTTGAGGGGGATGGCACTGCCCAAAAGGAAAACTTGAGGGGGGATGGGCAGGGGGAACCCAGGGACAGCCCTTGAGGGGGATGGCACTAAACCAAAAAACCGGTCTTGTGAGGGATGGCAACTCCCTGCCCAAAGGGCCCAGTTTTGATGAAAAAATAAAGCCCAAGACAGCTTGATTTGATGGCACTGCCAAAAGAAAAAGTTTTGGGATGGGGAATGGCATGCCCAAAGACAGTCTTAAATGAGGATGGCATGACCAAACAGCTTAAATAAAAAAATCACTAAACCAATTAAAAATTTCGTTTTAGGAGGGGCACTGCCCAAAAGACATTTTTTGGAGAAAAAGGCACTGACCAAAGGAAATTTTTTTGATGAGGTTTGGCACTGACAAGCGGGTCTTTGGATGAGGTTTGGCACTGAAAAGCAGTCTTGATGAGGATGGCACTGGACCAAGACATTTCGGGAATAGGAGGGGAAATTTGACCAAGACAGTCTTATGGGGAAAGGGCCGGGGCCCAAACTTTCCTTGTTTAGGATGGAAATGACCAAGCAGTCTTGTTTAGGATGGCACTGCCCAAGACATTCTTGTTTGGGGAAAGGCACGGGAAAAGGAAAATCTTGTTGGGTTTTTAAAAAAAAACCTAACCCCTTCCCAACCCCTTGGGATTTTGGATTAAAAAACTCCCCCAAGAACACCCCTTGAAAGGGAAACCCCAAAAACCCCCTTTTTTGAGGTTGCCCCTAAAAAAACCAAAAAAGACAGTTTTAAAAGGTCCCATTTGAACCAAGGCCCAATTTAATTGGAAATGGCCCACAAAGAAAACCCTATAAAGGATGGCCCTAAACCAAGAAACTTTAAAAAAAAATTTAAAACCCCAACTCCCAGGTTTTCCCCTCTATTGAAACCTTATTTGAAAAATTGTTGCCCCCTTTTCTTAAAACCCCGTTTTCAAATCAGGTGCCACGGGGTCCTTTTTTGGTTTGGGAGGTGCGCCCGTGTTTGCTAAACCTCCCAGTGTTATTTCGCCCTGGGGTTGGGAACGGAAGGGCCCTGTTTCCCCAACAATTTTTTTTAACGGGGTGCTGAAACCTGGGGGTTCGCCTTCCCAAAAAGGGTTGCTGAACCTGTGTTGGGGGGTCACCCGGGTTCTGCACCTGTTTCGGTCAAAAAGGGGGGCCCCTCGGGTCCCTTTTCATCAAGGTGTGCACCTTTTTCTCTGTCATAAAGGGCCCTGCACCTGGTCTCGTCATAAAGGGGCTGCACACCTTTGGTCCCGGCCCCCCTAAATTGGGCCCCTGCCTTTTTGTCTCGGCATCGGGTTTGGTTGCCCCTGTTTCGTCACCCGGGTTTTGCCCCTGTGTCTCTGTCATAAAGGGTTGTTGCCCCCTGTGCCCGGGGGTCATCAAGTTTTGTTGAAAAAACCTTTTGTTTTTCCCCTTTCTTAATTTTTTTTTGAAATCGTTTTTTCTTCATCAAGGGGGTTGCACCCGTGTTTTTGTCATAAAAGGTTTTTGCGAAAACCGTGCTCGGCCCATAAAGGTTTTGCGGAACCCTGGGTCTCGTCTTTCAAGGTTCCCGGGCCCCTTTGTCTCGGTCATAAAGGGTTGTTGAAAACCTGTGTACAGTCTTTCAAGTTTGGGGCCCTTGGTTTTCCGGTCATCAAGTTTTTTGCACCGTGTCTCGGTCATCAAGTTTTTGAAACCCTGTGTTCCCCCTTTCCCCCGTCACAAGTTTTTTTCCCAAAAAAAAACCCTGTGTCCCGTACCCAAAGTTTTTGAAAAAAAACCTTTGGCCCGGGGGAAAAACAATTTTGTTGCCCTGTGTTTTCGGTCATCAAGTTGTTTGAAACCTGTGTTCGTTAAAGGTTGTTGCCCCGGTGTCCTGGCACCCAAGTTGAAAAAACCTGTGTCCCAGGTCTTAAGTTTTTGCCCTGTTTTCTCGGTCATCAAGTTGGGGCCCCGGGGGGGGTGCGTTCGGGTTGGGGTTCCCCCGGGGGGGGGTCCGGTCACCGGGGGGGGGCCCGGGGGCCGGGGGGGGGTTTCGGGGGGGGGCCGGCCGGTACGGGTTTTTGCCCTTTTGGTCTTTGGGTCTCTTTTGGGGGGGGGCCCCGGGGGGTTGGGGGGGGTTCGGGGGGCCCGGGGGGCGGGGGGGCTCATTTGGACCTGGCGGGTTCCGGGGCGTTGGGGCCCGGGTTCGGGGGTCCGGGGGTTTTTGCCCTGGGGTTCCGTTTGGGCCCCTGGTAAATAGGTAAAGGTTTTTGCAATGGGGGGGACGGGTTTTTGCCCTGGGGGGGGGGGCTGGGGGGCGATTGTGTTCTCGGTCATCAAGTTTTTTGCACCTGGTCCGGGTCAAAAGTTTTCACCTGGGTCTCAGTCATAAATTTTTGCCCTTTGCTCGGTCAATAAATTTGTTGAAACCGTGTCTCTTTCATCAAGTTGTATGAAACCTGTGTCTCAGTCCAAAAAGTTTTTTTGGCCCCTTTGGTTTAAATCATCAATTTGTGGAACCTGTTTTCTCGGTCATCAATTTGTTGCCCCTGGGGTCCGGTAAACAAGTTGTTGCACCGGTGTCTCAGTCTTTAAAAAGTTGTTGAAAACCCTGTGTACTCGGTAAATAAGTTGGGGGCCCCCTGTGCCCGGCATCAATTTGGGGTTGAAACCGGGGTCTCATCATAAATTTTTTTTTGCCCCTGTGTCTGGTTTCTTAAAGGTTGTTGGAAAAACCCTGTGTCTCTTTTATCAAGTTTTTTGCCCCTTTGTGTTGGGGTTCAAAAATGGTTGCTGCCCCTGTGTCTCGGTCTTTCAAGTTTTTGAAACCTGGCCCTCTGTCATCAAGTTGTTGCACCTGTGTCTCAGTAAATAAAAGTTGGGGCCCTGTTTTTCTCGGTCATCAATTTTGTTGAAAACCTGTGTCTCTTTTCAAAAGGGTTGTTCCCACCTGTGTCTCTCATCAAGTTTTTGCCCTTTGGTGTCTCGGTATAAAGTTGTTGCACCCCTGTGTCTCGTCATCAAGTTTTTGGGTTTGGCAAAAAAAGGGCCCCGTGTCTGTCATAAAGTTTTTGAAACCCTTTGTGTCTCTGCATCAATTTGTTGAAAACCTTTTGCTCTTTCCTCAAAGTTGTTGAAAACCTGTTTCTCTTTCACAAGTTTTTTTTGAAAACCTGTGTCTCTTTCATCAAGTTGTTAAAAAACGTTGTTTTGGTCATCAAGTTTTGTTTCAAAAAACCTAAAACCTGTGTTCGGTCATAAAGGGTTTTTTTTGCCCCTTTGCTCGGTCACCCAAATTTTGGCCCCCTTGTGTCTCGGTAAATCAAGATGTTGCCAAGGTTCTTCTGGCCCATAAATTTGCGGCTCCCTTGGGGGGGTCTTGTCATCAATTTGCGAAACCGGGGCTCGGTCTTTCAAGTTGCTGAAACCTTTGCCCGGGTTCATCAAGTTGTTGCACCTGTGTTCGGTCATAAAGGTTGATGCCCCTGTTTCTCGTCATAAAGGGTTGCTGCCCCGGGTGTCTCGGCCCTTTAAATTTTTGCGGGCCCCAATTTTTCTCTTTAAATAAATTTGCGCACCTGTGTCGGGGGTCTCAAGTTGCTGCACCTTTGTCTAGTCATAAAGGTTGCTGCACCTGTGTCTCGCATCAAGGTGCTGCCCTGTGTCCCGGGTCCTAAGGTTGCGGGCCCCTTTGTCTCATTTCATCAAGAGCTAAACCTGTGGTCCCATTTCCATCAATTTTTGGCTGCACCTGTGCCCCCATTTTCATAAATTTGCTGCACCTGTGTCCATTTTTTTAAGGGTTTTTTGAAACCTGTGTCCAGGTCATCTTTGTTTGAAACCCTTTGTTCAGTATCAAGTTGGCACCTGTGTCTATTTCATCAATTTGTTTCCCTGTGTCCAGTCTAAAAAGGTCCCGCACCTTTGTCTAAACAAAAAAGGATGTTGCCCCCTTTGGTCCCCACCCTTAAAGGGGTGCTGCACCTGTGTCTCAGTAAATAAAGGGTTTGGCTGCACCTGGGTCTCGGGTCATAAAGGTTGCTGCCCGGGTTGGTCTCGTCTTTAAATTTTTGCTGCCCCTTGTCTCAGACAAAAAATTGTTGCACCGTGTCCAGTAAATAAAGGGTTGCTGCACCTGGGGCTCATCATAAAATTTGTTTGCCCCTTGTTCATTCACCCGGGTTGCTGAAAACCCTGTGTCTCAGCCCATCAATTTGCGGGAACCCTTTGTTTCCAGTCATCAATTTGCTGAAACCTTGCCCCTCAGTCTTTAAAAGGGTGCTGAAACCCCGGGGTTCAGTCTAAAGGGGGCTGCACGGTTTTCCAGTCATAAAGGGTTGCTGCCCCTGTGTCTCGGTATCAAGGTGCTGAAAACCTTTTGTCTCATCATCAAGGTGCTGAAAAACCTGTGTCTCATCATCAAGGTGCTAAAAACCTTTTTTGTCTGGCCCTAAAGGTGCTGCACCCGTGTCTCAGTAAAAACCAAGGTCTGAAACCGTGTCCCCGGCCCATCAAGGTGCTGCCCCTGTGTTTTAAGTAAATCAAGGTGCTGCACCTGTGTTTTCAGAATTCAAGGGGCCTGCCCCTTTTCTGGTAAAATAAAATTGCTGCACCCCTGGTCCCCAGTCATAAAAGGTGCTCCCAAACCCTGGTCTCGGTCATCAAGGGTTGCTGCACCGGGTTTTCGGGTAAATAAAGGTTCTGAAAACCGGTGTCTCTTCATCAAGGTTTCCCTTGTTCGGTCAACAAGTTGCTGCACGGGGGACTAAGCCCCATAAAAGGTGCTGCACCTATTTTTCCTCGGCATAAGGTTGTTTTGCCCCTGTTTCTCAGTCACAAGATGCTGCCCCTTTTCCCAGCCCAACAAGTTGCTGCCCTGGATCAGTCTTTCTTTTTGCTGCCCCTTGGGCCCTTCAGTAAAAAAAATTGTCGGGGCCCCTATTTCCCCAGTAAACAAGGTGTGCCCTGTGTTTTTTCCATAAACAAGTTGCTGGAAAACCTTGTCTCATTCATAAAGGGTGGGGGAAACCTGGTTTCTCGGTAAAATCCAAGTTGCTGCACCTTGCCCTCAGTATAAAATTTTCTGCACCTTGCTGCCCATAAAGGGGGGTTTTGCACCTGTTTTCCAGTCATAAAGGGTTGCGCACCTTTTCCGGTCATCCAAAGGTTGCTGCACCTGTTTCTCGGTCATAAATTTGCTGAAAAACCTTGTCTCAGTCATCAATTTGCTGCCCCTTGGGCCGTCATCAAGGTCCCTGCACCTGTGTCTCAGTCATAAAGGTGCTGAAACCTGTTTTCTGCACCCAATTTGCGCATGTGCCCTCAGTCTTAAGGTTGAGACCTTTTGTCCGGGTTCATCAAGGTGCTGAAACCGGGGGTTCCCCAGCATCGGGGGCCCCTGCACCTGTGTTTTAGCCCTTAAGGTGTTGCACCGTGCCTAATTCATCAATTTGGCCACTGTGTCTCAGTCTTTAAGGTTTTTGAAACCGGGGCCGGGGGTCTAAAGGTGCTGCACCTTGTTCAGTCAAAAAGGTGTTTCCCACCGGGTGTTTTAGTCTTTAAGGTTGTTGCCCCCTGGTAAAAATCTTTAAGGGTGTCACCTGTTCCATCCAAAATTTTGCACCTTGCTCTTTCAAAAAGGTGCGGGCCACCCTTTGTTCAGTATAAAGGGTTTCTGCCCCGGGGGTCCCCAGTCTCAAGGTGCGCCCTGTGCCCCTCTTTTAAAATGGCACCTGTGTGCCAGTCATCAAGGTGCTGCCCCTCTGTTCAGTCATCAAGCTCCCCCGCACCTGGGTTGTACCCTGCCCCCTTTCCAATTTGGTGCGATCCTGTGTTCATTTATTAAGGTTTTTGGGCACCAGTGGGGCCAGTCATCAAGGTGCTGCACCTCCCCCTCGGGCATAAAGGGGGCCTGAAACCTGTGTTCGGTCATCAAGGTTTTTGACCTTTGTTTTAGTTTTTAAGGGTTTGTTGCCCCTCTTTTCCCCCCCAGTCTTCAAGGGCCACCTTTTTCGGTCAAAAAGGTCCCTGAACCTTGTTCGGGTCATCAAGGTGCTGCACCTGGTTTGGTCATCAAGGGCTGCACCCCCTGTCTCAGCCCATCAAGGTGCTGCACCTTGTACGGTCATCAAGGTGCTGCACCTTTTTCTTCACAAGGTGCCCCCCAACCTGTGGGGGTTTTCTTTAAGGTGGCACCCTTTTAAAAATTCTTTAAGGTGTTTGCCCTTGTCTCCAGTTAAAGGTGTTGCACCTGTGTGCGGTCATAAAGGGTGCTGCACCGGGTTTTTGTTTTTTCAGGTAAAATTCAAAGGGTGCGCCCTGTGTTAAATCATAAAGGTGTTCACCTGTGTCTCGTCTTTAAGGGTTGAAACCTGTGTCCGGGCATCAAGGTGCTGCACCTTGTCTCAGAATCAAGGTGTTTCACCGGGTGTCTCGTCATTAAGGTGTTGAAACCTGTTTTCCCCAGTCTCAAGGTGCTGCACCTGGTTGCAGTCATAAAGGGTGTTTCCCCTGTGTCCAGTCTTTAAGGTTTTAAAAGGGGAAAGCATCAGGTTGGGTGCACATAAGGGGCCCCCTTTCCCCCCCTTGGAGGGAGGAGGGAGCCCCATGGGGTTTAGGTTTGGGTAACCCCTCCCTGGAGGGTAGGGGTAGCACCTCCCTGGGGGTTAGGTGGGCACCTCCCGGGAGGAGGGTGGGTGGGGAAAAAGGAAGAAACCTCCGGGAGGGTAGGGGGTGGGGCACCCCCTTTTAAAGGGTGGGAGGTGACCCACCTCCCTGGAGGGTAGGGGGGAAACACCTCCCTGGAGGGTGGGAGGTGAAACCCCTGGGGGGTTTGGGAGGTAAAACCCCTCCTGGAGGGTAGGAGGGAGCACCTCCGGAGGGGGGAGGTGAGCCCCTTTCCCCTGGAGGGTGGGGGGAGGGAGCACCCCCCGGAGGGTGGGTTGTGAGTTTTGGGGAATTAAAAGGGGAGCCCTCCTTTGGGGGTAATGACACCCCCCTGGAGGGTGGGGACCCTTTTTGGGGTTAGGGTTGGGTAAACACCCCCTGGAGGGAGGAGGTGAGCCCCTCCCGAGGGTAGGGGGTGAGCACCTCCCGGGGAGGGTTAGAGGTAAGCACCTCACTGGGGGGTGGAGGTGGCACCTCCCTGGAGGGTGGGAGGTGAGCACCTCCCTGGGGGGTTAGGGGGGTGAGCACCTCCCGGGGGGTTTAGGGAGGTGAGAAACCCCCGGGGGAGGGTGGGAGGTGAGCACCCACTGGGGGGGTAGGAGGTGAGAAACCTCCTTTGGGGGGTTTGGGGGGGTAAGCCCCCCCTGGGAGTGAGGAGGTGACACCTCACTGGAGGGTAGGGGGTGGCACCTCATGGGGGGTTAGGGGGAGCATTTCCCCTGGGGGGTAGGAGGTGACCCCTTTCACGGGAAGGGTTAGGAGGGAGCCCTCCATGGAGGGTGGGGAGGGGCCCCTCCCGGGGGGTTTTGGAGGTGGCACCTCACTGGGGGGGAGGAGGTGAGAAACCTAAATGGGGGGTAGGAGGTGACACTTCCCGGGGGGTTTAGGGGGTAGCACCTCACGGGAAAGGTTAGGAGGGGGAGCACCTCACTGGAGGGAAAGGAGGGGGACACCTCACTGGAGGGTAGGAGGTGAGCCCCCAAAATTGGAGGGTGGGAGGTGAGCACTTCCCTGGGGGGTTAGGATTTTGAGCACCCACTGGAAGGTGGGGGTGAGCCCCAACGGGAAAGGGAAGGAGGTGACACACCCCTGGGGGGTTTGGGGGTTTAACCTCACTGGAGGGTAGGGGGGTGAGCATTTCCTGGGGGGTAGGAGGGGGAGCACCTCCCCGGGAAAGGGAAGGTGGGGACCTCACTGGATTTTTGGGAGGTGACCCTCACTGGGGGGGTAGGAGGGAGCACCCCCCTTTGGGGGAAAGGAGGGGGCCCACCCCCCCTGGAGGGTAGGGGGTGAGAAACCTCCCTAGGAGTAAACCACCATCCCGTTTATGTTAAATTTGGGCCTCCAACTCTTCCCCCCGTTCGGTCATTAAAAACCTGTCGGTGTGTTGTTAAAACGAACTTTGGCCCAAAAAATGTTTATAATTGACATTGAGGACTGCTAACAGCAAGTAAAACCAAACTCTTAGTGTTGCAAAACCCATGGCCCTACTGCAAGAAAGAAAACAGTAATAAGTGTTTTGCGAGAAACCACTTTTTAAATTACCCACCACAACTAAAATTTAAAGTGTGGAAGACAAAAAGGGAACGAGTGTAGGGGCCCCCCAAAAGGGCTAGTTAGGAGGGGGGGGGAAAAAGATGGACGGAAGAGAGAGAGAAAGAGAGAGGGGAGAAAAGTGGAGGAGGAAGACCCACATACAAAGACGCGGACATTTTGGAAACCCTTTTCATTTAAAAAAAAAATTTTCAAAAAAGGAGATGAAAAATGATGGTGATACTGTGTGTGTGTGTGTGGGGTTTGTTTTGGTTGTTTTTTGGTTGTGTGTTTTGTGTGTGGGGGTGTTTTTTGGTGGGTGTGTGTGGTGTGTGTTGTGCTCCCCTATTTGGGGGTTTCAGGGGTCGATCCTAGCTCCGGGCCACGCCTCTTCCCGGGGTTTGCTACTGGGCCCCTTTTCCCCCTTCTCCTAAATGTTTAAAATAAAACCTCCCCTTAAAACTGTTTTAAGGTTTTCCTCCTCCCCTACGTTTTTTTTCTGGGATTTTCCCACTCCCTGACAACAAAAATGATTTGAAAAAATTATTTCCCTAATATCTCTCTGACTCATTTGTGTCTTCAACTTCCAATTGTGGCCTCTTGTTTCTGTGTCCCCTCCCTGGAACATCCTGTCCTTGTCCACCTTGTCTATTCCACGCAGAATTTTATATGTCGTTATCATGTCTCCCCTGACCCTCCTGTCCTCCAGTGTCGTCAGGGCCGATTTCCTTAATCTCTCTTCATAGGACATTCCCCTTAGCTCTGGAACTAACCTTGTCGCAAACCTTTGTACTTTCTCTAGTTTCTTGACGTGCTTTATCAAGTGCGGGTTCCAAACAGGTGCTGCATACTCCAGTATGGGCCTGACATACACGGTGTACAGTGTCTTCAACGATTCCTTACTAAGGTATCGGAATGCTGTTCTCCGGTTTGCCAGGCGCCCATATGCTGCAGCAGTTATCTGATTGATGTGTGCTTCCGGAGACATGCTCGGTGTTATACTCACCCCAAGATCTTTCTCCTTGAGTGAGGTTTGCAGTCTTTGGCCACCTAGCCTATACTCTGTCTGTGGTCTTCTGTGCCCTTCCCCTATCTTCATGACTTTGCATTTGGCAGGATTAAATTCGAGAAGCCATTTGCTGGACCAGGTGTCCAGGTCTCTTTGAAGTCCTGCATGGTCCTCATCTGATTAATTCTCCTCATTAACTTCACATCATCTGCAAACAGGGACACTTCTGAGTCTAACCCTTCCATCATGTCGTTCACATATACCAAAAATAGCACTGGTCCTAGGACCGCCCCCTGTGGGACCCCGCTCGTCACACGTGCCCACTGTGATACATCATTACGTACCATGACTCGTTGTTGCCTCCCTGTCAGGTATTCTCTGATCCATTGCAGTGCCCTTCCTGTTATATGCGCCTGATGCTCTAGCTTCTGCACTAATCTCTTGTGAGGAACTGTGTCAAAGGCCTTCTTGCAGTCCAAGAAGATGCAATCAACCCACCCCTCTCTCTCGTGTCTTACTTCTGTTATTTTATCATAAAACTCCAGAAGGTTTGTGACACAGGATTTGCCTTCCGTGAATCCATGCTGGTTGGCATTTATACTCTTGTTCCGTTCCAGGTGTGTGTGTACTCACCTAGTTGTACTCACCTAGTTGAGGTTGCGGGGGTCGAGTCCGAGCTCCTGGCCCCGCCTCTTCACTGATCGCTATTAGGTCACTCTCCCTGAGCCGTGAGCTTTATCATACCTCTGCTTAAAGCTATGTATGGATCCTGCCTCCACTACATCGCTTCCCAAACTATTCCACTTACTGACTACTCTGTGGCTGAAGAAATACTTCCTAA